>CM041536.1:10825770-11553270 GCA_023238725.1 Scortum barcoo
AGTTACATGGTTTGTTACACGGTAAGGCTGAGCTGTAAGAAGCAGCCACATCTCATTTTTATGCCCTTGAGATCTTATGATTGCATGACCATTAAGAGAAATGCTTAAATGGAAGAGATTTTCTTATAATTACAGTTCCCTGGCTGTCTTAAGTGACTGAATATATAAGGAGGTTCTGTGTACTGTAGAGGTGACACCATCAAAGAAGTCACTGGGTGGACAAGTGGGTGACTTATGCTCCCTCGACTTGAAAAACCCAAACACAATTTTCAAGTCACTACTCTAAAATAGCTGCTTGGGCAAAGTGATGCTAATGAACTCGCTCTAGAAAATGAGCTCCAAAGACTTTCAGCACTTCCAGTGACAGGCAAAATCCTGAGGGAACCGTAATCAATTGTGTGCCGACCCGCCATCCAAAGGTTGGGAGGGGTAGAGAAAGTGGGCTGACTTTGTTATGAGAGAGATATTGCTCCATTTGATGTTCTGTTTGGCCAACAGACCATTTCCGGGCAATAAACTGCAGTGTGTTGGTGTGTGTGTTGGGGCTTTGCTGATAATTAGTTTGGGCCTGATAATCAATCTGCATTCAGTCAAATTGAAAAGTAGTCAGTGTGTCAGATTGACTGCTTTAATGTAAGGGCTGGCTTCTAACTAAGTGATACTCCATTACAGCCCTCATGCACAATTTAAAATATCTTAAGCACAGCAGCAGATATTGTATTAAGGTATTCAAATGTTAGCTGAATAATGTTCATCAAAAATGTTGAATGCTATGAATAAAGTGAGAAAATAATATCAACATCCCACAAAGAACATAAATTAACTAATATAATTAGCAATATAAATTGTCTATGATTAAATACAAAATGATAAATGCTACAGATAGTTTTCGCCATGAAACACACAAGGAAGACACATAAATATTAGCAGGACTAAATAAACAAATGCAAAAGCCTTCAAACATTTCAATTAAAAACTTGGACACTGAAGTTCTATGTGCTCTCCATACTAATGCAAACATTTTGCAAATATTGCACATAAAGCCTCGATGATGTGAATTCAGACCAACTCTTCAAGCATTCCCCACCAAGGCCTCTCCAGTATTTACTCAGAGTAAATACACTGCACACAGGCAGTGGAGACCAAAACATGCTTCACATCTGTATTTTTAAATAAAACATTGATGTAAATGTTTTCCCCTGCCATATTAAGCATAAAATTTAACATGGATTGTGTCACTGTTTGTGCCACAACATGCTGTTTTCATTTAAATAAACTTTAAATAACTGTTTTCTTATTTAGGTTACTGCTCATTTAAAAAAGCACCAGCCTTCAGTGGATATGACTATGACGTATAGACACAGTAATTGTCGTAAAAAAAATACCAGAGCTTAACAACAACCATCTTTGCATTTACCACAGGTACTTGTCAACAGCAAAGTCAATAAAAGTTAAACTTAAAGCCTGGGCCACAAGGTAGTCTATCTCCTAAGAAACGTTACTACATATGCTTGAGAAAATGGCTTAGTTATAAAGATTACTTTATGTACAAATATTACAGTGTATGTTTACCGAGCATGCATACAGTTCTTTTTATATGCAGTGCTGTTACCCATCCCACAGGAATCTGCAAAGAAAAACTATAGACAGGTTCATGTCCATCACAGGGCCAACACACAGGCAGACAGGCACATCTACCCAAACACCCAGGGGTAATTTAGTGTGTTTAGTTGATCCAACACCATCTATAAGCCTTTGGTCTACTGGAGGAAACTGCTGCACCAAGAGGTACACACAGAAAACATGCCAACTCAACACATCGAAGCCCACAGATCAAACTCAGGACCTTCTCGCGGTAAGATGAAAGTGCTATCCACTGTGCTGCCTCAGGAAAAAAGACTGTAACCAGTCTTACGCTTAAGGGCTTTAGGCTGCACAAGTGTTAAGTCAGTGGATTTGAACTAAATCCTCAGTGTGAAACATTAAATTTAAGAAATACTGCTTAAAAGATTTACATCTAATTTTCTTAGTTTTTTAATAAAATCTGAATGCTTTTATATATTTTTTTGTTTGTTTGTTTTGTACGTATTAAATGAGAACAACACATTTGCAACAATTGCAAACAATGAAATGTTGTTGTCATATTTTTATGTTGGTTACGACATATGTATTAAAGTCTTACATCACTGGACAGTCCTGCATGGATGTTGTGTCCGTGTGGGTCTGTGTGTGTAAAAAGAGTGAGGAGGGATTACACTGCCACTGAAGCTTGGCGCTTTAAGCACACTGGGGGGAAACACTGAACTGAGTGGCTGAGGGTGCATTTTAAAATGACCACACAGCGTTTCTAAAGAAATAAGGCTGCTTTCAAACACTTTTGTATGGTGGTAGTGAACTGGGCCTTTATCTTTTTAACGAACAAAAGACAAGGCAAGCATACAGAGATTAAGATATCATAGGTGCAGTACAGCACAGAGCTGGGTGATAAACCAAAACTGGACACCAAGATTATTTGCCTACTTTATTTGAAAAGTGTGATGCTTTTAAGATCTCTCTTCTCAAAAAGATATAACAGTAAGTGAAAATTCTCACTGCTGCTGTAAATTGTGAGAGGCAATGCTAAAACTTTGGAGGCACACAGTTTCTCCTGTAACTCTAATGGAGGGTACAAATAATATTATATTATTTGATTCATTATTTTAAATGATTCTTTCAATGTATTATTAATTAATTATGTTCATATATATATATATATATATATATATATATATATATATATATATATATATATATATATATATATATATATATTTGATTTTCTGGTCATATCACCAAGCTCTAGTATAGCAAAGGAGTCTTTACAAACAGTCTTTATGTTGTCTATAAATCCTTAAGGGAAAGAGCATGAAGGAGTGGTTGCAAATTCGAGGTTTCTGACAAAATGAACGCTTAACTGAGATGTGTATAATGTGTACAATGCTCAAACTTTCTGATGCCTTTTGGCCTATTATCAAGAAATCTTTTTGCAGCCTAACAGCAGATCAGATTTAATGCTTCCTGTGAAATCAATAAACTGCCAAAAAAAAAGTGGAGTGAGTTTCTTGTCCACAAGCCCAGCCTTTATCAAGGAAGTACAGCTTCACCTTCAGCTCAGGACGAGTGAGTAATGATCTCCCTGTGGTTAGTTGTTCTTAAAGGTTTAGATGAACACAACAAATGGTTCAGACAGTAAAGTGCACCTTACACGACTTTGGAATGCAAATGCAGGTCAACAGACAAAACACCATTCAAAACACCCACAGTCTGTTGTTAGTGTGCAACAACGAGGATTATTAACAGACATGCTTCAAGTGTTTTACATAAAAAAACAAATGTGAAGAAGACACCGTTATCCATTGGCACCTAAATGCGTATTACCTGCTAAATGCTGGGTGACACAATTTTCCACAATTCACACTACAAAACAGAGGAAAGACAAATATGTTGAGAATTAAAGTTAAAGTGTTTTGACAAATGAGAGATTTTGAAGACCTGCTGCACACAGGGAGTATACTGAGTTGTTATGTACTGAGTCTATAAATCTGACCACAGCCCAAGACAGTCTGAAAAAGGTTACAGATCAGATATCAGTGAATACTTCTTGAGTACTTCACAGAGACAGTATTACTGATCTCTGATCACTGATCAGCCAAAAATCACAGGTTAACAGAGGAGTTTGTTGATATATACAGTAACACTTCTACTCCAACTGTCTCATCCACCATCTGTCTCTTTCTCCTGCGCAGGCTGTCCTGTGTTTTGTCAGATCGCTCAAACAACATTGTGTTGTTATGTGTAATGTGAATAATGCTTTCAGTGGCCAGTGCTGATTTTTTTATATATCATCCTGCCTCTAACCTGGTATGATTACACTTGGGTGAGTGGGTGATCCAAAAATCCAATATCATACTGTACAATATGTCATTTTATATTGCCTTATAATAACGCATTAATATGCGTTGTTATAATAACGCATTAATATGCGTTGTTATAATTGTGATCTGGGATATTAACTGTGTTTATGAAAACAATACCTTATAGATGAACATGTGCTGTCATATTGATACAAAAAATACAGCATTGCAATAAATACGGTCCTACTCTTTGATTATCAACATATCATTTAACAAAACATCCAAGATATCAGAGATATTAAAGGCATTGCTACCACAACATAACTGTATAAAATGCACAGCATTTTATATTGTCATATCGCCAGACCTAAATTGTACTGAACGCCACTCTTGAAATAAGTTTTAATAATGCAGACGTGGCCAGTTCATGTCAGTAAATATGTGGACTGCACAAATATTCCCTGTCAACTCACACATGACCATGTGGACCGCTAAAAATAGGCACAAACATGTCCAGTAAAGACAGCAGAATGCTGAGGCTGACATTCGCAGAGACGGGTGAAGCCACTTGGCGAAGACAGGACTGAGCCACGATTAGTAGTACCATTAGTAACCGGCAGAACTGTAAATGTAAGTCTGAGTGACAGATGTACATGTAGTTGTATATGTCTGTTTATAACCCATAAGCAATTTTTAAGGAGATTAGGAGAGGTTAATGTACACATAATATCTTAAATTGGTCCCTTAATAACAACCCGGTGCCGTCCGCTCTGTGTGTTCCTGCCATGCATTTATCCAACTGTGGGTCATTGACAAACTCCCCTTTCACTAAACTAAACAGGCAGACTGAACCTTTCAGTGGAGCTTTAGATAACTGCTCTGGTTGTGTTCAATTTCTCAGGGGTTTTTGTTTATCTATATAAAAACATGTCAAGGACATTTCATCCTTACTGAACAAATGATTTTCTTTTGTCCTGATCAATGCTAACTCTCTTGTGGTACAGATACAGTATATTTGCCTGTCTTTCAACCTGTTATGTGTTGCATCTTCACTGGATGCTGCCCCACCCTCTCACAAAATTACACAATTCATCATGAATGTGCAATTAAGTTTCACACATGGCAGACCTTGATTTTTTTTCTAGCCTGTGATACAACTGTAGACTAAGATATTTTCAAATGTGTTAACTCAAAACTAATCTAGGCTTCTTTCATCTGAATTACTTGCGTTTCCTTTTTAGCTGTGTTATATGTGTGTTTTATATTACTTGTACTTAGTGAGTTATGTTGTGTTATATGAGCTATGTTCTTTACACGTTATTCTAGACTGGTACTTGGAATTGTCATAATGTCAAATTTAAAGTACATTTTGTCTTTTCGATTTACTTAAAGCGCAGAGCAGATTAGACAGTGATTTTCAGCCTGGCCTCTTTATCCCTGTGGCAGCTTAAATCCGTCTTTGCCTTTTATTACTCTTCTAGGGTGAAGATTTTCCCCCTTCCAGTATTTCTTTTGCTAAAACAGAGCCAACTGCTGGATAAAATGCTTTGTAATAAACTTAACAATAACAATGAGTCAAGTTGTAGGTTTATCATTTTGATGTTGCTTTTCCAAAACTGACCTCTCATCTGATAAAGATTCATTTAATTATTGATCATCTTACAACGTTAAAACACTAATTTCCAAATGAGATATCATCTTGCAGTGACATGTTGTGCCTCTCTGCGCAAAAAACAGCAGAGATGTGAGAGTAACACAGTGAGGGGAGGAATGTGTCAAGAGAGTGCAGTGTGACAGTTCTGGCACAACAAGCTCCTTCACAACCATTTTCCGATTATTCTATTGCTGCTGAACAAAATGCAACTCATAAGAATTGGTGAGACAAAAAAAGCTCACCATATCATATTCTAGTAAAACCAGGAGTTCTATATATTTGGGAAAAGCTGAAACGTGTGTCCATGACAGGCCATCAGGAAGTTTATATTCGACTAAGTTGTTGGACTTTGGCCAAAATTTCCCACATCAAAGTGAAATTTTGGGTCTTGAAGCTGAACATATTTCAATTAGCATCCATTGCTCAATAAAGTAACTGAGAGCAGTTGTAATGACATGCCTTCAGTACAGCAAAATAACATTATGAAGTGTCTCCAGTGACAGGGGTTTCTGAGGGAAGTGAGAAACTGAGTGGAACTGATACATGTTGTGCAACATTAAAGCTAAAATGGCAAGGGTGGAAGATGAAAGTTCAGGCCAGTGTCACAGTGTGGATAGTGATCTAAACAGTTTAGGACATGTATATTTAGTACAGTTACAGATGGGGAAACGCTAGTACATTTGGAATATGCAAAGGAGGCTAAAGTTGTAGATCAACATCTGCTCTCTTTCTTTCTGTGTTGACCATCCTGTGGCCAAACCTTCGCACTGAGCACCTGACTGTCCACACCTCATCTTGAGTGGGCGCGGGTAGGGGTAAAGAGTAAAAGGTGAGTAAAACTGAAAATGGGAGCGCTGATGATTGATGAGGTGGAAGGACACTGATTAAAGTTTTGTCTGACAGATTCGTAGTCGTTCTCCTTGAAGTGAAAGTTCAAGATGACTGATCCAGTCATGTGGGCAGACTTGTGATGACTGTTGCGCTGAAAGCAGTGCAAATGATCACATGGACGTAACATTGTTGGGGGACATACGCTTGTACTTATGACAACTGAAAAGGCCACAAACTCTTGTCCAGGTCAAAACGAGGGACAGGCTATGAATCACTGCATTCCCACAAGCTGATGTATGCATGTTACAATGGCTTTACTATTGCCAGTGCTTAGCATCAAGATTATAAGCCTTGTATTGACATTTGCAAATAAATAACTGAATAAATAAAATCTCTTTAATAATATGAGGATCTAAGAAGCATCTTAAAAGGTGTAATTTCCATAAAGATGGTTATTTCTTATTTCCAAGGAATTTCTTTATGAAGGCAGAAAACTGAGGAAACACTGAATAGAAGTAGCTTTGAACTGAAAGGGCAGAACTGCAAATAGAAGTGGCAAGGCTCTGACTTGTGCAATGTTGCCTACACATTAGGAGTTGCAACGGCATGGTGTAGTGCTTAAAAAAATGCTACCCAGTGGCATTCTAAAAGCAAAAAAAAACAAGAGACTTACTGTTCGTTGACAACAAAGATGCAGTTGTCTTGCGAGGGTAGGCTTGAGACAGGATGCTTGCAGGTCACCTTCCGCTCATTGTGACTATTGGGAGAAGGGACAGGAAACAAAGTGATTAATGTTAGAAAATACTGCATACACATGTCAGGAAAAATAAACCCATCAATAATGCATGATCTATCTTCAAAATGGCTTATGGATATGCTGCTTATTGCCCCAAGGACCCAAAGATATTTTCAAAGAACTCCAGCTACAAAGGGTTGAGAGAACTCGTCATGGCCAAAACATGAGAGCAGCTGAGAGAGTTTGTATTGGCAGAGTAGAAACGGGAATAGTGAGTGGAGACGGGGCCGATACGCAATATGGAAATAATATTAGCAAGCTGTGCCGAAGAAGGAATTAATCAATCAAAAGCTGATCCAAACTGTGAGAACTGGTCCATTCTAACATAACACTGGGTTAGTGTGACACCAGAGCAAGCACTGATGGCAAAATCCAGAAAAAGATTTAGCTTACAGGAAAAACAACAGCTAAAGTAGCCCATGGAAAGACAAAGTATGGCACATGGGGCCAAAATAAAAGTAGAAAAACGTAACATTGGTTATTCCATGGGGAAAAAAAAAAGCGCATGGGCTCTAACAGGCTGCCATCCTACACTCAACATGTAATGATAGAGATGCAGAAAATGCCACCCACCCATCTTGTTGGCCAATTACAGCGGCCCACAGTCACTTCCACCCTAACATGATTAGAACACCAGGGCAAAAACCACAAAATGTTTGGAGAGGAGTACCGAGGCCTTAACAACAAAAGCAGCTTTGCAGTAAACTAGAGCCCAGTCAGTGTTGTGTCCGATCTGGATGGCCTGGGGGCGGACACTTAAAATTTCCAGTAAGAATTACAAGCTTCACTGTTCCTTACTTTTACTAGTAAATCAAGTTTTGGTTTCCACTGTATCACTGAAATAGTGACTACCCTGCAAAATTGATTCAGATCCAGATCTAGTTCATCATCTTCTGATCTCATTACCGGCAATTTAGAGCTGCAAAATCGATAGTTATTTGATTACACTGTCAGAGAGTTATGGTGATAGGAAGTGGCTGTAAAGTGTATGTTGTCAATATATTAATTAAATATATTGACAGTGGCAGAGATTAAACATGACATTAAACAATATGAGTAAAGAGAAGAGCTGCTGTGTCAACAACAGCCTTCGAAGCTACTACTGGCTGTACGTGCTGGACAGTTATTCTATATTTCAACTCAGTCCGGCTGTACTATAAACAGAGGAGAGTCGAACTACAGCCCAAAAATAACAGTTTTTAAACATGGGGTACTCATGTACTGAAAAGAGCGAATACCAAGCATGAAATAAGGGGTTTAGTTTCAGTTGAGCCTGGAGAGCAACAGTCTCCACAGCTCTGGTCTATAATTACTGAAGGCACTGTTGGCAGCAGAGCACTTTGTGCGGTCTTGGGGCAGACCAGCGGCACCATTTTTCTTTGGTATCCTTTCACACATGCCTATACTGTTCTGCACGTAGGTTGGCTGCAGATTTAAGGGAAGACAGAGAAGCCTGGATAGGTATTTATGCGCACAGAAGTGGGATGAACTGTGCAGAACTGTGGATGGGATTTAATAATCAGTTTCAAGCTATCGGTTCCAATCCCCAATACTTGGGATACATTTAGCTTTGATACTCTTGATTCCTTTGCAAACAGTGACTTAATGCATGCACCGCAAGTTTTCTTTTATGTGGTACTTCAGCCTTGGCTAAAAGGAAAATAAGTTTAAATATATGGGTTAATTGGCAATGTAAGCCATTTCATTACAGAAAAGTGTTTGATGCCTTCTAGGATATTTTAAAAAACGATCTAATGAAAGGAAATCCTTCCACTGTGTTCACTTTGGTATATTTTCTCTTACCAGGTAATGACAAAGGTGTCCCTAAAGCACTATCCTCCATAACTCCATGTGTTTACAATTTCCTTACTGCAATATGTATTACTATGTGAGCTGGTGTGGAATGGTATGAAACCTCATGAATATGCAAAAGGGTATCTGCACAAACCATAAAACATATTAACATTGCTAAAAATATTGTTACATTTTACATTTATAACTTTGTTTTTATGTGTTAATACTAAATTAGATAATTTTGCATGATATAGAAGGGTTGGTAGTATTGTCATTTCCACTGGAAATCAACTCCCAGTCTGCAGCTCTATGCAGTTTTCAGCTGGTCTCAGCTCATTGTTTTGGTTTGGCAGTCCATGTGGTTGAGTCCCAATGACTCTAAATAATGGTACCGTAAGTATGTGCTCTCAGCGCACAAACTCATGCAAGTCAATTGTACACTTCTTACCCACTAAAGAATGGTAAAATAAAAAAGGCCAAGGAAAACAAAAGCAAACATCTACTGTAGCAAGCCAAAAGAGACCAAGACATTTTTCTCAGAAGTAAGCAGAACAAACCAAGGCTACGAAAGAACATTTGCTTTTAACAGAGTGATGGCCCCTTCTCAGTCTATATTAAACGACGGCTCCAATATGATACCCATGTTGCTGTGTTTGTGACATGGTAGACAGGTGTGTGCTAAAATATTTGTCACAGGAACTTGATCCAGAGAAATTATGCTTACAGTATGTCTGCCCTCTCTACATGGAGGTCAGTGGGCAGGGTAAACTTCAGTACTCTGGAGTCAGGATTCATGCTCATGATAACGAGGTACAGCCATCAAACAAATGTCAATTAGCTATGTAATACAGTGGTCAAATGTTTTTTTTATAATCTAAACTGGCCTATGAAACTAGTTTCAATGTGCCATCAAAATGTCTTGATAGAGATCAGTAAAATGTCACAGTAAATTGATTTGAAATAAAAGTCAATTTTTGATTAAAGTAATCATCTGACAGATGTGTTCAATTATATCTCAAAACAAGCTATAGGAAAATGAACCTAAATTAAAAGGATGTAAACCATATTAGCTAAATAAAAGTGTTCGAAGCTGTTAGTTAAAATACCTGCTTCAAAATTAAATTGACGAAGGGTCTTAGGCTTACAGCTATAAAATTAAAAGGCCCTCCTGACGTTAAGAAAGTTTTTGCAGATGTGCAGCCTGACACGTGTGAAAGGTCAATGTTTTTAAAAGGGAGGTGTGTAACATCAAAGAGTCCCCGTACCTATATGAACGTAAGCTATTTGAGAAGGTCCTTAACATTCCCAACATGATCCATGATCCATGTGGAATGGGAGGACAGTGAATTCTTAACCCTCGGTGGAAAACATGGGGGCCACGAAGTAACCTGATGACTGTGGTTGTGTGTAGGCAAAAACAGGAAGAATGAGTAACAGCAATACACATGTCTCTGTTTGAACAACCTACAAAAGAAGCCAACCACAATGAGTGGTTGTCTTGAACAAGTCTTATAGTCATTTTCATAATCCTATTCAAATTATACAGGAGTGACATTTAGCATACCACCGTGACAAGCTTGACAACACTGTGAAAAAGGATGAAGGCATCCCACACTGCATACATGTATATTACTCAGAATCAACTACATTGCCTCCGCATGGCATCAATGGCTGATTGCAAATATGACAGGATCATATTGCAAAACAATCAATGACAGAATAAGTGGGTCGGCTGCCTTGTCTAATACGACATAAAGGCCCTCTGAAAACAGCACTGGATGATATTGTTATCAACTGATGACAACAACCTTTGTCACATGAAAATCAACTGATGCTGCACAGCTCGAATTCAGATCTCTTTTTGAGTAAATGTGTTTTTCAAAATACTTCTGCCAGCTAGTCTTTGTTTACAGCACCGTTTAAAATGGTCACACGTGCTCTGGAGGATGTGGTCTGTGGTCACTACAGCCAAGATTAAGTTAGCATAAAATCACGGGGCTGTACAGTAAGGAGTGCATATGGTAACATTTTTGCTTCAATAAAGGGCAAAAACATTGTATGCTCTTCATTTAGGTTTGGAGTTCTTCTTGTTTTCCAGAGGGAGTTGTTGGTTTATTAGGTGGGTATGGCTGAAGAGCACCAGGGGGTTCCTTGCCTCTTGACCTCGCATGTATAAAAGTGAGGAAACTAGGAGCGGCTGTAGCTGACCACCCTGTAGAGAGAGCAGGGTTGGGCACTTTTCTGGATTCTGGGCTGTCCTGTCCACAACAATTAGCAGTGAGCTGCAGTAATGAAGAGCTTAAGGTCTGAGGGTCAACACTCCACAGGCTTAGCTTTTATTGTTCTGGGTGGGTCTTTGATCCTTCACTCCCCCTCTACTTTAACCACAAATAACTAAGAGGCTCCCAAAAGGATTTTTACATTAGAGAGAAGGGGAAAGGTCTTTATGAGTTTTGACAACTTATCGTTAGATTTTGACACCAGAGTTTGGGGGCCCCACTGAAAGCTTTTTTTATGCAGTTATTTTACTTGAAAACCAAACCAAAACTGGAATTCAGATCTCCACTTGATACCTTTTTAAAGAGGTGAGTTGAGGGAAAACAGTTGTTTTAGCATTCCACCTTGTTCATGTCATCTGCGAAACCCAAAACAGTCATTTTCACTGAGAAATTATCATTGGTGTACGTCCAACAGCCTGAAGTTCACTTAAGACTAAAACAAAGCTGAGGTTCTAAAATCATTGTCAAAAAATGTGAACTTAAAACCATCTGTCCATCTGTTTATTTGAAAGTGCAGTGGAGTAAAAATAGATAAGGATGTAAAATGTAATGTAAAAGACATCTTTTTTCAACCTCTAAAGAGTCATTATGGGAGTTCCTAACATCCTTACAGCCTAACTGTCTCAAGGTCAAATGGAAGACGGAAGAAAAAATAAAAACACAACCTGTGATCATTTGTTTTATTCAGTGTTTCAGTGTTGTTTAACTGTAGTAGGGTGAACTGAAGTGGATTTCCTCGTGCGGTCTGCTGTTAAAAAAAAGCACACATTTCTTCATAACTCATCATGAAGAGTCTGAACTGCTGTAGCTAATTTGGATATGAGGAAATTTATGAAAAAAAGCTTTCATAAGGACTTTGGCACTTTGATACCAAGGAAAATGCAAAACATATGGTGTCCAACATAGAGGACACTAATTGGTTATCCTCTTAATTAAGGGGTTATCTTCTTTACTCTAACATTGATTCATTGCTGCTGTGTTAGAAACAAAAGTCTATCACAGCATGTCTCATATTACAGGATGATACTATGTGCATCTGTTTGCCTCACAACAGTCATACTGCAACAAGATTCAGGCGCTGTGCTTTTAACCACTGCCCTTTTAACTTTGGGAAACCTCAAGCTAAGACAGCCATGCCTCTCTGTCTGTCCTCAAAACTTCTATAAATACATACTGCCTTAGCACAGCAAATTTATCCTAATTATTTTTAATTGAATGCCTTTCAAGCGGCTTCGAGTCCTCTACTGACTGGGCATCCTGCTTTATCGAAGTGAGCAGTGCAAGTCAGAGCAATCAAGCAATCCAGCCTCTTCTCCCAAGGATATGATCTAATAACACTCACTCCATGCAGTAGGTGCTTTAATCACAGCACTCACAGCAGCTGAAGTGAGAACATTTTAGCTCACATTGCCCAGTAGGATCACATCCATATCCTACCAGTGCCATAAACCAGACTGCATGTTACACGTTTCAGCTCCAGCTCCCGTGCCCATGTCCTTGTCACATATTTAACTCTTACACATGCGACTATTTGGTGACATTTTAAACGCAAATGCTTGAAGATCACACATATTTTTTTAGATACTTTCTAAATGCCAGCACATCACAAGAAACCTAAATCTACAGCAGTTCAGCATGAAATCTTCTTGGTCCCCTAAACAAATCCAACTGCAAATCACCAAACAGGGCCTTCCAGTGATAATTAATCCCCTTGTTAATTCTCATAAATCTAATCCTATTACACAGGAAGGAACTTGGGCACAACGTTAGAGAGGGCCAGTGGGTACTGATTAACGCTTTCAAACTATCAGGTGAGTACTCTTAACTAGCATAAAAATAAAAAAAAGAATTTGGCCGTGGTGGAACTCCTCAATACCACGTGGACATTGACTGGAGGTATGAACAGCCCTACCTACAAAAGCTGAGCTGAATAAGCAGAATAGGCAGTTTGAGAGTGGGCATGTGGAGGGCAGCAGGAGAAAAGACAACAAAAAAAGACTAAACAGGGGCTTTGCGGTTCCCGAGAGGCCACATGAAATGCAGCACAGCAACATGAAGCAATGTCCTATCACAAAACAGCAATACCTGGACTACTGTGATATCCCTAAATAATGGACATATTATTCACGAAAAGGTGAGGAAATCTTGCGTCACAACACAATCATTACAAAGAACAACGCTGGTAGCTGCAGCTTTATGCCTGTTAAAGCCTTGACTTTCACCTCAGACAGAAAACAGCTGCTCATACGGCTACAAATCAGATTTTTTTTTTCCCCCACAAACAATTCAATTAGCAGCCCCCTGAAAGCAGCTGCGCCAGTGTGCAATGTGTGTCAAGGTGACACAGCTGAATGGGTTATTCAAGCAGAATTCAGAGCCATGGAAACAAGCTGCCGTCTCAAGGAACAACTGAAATGTTGTAGTTATGGAGAAAATTTGAGAAGTTGCTGGGAAAAAAAACTGCAATGCACCGTAGTTGTCTAAAATATGTTGCAACTCATGTTGTTCCTCGTCACGCAAAAAGGGCCGGTTCTTTAAAAAAGTCTATTTATGAAACAGAAATTCCAAACATTACATCAACCACATGTCTGAAGTTTCTATCGTCACTTTCACTGTCAGTAAAACTTCCCTTGTTAACAATTCTATGTTCAATTTCAGGCTTCATTAAAGGCACCAGTAGGCTAGCATTCAATGTGGCTTTCAAGGCAGATAAAGTACATGGAAGAAACCCAAAGGCTGTCTGTTGCAAGAACTCTATAATGAAAGGCTCCAACGATATTTGTGTTTTTATTTCCTTCTATGGATGTGATTTGAGAGACACAAATCACATCCATACTGTGTAGCTATGTAGGTCCATCGCAGGACAAAGAGCAGAAGTGCAGCACCCAAAATAGTACTCACTCTTCTAATCAGGGTCATCTTCTTAAAGACATAGATGGAAGAAAGGCTGTGAAGCTGCAGGCTATAAAAAAACATGGCAAATGGCATGATTAAACTATTGATTAACATTTCTTAAAGTCATGTGTTGTGTGTCAGCTTTACAGACTAAATTAATCGTCAGAAGTGGGAAGTAATGACTGCTCTCATCTGCCTATTTCCCTTTTTACCACACACTGGAGTAAGAAGGCAAATTAACTGAGAAGCATTTGAATTCATGCAAAAAGTCTAAATGTTTCTCATAAAATGATCTGCACACCTACGCTAGTGACATGACCCTCCTGATATTTTCTTACAAAATGTCTGAACACACATTCCCATCATGTAAAATAAACATGAAGCAAACGTTAGAGAAAGCTACTGACAGGCAACTTCTGATATTCATTTTCTCCATATCTCAGTAACATGCAAACATTTGACGCGTGTTTCGAATGTATACGTCAACCAGCCGGAAATTGGCTGTGGTCACCTCTCTGCAGTTTTTTAGCATTTTGCTGGTTGATCTTTCATGACTAAAAGGCTGAAATCACATGCGGCTCCACCCTCCTCTCCCTTTGAAGTCTTCAGCTCAGTGAGTGCTGGTGCAGGTCCAGCAGTTAGTAACAGGGCATCTGTGCATCTCCATAACTGCTGACCAGCTCTCACCAATGACTTCCATATATACTATTTATCTAGATGGCCCTGGTCTGAATACATTTGCTCCATCCAAGATTTTTTTTTATTTATTATTTCTTACACTCAACACTATCGAACTGGCATGCGTAAAAGGTCAAGAATAATGGCGCAACACCTCTCTGAAAAATCATACAGAATGATAAAATGACTCTCTTAGACAGATGTTAGTTTTTGACTGCAATGGTGTTTGGCAGTCAACTCAAGTGTTGAATGACGGAGCGCCCCACCCATCCCAGGCTGAACACCACAAATAAACTCTGCCTGTAGGAAACACTGCTGAAGCGCAGATAATTTCAGGTCTGTAGGAAACACTGAACACTGAGGACAATGGTCACTGAATGAGCTCATAGAGAGTGAATAAGCACTAAGGACAGCACAGCAGTTCCTTCTCAGCTTGTGAGTTTGAAAAGTTTCATCCAAATCTTTAGGTTTTGCACTGTGATAACACTACACACATGCTAAACCATGCTATGCTATATGTAGGATTTTAAATACATATAAGGTGCTTTTGTTAAACATTACAAACAACTGTGCTCCAGACAGGCAGGGTCTATATGACAGGAACACTTCACTCAAAACGTAAAGGATCAAAATGGTCTTCAGATTTGCCGTACTTTCACATGCAGATACAGACATAGTGGCTGGCTCTATGGATGGTTGTCTAAGGCTCCTGTACACATGACAGTTCAACAAAATATGCCAGCACACGTCATGCCTCAAAACCTACTGGATAATGAGGAACAGGATCTACTGCTCCCAGTGTCTTTCCAGGAATTCTAGCATAAACCATACGCCTAAAACAGCAAACAAAATAAAATACACATTGCTCAGCAGATCTGGTGGTTGTGATCTGATCTATATTGGTCATTGGAGAGGGAACACAGTCCGCCGCACATCACTGCAGGAGAAACAGCAGGCAATAATTATCACTTAACAGATTGTGATCAACAGATAAGAGCTTTTAAAGACCACGGAGAACCACTGTGCAGCTCAGACAAAAAGAAAAAAGGAGATTAAAATGCTTCTTCAATAACTGCAAACAGTGTGATAAACTTGGCAGGACGGGCTCTCTGTTCTGATGGAGAACAGATTAACATCAGCATCAAACTGCGCTCAATTTCAAGAGAATAAAGAGACAAAACAAAAACTGAAACAGAAAGTCTCAAGTATTTCGCCCCCCTCAGGTGTGTGCTTTTCACTCTTGTGTACAGTCCCTGGAAACCCCTGGAGCTCATCTTTACTGACCGACAAAATACAAGTCTTTTAAACTCTGAACGATGAAAAATGTCATATTTGAACTGCAGTTTCCTTTTAGGCAGTGCAAGTCCACAGTGGAGTAGAAAAGATGCGCCTGTCCAATGCCTAAAATGGAAGATTACTACAAAAAGAAATACCCCCATAAAAAGACCCGCACAACTAATACATCATTTATGTATTTCTATGTCAACTCAAAGTATACAGACCACCCCCTCCTTTAACTTGACAACACAGCGGACAAGGTGATGAGAAAACAAGAAGGTATGATAGTGCCCAGCGCACAAGACGCTGTTTGCACATCAAGCCATGTGAGGGGAGGCAGGAGCTGCTTCCATGACTGCAACACAGGAGGCAATCACAGGGGCTGCATCTAAACAGCATTTAGACACCACCAGTCCTCACAGTCTGCACAATGACCTCCCCTCCAAACGCACACCTCGATTACAATCGCGTTAAAGAGCGAACCGCACACACACATACACAACAACAACAACAATCACTGCAGGGGGGTTTTTTCACTTACAATGAAGAGCTTCCACAAATGTCCAAGTCCAAAAAAAAAAAAACAAGTAGTCGGTTTTTTTTTAATCCAAACGTGAGCTTCAGATGTAGCGATGAGGAGTTTGTGTGGACTTTGAGGAAGCGTGCGGAGAGGTGCGCTCGGTCCGAGGCTCTCGCGCTGACTGCCGCGCGTAGTAGAGACAGAGACACACACACACACACACACACACACACACACACACACACACACAGTGAAACCCGAGAGGCCGATGATGTCACGGTCCGGATGTTAAAAAGAAGCAAGCAAGGTGGTCGGTGTCCTTTTTGTTATTCTTTTTTGTTATTCCCTCCCGGCGCAATTACGAGCCGAGCGACCAGTGGATGAACACACACACACACACACACACACACACAGGATGATGATACGGAGCATCTACAATAAAAGCCCATACTGTACTTTCCTCTGCAGCGGCCACGCAGGATTTCTCCTTTAACTCACACACGTGGAGGAAATGTTAGAAACTGAAGGAAAAAAAAAGAGAGAACACCAGAGCAGCTAAAATGCTAAAACCGCATGGGAGGACTGAAGTGACACCAGATCCCGGATTTAAACTCGCCCCGTTGTTTATTTGGGACTGTATCCAAGCGCGTCAATAATATGCGCATAAATGACTGCGAGCTTTATTTCCTCGCCGAGCTGTGTTATTTCTGGCGTTTACTGCTTAAAACACACGACTGTGGGTAGCTGCACCTCCCTCTGCTCATTCTTTAGCATGTCCTAACAAGGAGAACATGTTGAAAAATGAACTATTGCTGCAATAGGCTAAAAAAAAAAGGAGAGGGGGGGGTCATTCTGAAAATATTTGAAATCATCCTGATAAAAGTGTGATAAATGTGTTGTGAAAGACTGTGACCACTGTTCAAGGCGCTGTGTTACACTAACTTGGGTCTGGTTTCCACTCCCGTGTCCCTCCCAAGTCGCTGGAGCTGGTTGGAGCTTGTTAGTTTCAATGGGACGAAGGGAGAGAAAGAACTGAATATCAAGTAGGTTCAGCAGGGAGCCTGAAGCTATTGAGGACATGAAAGGCTGGACAATGACCTCGGCCCCAACCTAGAAGACAAACAGCTCCTCCGCTCATCAACCTGCTGAGTGCAGTCAATGGTGCGGGAAGACACCCAGAGACCGTCAATACTCCCTCACTGACTACTTTTCTCCCCCAGTTCCCTCCCTTTTAGAGATACTTAAGCATTTTTTAAGAGTGTCCTTTTGCTCTTGAAGTCATTTGAGTTTGAACAAAAGCTGAACACAAATGCATGTTTTATGGTTTGAAAACAGAGTAAAGAGGCATTACAGATTTTAACACCATCAGTAATACGTAAACTACTTTGACCAGCTCTACTACATAAATAATGCATCGTGCTTCCATTATAAAGCAGAGGAAGCGCGTGGTGGCGGTCGGGTGTGGGGGGGTGGTCATTAAAACATTCAGTCCTTCAGCTATCCTTGGTCCTCCAGGGAAGGGCTCCCATCCTGGAGCTTGGAGCCAGGGGATATGGCCACCACCTGGGGCACAGAATGGATACCGTGCCCCGAGAGGAAGGAGAGAGAGAGAGAGAGGGAAAAATGAGTATCTGGATGATATGTGATATGATATTAGGCAACCCAGCCCATGAAAGACGAATTCATGGCCAATAAGAGGCTCCACCGCCCACAGAAAAAAGGTGTCAGAGGGGAAAGTCAAAGCAAGCTGTTCAGCCATCTGTGTGTGTTGCCACAGGAGAGCGTGGTTTTCTTATCCGGTATAATGAAATCAATGTTTGCTGTCAGCGTCCAAATCAAACAACAGTCTACTGTTATAAAGAAAATTCTTTCCACAAGCATTGTTCTGAAAAACAGTCTATCAGATCACAGGTTTGATCCTCACTACACCCAAGTTGTGGTTAACAGATATGTTTTTATCAAAGTAGTCTCCTACACAGAGTTCCTGCTCACTCATTGTAAGTCAGTCTGAGGGCAGTCTGATCAAAAAGGTAAATGTCACCATCACAGCCACGGAGCTTCCCTGAATTGTGAACACATCCATCTTCAGAGTGGGTTCAAAATCACAGAGGCTGTAACTTGAATAACTTGAGATGTTTTACATTTTGGTGCCTCTTGGCTAAAAACATCTTGTGGGGAGACCAGAAGCACCTTTGAAACCAGTCACGATCAAGCCAGCAGCTGAGCATTTTGTTCGGACTGCAACTGTGTGCTATTTGTCATAATTTCCTTTTTTTTTTTTATAAATTAGGAAACACGCCAATCTCAGGCTTAATGATGGAAAAATCCAAAAGAGTCTTTACAGCAGTTCATCAGGCATTCAGCGGGAGTGGGAGACCCAAGTACTGTTCCAAGAATCTGCTCGGGGGGAGTGAAAGACCAAACCAAGGTCAGACAAACTGTGTTTCATCTCAACCCAAAAGCTAACTATGCCTCGTTTTATGGCTACACACCATTAGGCTTTATGACAGAGTAAGGACAACATGGTGGGCAAGCTTGGCTCTATTGATGTTATCGCAGCGGTTTGGCTCCACCGCTCCTGTCTAGCCGTCAAAGCTGAAGGCCTCGTAAGGTAACGATGCACTGTGTGTGACATGTAGAGAAAAAAACACCTGTACAACATAATGCAACCCAGTACAATAGCCCTGCAAAATACAGTACCACCTTAGAAAAGCTTCTAACATTCAGTCTTTGCTCAGACTGCATCAGACAGGTAATGAGTCATCGCTGTGATGTTCTTTTTTCAGGTCTGTCTTAAAGAGCGCTATATTGCGTTCCTGATATTTTGTCAATGACTTGCATATAAAAAAGGTAGAAAATATGTGCAGAGATTCATAAATCTAAAGTTTGGGTAGTTGTGATGCGTACAACAGGTCCATCCATCCATTTTCTATACCTGCTTTATCCTGACACACAGGGTCACAGGGGTGTGGTGGATTATTATTACTATTATATTATATACTATTATTGGGTGAGACTGGATGCCAGTCAGTCACAGGGCTGACATAGAAAGACAGACAAACCACTCACACTCAATTCACACCTTAGGGGCAATTTAGAGTTGCCAATTAGTCTAACCTGCATGTCTTTGGATTGTGGGAGAAAGCTGGAGTACCCAGAGAGAACCCACGCAATAAGGCACAGGAGAAGAACATGCAAACTCCACACAGAAAGGGGACTGAACCCAGAACCCTCTTGCTGTGAGGCGACAGTGCTAACCACAACCCCACTGTGCCGCCGTGTACAACAGGTTATGCTAATTAATGTACTATTGTGGCATTGTTTCCAGATGTCAGTCTGTTATTACGTTCTAAGAGCATGCATACCTGGAATTGAATTGTGAATCTAAAAAACTGTTGTGCTGTGCAGTACAGTAAAGTACAGTACACTTCAGTGTAACTGGACCAATAGGATAGTCTATGGATGAGGCTGAGAAAGAAAAGGACATTTAAAAAAAACCCTTCTCCTATACATTGTACCAATTATCAATGAGCAATAGAGCGTTTCTTTTCAGCTACAGCTTGCACTAGAGGCTTCATCCGGTTCTCAGCTGACAGATGCTGAGGAGAAGCTTTCAGACTCATTAACAGCCCACACAGAGTCAGAGAGAGACAGGAAGGGAGAGGGAATTGCTAAGTGTTCACATGTTTATCTACTCTCAGAGGATCCTCTTCTACCTGCCCACTCGCTCTCATCTCTGGCTCTTTCCTCTTCCACCTACACTCCCACGCTCTCTCCTTTGTCACCGAGGCGCAGGTTATTACCTGCTGGTGTTCAGAACAGCTGCAGGTATACGGTGGCTGCAAGCAAGAGTGGCCTGAGGTCTATGGCGAAGAAGACGAGCCTGAATCAGAGCATTTGCCAACGCTCTGCAGGGGCCTCTGTTCCAACTGAGTGGTGGCGAAAGAATACCGCATGCATAAACAGTTCTGTTAGCAGCTTGTCTTCAGGGAGACAGAGAGAGGATGGGCAGAAATGGCCACCCTCTTGGTGCGCTGGTGTGTGAGTGTGTAGAAAAAGGGGGTGTCTCCTGCTCCAATAATTAGCTGTGTGTGTCAAATGGAGCTGAAAAACAACAATGAACTCCTGGGGGCCTGAGCAGTCACATCCACAGACACAAGACTGACATCTAGTCACTCCAATGACACTAGTGAATTGAAGTCTGCTTTATTTCAATTTCAAAAGACTTCACAGAGGTTACATGTACAATGAATATTAACTTCTGCTAAAAGATCACATGCATGCTCATATAGTCATGTTTGTTATGGAATGACACACTGGATAACATTCAAAAGACTTCTACCTAATTTATAACAAGCCATGGTATGCGCCAGGGAAGATACCAGCCACGGTTGACGCTATCCAACACGATTCCCAAAGTACACAACAGCAGAGAGAAACCTCTTGAGCTGTTTCCATCTCTGCGATGGAGACATGATGGTTGGGAATTGAGAAATCTCACAACAAGGCAGGTTTTATCATCTGACTCGACCGCTGGGATGAAAGCGTTTGCATCTGATACCAAGTGAAAGCTTTTCTTTCAAAGCACATAAAATGACTTTTTCCACTGTGTACCACAAAAGTGAATGAAAAGGTCAGCCTGGTTGATTCTTACTTTATTTTCTACTTTATTTTCTAAATATCTCAATAGTGACACGATCCTTCACAGTGTAAAGATACTAATGACGGATAAGAAACTGCACTTAACAGATTTATCCATGACTCTATTCATAATGCTTTTTTGGATGGATATAATGAAAGGAAATATGTGTTTATACTAGCACACTGAAGAAAAGACTAATTAAAAAGGATAAAAAAAATTGCAGAGGCTAACAAAATGGGCCAATCAATGTGGAAGCGAAGCTCACAGTCCCCCAAGGCTGCCAGGAAGTTTGAGAGAGCTGAATCCTCTCATGAATTACAACACCCCGCAGACCATGATCATATGAGCCAGCCAAAAATTACTGTGCTAATGACACATTGAAAATCGATAGGCAGCTTCTAGGATCTGTCTCATAAAAGTACAAGAAGTAGAAGATTTGCTAGTTGGAGGCTCAGGCAATGTGCAGTCCAGGTAGTACACCAAGTCAAGTCACAGCAGTGACGAGGCAAAAGAGCATAATGGCCCTGGTGAGTGACATCAGAGAAGGTCAGCAGAGAACAGAGGGGTCGGGCAGACTCGCTTCGCTGCTCAGGCTGCTTTGTGAGCCTTGGCAGCACTGACGATCACAAATTCCAAAGTTTTCAAGTCAAAAACACCAATGGTGATGCGCTCTAGCATGAGCCCTCGCTCGTCCCAGCCCCCTTCAACAAAACTACTCAGCCAACTCTGGATTGCTGGCTGACCAAGCTTGACTTTATTTTTCCATTAAATTCAATATCAGCAAAGTGTACAGAGGCTCCCAACTGCAGTTATCCAAGAAATATTTATAGATGCTTTACATCTCGGATCATAAAGCTGACAGCATCAGCCTGTCAACTCTGTCAAGCAACCAAACACAGAGGTAATTATTTGGTTATGAAAAATTTATAGTTAAACCGTTCAGGATAAACACAAAAACCTGAGTAACCTTGAGTAAGCACGGCATCAATCTGTGGGGCTTCAGTTTTGCAGAACGATGATACAAATATGTCATACTGTGTCATGTGGAAAAAAACTCAGAAAAGGTTGTTGGAATCTGATCAAGTCATATAAACTGTATGCTCTGAGCAGAGAGATCATTCTTTTTATAGCTTGTTTTATGTGTATAAATAAAAGGGGAGGTGGTCTTGTGCATACATCACAACACTAAAACTGTAAGTAGACTGGAAATTCAGTCTCTTCTCCAAACCACTGCCCTCTAACTGTAACTTAACATGCAACTGAATTCTGTGGGTTTGCAGTAACAGATATGTTGCAGACTAAAGACTGTGAATAGTAAAAACAATGTAAAAGAAGATTCACATAACTGGATCAAACGAAGCCTAACAATATATTTGATAGAACAGTTCGATTAATATGCATGTCTCTCTATGTGCACAATGGTGTCTTTCTATGGTCATATTAGAAATAAATTACTTAATAATGGAGTTGCAGAGCTGAATAAGAAAACCAAAGACAAGGCAAAGTTTTCTAAAGAGAGCAAGGTAAAATTTACCACAGTTAGCTGAAGAAATTACTGTGGCCCAACCACAGAGTACATCTGAACAGTACAAGCCAAGACTAAAATAACCCTGAATGCCATAACTCTTGAGCCATGAATTAATTATAATAGCAATCGTGAAAGTACACAGACCCTTAAACGCCCATCCACACTTCCTCCAGGTGAATTCTTGCTGAGACGTGTCATAAGTCAGGCCTCGCTGACTTTCAGCTTCCACAGAGGACACATAAAAAGATGCACACAGTTCGTTGTGAGCCTAATGAACGCATCAACTCTTGTCTTTGGGTGTAATGAGCCTGTTGGGAGCGGATAATGTAGGCCATGGTGCTGATTTGATAGAGCCAATAATGCCAACCCAATCCACATCTACATCCACGGGGAGCCTCCATAACCAACTACAAAACTGATTATTATACAGCAATGGAGAAGCCCGGCGCGGCATGTATCATCGCCCATTCTATCAGCTCATTTCCCTCCTGAGATTACATTTTAGAGGCAGATTGATTATGGAGAAGCCTTCAGATGCAGATCAGCCTCTGCCACAAAAAATTCAACTATATACAGTACAGCAATGTTATCATCTTTGCTCCACCAGACTTGAAGCAATGAGTGTATGTTTGCATGTAATGAATATATATGCCAATGTGAATTCACAAAATAACTGAAAAACAGTCCCTTTAAGCAACGATAACTTCATTGTCTCTGTGAATTACTCCAGATCTGCATCAGATTCCCACTTGTCACAGGCAGGAGAGCAATGCACTGGCTCCCTTTTCTCACTCCTCTACTTTCTTCATTGCTAAAGTGAAGTGAGTAAAAACTGTCTATTAAACTCAACTGTTCGAGTGGATTTTATGACACTCTTATCTGAAGGCCAAGTCAACTGCCTAAATGCATAAGAATGGAAATAAAGAGCTTAATTTCTTTTGAATTAGTTAGTCACAGTCCCCAGAACTATACCAACAGGTACAAGTGCATGTGTGAGAAACAAGGGACAGGATGAAAGTACTGTATTAGAGAGTGAGTGTCAGAGGAAGTGTGAGGTACAACAGCAATCAAGTGATGGAAAAACTGAAAATAGGTCTATGTATGTATGTATCTCTCTGCACTGTTGTGGATATAGCCAATCCTCTGTGCCCCAAGTACCTACTAATTCTAAGCAGGTTTTAAATGTGCACCATGTTCACACTTGAAAAGTGACTAAACAAAGTATATTCAAAAGCCTAAGTATGTATACTAAAGTAATGCTTGATTTCTGAGTGTGCTGTTTTTTTACACTACTGTCCCACTACGTAATCCAAAGAGGAAATGGAGAAGCTACTCACAGCTGCAAAAAATATAAATTATTTAGGGTTGAGACAACACCAGAAATACAACAGAAAACACAAAAATAAGCAGTAAATATTTAGAAAGTCATTTTCCTATTTCCCACTGAAGTTTAATTTGAAGTGGAAATCTAAAGCTGCAGTTGGACGGATGCCTGACAATATACTGGAGTACGACCTGGATACAGCACCACCGCTCAGTTTGCGTCCAATTCTTTCCAGTGGTCAATGGTAGTACTGCAACTAAAATCCTCATAGACCACCATTGTAAAAGAGATGTCTGTACAACTGTGAGAAAGTACCCTTTGTATCTTTAATACTCTTTGTATTGTATATATTATTATATATTATATCATTATGCAAAGCCTAGACAAGTCTTTTGTTACCTAATGGTATCACCGTTGAGAAAGAGCAGCCCGATGGGGCCAGAGGCATGATGGGATTAACACTACTGTGCATATCCCGGAAGTAAACCAGGAAGCTAGAAACTTTTTGGCATACATCAAGTCTTATTGGACAGACTAGACACCATCTTTGGATCCAGTATCCAGTTCTTATAATACAACCATGTGGCTAGGCTATAGTGTCTTTCTCTCTCACCACCATGTCTCTTTTAAAATGTTGTCTTCTTTTATTTTTCAACATAATACCACAAATCCAATTAACAAGGCAAAACAGAACTTGAAGAATATATTTGTCTTTATCAGGTTAGTTTTGTCTTAGTTAGAAATACAATGGAACTGAAACCAATTAATGAATCATTGTTTAGCATCCAAAATGTGAGAATTTTCTGGTTTTCTTTGTTGTATGTGATAGTAGATTGATTATCTTAGGGCTTTAGAGTATTGGACAAAATAACCAATTTGAAGACATCAATGTGCAGTCTTGGAAATTGTGATGGGCTTTTTTCACTATTTTCTCACATTTTAGAGACAAAATATCAATAATAAAATAATAAAAATAAGCTGCAAAAAAAACAAAGAAACTGATGAAAAGGACAATGACAGTAACCCTAGAATAAAACACTGGCTAACTTTCTTTAAATCCTGTGTGGTCTCTGTCTCATTCATTAAGCCTGTGCTGTGACAGACCCACTGAGAGATAGATGTGTGGTGTAGTAGTAGAACAAGATTTTCATCCACTACCTAGCCTTCAGCAGTGCTGAGCATGCTCAGTAGGCCTGCCAGAGGGCCAGGCTCCTGCTTTGGCCTACTTCTGATGAAACCAATAATGTCATGGAAAGTTTCTTTGCAGTGAGTGTGTGCGTCTCACAGATAGTGTGTGACAGAGAGGGGTGTGTGTCTGTGTGTGCCCTCAATATAGGAGCAAAATCCAATCTCATCAACCGCAGCCACAAACAAATAATACCACCCTTGGTGATGGGCGTTATTGATCTGTCTATCATCCAGAACTTTAACAGGCTACGACATGGACATGCTGTAGTTGAAAGAAAAGACACAACTGCAATTGCAGCTGAGGGAAGAAATGCTTTAATTCAAGATCGACAGAGAGACTGCGAGAATGTCAGCCTGTAACTGACACTGTAATAAAAACGCAATAAAAGATCTGCTAAGCTCTAGTTCCTCTTATCCCCAGGCAAGGATAGCTGGTAGCGTGAGCAGAGAGACAGGGCTGTGCTGCCTCGCTCAGAAATCGGTCCGCCTGATTATAGAAAAGATGACCAACAGAAGTGGGTCAGCCATGAGAGTAACAGAACAAGATACTTTGAGAGACAGAAAGGGGAGGAAAGAGAGAGCCACAGGAAGTTCATGTAAATGTGAGTGCATGACTTCAGAAAATTATCTGTGTTAGAAATTAGAAGTAGGGAGACTTTGTGGAGTAAACAGCGCTTGACGCAGCAGCTGTAATCACTCAGGACGACGTTTACTGCGACATGAGCGTTACCT
This sequence comes from Scortum barcoo, assembly GCA_023238725.1. Lineage (NCBI taxonomy): Eukaryota > Metazoa > Chordata > Actinopteri > Centrarchiformes > Terapontidae > Scortum > Scortum barcoo. Next base: position 10,851,803 of record CM041536.1, read on the forward strand.
TCCAATTACATGTACGTCTGTTGATTACAATCAGAATTTTTTCAGGGCCTTGTTTTTCAACCAGACGAGCTCTCTGGCAGCAAGCACGAAAACACTCATCATGTGCTGCGGATTGTCAAATATTATCATCTTCAGGCTGTAGGAAAGCAAACAGCACATGACTAAACAAACACAGTGGAAAGCACATATTCCAGTTCTTTCCTACAGTTTCAGTCATGTGAAGTAGAAGTGCCTTAATGAACAGCATATTAAGTTACCTTATCAGTTTTACAGCCTATGTTCGATCTGTTGCTTTTTCTTCACTCTGCATTTACTCTGTTTATTCTGCATTAGGTAAACAAAGCAAAAAGACACTGCAATATGTGACCAATTCACAAAACTTTACAGAGGACAGAAGTGCTCCACAGTAACGAAACCCGAAATGCAAACTTCAGTGCAGACACAACAACAAACAAAACGGACGTCACGCTGAATGCTGAATCCCTGACAAAATGGATTGGCAACAACTTCAAAAGTCCAACCTCAATGCTGTCTCGTCAGCAAGTCTAATCCAAGTCCAACAGATGTACGCAGGGAAGCGGCGGCAAACTTGAAAAACACACTGACCCCAGGAACGACTGCTCCACACTCACAGGGTGTCATCTGTATTTAATTTCACAGTCAACAAATCTGAATATGTTACTTCTGCTATGTTCAGGTAGTTGCCATACTACAATGGCATTTTTAATAATAGATATTTTTAATATAGTTTTAAAAATACATCATCTTATTAACACTTGGCTTTGTAGGTTCGTAGGCTATGTTTTAATGTTTTAGTGCAGATACAATTGTGAGTATTATTAATAAATAAAAAGAAAATACTAGGCTGAAGCGCATCCCAAACTATGTCCCCGCTGAACTTTTTCGCATCCTGATCTGACTCTCTATTATACCACCCTGTTAATCCATATTTGAAATGGGGGCAATCAATGCCACTCTAAAACAAAGACTGGGTGTGTGCAAGGGAAAGCACAGCTGACAAATTGAGGGCAATGTTCAGTGCCAGGCAGTCAACTGAGTTAGTGACTCAATCCAATGGGAGTCTGGCACATTCATGTGTCCTTCGTCTTGTCATCTGCCCTCATATTCCTCATTCAGATCAACAACATCAGATTCTGACTTAATAGCATGAAGTTAATTTGTAAAGCTTTGAATTTGGAGAACATCAATCTCTGAGACAGGCTAGAGTGATTTTCACCATTTTATTTGTTCTGTATATAAACAGACTTATCTGAGGGAGAAGCCACATTTTTATCACTTTTACAGGGAGTGTCTCCTCTTGGGTCACCCGCTGCTGTTTTTGTAGGTGCAGCTGCATTTCTAAAATCCTCTGAGAAAATGAACAACAAACTACTTTTGCTGGGGTTCAAATCCTGTTCCTTCACAGCTCAGCACGCCTACAACCCAACAGTCAGTTCCAATTTATTCATGGTTACTGTGGAGGGATGATATTGTTTCATATAAACAAGCCCCAAGAAGATCTGCAACAGCTCCCTCCTGGTTATAACCCTCTGACCAACAACTGCACGGACAGAGATTAGAAGAAAGGAGACAGAGAGAGATAGGGAGTACATTGGGTAAATGATTAAAGCTAGTTGAGTTCATTGTAAAAAATAATATGAAAACTATGGTACAAATGTTGGCCACTGTTCTTTAAAGGAAGGGAGCAAAAACCACTTCTGCAGCAGCATGAGCCACAAGCACACGGCTATTTCCATAAAAATAGTTTGAAGCTGTGTCAGAAGCAGTGAACAGTAAGACAGAGCAGTAGGATGTAAACATCCTCCTACTCTTGGCAGAGGCGAGGCTTTTTGTTTTCTTGGTGAAACATGCACTTAAGTGCCACTTACCTGGATTGATGATGCAACGAGCACACCAAGTGGGGGCGAGGAGGAAGAGAAAAAGGAAAACAGAAAATGTGATGGAAGTAAGTGCACAAAATGTCTGACAAGCACTGCAAATCCCACCTCTCACATTCAATCACATGTATATTTTAAAAGGAGCAAAATGTCTTGTTATAATTGCAATGTCCTCAGAGATGCTAGATGTTAGAGGCCAAAATCCAACACTGCCCCCCAATGGCTTGAATGATTAGTTACATATAATACATATAAAAAAAGGAAAGATTTAGAAAATGTAACAATACAGTAACACAAACCCAATAAGAAAAAGTTTCAGAAGTGCTGGAATTGACTACAATACTTCATACAACTTTGGGAGAAAAGGTTTATATTTACAAAGGATGTGCAAAAAATAGATCTTAAATTCACTGACATGAAAGCTTTTTACAGTTTACAGATTCTAACTTCTCAGACTTAAATAATACTAAAATATATTACATTTGAAATGAACTAGACTCTCCATTAAAGTGACAAAGTGACAGATATCCTCTCTTCCATTGTCATTGTCAGAATCTTAAAAATGGGGTTGTATTATGGACCATGTTATGCTACTTTGAGGCCATCTGCTGGGTAAAATAAGTAATTACATACTAGCAAACTAAAACGACATGCAGTCTGACATCTGTTCTTGATCTCAGTGCTTATTTCTCACTTTCAGCAGCATAGTCAGCTACCCCTACAGCTGGAAAAGGATGCAAAGAGAGGCATTTTCTGAGCAAGCGAAAAAAAGAACTCACGCAGGCATAAACAATTAACCCACATGACAGGAGGGCTTGGATGATCTCAGTAAATCTATCCATATTCATCAAAGAAATCACGAAGATTTGTGAGTAGAGCTGCTTGACTGTTAAGACTGTGTCTTCGTTTAGGAGTGAGGTCTTACAGATAGGCAGACACAAATCCAGAGCAGAAATTATTCTTTTTTCCTCTGTCAAATACCTCTTTCCTCATATGCAAATATCTAAAATCAGTATCTTGCCTTCTTTCAGCATTGAGAGTGCCTACACTAATCCAGACATTAAATGCAAAAATCTTACCACATTTCATGGTTATTTTTGTTTAAAAGGCACATATTACAGTAAAATCAAGACTCAACAAATGCAGTTTGATATTGACAACTATACTGACATGAAAATGTACTGGTTTATCCTGGGACTTGTCTTTTATGCCTGGATAAATCCAAACCAAATCATAAATGTCTTGAGTTGCATCAGATATGAGCAGAAGCTACAACACAAAAACACAATCAGGCTTCTGACATGAAACTGTAAAAAAATATATTTATTGAATTTTTTTACACACAATCACACTTTCCTGCATTTTCATCTCCCACAGAGGCACGGAAATTATTTAGATCAAAGAATAGACAAGTGTTTAAAACGCAATCAGACAATATCAGAAACTAAACCTTGATCAAAGAATAGACTACATTTAATTTTTGAAAATATCTTCAATCAAGTGAGGAAACCTCAAAATAATTCAGATCAAAGTGCCTTTCATCTCTCTGCTGCACACAGAGATGTGCTACTCATTCTGCTAATGGCTGCACTGGAGGAAAATGAAACAACATCATATGTCACAGAGACAATCAGACACACACAACACAGGCATTGTAAAAAAAATACTTTCATGAGGCCCTCCAAATAACATCAATTCAATCTTCCATTTAGTCTCCACTCCGTGTACAGGTGGAGTGTCTATTTTTTTCACCACCATTTTCCTACAGCTACTTCTGGGGATCCCCAGGAGACCCCAGGCCAATGTTGTGGCCCCTCCACTAAATCACAGGTCTCCTTTCAGTCTTCTATTCCCCAACAAACTGGAGGGAGCCTCCTCTCCCCTGTGCCCGAACCACAAATTACTCCACACAGAGTCAATCAGCTGCTCAACTCCAAGGTCCAGCAGGGTCACTTCACTCCTCACTCTTCCTGAGAAGTGATGCTGGCTACTATCTTTGGCTGCTTCCATCCCTGATCTTATTTCTTACCATAGGGGGAGGTCGGCACAAATGCTGACTGGTAAATCAAGATGTCTGAATAAATAAATCAAGATGCACAGATGTCACAGTCCCTCTTACCTTCACATAAAGTCCATGCACACCTCTGCATATGTTTGCTTTATGAAATAACGGGATGCACCACATTTTCCAGAGGGAGAAAAATAGTCTTAGATTTAAAAGGCGTTGGATTTTATTCTGACTGCATCCCACTCAGGAGGAAAACAACATAATTTCAGTGGGAGGTAATGAAAATGAGGCCAAGAAATGTTATCTGTAAACAAAAGAGAGACACTATGAAACACTGATGTTGCCCTCCAGGCCTCAGCTGTGCCTTGATTTATTGTACATCAATATCATAAATAAAGAGAGAGGACATGCTGCCGTGTTGCCAGTGTGTAAAGACCAAATGGGCTTGTAACCCCCAGGCTTTCCCTGCCTATTTTAATTTGAGTGTTTCTACCTAGAATTGTGTTTTTTTCACTGCCTAAAAAGCTGCCATGCTGTAAATGTCAATATAGCTCCTCTTGTAGCTGTTTTCTTCTGTTGGGGAAGGGATGGAAAATGTGTGTGTTTTGTGACATAGCTGCAGCTACTCGAACAATCAATGAGCATCACGAGCAGTAGTTTAGCTTTAAAGTTAGCTTAGGTTTAATTCAAAGTTAAAATAGGTTGTTTGGACATTTGGACATTTGTAACCACTTCCTTGTTGATGGTTAGGAAAAAGCTGCAACACACAGCGGTTTGGACACACACTAAACCTCAAATAAGCACAATCACAGTATGAACTGCCTTTTCCTGCACCACTGCTGGTATCAACACAAGAAGAATGGGTCATGCTTCAGAAATGAAGAGATGACAGCCCAGCCAAAAGTAATCTTCTTCTCAAACTCAAACATGTCTTGCAGCAGAGGACTAAACTAAACAGCAGCTCTCCATGACTCATGAATGATCAAAATCATGTTCAGTACTATATAAGGTAAAATCAACCAATAATGAGATACAATAACATTTATCTGAGTAGTATCCATTAATCACTGCTTTAGGCTATCCTTGAAGAGAGTGAGATGGAAAGGGGAGAAATTCTGCAGACAGAAGATGAACTTGTTTCCAGCAGATTGATTTCCTCTACTGTATAAAGTAGCTAAATTGAACAACAAGGTGATAAATGGAGAACCACTTAAAGGGCAGAGGAATTTCTGTTTGAAGAAAGAAACCCATTTTACAAGCAGGGACCAAACCAACAAGGCGACTTAAAACACTCGTGACACATGAAACAAAACAGAATGCTTTCTAGAAAACACAACTACTAAAGACTACGGGAAAAAGGAAAGGCATACCTTGTTAGGTAGGAGGAAACAACGAAAATCTCTGTGGTGGTAAAGAAAAATACATTCCTCCAAAGGCTACATTACAGAAAAGCTTGCAAATGTCCTTTAAAACATTAACTGCACAGAATCAGTCTGCCAACAAAGCTCTGAGACACAACTTGCATTATTAAAAGGATGTTTGAATTAGCACACTAACTGTGAGCAATAGTGTATGATTTAATACCTCCATACATATTGCACCACTGATATGGGTGGTGACTGTTTAAGATTACATGAAAACCACAGAAATACAAAGGAAGCCACAGGACCAGCCCGAATTTGTGATAGGAGGGTAATAACTGAGATTGCTCATTGCGTGTGACTTATTTTGAACTCCTGCCTGGGCGCTTGTGACACTCCAAAGTCCTCTCCTTAAGAACACTAACATCAGCTTATTTGTGAGGGGAAAGTCTATCCTGATGAATTATGAAAACCTCATGTCTGTCCCACTGTTGCTCCACATGCGTTTTCCCCGACAGTCAATAAACCACTCCTTTCTCAGTAGACACACTAATCTCTCCTCGTGTTGGTTATTATTGTTGAGGTCACATCGGGTCATAGCGTCTGTGTATTCATCCAAGAGAGAAATGAAGCCTTGTTTAAACCAGGGAACACCTTTATACTGTTTGTATAGTACTAAGTACACTACAGGCCAAAAGTTTGGAAGCAAGGCCAATACAGGCCAAACATTTGGAAGCAACTTCAAGTTTCTGTTCACAATGCCCTTTCTTGAAAAAGCCAGCATGAGTTATATGTATTTTGGGATGTATTTACTGCATGATCAGACTTTGCTTTCATTGATATGTACCATTTTCCTCAATTTACTTTTAGGTATACATTGATGTTACCTAGACAAAAAAGAAGAGGAAGGTGTTCTTCAAAAGATGGTTTGGCCCCCTCAGTCTCCAGACCTCTCTCCAACTGAGCTTGTGTGGGATGAATTGGATCGATCAGTCAGAAAAGCGCGTCCCACAAATCAGCAGTCTCTTATTGATGAACTTAAGAAAGCTTGGAATGCAATTCCTGGCACATACCTTAAAAAACTTGTGGAACGAATGCCTCGTATATGCCATGCCATGCTGTTGTTAAAGCCAGAAGAGAGTTACTTTGAAGAAATCAAAGTCTAAGCAAGAAAAACTCAAATACCTGATAATTATGGTAAAATGTCTTCTGATAAGTTACTCTTTATATAATAATCATGTTTATTTTGTTGCAAAGTATACCAATGAAAGTATGATCTTTTTTTGTACAAATTTGATCTTGCTTCCAAAATTTTGGCCTGTAGTGTACGTGATTTAAAGTGTTTGGGACTGAAGTTGTACAGCCATTTGAATTTCACATATCAAGATCACAGCCTTGAGCTGAGGTTTATTTTGTCAGTGTGCTGTGTTGTAATGACATGTGGGAGTAGAAGAATGAAAAACTGGTCTCATTTACACATCTCTCTCTTTTCTTTCCCAGAGGAAAGCTCTCAACATGAGTCTGTTACTAACTTGTTACTAGGATTGCTCTGTTAACAGTGCTGGAACATAACCAAAAGCCCGCTGACTCATTATGGATGCTGGACATTATCTAAAGAACAGCTCGTGCTTCGAGATATACAGAGTAAGACAGAGTGACAGTGCTGTAATTGTGCATTTCAGCCACGCACACCCTGAAATCTGGAACCTGGATGGCACCAAATTGCCTGTTTGACGCTGCAGGTTTCAGGTGCATGGTCACGATGTGGACAACAAGAAACATGTAACGCCAAGCTAAACAGTTATCAGCGCCTGTGTCTCTTGCGTTTCTTGTCTAGGCTGGCTCTTTTGCCCAACAAGTGCAATTCTGTCAAGCATGTCAAATAGGTCTGGTGTTATTTTGGTGAATGGCTGGCTGTGAAAGAAACAGATGAGCCTATCAGCCTAATGTCGGCAGGACTTAAATGGGTGGCATTATGAAGGTGAATCAGCGTCATTAGGTGCTAAATTCATCCAAGATTACTGTGAAGTGAACAGATTTTTTTTAAACAGTTGACAACTGCTGGTGACAAGAATTTCAGCTTTGATATATCTTATCAAAATGCTGCTTTGGAGTCCCAGCTGACTACTATCTTTAGGCTTTTTTTGTGCACAGGCTTTTTCAGCCTAAGAACCAGATATTTTCTAACACAGTGGCTCGTCTTTTGTACTGATGATTCAACTGGGAGAGTTTCATACCCAACAAAGCCTCGGAAGTGCTCCGATTGCCAGTCCCCTAACACTATCTATGCAAAAAAATTCACAGCCTTCTACTGAGTGGTGATGGTAACCCTTCCAGTTTCACAAGTTCATTGCTAAACTGTAGAATTAAGCACTTTGAGTTATCCGAGCTTAACAGCCACACCTAAATACCACTGTTAGAGGAGAGTTTTACCAATAAAGTAAGTAATAAAACATAGATCTGAAATCTGCATTATTTCAAGACGTTGGTGGGGACCTAAAGAGCAACCTGTCAACAGTTCATATCAGGCACTATCCTGGCTAGATTTCTAAAAGACAAATGACATGTTTTTGAGAACACTGCCATTTTAACTGTAGGTAGGGTAAAGTCAATTTTAAGCTTGGCAGTGAGCCAGCTTCAACTGTGCTTTAGTTCTTGGCAAAGAGCAAACTTCTTGTGTACACATTTACACTGTCACAGTGAATGACTAATGAGCCTCCCTCCTCCATAAATAAACAATGAAAACAAATAGGCAGAGAGGTAAATCTAACAGCTCGGAGGATCTTACGGTCCACTTACAGCTTGCTCCAAATCACTACACAGATACTTCCTATAGATGCATGGAAAGGTTACAGATTTTTAGCAAACAGATGCAAGTCTGTGGCATCAAGGTCCAGGGCCTGGACCATCCATTCATCACGCGTTTCAAAAATCACTCATACAAATCATGCCCATCAAGTCTAACTAGGACTAAAAACACTCAAAGAGACCTGAGAGTTATACACACTTTATACACAGACTCTCACTGAGGAGTAGAGGTTTTCTCTTGAGACTGAATGACATCACTGTTATACAAAGCTCAAATGAAATTAAAGATGATGTCTCGTATTTTATTCCAAGCAGTTATGCTGTGAATTCAAACATTCAAAGGACTGACTGGCTGTTAGAAGATCTGACAGAGAAAAAAACATGTAGAAAACAACATTACGTGGGGGTGTATCAAAAGCACAAGCAGGGAGTAAAACATACATTTTTCATTTAATAGTTAAATTCACAATTGATTAATCTACTGATGATTTTTTAAACAGTTTATTCAGTATTAGAAAGCAATGAAAAATTACAATATCCCAAGGACTCATCTTTGCATCTCTAATCACAACATATACATTTTCCATCACGATTCAAGAGAATGTGATATAAATAAAGTATGCTTGGTTATTTTTGATATCATGGAAGCAAAATTCTCACAGTGCACATCATGCGACGCGACAGTCTGCCTTATGTCAGTGCAAACAGTATAGTCAAATTCATACCACAGTTGATCCCTCTACCATTGTGACATTTATAACAGTTATATTTCTCAACCCTACATAGACACACGATAGCAGCCACCCACACACTCAATAAAGACCATCATCAGTCCAGTGGAAGGCAGTAATAAAGCTGTCAGACAGGGAGGACGTCTTGAAATGGTCTCCCTGTTGCCTCGCACAGGAGGCAGAGAGGCAGAGATATAGCAGTACTAACGTCAATGTCCAAGTTGAGGGTGTATTTATTTGAACCACCAGCAGAGGTCTTACAGTAAAAAAAAAACAAAAAAAAAACAGTGGGCTCCCTCTCTTCCAGAGAAGAGGAGGAGGAGGAGGAATGCCCGCACACATCAGTTTGTGAATAGCGGCACAGAGGTGGGAAGGCTGCATTTATCCTTGAGCAAGCGGTGTCGATATTTAAACCACGCTCTTGACTTCCAGAGACATCCATCCATACCGCTGCAGAAACGTACTGCAGAGGGCTGACAGCTGATTAGACTGATGGATCACTAGGTGGTGCAACCATTACTATAGTTATGACGCCCCTGTCAGCTCGCTCCACTGTGGCCTCATCTCTCACAGTCTCACACACCCTCTAACTGAATCTGAAAGCAGGCTGCACAGAGCTGATATGCTTTATGAAGGGATGGGGCAGATGGATTTCATTGCACCTACTCCTTAAAATGTAACCTATGGAGTTTTTAACTGCTAGTGGCAAGGCAGAGTGATCTTCTGATGAGTAAGTTCCTGTGTTGTTTGCAACCTGAGGTGTGCCACTTCGTGCACCAGGACACGTGAACAGACATAAGCGGGAGCTAATTCCTGCAGACAGCAAAGTGCAGTAACAGGTGATGGCAGTAATGAGTTGGAAAAGGTAGAAACACATTATAAAAGGAGGAAAAACACAAAAGTAGAAGAAAAAGAAAACTGGATTCTAAATATTTAAAGAAAGAGATTTGCGAATGCTTTAGGAACAAAGGTAGGTTGGACATTAATAAAAAGAAATCTCTATGAAAAGTTTATTTACAATGCAAACTTGCTTTAGCAAATCCAGCCCAGCCTAAGTACATTTTGCTACTTAAAAAAAACACTACTTAATACAGGTAAAGCATGCTGTTCATTTCAGCTATCTGCGAATCACCTGACCTCAACAGCATAGTCAAACGGACAGCTAGATCTCCGGGAAGCACAAAGCGCTCAGTGCCTGCAAGACACCAATTTAGATCAAGGGATGCACATTTGGAGTTTGTTTTTTTCCAGGCTTTTGTGTTTGGTGGACAAACAGCTCATGTTCACTTTGTTTCACAGTGAGGGACAACAATTTATTCTAACTTCACCACTTCACACATTCCTCCAGCGGTAACTCCAGCGATGCCATTAAGATTGTGAGAAAACCCCAATTGTACAATATCAATCACAGCAGGTAGACGTTCTTCAGCAGAGATTTGGCACAGAGTTCAAATATTTGTTTAGGCAGGGACGGCCAGATTGTAGAACAGAGCGTGGGAGAGGACTCTGACAGCAGAAGAGTCACTACCCAGCAGTTTGAGCAATAAATGCAGTCTATTATCTGATCACTGCCACTGCCTCTGCATCCCTCTGTGTCCCCAAAAGGAGACCAAAACCTCCAGCAAGTAACTCTCCATGCATATTACACAGACATTGTGTCAGGATGTAGATTTATTCTCAGATAGGTTTTAAATATCTCTCCTCACTGTCTAATCTGATGGGTCTAATAGTACTAGTACACCTCAGAGAACTTGGGACTATTTGAAGCAGTCATGATGACCTAGGTACTATTTATATCTGTCAAGTGGCCCATCTACCATCAGAATTTACAGTGCACTCAAGTCATGATGGGCCTCGCACTAAACTGCGTGCACACAGACATACGAGAGGCCCAATGAGTGGCTGTAAAAAGCTGTTTCACTTTGGGTTTATGTTTGTTGGGAATAACTCTGGAAGTCCTTCACACAGTTATGATATTACATAAGGACTTTTAAGATGAATGGCTTCTTCAAGAGCCAGCACTGGAGATGGACTAGAGGAAAACTGAGTGCATCTAATCTCTCCTGGAAGTGATTAGACCATTAGAGACAAGGTAAGAGTGTTCAGATCTACATATGGGGCAGTCAGCCACTTATTCCCAATTATTAACACTCTCTATGGCTCTCCTTGGCAATAAAACATCAAAGGCACACACCTGGCAAAAAGTATTTGTGTTGTCACTGAGCTCAGGAGACACAGACGAGAATTGTGAGAGGATTAAAAACTTAGAGAAGAGTCATAAGAAAGAAACAATGTCCTGCTGATAGCACATGGAGAGACAATTGTGGGACATATAAGGTCTGTGGGGGGAACAGTGCAGCTGACACTGTTGCCAGGAGAGAGAAAGGAGGGAATAAGCCAAAGCCACAGGACCAGGAGGGTACGATATTAATCCCTCCACTGCTGCTGCTGCTAAATTGAAACCCTGGCAGCAACCTGTGCATCACTATAGCAGTACACCCTTTATTCAAACCTCTGGGAGAGTGGGAAAAGAAGATATGGTGCAAAATTTTAGGGGACGCTTTTCATGAAGGCGTGATCACTGTTAAAACAGAATTCTCTTTCCACATAGGATTTGAAGAAAAAAAACTGAAAAAGAGTACTGACTGCCTGTTTGGATGTGGATAAAGACAAATTCATAGGCTGAATTTGTAACAATTAGTTTCAGGGAAACTGCGGTGTTCCAGAGCCCTCTGTGGACATTTCAACATGGTGCTCCAAGAGCTCACAGCTGTAGACCATTTGAGTAGAGTGACGGCTTCCAAAAGCTCCCTAATCATCACAGACCATCTGGAAAACAACTGGGCCGTGCAGTGTCCACTGGACCGAGGTAGACAGACAAGAGAAGGAGAAAGAGAAGGAAAAAGATAGAATGGTAGTTGTATGCCTTGCCATGCCATGATACTGGATCAGTCAGTCTGGATGGGTATTCAGAGCATCTGACATCAGAAGAGAACAGAGAACCGGCCAGGACACCGGAGTCTCACACATGGTTTAAGATCATATCCTGCAAAAACTTCCTCAATGATGCCTCTCTAACTTCACTTTCCTTTCTACTTTCAAACTACATAAAAAAGCAAATAAAAGAGCAGACTGAATGTTAAAGCAAAGCAGTTCCCTAAGCAGAAATATGAAGTGTGAAAAGTTTTATGATTCATTCATAAAATCTCTAACACCAAGTTCTCATATGGAGACCCAGTATTGTGTGGAATAATAGCTGACCAACAGCATAACCCTCCCATGGAGTCAACTGTCCACAGATTCAACCTGGCACAACATCAGCAGACAACGGCTCATTGCAGATTGCTACGAGGATTACTCAAGTTCAACAGCTCTATCAGCATTAAATCAAAGACACCACAAAACTAAGAGGCTTTAGGACCAAAGAATTATACTCCTCTACTAAAACCAAGATGTGGGCCCTCATTCAATCAACATATTCTTTAGCACAGTACATGCACAGTGTTGGAGATTCAAGGAAAATTAGTGCACGTTGTAAAATGATGAGTAAGTCTGATAATCACGTATGTCTTGCACACTCTGTCAGATTACACTGAAGAGTGCCATCACCTTCTTACTGATGGCAATTGGGACCACTGCAAACAAAGAGTCTCTTGATCCGCTTTAAAGCAGCCATGGCCTTTCGTTTCCAGTCCTGAGAAAAGGATGATTCCCATAGGATAAAAAGAGGGACAGACAACCATTAGTGCACACAATTTGTAAACAACAAAAGCTTCAGTAAACTCCGGGATAGCTGGCCAAAAATAGTATGAAAAACAGCAGAGGATAACTTGGTCTGATGTGGATTTTCACTGAGAAACTGTCTTAATCAGCACCTGGGGCAGTCACCAACATCAGAGGATCTCTTACACATATGTTCACACACAGAGCATCCAAACACCAAAACACATCCACACTTTTCCTCCAGTGCTAGCCAGATGGCAGGAACCCCACAGAGACTGCAGCGCGTGAGAGCAGTCTGAACAGCTCAAAGGCTGTGAGTTGACTGTCTGTCTCCCAGTCAGCGCCCGGCCTCAGAACAGAGAGTTATGGCGCTAGAGACAGGGGTGATGTACAGCAGATCCAGGTCCGCTGGTTTCCCTCTTAAATCACATTACACACACAAGTGAGCCGCATGAGTACCGAGCACTGACAGAGTTAGTGAGTCAGCAGCCACAGCCATCAGAGCCTCCCCCTGCCAAGGGGGTGAGTAAACAGTCTCTCAGAGCTTTGCAGTTTGAATAAGGCACTGTCTCCGGTGTGCCATTTGTAAATGTTACTCGTGTGTGTGGGAACAAACGTCTTACTCCTCTGCGAACGTACAGTTAGACACTGCATATGGACTTCACGATTAGACTTAAGATAATTATCAGGATTATTGCATCCAATACCGAAGATACATCAAATCACTGTATAATAATAATGAATAAGGTAAAGAAAGGCAAAGAGCGGCACAACACAAGGTGGAGTGGTATTTCCTTTAGAGTTCATTGATTGGATACCGCCTCAGAGAGCAATGTTTTTTTCTTAAATTATGCTGTATATTGCTATGTTTTAAATAATACTGTTGGAAGTTTGCATGTTGTCTTGGTCTCTGTGTAAATTTTCAATTAACATTTCCTTCTAACAGCCTAGACATGCAGATAAGGTGAACTGGAAACTCATTTGCCCCTAAGTGTGAAAGAGGTCGTCCGTCTGAGTTGTCCGCTGTTCGCAGTGCCTTTCACCGAATGTGTGCTGGGATTGACTGTAGCTCCAGCAATGCGAATGAAAGAAACTGGCTCTACTTGTTGCCTTTACAATCAGTCTCCTGAAGCACTTCAAGGTGCAACAAGCCAGGACACACACGCTGAGGAAGGCAGAGCCCGAGACGTCTACATGTGAAAGCAGACTGTGGCTACTGATTTAATTAAACCAAAATGCAAAAAGAAGAACATTTGTGAGCGTTGCCCCAGCAACCCTGCATAGGATAAGGTCAATTATGTTTGATTAAGTCTAAGGTTGGTTTCAGCAGTGGGAGTTAACTGGTAACATCGTATGAGACTTTAATGGTGCTGCTGACTTATGTTTACTACAGCGTAACCTCTAAAAAGCACTTTTCACCTCAGAAAAAGGGTTATTTTTTAGTTATTAAACAATAACAAATAGTACAGTAGCCAATAGTCTGCTTCAGCTTGTCCCTAAATTTCTGTGAAGCTATGTGATGCTTGCGCTGATTAAAAACTACATTTTTTGGCTAACCCATTTAGTAAAATGAAAAGATTATGTTTACTGATTATGCTTGGCGCACGTTTGACACATTTTGTTTGATGCAATTCAGTACATTGCATAATTGTAAATACAACATGTACAACACATAAAGTAGAACCTGGCAAAGCTCCAGGGAGAATATACCAACCATGCTGATTTACAACAGCGGTTTAACAATTAACTGTTGATTACAGCTATCCTTGAGATGGCCTAATAGACAGTTTTACATCTGCCAGCTAATCACACACAAGTGTTTTCTACGCCCACGGCATAAAAATAATTGATCCCACATAGAAACTACACTGAAGGTTAACTATGTATTCACAATGCTCTAGCCTGCAGCAGTAAACATATTCTGGAAGCGGAGAACAGTTTATCAAAGCATGATTGAAACAAACACTTGTGATTGGTCACAGCTTTAGGGAGCACTTGATTTGATGCACCAGAGCAGGCACTTTAGCCGTAAAGTCAATATTTCACCTGATTGAGTTTAATTAGCCTCAATGCAGAGGCCAAAATTGTGATCACTTATTAAAGGATTAAATATACAGCTCTATCTTGCATTTAATTTTATTCTGTCCAAACGCTTGGCCACCTCTCTCACACTCTCACTGCTGTGACTGGATTTTCAAAGTTACATAATGAGGTCTGATATAAGGCTTTGCTCACAGATAGAAGCTTAGATTATTCCCTGGAGAGAAGGGAGAGCCTTTAAAGTCTGCCACAACTGTGTGTCTGACAGTTCTGGAGGTTTCAAGGGGACTCGCGTCGCATTTGCCCCGAAAGTTCAAGACCTCAACTCTCAAATCTTACTACATTTCAGGTAAAGCTACAAACAAAGCCGCTGCAAACCCACATAGACAGAAACGACAATCAATGCAAGCTCATTCCTCAGATTGTCCCCTAGCATTGGGGACTGTTACTCACTTTAGCTTATGTCACTCATGAAAATGAAAACAAATCCCCCATGCTTGAAGTCTGTGACATGCTAATCCATTCTTCAGATCTCTGATAAGATGCCTCATTTTACTGATGCCCCGAAGTGTCGGTGTCTGAAGTGTCTGGAACTGCAGAGATGGGACTTAGAAAGAGACAAGAACAGAAATACTGGGATGGACCAAATAGCATGAATGTAACTATCTGAATGCCAGTAGAATCATTAAGTATGCCAAAAGGGAAGTGTATTCTCAGTGATGGGGTGTTTTGAACTATGCTAGATTCAGACACAAATAGTTTCCCTGTTTAATTAATAACCATTGGCAAACAAGTACATCTCCCCAAATTTTCCCTTATCATTTGTCTCATGTTCTACTGTCTGAGCATAGTGACAGTTTTAGCAAATATGACTGAAAGTTACCTACTTCTGCTTTACAAATGGCTATAATTAATATTTTGATTATAAAAATTGATCAAACGGCAGTGTGTAATGTGTAATTATCATCTGCAGTTCCCTTCAGATCAATGGAGAGTTTCACTGTTTTGCTTCACTCTCACAGCGTCATTTTCAGTTAAAGCTGGCAGCTGTTTCAGTGCAAAAAGCTCTAAAAAGTCCATTTGAGCTACACGCCCAGCATCACACAACAGACATAAAAGTTAGCAAATAGCCAGGGAACATGGTTGAGTATTTAGCAGACAAAGAGCGAGATATGTCCCTCAGGTATTGGTGGAGACCAAAAATGGAGCTGAAAGAATGAGTGAATACTGGTCCTTGCCAGATGGCCAGAAAAATATATTCAAATGAGTGCTAATGCTGCTCTGTATCTGCTGGATGTTTAAATAGATAATTGTCAGCAAATCAGTTTCCCAGATGACCTTAAAATGTGATAATTTGATAATAATATGTGTTCACAGCTGGTTCTCACTTTTATTGCAGGGTCATTATGACAAGCAGAGGCTCTAATAGGTTATCAATATAAAAACATAGCATCATCATCATCAAAAAACTGGATTTGATTATTTCTCTCTGAAGTGACAATTACCACAACTGAATATTGATCCACATCACAGTAACCCGATACTCCTACCTTTAAATGTGCAGTCAGCCAGTGTGTGGGCCTTCAAAGCACAAACTGAGCCAACAGCTAAACAGAGATCCACTGGAGAGATTTTTGTCATAATTGGCCAAATTTCAATTGACATGCTTTCCTCTGTTCTGAGTGATGAATTATGCACCAGTAGAAGTGAACAGCCTAATGAAAGTGGTGGTTGCAGAGCAGACTAGTTCAATATTTATATTTTATGTTGCACTTTATACTGATGAGCACTCAGAAGCTGAAAATTACCCTCAAAGGACACTGACAAAATGTCATCAAATGAAACATTAATAACCGGGCTGCGATCAAGCAAGATTTTTTTTGTCTACAGCACTGTGAGGGTCAGCTGACTGAGCCTCCTACTGTACTTACTACTCACTCATTAACCTTCAAACAGGATGTCAGCCATCTCATTGTGAAACCTACTGCAATTAACTCTTACCTAGGCAGTTAGATTTTTTTCCTTTTTTTCTGACAGAATAAATGAAACAGAAATATCAAACAAAGAGAGCAACCTGGCAGGAGATCTGCACCTGTTTATTCATATATATAACTGCTGCAGACATTTCTGTGACGCAACAAACTCATAATTAGGGTCATCAGGTTCAAAATGTCAACCTTTATGCACCAGTCAAACTGATTTCTTCCCTCAATTTATCCTGATGCACACTTCTGAAAAGTCTTCACAGGTCAAGAAGCCTCATTAGCAGACAGTGACAGATAAACATCTTAACAAAATGCTGCTTCGTTTGCCCAAATCACGTCCCCCCCATCTTGTTAAATTGAGCCTTGAGTTAAAATGTGGGATTATGTGCTACAGAGATAAAATGGAAAACACAAATCTGCCAGATGGCACCGTCTCATCAAAACGCTGTTTACGTCACACACACAAAAACAAACTGACTAGATACTGCACTCTGGGTGGCTGTGGTTACTAGTAGACCCAAGAGATGGATACAGAGAAAAGGTTGTGAAAATAAAGGGGCTGCACAGAGACAATGCAGTATGCAGTCTTTTGCATTTGCGTTTTTGAAAGAGCATAGCATCGTGGAGACAAGCTGCAGAACTTTAGCACAGAAGTTTAGTTCAAAAAGAGCAAAGAGATCTGTACTCTCGACACAGGGTACAAAGCAACAGACAGATTAATCTAAAGGCGAAAGTGCCTGATGTGTGGATTACTGTTCCAGCACTTGGAGGACCAAAGCTGCAGGATGGCTGGCTGGATGGAGTTCAGTGTTCTCTGATTTATCGCCAAGTTCAGCAGTTAAGACCAGGGCCAAAAGCCACTGGCTTAAAACTTGAATGTATTAGGACTAATGGGTGGGTGCTATTGACCCGTTACTGCCTCCTCAATGAGCCACAGCATGTGTGTGTGTGTTTGTGTGTGTTTGTGTGCGTGTGTGTGTATGCAATGGGTTTTCTTATGTACCCCAAAAAAAGAAAGAAAAACAAAAGATAAGGCGACAGAGGCAATACTGAAACTTAAGTTTTAAACTGTAGCACCTTGACAAAATGTAGCCACATTGCAGTCCTTTCTGACTTGTAAGAGTCACAACACACTGATTTTACTTCTGTATGTCTGCATGTGAATGAAACGCAACAGGGAAATAGTTTGCAGTTTCACACCTCCTCATGATCTCACTCTGTGTTAGTGGGGGAGAAAGTACTGGCCAATTGACACATAGTTCCCCAGACTAAAAAGCAGCGTTGTCACTGGGCCACCTGCAAACAACCCGGCAACTCAAAAGAGATTCATCGGTCTGAGGAGAGCGGTAAGCCGTGACTGATTCAATTAACATCTCCACTGACCTTCGCTCACTCAAAACTCACAGCGCCATTAAATAATGAAATCTTGCAAGGGACCGTGGCTCCAGTCAACACTATCACACTAACAATCTGCACTTTCCATCCTCCCCAACACGTCCCATCAGAGGACAGCCTACGTCAGCGCAATCTGCCCCTTGATGCTCACGCTGTGTAACCTGATGGTGACAGCCAAGCCACACAGCCAGCATGTGAATGGGCCAGATCCTTTGCACAGGCCTTAAAAAAAAAGACTCGAGTCATAGAAATGACTCAATGATCCAGGGTATGAAAACAAAGTGGAGGGTGTTTGTTTTTTGGTTTAAACAGTTTCTCCCCCCTTGTTTATGTACGTGCCCCTAAAGTTGCAATACCGGACAATACTATTTTAATGACAAAGTAATGATAACCCACTGTAAAACATACACTTATACAGCTGTCAGCAGGCTAATGGTTTTGAACAGCTTTCAGAGGCTTTTACTGGCAACCTCACACTGAGCCTCAAAATGCTCCAAGTACCATCTAAGACCGTTATCACATAAACCTGTCAGCACGTCACTATGTCAAAACAAAGAGTCATGATGAAATTTGCAGGCATGGTTTTACACAACACAATTATTCAAGTTTAAATACATCTATGATACAGCTTCATCAGCTTCAAGGCTGACAAATTGATCCAGTGCCTTGAATTGGCCATACTTGTTTATCAGTGGACACAGCCAGCTTAATGACACGAATATATACAGTGGTAACCACCTAATTAGAATTCTACATGCAACAGGGCTTTGCAAAGTAAAACAACAAAGAGGAACCTCTCGGGTCGGTCTCAGTAAACAGTCTGGGAAAATGTGTCTTACTAAAACAGTCCAAACAAGCCAGACTGAGGCAGCCTCGGTCACATGTCGGCTAATTATGTGCATTTCACTCACAAAATCTGCATCGGCTTTCAATAAAAATGAAACAGTGTAGTCTTCCCCATAAGCAGACAGCACAGCGTGTCGTATGCGAACTAATAGTTTCCGTAGGGCCACCACAAAAAGAACGGCACATCTTTTATACTGACAATATGAAATGGCAGTGTTCAAAGATAAAAGACAGACAGTATAGATGTGATATAAGTGACACGCACCTCTAATGAGTGACAGAGGGGAAAGACAGCTGAGGGAGGACTGACAGTCAGCATAATGGGGAGGGAGGAAGGTAATCCACCAAACCGTCGTGTGTATTTTTTGCAGTGGCCTCTTGCTAAATTATCAGCAACCAGCACAGATGAATGTTCGGGAATTATCTGTGTCATTGCTCTTTTTAAAAAAAAAGTTTTTAAATTGTGCAGATTTATCCACGGTGAGATTTCGATTGAGGTCAAAAGAAAGAGATGGGCTGGAGCTGCTGCTCAGTTAAACCTGAGACTGTTTCTTGCCTATTAAGACTAAAATAAAAGGTTCACGTGTGGCTCACTTGCTTCCTTGCAGACAAACCACAGGTTCTCTTTGCCGAGCAGTGGGATGCATCAGCTAATACGTGGCTTCTCTAAATGGTCTTATTTAGTTTGTCAGATAATCAATAAGCTTCTTATTACTATTAAGATGACTGAGGGAGATTTTAAATGTCTAATCAAACAATATCACATTAGCCTCAAATGTAAGTGTCAGCAGCTGAGCTAATCCATGATAATAGACATTATTAGACAATATAGTTATCATTCAGGGAAAAAATTATATTTCGAAAAAAAAAAAAGATCTCAGCTGCTCATATATCCCCCTGATCACTACAGCCTACACCCTCTTAATCCCCAGTTAAACCTTACGTACAACAAGTTTATTTCAGAAAAAAATCATTCTAAGGACACAGTGATTGAAAAAAACGTTTTCAGTAGTTTTAAACCTGTTTTAAAACTAAAACTGTGTCTGAAATGTAGCTAATGCAACCTGAGTACAACATCATTATTTAACATATTTTACAGCGAACAGTGGACTCACAGTGATCGCCTAATGAATGTGGTCCCCAAGTCTGTTTTATTTTTCACCGAGAAGCTGTGATAAAATACTGGAATATAAAATTACTGCCTTTCAGTCGGACTGCCTGGCAACCTGCCACATGAAGCTTCTCAAATTCATGAGGAAGTCAAAGACGGAGAGGGGATTCAGAGAGGATAATACGGCATAATATCCTAAATACGTAGCCTGCGTGTTGCAGTGTCTTCAATCATGCAGATGCACTCTTGTGTTATGGCAGAGAAATTCATGTGTTAAATATCTATACCTGCTGTGCGAGAGGAGTATTTCATCAGGACATTCAAAATAACAAATATTTCAACTCATACCCTTGGGTTTATACGTTCTGAGGTGATGATGATGAATCAGTGCTGACTGAATGACAGCGCTTGTGATCGCTTTTGATTAGTCGCATGCGTCAGGCTACCAACGGAGGAGAGAGAGAGAGGAAAATGTGAAATACACTGTAGCTCAACAGCCATTCGTCACAGCCAACTACTAATGTAATTCATGTAGATCCTGGTCATCAAACAGAGAGGGGCACAAAGTGAACAAACCAAAGTGTTTCAGTGGACCTGGATGATATATCACATTTCCTTCTGCCCACACAGCGCAAACAAATGAGCATAGTGGGGGTACGATGTTCAAACAACATCAATGAATGGGGACGTTAAATAACAAGTTTTTAGTACCGTTGCTTGGCATGTACCTCAGAAGTATTTTCCGCCATCTTCTTAAGACAAGTGTCACTTAAAACTCTGAGCAGGCCCTGTAAACCCCAAACAATGAGGATAACGCTCTTTTTTTTTTACAGTTTAATAACTGTCAGAAAAGAAGAACACATTATACTTTGGCTCAACACTCAAGTAGGATCAGCTCTAAGCTTGGTAAGTCTGAATAAATAAAAACAGCTCACAAGAAGACAGCAGCCACACTTTTGCCAATGTCTGTCTAGTATTTGCACAGTCTTTCCTGTGTAATCATTAACTAGGCGATAGGCCTCTACAGAACAGAAATAGGGAGTAAAGGTTTCAAATTTACAGCCAAGCGATATTTACTTCAAATATGCAGCATGTTTTCAGCTGAGTGCAGGATCTGATTGAGTTTTTCGCTCATTTGCAGGCGATAAAACTGGTGTTAAATGTATTCCTCTTTATTCCTGTTCAAGTTTAGGCATGCTGCAATCATGGTGACGTGCAAAGAGGAAGTGGTGTGAATCTATATGCCATGTTTACATACAGTGTCAGGTGTTATACTCACTTGATGAAGCAGCGTGCGCCCTCGAAAGTATATCCTTCCTCCCATCCAGTGGGTAGGTCTGTGAAAAAGGTGGACAGTAACACATGAGCACAAACTGGTGGAGCAGGCAGATGTTGCGTGTATTAAATTCACTCGGGCTATGCATTCCCAGCTGTCAGTTCACACCGCAAGACGCAGAGCTGTGGCAATTAGTCGATTATCAGTCGACCAAAAGACATCAATTGGTAACATTTGCAAGGGAAATGAGAGCATTTGCTTTTTTTTTTTTAATATCTCCAGGCTTTGCCATGTTGTTTGGGCAAATTAATTAGTAAACTTCACTTTTCTGACTGTAATTAAGTGTAATTATTTTATTATTGTTTCATCTCACAGTTATTTTCTTAATTAATCATTTGGACTTTTAAAATGACATACAACATAAACGCTTCTTCTTCATTTTATCTAAATCCCAAAGACAGAAATTCAACTTACTCTTACAAAAGGCAAAATGAAAGCAGGAAATCCTCACAACTGAGGAGCTGGAATGGAGCAACAATTGGGATTTTCTCTTAAAAAGGTGACTTAAAGGACCGATCAATTAACAAAATATCTGAAGATGAATCTTCTGGCAGTGGATGCATCACTTAACAGTTTCAGCTCTAATTGCTTTGGGCTGTGGATCTTCTTATTGGCACATGTCACTATTTCTTCAGACCAAAATGAATGATCAATTGATGGAGGAAACAATCTGTACATCACTCCATCCTGACAGCAGTGGTTGGTTGCAGCCCTGCAGTCAGTGGCAGCAGTGGGTTTGCTCTGCAGACACTTTAAGGTACATGAGGGGGCTGATGCATGGTTGGTCGCATGGGAACCTCAACGAGGAGGTATTTGGGATTTGCGTTTAACACCGCTTCAGTGCTTTTTAAAATGGTGGGGGGGATAATTTAGCAGGTTTACAGCTAACCTTTCCCATCTCCTCGGTACCTGTCAGACTGAACATCACTAAGTCTCCGCGATCTGTTGAGCCGGGCAAACCAGACATTCAAAATAAAAGCCCCGATATGAATTTCAACTTCACCGACTGAGCAACCTGAAGAGGAGGAGGCTCGCGAGGAAGAGGAGGCACGTGCAGGAGGGCATGAGGGGGGGGGCTCACCTTTACCCACCTTTTCTCTCTCTCTCTCTCTCTCTTTCTCTGTCACACACACACACACACACTGTAAGCAAGCCCGCGTTAAGAAGCACGGATGTCACAACCTCTCCCCTCCGTGCCTCGCAGTGTGGGAAGTATCGTTTTTTACCGGGGAGGGGGGTTAATATGTGGCGAACAACAACAACAACACAACACAACATGAGACGGCGGAGAAACTTGCCAGCCGTGAGGTGACACCTTACCTGGAGTTTTCCGGTGGCCGGTGATCACCGCCTCGCCGCTCACTGGATGCAGCCAGGTTGTACTCTTGCCTTCCTCGCTGTTGGGGAAAAAAAAAAAGGCGTTCATTATTTATACACGGTGACTTTGGCAGCAAAGGAACGACTTTAGTTTTTCCTCTGAGCGGGTACGTACTTAATGAAGAAGACGCGTCCGTCCCGAGTCACCCCGTAACTCCAGGAAGAAGGGAGGCAAGAGATCCAGTCGGGCTGTGGATCCGCCGCCATGTCTGACAACACTGAGAGTGTGACAGCCGCGCGGCTCCGCTCGCTCAGGCAGCGCGTACACGGAAACCTTGGCAACGGAGGGGGGGGGTGTATACAGGTACACAGGACACAGTCAGTGGGACAGATACATCACAAAGATGACATGACATGACAGAGACATCACTAAACACGTGTGGAATACATTGATTAATACATATAATTAAGTGTTATTCTTCTTTGGGCCTGTCCATTTTTTCCAAGATTTTATTTTATTCATTTTTTAATACATACATACATATACACCTGCCTCTTGTGTATAAAGCTACCTGTTGCAATAATCACATTTATTTCAGCCTCTTTTGCACTCTGTACCATTGCACTATTGTCTTATTAGTATTACCTCTCTCTCTCTCTCTCTCTCTCTCTATCTATCTATCTATATATATATTGATAATGATATACTGTATATATCTATATATATATATATACTGTTGTATTATTTTTTTTGTTCCCACTCCCCCCCACACACACACATATATACACACATGCACACACTGATATATATATATATATTTATATTTATACTTGTAGATGTTAATGTTTATTTCTACCTTGTCAAACTGTTGTCCTTGTTTCATACTGTATGTCTCTTTATTTCTGTGTATGTACAGTGAGAGTTGTAAAAACTGGAATCAAATTCCTTGTGTTCCTTGTAAATCTTTTCTTTATGGGATGCTGCCACATTAATGCACTTAAAACCTGTTTACCTTGTTTTGATTTTGGCTGTGTTATTGTTTTGGCTGTGTTATTTGTCTTTTGGTGCATGCACGTTGTTATTGTTTCATTTTGCATGGATCTGGATGGGCATTGTCCTGAACAAAGACACCTCTTAGTGGGGCGGGCAGCCAATCGGGGCCGGATTAACCTGCCAGGAGGGGCCCCAGGGCAAAACCGATCAGCTGGTCCCTCTGTGTACCTTCTTCACAGCAGACAACTTGACTTATCAGAGGGAGAAGCACAGGTGTTACTAATATCATTAATGAGGGCTCCTTTGTTGAGGCGTCCCAGTGGGTGAGCCAGTCTGCGCGCTAACCAGAACCCTGAAACTGAAGAAGCTACAAGACCATTAATTTTACTATTCACACCTGTGCTCCTCCTTTTGTAATATGGCAAATGGCTACCTACCACTGGGGCCCCAAAACCCCAGGGTCCTCAAAAGCATATTTATTGCATTTTGATAGTAACTTCCATTTGAATAAATAGAATAGAAAAAGACTTTGTCATCATGCTTCATCTCGATCTCTCCTCTCTACTGTTGAATAAAGTTAAATGCAAAAACACACAAGGTGATATGTGTCTACAGTCTGAAATGACTTAAATGTGGATTTTGATTCAAGGGCCCTCTTCACGACAGTGCCTCTAACAGCAGGAGCCACCTTGAGGCCCTTAGCATGTCAGATGGTATTGTGCTTTAGTGGTACATTTTCACACACTAATGATCAATTAAATTGGCACAAACCAGATGACACACAGTAATACTGCAGTTCCTGTGGCCCCTGGAGGTCTAATATACTGCAGCAGTTGCCTGCTATGCCTGGCTGTTGGTCCAGCCTTACAAACTGGCAAACACATATGCAGAACCACACACTGCACTGACGAATACAACCTTTCAACTCTACCATCAGGTTCTTGGTCTCCACCTTGTGTCATTGTGCTGCGAAACTGCAGCATCAGCCTTTCACAACGTACAAAGGCAAGTCATCCAACACCGCTGTGCTGGCCTGTTTGTTGGCATTGTGTTGCATTGTGTTCTGGACACATGGTACGCTACTGTTTTTTGAGGCGCCTGCTGGTGGTGGTGGGAAGCGGACGTATCTGCCAACTGCCAGGTCACCCACTTTGGAGAACGACTCTAAAGGGAGGGGAGGCAGTTAGGCACTGATGGCTGGTCAGATGTCAAACAGTGGGCCCTTTGTATTACTTACCTGGGGCAGAGCAGCACAGCTTTCTGGTTATATGGCATCCAAAAGAACTGCTTGTTTTTCTGTTTTTCTCCATGCAGTTAAGACAATGTCCCATAACAAGAAAGAACATGACAATTTTCAGCTGAGCTTCACATGCCCTTTTGATTAACCAGGCATCAGTTTGAGGTGGAGTGGAGCGGCCGTGTTGCATAATCCACAGTCAAATATATACAGCTCTCTAACTTTTTGATCAAATCTGAGCTTTTTTTTTTTTTCTTACTTTTTCACATAGTTAAAGTATCTTTTTAAGGAAACAGTACAATACCTTTCTCCCACAAGCCCCAGCTTTTTCAATACCATTTCACTCCTTTCAGAATATCTATGAATGAGATCCATTAGTGTGGAAATGATTGGATTAGAGCCTGATACCTACCTGTGTGTGCCGGTATACCCGTGAGATCGGAAAGTAAGGTCATTACTGAAAGCCAGAGTCCCTGCTTCTCAGTTTTCCAACAGGCAACTTAAAATCTTCTCAGTGGGCCTATTTCTTGCCATTCAGAAAGGATAAGTGAAACATACAAGCACCACTTCCCATTCCTGGCTCTTAAAATTACAGACTAACCTGATATAAGACACACCAAACTTTGAAGGAATAGGCATTCCGTGAAGGAAAAACTGCAGTCCACGGTCGCTGGGGGGAATGATATATGCTTCACTGTGCTGTAGCTTACCATCAGCACTCAAGCAACCCAATACCATTTAGTTAAAGTGATAGCCTAAATGAGAGTGACAGAGTATGTTTGTCTTCCTGCAAACGGTGGAGCTAGCACAGGATGTGCCTGTGCTGCTGAGTGTCAACTTTTCTCAACAGCGTCTAGGTGAGAAATAGAAAATGGAAATATATGTAGAACAAGCCAAACAGATCTGGAGCCATTAAGTCCTTGACCCAAGCAGATTTGTTTACACGTTTAGTCTGGCACTGATTTCTCTGGGATCCACTAAATGTCACACTATATTTAACCAAGGCACTGGTCATAATGTCATGCAAATACAAAATTGACCTTACAAGACCCGAAATCCTCTAGCACTATATTTGTTGCTTGCAAACCCACGGCTACATTTTGCCCTTGTTTTAGACAAAATAAAAGAAACAGGATTAGCTAAATAACACAATATATGTACAAACAGCTTCACAAAGACTCAATTCAACTCAAAGAATATTTCTTCATGTCCTAAAGGAGACCCAGGGTATGAATATGTAAAAGTGCAAAAGAGAATCATTAATAAGTACACACAGCGTTGTGTCTGGTTAACATTGTGCAACGCATTCTTACATAATTGCTCCGTGCTCGGCAAGGCGAGGGTTCTCTGCTCAGCGACGCAGGCCAGACTTGAGGCATCAGAATGTAATTAATGGTTGCACATTATCAAGCAGCTGTTGGAGGGCTTTGTTCTGATGCCAGCTCAGCGGTAGCTCTGTGCCTGCCTGTGCTAGGTAAGAGGGAGGACTCTCCTCTTTAGGCTGGAGCCACTCGGCATCTGTGCAGACCTCTCATCTGCTGGCATCAAAAGCCTTTACAGATAAAGCCATCTCTCAGCCTGAACGCGGTGCTTTGAAATTAGTGGATTGGAAATGTGGGAAATTTTTATTACATTTCCACCTAACTACTACTGAGGGAAAATTAGTCATTCTTTCATTTGATAAAAATAACACTGCAAAATGGGCACTGTTATTTTTATCGAATAAAAGAAGCCTCCGGAGGTAATATTCAGCCCACAAGTGCAGTGTAAAATTAACTTACTGGGCACAATAACTTCCCATGGTACTGTACTGTTTATTCCATCCCTTACACACTGCTCAATGATGTGAACATGATGTCATCTGTGCTCCAATTGCAACACACAGTATCATTTGACTGGCATGCATAACCCACAGACCAGCACAGCTACTAGCGACAGTCAAGTCAGCAGGAGAGGGTAACAGGCAATATTGGAAAAATGGTATAACACATAATTCAGATACAGGCAGGAATATGGGTCACTAGGCTTTGAAACTTTGTGGAAAATGAGATCCTTAAAGAAGGTGCAGTTCTCACAACTCACCTCTGAATCATTAAACACGCCTCCCTGAATCACTGTTAGTCACGGCCTGACAAAAATCCAACCCACAAATAGCTCTGTGTTCACCACAGTGATGACCTCACTGGATCCGTAGCCTTTTTGGATGCAGTCCAAATGTTTTTCTTTCCAGGTTTTATGAGATTTCCACTAGTGATATGTGTCATTAAGACTGAATGAGTGGGTACTCTATTTTGTAATTAGAGGATGCTGTAAGTGGCCTGAGTCAAATTTAACTGAAGTGACTGTGAGAGGAAATGCATTACAGAAAAAAAGAAAAAAAAAACCCAGCAAAGTTATTTCCCCTAAATCTACTGGGTTTTATTTTGCAACGTAAAGAAAAAACAGAGCTGGACTTGTGTTGAATGTGATAGTTTATTCATGCTTGTAGTGAAAAGGTTGACTGTTCTACTTTCTGCAGAGTCCCAGACTGAGGCTACAGTAAAAGTCCTAACATGAGACCAATAGCAGCACCATCTGTATGACAGGGCCAGAGCTCAAACGCTCAAGATTAATGTGTCTATTGAATATTAAAACTAATGTAATCACCCTGATCTTACCGACATGTTGTCTTTAGGCACTATGGGTTTAGACAAGAACCTCTATGTAAACATAATGAAATGAACCTGCTTCTTCCCCTCCATCATAAACTGCTTTATTAATTGCTATCTGTGCTTAGTAAGCATGATAAAAGGCTACTGTAAATGCACTGGACTTTAAATCATCAACACAGAACATGAGTGGGTCTCCTATTGATTTGCTGCTGGCATCATTATTCAAAAGATCTCCCTGGTGTCATTTAAGTAATGGAGTAGATTATTAATTAAGATGAAGGACTACTTAACATTGATCAGGGCTTGAGTTCCACTTTGGTATAATGCATAAATAACCCAACATGGGTGTGATTCCCCAATATACAGTGCTCGTTAAAGCTCATCCTTTGTGCTGACATCACAAATCCGGACACACGGCACCTCCTGGTTTCATTTTCATGAGTGCAAGCCTGTGCCTTTACCCTGCAGTGTTTTTATGCTTAAGTAGCAGATTATAGATCAGCTCTTGGAGAACCACTTCAGGCCTCGTGCTAGTGTAATGTGAAAGTGCTGCTTCAAAAGCATGACTATCTGGTGAACGTGAACAAGGCCACATTCAGCTACAGACATCTTAAATTTCTAAGGTCATGTACAATGTTAAATAAGTTGTGGATGTGAAACCAACAAAGAAACTTAACCTTTATGGCTTTTTTTTTCTTTTTTCTTTTTTTTACAAAGACGCTGATGACATTTACTGTACACCAATGCAACTACAACATCTGTTTGGCTTTGCAATATTCAGGATGTCTCAGCATGCAGTCCTCCCTTGTTGACACAGATATCCTGTGTCTGATGGGAAAGCAGAGCAGTGTGACAAATGGGTCATGAGCATCTTCTCAGGGCAGCGGGGGTCGTGTGAGCCACAGTGAGAAAGGCTCCAGTCCGGGAATAATTCCTCAAGGCGGCCTGCAAGAAATCCTCAAGGACATCCCTGATATCCCCAAGTGATCCTGGTGTTTTGGGACAATAAAAAAAGTTTTTGATAAAATTCATCCATCCCACTCTGTGATCAAATTCAAAGACAGTTGTCTTAGTTCCTAATGTTCCTAATGAATGGATGGAAAAGATTTAATTATAATAGGATGTTCACACTACAATACAGATCTTACTCAGAACAAACTGTGTTCATATGTGAACAAAAACACAATATATATGGACAAAACAAACAAAATAAAGCATATATCCCACTGTCCAGTTGAGATAGAGTAACCTCCAAAGTAATTAATTATGTAATTCCAGAAAAGGAAGGAAACATATGACCTAGTCTTTGACATCACAGTACACATATTTATGTATGAACATCTGCTCTGCCCAGGGCGATTTTGAGCCTGGAGTTTTTAAAATTCAAGGTCGTGCAAAACTGCAAGATCTGCACGACACTTTACATGATCAAAGAATCATTACTGCTTCAGTCACTTCCCTGTTGGTGTATTACACAAATAAGTTGTTTAGTCATGCCCCTTTGCCTTTTGGGGGAATTTCTCCTCTGGCGTTGTTCTCAAGTGCTCCTACTCAGATGCTGGGAGTTATTGTGAAATCCTGGATTTCCACAGGAAATAAGTCACTCTGTTGGTCTGCATAAATAACTCCAGAGTGTTCTGTCTTGTGAATGTGTATGTGTGCTTAATCATACTCCTGAGCGGAGTGTGTAGAGTTAGAGCAAGAAAAAAAAAGAAAAGAAATGAGTGAGTTACATCTACCAAAGCAAAAGCCTATCTGTCACAGAGGTGTCTGTTTTTCTTTAATTATTTTTTTATTCACAAGCCGACCCACATCCTTCGGCGCTGAGTAAATGAGCTCTCTACTGAAACAGAGAGAGAACTGAGCGAGACACTCTGCCTTATTTATTTGTTTATATAATGATGCCATACTCTGTAGTAACTTCCTAAAAGCACAGATTTGATCTATGATTGATGTATCATGCAGTTAGAAGCTACACAGCTTTACACACCCCGTCTTGTTATGTTGACGCGGTGCACAAGCATTTAATATTCTACCACAAATGATCTGTCCTTAGAGACCTTGTGAGGCAGGCAGTTTACAGCATGTTAATAAAATAACCCAGGCAAAACAGGGACTCTCAGTCATTCTGCATCAGAAGTCACTAGTGAAACTCCCACACAATGTGTTAATTTACTGCAATACAAAAATACTTACGGAACAAAAAAAAATCCCCACAGATAACAGACAGGAAATCTAAGAATTTGATATAATGTGTCAACCATGAGAAAAAGCTTTCCCGTTATTTGCTGCCACAGTCAACTCACAAATTCAAACAGTTTAATGAAATGCAAGAAAATCCTGCAGCACTGTGTTCTAGTCTGTGTCACTTAAATAAAATCTTTCTGGATCTCATGTCAGACCCCTCCATATATTATTGATTAGGACAAAATAGTTAAATTAAAAGCTTTTTGAATATCTCTCTGGTGCACAGTATAACTGGTGGTTTTTTTATTCTGCTTGGGTGGCAGATTGCACATTGTGCTGAGTCAGTGACACAGCTTTTGGCTTTCATCTCCCACTCCAGACCTGTTCAGGTGTAGTGAAATTCACTTTCCTGTGGAGTACTGAATACAGAGCTCCCCAACCACACCACACACTGAAAAAGAAACATCATCATTTACAGTAAGCATTGTCGTTGAGCCATGTGGCAAGATGACCAGTGAAAGTGGCGGTAGAAGGGCTGGGGCAGTAAATTGTCTCTGAATCGATGAGTGGGAGTGATGGGTTGTGGGAAGTCTGAGCTCATTTCCTCCCTTGTCAAGATCCAGTAAGCGTAAGTGTAGTACATCACCATTCAGGCATTTGCTGCACATCACACAAAAATGTAAAGAATGGTTTATACTCACTCACTGTAATGAATTTTTAAAAACAGTAAAAGAAGAAAGCATCGTTTTAATCAAACATCCTGTGATTGTTTTGTCCTTCCTGATATTCCTTAACACCACAAGATTTTTTTTTCCTTGACACCTCTTTCTGTGAGAGCGCCGCCGTATGTGTGTGTCTGCATAAGAATCTAAATTTGTCAGTCTGCCGGAGATGCAGTAGGACACAGCTGAGTCCTGTGGAGAGGTTGTGTCCGGGCCACTACACAGGGCCCGTGTGCTGAGCACTATTGGATATTGCAAGGCCATCTGCTTTCTATACTGGGATGCTGAGGCAGTGCCGGCTGGGTTAGGCAAGAGTTTCTTGTGGCAGCTCCACTAATCAATAAGTATTGATTCCTCACTTATCTCAAATACAGCCTGGCTGATGAGATGTCACACATCTGACCTCCGGCAGGGAGAGGAGAGTGAGGGAGGGTTGTCAGCAGGTTATGCGCTGTGCCGTGTAACAAAGGGACAGCATTACATGCGCGCAAGCAAAAAGCTCACATACCTTTGGTTCAGAGGAGGCAAACAAATGGGCACGCACCAACTTACAGAAAGACAGACAGACACGAGGACAGGAATGCACAGATTTGGATTCACACATTAGAAATGTGTACATACACAATAGGAGGCACATAATAACCAAGCCGGAGGACCATCTCCCTTATCACATTGGACTTGTCAAAGCTTGCATGGACAGTTATCCCCCCGCTATCCTCTTTACCGTCCATCCTCTAAACCACCTCCCTCTGCTGCTCTCACTCTCTCTTGTTGCAGGCATACAATTAATCAGTGCTTTGTCGGCTGGATGGCTCACATTCACTGCAGTTGCTGTGCTCAGCAGAAAGGTAAAATAAATACAGAGCAAGCAAATCCTCTAAACTGACAGTCACATGGATGGATGGATGGATGGATGGATAGATGGATGGATGGATGGATGGATGGATGGATGGATGGATGGATGGATGGATGGATGGATGGATGGACTGCTATATGACAGATATGGTGACAATGTGTGAGACTGTCCTTTTCAAAGATTGTTGACTATCACACAAAAAGAGAAAGGGTTAATGTCACACAGGCAGCAGAACAGCAGCACTGATGGAATCATAGGAAGCTTTTGTGGCAATAAAGCCACAGCACAATAAGTGCATGAGGAGCACATAGAAACATGCAAATATATGCACTTTATAGTCAACAGATGAAAAAGCTCACTGACGGGAAAATTTACAGGGCCTAGCAAGGCGCCTGAGTTATACCGCTCAAAGAACTCCCCGAATGTGCTTTTTGTGCTGTGAATGTTAAACATTTATCAATATTTCACCCGTCTCTTCTCCAACTTCACATTTACATATGCATCAAATCGTAATTCCTGGGACCGAAGACATCTTGTGATTCTCTGTGTAATCCTCACTATATAGAAAGCTTGACTGCGCATAAAGGGATGCCATAAAGAGTCACAGATCTCAGAGAAGGGCTTGAGCCACACTCTTAACAGTAACAAAAGGAAGAAATGCGCATTTGAACGGACATGTTTTGGCTGCTCCTGCCCTCAACTTTACTCAATGAAATCTAAAGTGACCTCATACATTTTGCCTACAGATGAGATGTCTACTGTCTTTCTCAATCAAAGAAGATTTTTTTTCCTTTGCACCTAAAGGATCTTCTCAGAGTAAACAATCCACCCAAAAGCTTAAGCATGAATCAAGTACTGGGCAACCTCACGAACAATGAAAACCATTGTCACCACTTCAAAAACTCAGACACAGGCAGATTGCCCAGGAATGCTACTTTGGCTTGTGGAGTACTGAACATCTCCATACATGCCAGGGCGGTTACTTCACCCCTTCCCAAACATACATCTTAACTCACATACCCTGTTGATTCATATAAACCATTTTCTCTACCGTGGGGAAATGTCTACACAGTTATCCAGTTGTTGACTGTTGGGCAAACTTGAGAAAGACATTAACACAATGGTTTAAGTTTGTCTGGGAGTCACAAGGTGTAATATCTACCGTACTGTCTGCAGCAGAAAATAGACATTGACCTGTTTTCAGTAGCTGCTTAATGAGCACTGCTCCAATAAGACATTTATTTTACATGACACAATGTTATTCTTTCTCTTCCTGGCCTCTTTCCGAACTTCAAGCATGTTTTGGCTTATTTGTGGACAGTGTTAAAATAAATAAAACACCTTCATGCATGACAGAGCTTTGGGGAAATGACAGAAAGAGGAGAAACTGGCAAAGAATCCGAGCAGAAAGGATTGGAATAATTGCATTTGTGACTACCATGCAATTACGGCAGCATACACAGAATGAGCTCCTTGATTCCTAATTTGCAGATCATGACTGCTGTGAAATGCAATTAATGGATTCCTGATTTATTTAGTGAGCCGTGATGAACGAGATCCTTGGAGCTCACAGAGGCAGGCTGCAAGTGCTTACAAGTGCTCCAAAGTAGAAGGTCTTCTATTTCGAGTCTCTGTTAGCAAGGAAGGAGACAGAGAAAGAGAGGCTCATTCAAAGAAATTTAAATTTACATGTAAGTAAAAGAATAAAAATGCCCTAAATTTACTGTTAGCACACACCCAAGTTTAATATAGAAACAGGAAACAAAGCGAGGGATCACCTGACAGATTCAGCAATGTGTCTCTGTGAGGTGATGTGGATGTCAAAACAGCAGGTGATGAGCCTATTGTCTGGAATGAGGCAGGGAGAGTGCTTTTCAGAGGGCACAGACTATCTTTCTTTTTTGCAAACAGACATATGCCAGGGGAGCAGTCTGCAAAATGTGAACATGATTCCCTGGATGACTGCCATGTCCTGGCAGGTACAAGCAAGCTACTTGAGGATTTGGGGGGGGGAAACAGGACGCGGCTTGGAAATAATTGGAGGTACCCTCTGGAAATCTCTGCTTTGTAGTTAAGCTTTGTTTGAATATGATGTGAGGGATTTATGAGGCTGTGAGGGGAAAAATTTATGAAGCCACAAAAGCCCCTATTTATCTTTCAAGCCGTACTAGCATAAATGTTTTTGCATGCTTTTCATTTAACCACAACGGGTGTGCAGTGTGTGGTGAAGTGATGCCGGGGGAAAATGTAAAAATACAACTTGAGTTGAAACATCCTCGAGGCTATTGTGTTCATTTACAATGAAAACCCAATCAGCTGCTCAAATCCGGAGCAAGGGAGGCCTCGGTATGTAAAGGTCCTGCTCAAACTCCATTTTCCTGCCAGACATTTGCACGATGTGAGAGGGCCTGATGGGCTGCTCAATAACTCAACTTCCACCCATTCCTGTCTCAGCATAACAGGTGTTTAGACTGTTTGCCATAAATTATGTCCCTGCCAGATGTTGCCAAGCAACTGATTAATTAGTAGAGCCTCCTGAGCAAGCAACAGTGGCGCCAGAATAGGTGTGCTTGCTTCAGTCCCCTTTGGTTTAAGCAAGACCCACAGTCATATCTTGTACAACAAAATGTCACAACACCACATAACTTTCACTGTACTCTACATCAACTGTGGTTATGTTTAAATACACAAAATTAAGAGCAAAAGTTACCAACGGTTTGGTTTGAGTTCATTTCTCTCCCCAAATTTCCCAAACTCAAAAATGGAGGGAGAGGCTCGCAGTTTCATACTTTTTCAAAGAACAATTAATCTATCTGTGGGTGGCACAGCACAGGTGGTCAGGAATATTCTGTTTACTGGTTGACTAATGACAACAGGAACATGAAATAGATTTAAACCCTAATGAGGAGCGGAGGATAGACGCATGGTCAGTAGCGTCTCTCGAGTAATCGGAATTAGTGATGTGGGAAAATAACTCAAAAGATGAAATCACTGCAAAACACTGTGCTGCATCTGATAGTTGCATTACAAACAACCCAGACAATATAACCCTGACTGGGTTGCAGACACGCAGGTGAGGTCATCTAATTAGCCCCTTGACACTAATTGTTGTCTTTGTAGCTACATTTCAGATATGACTCAGATGCACACCTAACACAGTTGATGCTGATACACAAGATTGCTCTCATGTTGATTTTCCTGTCACTGGCCTGTGTTGTGTCATACATACAGATGACCTTCTTTTATACTGATGTCTTGCTCTCTCCCACTCTAGCGCTGCTCATGGGTACTCAAATATGAATACTTCCTATATCAGTACAAATTTTGCCACCCTGATCTAACTGCTCACCAGCTGAGAGGCAACTTTTGTTGCCTCTCATTGTGTACATTCTGGCAGGCTGTCAGAAACCATAAATGCAAAGTGTTTGCGTGTGATACTTTTTCACTCTGATGTCAACACATTTTTTTTCTGAGAACTCGCCTGATGACAAGCCAAAGCTAAGGGCACAGTATCTGTGAACAGGAATGAGATGATAACCAATTTAATCATATATAATAAAAAATAAATCAAATAGCTGTGCAACAACTAAAAAATACAAGCTGTCATCAGAATAATGTTGATGTTATTAAACAATACTAAAACAAAAGAATTTAATCTAATTTCACTGAGCACTTAGATAATATTACTGAGATATTACTGAGATAATTTTGGCTAGATATTTGCACTATGAAATATGTATGCAGACTCATGCCTTTGCCATGATGCCCTGAATGATTTGCATCTAGAGCTCCACGGAGGCTTTTAAACATGCTATAAATATTTTCTGTTTATGGGCTCTAAATGAGGTCTTGTCAGGAGACTTTCTAGTAGTGCACAGAGCTTCAGGTTGATGATTCTCATTTGGATCAGAAGTACTAGCTAAACAATCTTTTCACATTATACATGTCCAAATTGTGTGCACCATACATTTAACAAGGGGCATGCACATAAATAGAACACATGATTGTAAAACCTCCATTAACAGGCCCTAGTGGCTCTGGAGAACTTTATATTTACCTATGACAAAGCTATGTCTTTAGAGGCTCTTACTCTTACTCTCAATAATGGGGCTGACACGGAAGGATGCTGAACCAGGCTTCCTTTTTCATAGCATCAGGATCTGATACGTATATGAGCTTTGGCAGTTTGTTAAAACTGTGAGTGGATGATAAAGCTCCATCTTTGGATAATGTGATGATGGCTGGCTAAGCCATCCATGACTGGTGAACAGTATCCATCGGTGGAGCCAGATGTTGTGAACCTGGGGGAGGACCTGGGTTATGCTGCTATATGCATTATTTTTGACCTGCTCTATCAAATTGAGTCACTTTGACCCATAAACACATTTTGAGTTCTCTGTATGTCTGTAAAGACAAAAGTCCAAGCTTTATGCTAATACCAACATTATATTCTATGAGAATATCAAATGTTGAGAATGTGTCTTCTGAGAATCTGTCTGAATCTTGAGAAAATGGCCATTAAAGATTACATTTCATATTCAGCTATTTTTTGCATATGTTTAAACACTCAAGACTCAAGTAAAAATTAACACAATATCTTTTGGTCAAAGTGAAACCCCTACTCTTGTGAATGTAACTTACACAACTTCATGGATACAGGTGCACATGACCCCGTGCAAAAGCACATACACAGTTCGCTAGACTGAGGGGAAATGACACTGAAAGCTGAAAGCTTCACGGAAAGATGAAATTCTTTAAAAACCTAAAACAGTCTGGGCTTTTGTGAAAACATCTGGGGCAGGAGCCCCAGAAGCTACCTCCACACTCCATCCCTGAGTGCCCAGGTCTTTTTTGCCAGAAATGGCCTGCATCTACAGGGCAGTGGACCATACACACACAAACACTCACACACTCAAACACAAGCAGACAGATGCTTAATTGACTTACCCCAAACAGTATCAGTTCTATTATCCAGTACTCGTATCCAATCTGCCTGATAGAGGGTGGAAGTCACATTTTGATGCCCAAGTCTATTTAGGTTAATATGGGTACATGAATTAGCTGGGAGGAAGAAGAAGCTATGTGAACCATGATAGAAAGCTAAATGGTCCAATTTTCCCTGTCAGGTGGATGCATTTCCCCAACAGCATTCGCAGCAGTCAGTGAGACTAAAAGACACCAATTAATCTCCCATGGCTCTTATGGGGCAGGATGACACAGAAAATGGATGGGCAAAGCACACTGAAACAGAAAGAGGATATGTAATTTGTTGGGGATCACCACACATTGGCTGGAACCAGCTATAATTAAAACAGAAGTCAGCAAAAGTTTGACAATTATGCTATAATTTGTAACAGCAGTAATTAAATTAGCACACTTCATAGTAGTGCTTTCTAATTATAGCTACACTCTGCGTAAACCATACAAAGTGCTGGCCAATTCATTAAATTTAGCTCATATTAAGTGGCTTAGGAGTCTTCTGACAAATTGCAAAGTAACATAAAGAGAAAAAAAAAACTATGGATGCTCAAAGTTGGCTATGTCAGCTTTTAAAGATTTCTCCCTTTCTCCTGCCAAAAGATTTTACAATGATAAGAGCAGGCATAATAGAGAGACTGGTAGAATTGTTTGAGATCTGCAGTAATAATGCCCTGCAATCTGTCTCCATTGTATCCACAAGATTCAGGATCTCTGTCATTTATGTCAAACTACGTACGTGGAGCATTTGTCATCGCTAGTGCGATTGTGTACGTGCAGGACCTGTCACAACATGTAAGCTTGTGCACACAGTAGGAATGTATCCTCTGTTACACATTCCTTACAATGGATCTAGATCTGTATCATTGTCTCCATCCTGAGCTGAATAACAAATGAACATCTCCGCCTGCTGCTTTGACTCACTGATTTCCCTTGGCTGGGATCTCTCCTAATAACCAACTGCCTGCCTCTCTCAACACACCAGCACTGTCAGAGAATGATGACTCCGATGCCTCAACAACATGCATGCTGCTGGATGGTGATTTTCCCCCAACAGATGGCCATTTGCTCAGGGCTTTAACAATATCTCTGGAATGGAATAGCAAGAATACTAAGCAGCCGTGGATTTTGATTCATCTTCTGTGGAATCTGCTGTTTATAGCTCATTCTAATTTCTTGGCCAGATTTTTCAATTCAAGATAAACACCTGGGTTTTACAGTTAGAAATATTTTTTTCCCTTTTTTTGCGGGTTGAGTTTTCAGCAGTTTGGAAGCAAGTTTGGGACTTCCTGATGACAAAGATGTGCTAAAACCCGAAGGACGAGTGGAGTGGAGAGATCCAAATAAAGCAATTGTTCATAATAATGAGCCCATTATTATTATCTTCCTCACACAGTAGGCAATAAACTCTGCCAGCATGAAATTTCTGTGTGTGTGTGTGTGGATGACAGAATGACAGCATTGTTTCAACTGTCTTCTAACATTCGTGTTCGTATGCAACATAATTGCCATAGCCAATACGCTTGGTAGTAGACATAATGCTACTATTTTATCAACATAACATGAAAATATTCATAATAAAAGTATCTGCAAAATATGTACTCCAAATTGAACGTATCTGCACAACGTTCGCTAATGGCATATTTACTTTTCCCTAATATATAATATATACATGCATTAACTAATAAATTATAAAGGCAACTCATTTTACTCTGTAAAGTTTAGAGAAAGATCTCAGAGATGGTACATCTCAGATTTAAAAGTCCTGTGCTTTATATACACTGCTCAAAAAAAAATAAAGGGAACACTTAAACAACACAATGTAACTCCAACTCAGTCACACGTTCTGTGAAATCAAACTGTCCACTTAGGAAGCAACACTGATTGACAATCAATTTCACATGCTGTTGTGCAAATGGAATAGACAACAGGTGGAAATTATAGGCAATTAGCAAGACACCCCCAATAAAGGAGTGGTTCTGCAGGTGGTGACCACAGACCACTTCTCAGTTCCTGTGCTTTCTGGCTGATGTTTTGGTCACTTTTGAATGCTGGCGGTGCTTTCACTCTAGTGGTAGCATGAGACGGAGTCTACAACCCACACAAGTGGCTCAGGTAGTGCAGCTCATCCAGGATGGCACATCAATGCGAAGCTGTGGCAAGAAGGTTTGCTGTGTCTGTCAGCGTAGTGTCCAGAGCAGGAGGCGCTCCCAGGAGACAGGCCAGTACATCAGGAGATGTGGAGGAGGCCATAGGAGGGCAACAACCCAGCACCAGGACCGCTACCTCCGCCTTTGTGCAAGGAGGAACAGGAGGAGCACTGCCAGAGCCCTGCAAAATGACCTCCAGCAGGCCACAAATGTGCATGTGTCTGCTCAAACGGTCAGAAACAGACTCCATGAGGGTGGTATGAGGCCAGCCCGACGTCCACAGGTGGGGGTTGTGCTTACAGCCCAACACCGTGCAGGACGTTTGGCATTTGCCAGAGAACACCAAGATTGGCAAACTGTGCTCTTCACAGATGAAAGCAGGTTCACACTGAGCACGTGTGACAGACCTGACAGAGTCTGGAGACGCCGTGGAGAACGTTCTGCTGCCTGCAACATCCTCCAGCATGACCGGTTTGGCAGTGGGTCAGTAATGGTGTGGGGTGGCATTTCTTTGGGGGGCCGCACAGCCCTCCATGTGCTCGCCAGAGATAGCCTGACTGCCATTAGGTACTGAGATGAGCCCTTGTGAGAGACCATATGCTGTGTGCGGTTGGCCCTGGGTTCCTCCTAATGCAAGACAATGCTAGACCTCATGTGGCTGGAGTGTGTCAGCAGTTCCTGCAAGACGAAGGCATCAATGATGCTATGGACTGGCCCGCCTGTTCCCCAGACCTGAATCCAATTGAGCACATCTGGGACATCATGTCTCGCTCCATCCACCAACGCCACGTTGCACCACAGACTGTCCAGGAGTTGGCGGATGCTTTAGTCCAGGTCTGGGAGGAGATCCCTCAGGAGACCATCCGCCACCTCATCAGGAGCATGCCCAGGCGTTGTAGGGAGGTCATACAGGCACGTGGAGGCCACACACACTACTGAGCCTCATTTTGACTTGTTTTAAGGACATTACATCAAAGTTGGATCAGCCTGTAGTGTGTTTTTCCACTTTAATTTTGAGTGTGACTCCAAATCCAGACCTCCATGGGTTAATAAATTTGATTTCCATTGATAATTTTTGTGTGATTTTGTTGTCAGCACATTCAACTATGTAAAGAACAAAGTATTTAATAAGAATATTTCATTCATTTCAGATCTAGGATGTGTTATTTTAGTGTTCCCTTTATTTTTTTGAGCAGTGTACTTAATTTCCCACCCTGACCACCTCCTTAAGACGTATATGTGATTTACAAGACTGGGAAAAACTATAAACTATTTTTCTTCCTAAAATATTTGCTAAACCCTAGTAATGACTCTGTTTTGCAGGACAAAGCTTTTCCAGATGATGTGCCACAGCTCCATTACCTAAAAATGCACTTACTGTATAGCAGAGCTCACAGCCCCTTACCTCTCCAGTTATCCCCTGATATCAGGCTTTACCACTGGCATTCTGCTGTTTGACTCAAAGCTCTAACAGGCCAATGAATACCAAATGAGCCGGTGGAAATCCAGCTGGGAATACATTGTCAAACGGAAACATTCAAGTACAGAGTCACATTTCAAAAAGTCTCAGATCTTCTCATCTTAAGAATCTGAGCGGGAGCTGTTCTGACTCTGGCTTACAACAGTATTAAACCTGAGCCCTCGGTTAAGATAAAACCATGATCTCTGCACATCGCTGTTTGATATGAAGCAAAGTGATCTCATTTTCCCACAATGAGCAGCACGGACGGTGTGGCAGCATGCTGGTGCAACTGCGCTCAACATGTGTAATCCTGCATTCCCACACACACACACACACACACACACACACACACACACACACAAACCCATGCATGGATTGCTGATCTTTTATTCACCATCGACCCTCCAGTGTTCACAGATGCACAGGAGCACAGAAGCAAAAACCAACAGCTCCACACACAAACACACTCTGCTCCCAAATGAGTCCAGCTAAACCGACCGTGGAGAGGGAGGTGCAGTGATGCAGAGACAGGGGCCACATACAGGGCTTCATGTTCACTGCCTGGGAATTATCACATCAAACTCGGGTGCCCAATTGTTCTGACAGGCCCAAGGCCGAGCCATTACAGCCTGGTGTAGACAGGAATGATTCAGCCGGGCTATGACTAGGCAATGACTATTGTTGTGCACCAGTGATTTACCCCACACCAATAACATACAGATTTACAGCGACAACCAGGGAGGAAGTTCTCATCACACGTGATAAAACAACCAACACAGAATCAGTGGAAATGTTCTCTAAGCTTCACTGACCGTTGCATAGATGATTTTTCATGATGTGTTCTCACTTTCATCCACCGTGGCTTTGACATTTTTGAGATTTTTATTCCATGAAATAAATGAATGCCACTGAAATCAATCTCGGGTGCTTCGTCGTCTACCAGCATTTATTTGCATGATGTATTCAGACAGCAGCTCAGTGCACCCCGTAGCACTTGAATCAAACATTGGAGATGCGAGCGCTTCAATTTACCACGCTGTTACAGCAAATCACAAGCTAGATGTAATTTAGACCACAGTTTAGAGAGCACTTGAAGAACACAAACACCTGTCAACAAGGCCACACAATCCTCTAAATTGATTATTATAGTAATAAAAAAAAAACTACTGCTCTGAATGTAGAGCTAGTTTTTGTATCAAATTACTTCTACTGATTGGCTGATGGTCGAGAAATATTAGGTGGATCAGATTCTAAACCACTGAGGTAATTTAATTCATCATGTTTGTTGCATTTTGTAGAACAACTCAAAGCAGATGTGTACTGCTCTCATATAAATTTGATTGCAATGACACAGTGCATTTAAGAGCAGTGGCAGTTTCTGTTTTATTTATTAGAGAGGCTGCTCCTGGCAATCAAATGTCAGAAAACAGTTTGAGTGAACAAGAGAATCAACAAAATGCTGGCAGGTCTACACGGCTTTGCTTAGGCAGAGTGATGGTTGGACTTAAACGCTAACATGGTGTTGTTAATCAAGTTGACCACGGTCCTTACATGCTAGCACATTATGATGATCACATTTTCTAACTAGCATTAAAAACAACACACAGCTGAGTCTGATGGGAATGCCATGAAGTTTGGCCATAAGCCAAAGTAATGGACAGATACAGACTTGATGATAAAAAGTTAAGACATCAGCTGAGTCATTAGGAATCATCCACTGGGAACAACGAGTGTCTGAACCAAATGTCACGGCAATCTATCCAATAGACATTTGAGTCATTCAGATCTTTTATGTACCAAGTTTGGTCAAATGAGATGATTACATATTGGAAAAAATAGGTTTTGCAAATTCTAAAAAATTTTCCTTTTTGTGCTTTGCAGTCCAGAAGTTTTAAACCACATTGTAAAATTTGCAAATGTAGAGCTTTGTAAGTGGGCAAATGGTGGCAATCTCCATACCAAAATGTTATTGGTTCTTCCTTAGCCCATAGCCGAGCTGCCTCAAATTTCACTTCCACTTTTAAAGATATCTTAAACAATCAAACAGGACAGAAAAATAGAGAAACTCTTCGTGATGAAAATAACTAGTGTCCGTTGACTCGGCCTTAACTGGACCTCTGTGTGTGTTTGATCATGCTGTAGGTTTATGCTCCTAATCACACTGAGATACAATGACTTTGTCAAAAATAAATATGAAAGAGAAAGACTCTTCACTCACCCAAGACAGAGTTTTTTTCCACCGAGGCAAAGAACATAAAGGCAAAAGTTTTTTCTTCACATACTCTATGCTGTCTGTGTTCTACCATCAAGTCCACCACTCATGCCTGGAAAAAGCACTGGAAAACAGACACAGGGTGACTTTTTAATCTTCCTCTCCCTCACTTCAGAGAAAGCCATATGCAATGCGCTTATGATCTTCAGTATTTTTCTTTTTTATTTTATTTTTCTTTTTTTTAACACAACATGGCAATAGAATTGGAATGTTTTGTCACTATGGCAACAACTTCTTGCAGTTTCCCCAGAAACCTGTTGAAAAAGTCTGATTATTTTGAGTACTTTTATAACCAGTTGATTTCCTGTTTACCAAATACCTATGTTAAAGGAGCCTAAAGACTGTCAACATCTGAGGTAGGCTGTTGTTTACATGATTGATTATTGCATTTTCATGAAATGCTCAGAATCTCAGTCCCACTCGAGTTGCATCAAGAAAACTCCCTCTTTGGTGAGAGACATTTACTTGAAAATATTAGTGTAGTAGGTGTTTTTTCCTCAACTTATTTAAGATCTGTTATTATTAGATTTCTTTATACAAAATACACAAGTTTACGAGGATCTGCCGGTTTAGTGATTACTAGGGTTACTGCAACTGCATAAAAGGTTAATGAAGATGACAGCAGAGCGAGGTGCTTTGTGTTGCTCACACTGAGGCGACAGATGCAGTAGGAGGCCGGCCCACTGCAGGGTACCCAATGACAGCATTGGCTCAGACATGTGTCTGAACTGTCAGGGGCTGCAGAACAGAGAGATGAAAGGTATGGAGGGAGAGAGACACACAAAGCCGGGGGAAAGTCACAGACACTTTTGTCTCACTGACTGAGAGGAGCAACAAGGAGAGGAGAGGGACTAAAATGAGAAAGTCACACAGACGTTGCCTTAGTATTTGATGGAAGTGAGAAATACAGAGGGGAGAGGGAGGGAGGGAAAGTTCAGTGTGAGCGGATGGGAGAACTTTGTGCCTAGTGAAGACCCCGACTTCTCTTTTATTCTCTCTCATGCTGAGTTTGAAAAAAAGTAGTATTTCAACAGTGAGCTCAGGTAAAAGCCGGGATACATCTCTGAGTTGACATTTCTATTCACTGTTTCCTGTATATTTTTAGAGAGCAAGTGATGTGCTGCATCTTTGAAACACTTACAAGTGTTTAAAATATCTACAAGATGACAATGTAGAGAATAATCTGAGGATTTATGCTTTTAATAAATTAAACATTTCCTTCCTTCCAACACTATTGTGATGGATGTTCAGCCTTGCAGAAAATCACAAGCCTTAAAACAATTAAAAATAACTTTCAACAACAAGGGATTAAGAGGCTGTAATGATTGTGTGCAGAACAAGATGAAGAAAAGCAAGGCCCCCTCCACCAGGAGAGCTGAAATCCAGCATCTGTACCAAAGCTACGCTTTAAGCCAGATGGCTTTGCCTGCCTGCGCCTTCCTCAGGTTCCTCCTCGAGGGGCAGATGGAGCTTGTAGCAAATGAAGAGACAGTGGAGAGTTTGATTGATAGATATGAGATTGAAGAGACAGGTAAGTGAAGGGAG
Source organism: Scortum barcoo (assembly GCA_023238725.1). NCBI lineage: Eukaryota > Metazoa > Chordata > Actinopteri > Centrarchiformes > Terapontidae > Scortum > Scortum barcoo. The sequence continues at coordinate 10,895,415 of CM041536.1, forward strand.
AGCTGTGTACCATGTCAGGCTGCTTGCTGCTCATTAGTGTGGGTAAAAAAAACATGTTCTTTAAGGACTGAGGCTTTTTCACATAATGATGCTAATTTAGTTAGAACAGAAGTTAAAGCTGAAGCCCAAGTGGTGCCAGGCTGACAAAGTAATCTGCTGTAACCCCGGGGGCAACACGTTGACATGACAGAAGGAAAAAGGTAAAAGAGTCAGGCGTGTCAGTGGACTCCTAGACCAGATGTTGTCTATGGCCCAATGTACAGCTGGCGAATTCACAGCATCATAAACAGCAAAACAGGGAAATCAGCAACACGAGACTCGCTACTAGTTTGTGCTGCAGCTTAACTGAAGACCTCTATGGCACAGACTTTGATTAAGAGAGGGAGCAGTTAAACCTTTCTGCCGCCTGTACCATAAATACACTGCATGCTGTTTCTTTCAGCAGTTTAATTTCCTAAATACAGAGAAGATGTAGATATGGTATTTAGACCTCCAAGCCAAGCTAAGAACAGAGATTAGGAAATGATCCTATTTCTATTATGTTTGTATTCCTTTTTTCCTATCCTCCAATTCGTTTGATACTTAACGAGAATCTGAAAGTGAAGTGATCTAATCTGCTGAAGGCACGGCAGACATTTTGACTTGTCATAGCAGAAAAGGCACAGCTGAAACAAATTATGTTAATGACTGCACAGTTCCAGTAAGCCATGACAGTGAGCCAGCATGCACAACACCAGGACCATGGAACTACTACACTTAATTGGAATAATTGTTCTTAATGTTACCACTGACACCTGTGCCGTTCTTTCACTTTGCAAAGCCAAAATGTAAAAAATGAAAAATATCTATTTCAAACTTGGTGACTGGATGTTTCTTAGTGCTCTGCAGTGTTCAGTGGGAACAAAGAGCCATATTTGTTTCAATAAAGTTGCTCCTCTTTCGGACTGATTATTCAGTTGGAGGAGTTTTGTGCACACCAGCACTTGGGTGCTTTCAGATTTCACTTTCACTCAGACTTAACATTTTACTGAATCAATTAACAAATAATGATAATAAGCAGCTAAAAGTTTTTGGGGGTGTAGTTTTTAGCCACACCATGGTTCTAGAGGCATTAAGATTGGTCAAGCTGTTAGTCCTCCATTTTGTTTTGGACTGAAATATCTAAACAGCTATTAGATAAATAGCCAAGACATTTTGATCATAGTAAACACTATGCCCTCAAAACATTACACCTGCAAAACATTATTATACCATAGTACCATAGTGCTGTGAACTTGGCTGTAGACTCATAGTCTTGTTATTCGGTTGATTTTGTTGAAGCTTTAACACTAGGAACAGATTTTTTGCTTGAGTTGACTGCTTCCCCTTTTAAAATGTATTTCCGGTATTTGTAGAAGAGCCGATGCTTAATTTAACTGCGACCGACAGTGTTACTCTGCTCCCTCCTCCTCTTCTAGCCAGAAACAGCAGGTCCATGACATTTGAAGGATTCTTCAGGTTCATGGAGTCCAAAGACTGTTGCGTGTTCAACCAGGCCCACACATCTGTCTACCAAGACATGGACCAGCCTCTAACAAGTTACTTTATCTCCTCATCGCACAACACCTACTTGACTGGAGATCAGCTTGTGGGAAAGAGCCACCTGGATGCCTATGTTTGGTAGGGAAGTACACCGTATACAGTACATCCTGCGTTCTCCTTCATGATGCAGCACTTTAGAAAAACACCCCGCGAGAATTCCCACACAACTCGTCTAAATTGATATTTTTATGTTTATCTGCTATATATTCAATAAACTGCTATTTTATGTAGGTCAAAACATTTGATAAGGCCGATTTAAACACCATTTAGCTCTGATACTGATCTAAAAAAGCCCTCAATACACCATTATCGTCTCTTAAAGTCTCCTCTTCAGACCTACATGTGTGATATCTGGATACTCTATCTTTTCCTCTAAATTCATTGACCCACTCCTGTGCTGAGGCAGACAGGGAAATTGCTGTGGTCCCTTTATGGGGTAATGGAGGTGATTACAAAAGGGGCTGATGGTAGCAGAAGTGCTGTATTTATGATCCCTGTGAAAGTGCTGAGCGCCCTGGTCGGCTAGTAGAGTGGAACCCTTCAAACCAGTGGCTTGGAAGCTCTGGTTTACTTAGATAATGAAGTAATCATCTAAAAGAGGAGAACAGAGTTGCAAGAGTAGATGGTGGCACTTTAGAAATCCCACTACCTCACGGGTCGGACACTAAAGAAAAGAAAATGACAAAATATATTCATTGGGGGGAGGAATACAATATTCACAAGTGCCTGATGTGAAACAAGGGTATAGTACAATTGATTTAGTATAATTTAGCACTGAAACTCTGAGTTTTATATGATTAAAATGTTTTAGCCTTGAAGATACTTACACAAGAACCCTTACTGTGTTTTTGTGGCAATAATGAACAGCATTAATAAACCACCTTCATGGAACCCAGTTGACAAAAAACAAACCAAAAAGTGACAACATTGTCTAATTGTGACCTGTTGGTGTAGAAGTTGTAAAAGAAATTCAAGTTAAAAATATGCAGATTGTTACTACTCTCATGTCTGTTGCAGTGCGGCCTTTGTTAGCCTATCTAAAAAGCATATATAGCCCTGTCAGGGAGTTCAAAAATATTCTTAGCAGCACATTTAAGAGTCAGAAATGAACACAGTATCTTGTGTGATTCACAAACAAAAAGTACACAAACATAGAGACTTGGTGCTAAAATAATTTATGAGGTACATTTATTTGCTCTGTCAGAATGAGAACAAACTCATTGTGAACCTTGTAACCATACACTCTGGTTTTAAATCTCACAGACAACCTTTGGTACGTGATACCTTCACTCTTTGTTTACATGCAGCTGTTCCCCACAGTTAACTGTACAATTAAAGCGGTAGAAAAAAACTCATTTCCAAAAAAGCAGAACCATTCCAGACTTACAATCTCTGGAGTCAAAGGGTGATTTAACTTTGCATCAGGGTTGCGAGAAAATGTATCATGCCATACTGATTATTTGCTCCACCCCTGCTGTGAAAGTGAAATCATTTTTGTCCACTACCAACAGAGAGCAATATCCTATAAGCCCGAGACACATTCTGTACTGTATAAACTCTGATCTTTGATATACAGAAAGTACAAAAATGGAAATGAAACCATTATCTGGTGTTCACAACTTGACCTGAGTTCGTGAGTGGAAAGGAAATATCTCAGTTTCTCAGTATCTCAACTCTTCACTTCTAATTTCTCATGCGGTACATTACACATGCTTATCATATCCTCACCACGGCTCAGTGTGTGCCTATGTGTCTCCGTATGTATGCCCACGCCTTTTGTGTGGCACAGCGCTCTGCGGAAAGGCTGTCGCTGTCTGGAGATTGACTGCTGGGATGGGCCAGATATGGAGCCTGTAGTCTACCATGGCTACACCCTGACCAACAAGATACTCTTTAAGGACGTCATCGCCACTGTGGAGCAACATGCCTTCGAGGTAACGACATATATAGTGTGTTACGCCACGCATATTTCCTGGAGAGGTGTTCCAGGTGTCTAACTTAGCTCATTCCAGCCTCTGAGGGCCCCAGGAGCCTCCACTTAGCTGCATTTGCTCTAATTAATAGCATCTCTGACAGAAGTGCTTTGCTTGCAAATTATCTTTGATTCAGGTGGTGCGGGCCATTCTCTGTGATGTGTCTGGAGAATTCAGAGCCCCGCCCGCAGAGAGAGAAGCAGATCCAGGTTGATGCTAATTGTTAAAAATGGGGATTGAATCATGATTTTTCTTCATGTGATTATTTCTCGACAGGTGTCTGCTTACCCGGTGATCCTGTCGTTAGAAAACCATTGCTGCCAGGAGCAGCAGGAGGTCATGTCCAAGTACCTCATCTCTATCCTGGGGGACAAGCTGCTGAGAACTCCCTTGGATCACCCAACCACTGGAGAACTCCCAAGTCCAAATGTAAGAGCTGGAAAAACATAAGCTTGAGTCTCCGAGTGATAAATCAGAGGCAGAATCTGTGTTTAATGTTACAGCTGCTGGAGCAGGCAGAGGGATGATCGTGTTGGTATGTATAAATCCTCATCTTCTGCCACAGCAAAGCAAAACAAGGAGAAAATGAGACCTTTTCGTCGTCACGGAGGGCCTCATTAGTCTCGTTCTGAGGCTTCCTGTGCCTTTCTCCTCCACTGGGACGCAGGGGTAGATGGACGTCTGCATTCACAAGCCCCTTTAATCTCTCAGAGATTCACAAAATTGAATATGATGCTGTTGATCCCGAGAAGTGTCCAAGCGTGCTGAGGCACTTGAGCCGATTGTTCATTTAGATTACCCTGTTTGGATTCTGACGTCTCCACTGAAAGCATCTGCCTTAGCCCGTGACCGAGCGACTGGCCTGAAAGACGCCGGCACAGTCGATCCAGCCTATTAAATGCGACAAGAAGGATGAAGGGTTTCTTTCTCCGAGGGTGGATGAGTGTGCGCTCTCTCGCCAAAGTTTCTTTGCTGCCTCTGACTTCTACTTCTTTGGAATTTATAGCAAAAAAAAATGATTGGTGTTTTATCCTGAGTGTGCATACAAGATTTTCTTTCCCCAAATCGTTTTTATCTTTATGATACGGGAAGTGGAGGCTTGCATAAGAGCCTCAGCACTAATGGTTTCATCGTGACTATTAACCTCTGGTAACTTGAACACTGAATCAGGGTTTATTTGTCACATTCATGCAGCTTTACATCCACGTTTCCACCAAATAATGAAGCTGTAACCAATGAAGAATATGCTGGACTGTTGATTACCTTCTGTTTCACCCTGACCACTTTTGAATCTGCCTACTAAATTGTCAAAGCCACAGGAGGGATAGAAAATCCAATTGTCTTCCCTTTATTTTTCCATTATGCAGTATTATAGTAGGATTAGGCATAAGCCATAGTTCATTAGCAAGTTATTACTCTACTTCATTCTGTTTTTTACTACAAACATGGGAAAAGTTTTCCTCAAGAACTCTCATATGATCCTAAATTACATCAACATTAGCAAAGCCAAAGCCATTTTGTGTAGCGGCAATGAAAAAAATGAAAGAGTGCAGTGTCAAAGGAAGCTCTGAAGCTTTCATACTGTATGGACTCCAGTTTGTCAATGTTGGCAGATCTGTAATTATTTTGCATATTTTGCCTGGACATACAGTATCTTACGCCATATTTGAAAGGGTGACTTCCTGCCACATGGCTTACCATGAAGCTGCTTCAAAGTCCAGACCATAATGTTGTTGTTTTTTTGCTTTTTTTATGTTAAGCATGTTGCTGCTCATTTGCAAGAGTTCTGACAGATTCAGAGCCAGGACAGAGAAATATGGCAGCAGATGTATGATTGAGTGATTCGGTACACCTCCTGCTTTCTGCATCTTTATCCCACCAAACCTGGCCAAGGCTACTGAGTGACTCTTTGAAGAATAGCATCTTTTTGACAAATCAGAGAGGGGGCGATTTGTGGGAAGCAAGTGCTTTTTTATGTTTAAGTTTGAGGATGCTGGAACAGAGTTTATTTGACTAATGCATCCATGTAATGGTTTTAAGAGTGCCAGGTGAATGTACCTGTCCGTGATTAAGATACCTTTGCATTTATTCGTGTGTGAATTCATACTGTATGTGTTCTTTTTTTGTGGGGATGTCAGGACCTGAGGTATAAGATCCTCATCAAGAATAAAAAGCTAAACCCTGAGATTAAGACAGAGGATGCGGCAGGGACAGAGGCAGAGGAGAGTGTAGATGAGGATGAGGATGACGATGAAGATGAGGAGGAGGAGGAGGAGGAGGAGGAAGGAGGAGGAAGATCATCAAAGCAAAACAAAGTTCTGGTCTCTTAGAAGGTCAAAGAAGAAAGTAAGTCAGTTAGATTTAACAACAGCAAAGCAGAGTTAGGCAATAGTAATAGTTTGTACGAAATTCTGTATGGATATACAAACGGGCAACAAATTAAAGGAAAAACAGTTTTATAAGTGTCTTAATCAGGTGTTGGGCCATCATGTGTGTCCAGAACAGCTTCAGTGTGCTTTGACATTGATTCTATAAATCTCTACTGGAGGGATGAACATCATTCCTTCAGAAGATATTTCCTCATTTAGTGGTTGTGATGATGGTGGTGGAGAGTGCTGTCTAACACGTCGTACCAAAATCTCAACCCTTCCTGCGCTGTCATCCCAGAAGAGATCACTGCCATCAGGATAGAAATGTTGCAGCGCAGGATGAAGAGGACAAACAATTTGATATTGATTTGCAGTGACCCTTTCATTCACCATGAGATCAAGCACTCAGGCCTGTACCCTTCTCTTGGTGCACTCTCCCACTTGTCGAAAATTGGTCAAAGTTTCTGACCTTGATCTAAATGTCTTTGCCCCAGATTTAAATGCAGATGTCACGTTAGACCCTGTTCCCACTGAAACACAAGTCGGTTGAGCTCCTTGTGACTGAAGCTTCCGCCATCTGTGCCCCAGCAATGAACCCACTTTCAGTCACTTGGATCATTTTCTCTTGCCATCTTGATACAAAATCAGATTGAACTGGGCCTGCACATCATTTTTATACACACCAGAGAGCCTGATTTGATGTTAATTGCTAAATTATACCCTGCAGAGCACCTGTGTGGAAGCATCTGCATTTGTTATGTTTTTCTGCTCATTTATTCAGGCTTTTCCTTCAGTTTGTCACCTGTCTGTAGTTGGATGCTATTTGTTACAATATGGTGAACATGCTCTTTGATTTGTCTTCCTCTTTACCCTAAATCCAATGTACAGAAGAAGAAGAAGAAGAAGAAGGTGGTGGTGGCAGAGGCTTTGTCCGACCTGGTCATATACACCAGGTCTGTCAAGTTCATCAGCTTCACTCATTCAAGAGACAATCAGAACTACTATGAGAACACGTCCATGGGAGAGAAGAAGGCTCGAAAGTTAGCCAAAGCCTCAGGTAAAATGTTATTTATGGAGCTGAAACTATGCGAAGAGAAAATGGAAGCTTGATCTTTTTAATCAAAATATTGCAAATATTACAAAATATCTTTCTGATGAGCTCAGCAGTCACATGATTTTTAATTACACTGTGGTCAAAGGAGAAGTCACTGTACATCCTCTCTGGACGAGAAATGCAATTACATCTGTTGCCATAAACCTCCATCGTAGCTAAAGCATATTGAACATGACATATACGACCTAGGGGAGTATTTTTTAGGGAATAAAGCACAACAGCACAAGCCCAGAAATGTTCCTTATTCTCTCACTGTTGGGGAAGTGGAAAGACTCCTCAGAGGTTTGAATCAACTGATTATCAGTTAAACTGTCATTGTGCTGCTGTGCAGCAGTATATTAGAGAAACAGAGTGATGTAGAGGAATTAAATCTACTCCTGCTGAGGAGGAATGGCACTTAGCTACACACAGCTACATTATGAGCTGGTTCGCTTGCTTGGCAGCGACCATGAACAGTCTCGGCAGAGCTGGAGCTGTAAAAACCTTGTAGTCTCTTGTCATGTTCAAGCCCTGCAGGGAAACTACGCAGCCATGGCACGATCACACACAGACTCAAGCTGCATGCCAGAGTTGTTTTTTTCTTTTTTTAATATATCCAGAATGAGGATGATTTACAGGCATCAAAACATGATCACCTAAGCCAGAATCACAGGACTGACATCTGTGAGCTCTGAATTATTGAACTTAACTTAACGAGTGTGTGTCAGAGGAGACATCTGACCTAGGAGTGTTGTGTATCCTCTCTCCCAGGAGCAGAGTTTGTTCAGCATAACCAGAAGTTCCTCAGCAGGATTTACCCGGCAGGGTCGAGGACGTCTTCATCCAACTACAACCCTCAGGAGTTTTGGAACGTCGGCTCACAGCTCGGTGAGTCGGAGAGAACGAGTATATGCCTGTCCAAAATAGAAGAAAGACCTCAGGACACTGTCTGCGTGCACATAAGTTATGCAGTCAAAGTTCCTGTATATACACAAATATTGATCTAGACACAGGACTTAAAACTGAGCAAACGTGCTGATTTTCACATCTTTTGTTGAACAACCTCAGTTAGGGAGTCACAGAAATGTTTATAAAGCAGTCTATTAATAAACGGGAATGAATTAATAAAAATGTTTTAAGTTAATAAGCTAACATCAATTAATAGATTCAATTATTACAGATTTAATTTATTTGTGAAATTGTTCATTATAATAATTCTAAAATGAAGTTATTAAAATAAATGACAAGATATATTACTTATTAATTAATGTGTCAAATTAAACAGTGGTAATGTCATTTCATCACTTATCATCACTTTGTGAGAGTTCCTTTGATTCCTTCGCGTCAGCAGCTTCAACAGGAATCAAAAACTCAACACACACAGAACAGCCGACACAATCCATCACAAGAACCTTACTTTTTTTGGAGAGAATAGCAGTCCGGAAACTAAGATTGTCAAACTTCAAAGGGAACAACCTGGCCTGTCGATTAGCAGTCAAAAGAACATTTCATTCCAATCCACAGCCTGACCGCTTCATCTGTGTTTTCCCCGGAGCCCTCAGGAGTCCTCTCCTGGCCCTTATCACACCTTTTCTAAATTGATTTGCACCATCCTAAACATGTTTTTTTTTCTTTAAACTACACCCTTGTCTGGGTCACAGCTGAGTTTTTTTGGGCAGATATTATTTCTTTAGAGTCAAGCTTGGGCATTAGGCCTGAGTTCAGATCACATACCTGTGCTCCTGAGAGTAGTAATGCTTGAAATACATCATTCATAAACCATCCTTGCTCTCGTCTTTTGACAATGTGTAATTACCCATGAACTTGAAGTCACATCCCTGATCTGTCCGGTACTGTCTTGGCTGGTGTTCCTGTCACTCTGCCTGTCTTTACACTTTTCCTTCATCCGCCTCCATTGCTCCGTCAGCCAGCCGCTGCATCTGACACAAGGCCTTGCTGAAGGCTGAGCAGACTGTCTGCGTGCTTCAGTGGCAGCTGTGCAGATGGCGATCGGCACTTTTCACAGTTGCAGGAGACTGCATTATGGAGCAGCAGCCTGGATGGATCAATTACAGTTAGATGAGCAGAACATTCGCTGGGACCCTGTGACATCCACAGGAAAAGTAGATAAAAAGATGCAGAAGGATGCATCGCAATGTGTTGGTTAGAAATAAATTAAAGGTGTTTATTTACATATTTATCAAATATTTATCACATATTTATCTATGTTACTGCAGACTTTGTTTACAATCCAACCCCAATAGCTAAAACCTGTCGGCAGGACTACATCTGCTGCTTTCTTTATGCACTTACATGTCTGAAACGTGCAGTAGCTGATGGCACTGAGGATATGCTGTATGTAGCACATATGCCAACACAGAACTCTGCACTGCAGAAAACCCACTATATATGCACTTACTGCACAGTCACTGAGTTTGAATGTGTCCCTGGAGCAATGTAAGCTATAACATTTCAAATTATTGTATAATTTAGCTCTCTCCTGCAGAATGGACAAGAGCCTTATAAAACAGAAGATATGCAGGAGATCATCTCATGTTGCTCTTTTTATTTCAGCAAGCTTTGGGCATTCTGAGTTTAGTTCCCATAAATCTCTTTGCCACTGCTCCTCATTTTCATTGTTCCAAGATTGTCCCGTGGTGTTTTGCAGTGGCTCTCAATTTCCAGTCTCTGGGTTTGCCTATGGACCTTAATGATGGCCGTTTCCAGGACAACGGAGGTTGTGGATACGTCCTGAAGCCGGCGGTGCTCAGGTCCAGTCAGAGGAGCTTTGATCCCAATGGCAGGCAGCGCAGCCACACACCCATAGACCTGCTACTCAAGGTACAGCTACGGAGCACCGAATGCTGAGTAATCCACTCAAGGTGGATTTATGGATTAAGCCGTAATGTTACAGGACTGTGTGTGTGCACTCTACATACACGGGCATGTGGGTCTATGTCCCACAACCTAGGGATTGTGAAGCAGAGACCATCTCACTTTGCCTCCATATAAATGCTTTTCTGCCAGATGCTGCAAACCAACAATTATGTAAAATTCCCCGAGAGTGTCTCAGTTTAATTAGATTATCTCCCTCAGAAAATAAAGGGAAAGGAGAGAAAGGGGGGGTTTTTTGCAATTAGTTCCATGGTCCAATTAATAAATCATCCCTTTTCCATTATTTTAAGCATCTTTGGGGAGAGTAATAGCAGTATTTGTAATGTAATATATCTAAGACACATGACAAAATCAGAATAAAGCGGCAGAGAGCACAGTCGTACCTCTTCAGCTTGCCATGAGGATGGTGGCCAGACTCTAAAGTCTAATTAAAGACATACAACAGTTTGCTCTTCTGTGGAGAAAATTATGGGACTCTGTGATATCTGAGGCTTTGTACTGCAAAGACAATTTGCTGGTGTAGACAAAGGAACGTCACTCTGCTGGAATCAGCCATGAATCGCCCCTCTTAAGGGTCGGTTTACGAAAATTGCAAGAACTCACCTATAAAATGGCTGTAAATCAGTCTGTGAGTTTACATTTTTAAACTGGATCCAGGCAAGGATCTTGGACTATTTTCCTCAGTTAACATTGCTCAGTAAGTGTAGTATCTGCTCTAAATGTGACCAGTTACACCAGCCACATCAAGCAATCTGTTGCTTTCAAGTCCTTTCATACGCTACCCTTTACTGAGGTTCTGTGTGATAAAGAAAATAAATCTTTATCAGACGGCAGTTCATGAGGATGTATAGACTCTCACTAGTTAAACAAAAGCACATCAGGCTTCGTCTCCTCCATCCTTCCAGCACAGCGCATGAAATATAAATGTGGTGTGCTCTGTTTTAGGATGCCCTGGGAACAAACCCTCACCTTTTATTTATTCACATCATCATTCTGTATTATTTGATCACTTCAGGGAAAATCCTGCTATCTTGACTCAGTTCGTAAACTCAGTGGGAATCAGAGTCATGAGTAGCATTCAGTCTAACTTAGGTAGGGTCGGATTTTCAATCTTTAAACAGTAAATTATTCATCTGCTCAGGAAAACAATATTCCCCCTGAGCCTTCATAAATCTATTTAGCATAAAACTGTCAACTATAAGCAATGGTCTGTTTTTCCAATTGCCAAACCTTCATGAAATGATAACTCCAAACTGCCATCCATACCCTAACAAGTGTGGATCTTTGCAACTGTGAATGAGTATAATGCAGGATGTTTTATGGTGTAACTTTAGGAGAGGAAAGGGACTGTAATTTTGGGCCGGACACTGTAAAACTCAGTGTAAAAATCAGTGCCAAGCAGGGCATGTCGTGATATGTACATGCAGGTTTGTCTTTGATCAGAGCCAGGGAAGGGAAGGCTCAGTGTGAGAGGACTGCAGATAAGCCTGCCTCTCCCCAGAACAGTGTAATTACAGCCCTCTCCTCCTCTCTTCTTTTTTCAGTTCTTACTGCTGTTGTCTCTTCCCTTTTATGTGTGCTGTTTATCCCTGATATCAATTACGTTGCCATACACCCCCTGTGTGACCATCCATACTCTCTCTGTGTGCCCATCTACCAGGTGATCAGTGGGTCCAACCTACCTCTTCCCAGGAGTGGCAAAGCTCTGGACCCTTTTGTCAGAGTGGAGATTCATGGGATCCCATCTGACTCACAAAAAAAAAACACACACACAATCAAAAACAACTGTAAGTACTGCAAGACTGATGGGAATGATTCATTTCTGAGAACTTATGTGAAGCTTAAAGGAATTTTGTGGGGTTGTGACCATATTTGGTCTTTCTGAATTTGGATACTGTCACTTGCTTGCATTAAAAATGCCAAATGCAGCAGAACAATGACTTAAATCCATCAATATTGGAATAGTAAGAGTAGAGAAACCAGACTAAGAGTCTACAGCAGCATTAACAGCTCTCTGAGGCAGTAAATTTGCTAACTATCACTAAACAGAAACTACAGCTAAGGGTGATCTCATCAGGTACTTTTGCAGTTAACTTCATAAACCAAAGTACTGGACAAATTCACATTTTGACCTGGTTGTGGTGCTAGATGAAAAGTTGTCACAAATCATCCAGAGGAGGATATGAATAGCTGCTTTGAATTTCATGGATTGTTGAGACATTTCACTCAAAACCACAAAAGTCAACCTCATAGTGGCACTAGAGGAAAAAATAAGAGGATCACTTTATGCTGGTAAAAACCATTACCAAATTACCAAAGGCAATCCATCCATCCAGGGCCAAAGTGGTGGACCGACAGGTTGACATTACCAACGAATGATTAAAAACATGCTTACCTCTGGTTTTATACTATCAAAGGCAGATAACAAATACAAATGACATCTGAAAACATGCAAAGTACCTGCATTCAGCATGGCAAAGTAAACCTTAAGTGGGAACCATCTGAGCTGCATTCTAGGGAGTTTTCTATGACAGCAGTATTTCTGTCTGGTTTCTTAACAGTTTTTTTTCTTCCTTTTAAATCTATTTCCCAGTAAGCAGCTGTTGGGCCTTTGAGGAGAAATGTGTGATGAGTTTGTTCAAAATGCAGAAGTGGATTTTCTTTGAAGAGAAGTCTGTCATGCAGTATTGCCATGACTGGATACACAGAGCTGACAGCAACTGCACACACACAGGATGAAACGTTACACTGGCTTTAAGCTTCAGTTGGATCCTAAACTGTACACATACACAGATTTTTAAGTGGTATCACAGTAACATTACCAACATTCACAATGACTAGGGATTGCTTCTCATTGCTTACAATGATAACTTTTAAAATTAGCGTTTGGGTGAGTTGTCGAGGTTTCTGACAGACGTGTTTCAGCGGTGTTCACCGCAGAACGTACAGTATGCCGCATGTGATTTGAAGCTTTCCTTTTTTAAAAATGTCATATGACATAAAATCAAGTTTAATATCGGAAGACGTTGCATTGATGGGATACAGCGCCATACTGCTGCTGTTCGGGCAAGACAAAGAGAGAGAAAAGGAAAGAGAGGGAGAAGGTGGGAGAGAGAGTAAGAGTCCTGGAGGGAGAAGAGCACTTATACATGGGCATAAATCATAAAATCGTTTCATACTATGAAACAGATAAGGTCAGTGGTGAATACAAATGAATGTGGGTTTTGATCAAAACTCGGATGTAACAGAGGAACTTTAAAAGAAAATAATTTTGAATCAGAAATGGATTGAGAATCGCAGGGGAGGTGGCTCATTAGTAATGCCCTCCTCATTTCCTACAAAAAAATGGACCCAAATAAGTCTTGTCATGTATTGTACTCTGTTGAGGCACTGTCGGCTGTCGGTCAGTTCACCACTTTGGGCCAGACAGAAAAATCTCAACGAAAGATTAAGTCAAGATTCTGTAGACATTCAGTCCTCTTCAGGATGATTTTTTTCCTTGAGTGCCAGTTTAAATACCTTAACAACTAATTTCATATTACCAGCAGCTTTAGCTAGATATCAAACTAAGATGGTAAATATAGTAGGTGTTATATCAGATAGATATAACATCTAGCCTCATATGGCCGCTAGCACGGTTGTGGAATCTTGATCTGAGCTGAGTAAATGAGCGGAAGTGTTTTTCACAGCAGAACCTCTCTCAGTCTTTTACTCTGGTGATGGTAACTCTACTCCCTCTGCACATCCCCTGCTGTGAGGGCAGCGTGACCAAAGAAGAGCTTTGGCTGTGATAGTTTAAGCATGAGGGGCTCATCAGTGTTGTCTTTAATATCTCTATCGCAAAACAAGTTCTTCAGAAAGGCTTTAGTTTAACTTGTGTCATTAGTTTAGGCTTTATACTAATGCAAGTTTGTGTATTATTTTAAACCTTCAATAAGATATTTTTTGCTATTTGGGACAATAAAAACAAGCTGCAAACACAATACTGACATATTATCACCCTATAAAGCTATGAGAGTTGTGAGAGTGAACCAAAACAATAAGGTTGCGGGCCAAGTTGGGTTATAATTCTCTGTGGGTTTATCGGGTTTATCTTTCAGGTTATACATAGTAATTTGACCCACTGTTTCACTGAAGTTTCGATTATAGCGGCTTTGACTAAATCTTTTGATGCCTATTGATTTTAATAAACTGGTTAATGCTGATTGCCATCACAGCTCTGAGTCCTCACTGGGAAGCGAACATGAACTTCAGCATCAGCGTCCCCGAGCTCTGCCTCATCCAATTCTGTGTCCGAGACCAGACCGGCCTCCTCAGCAGTGATTTTGTGGGCCAATACACCCTGCCCTTCACCAGCCTGAAGAAAGGTGAGCCACAGAGGCGGAGAGAGCGAGAGAGGGAGGGCAGGGGGGTTGGAAGTCAGACGAAGAGCTAAATTACATCAGGTGAAATTGTGCAACCATCATTGTATTTCATTCAGTGTCAGCATTACTGAAGGTTGGTCTTTGGTCTTTTTTTTATGCAAATGCTTCTGCTCATCTATATGATGCATGTGTATTTAGCAGCATTTCTTTTCACAACCCCCTTCCTTTTCCACCTCCAGGCTACCGCTGGGTGCCTCTCCGGTCCCGAGACGGATGCAGCCTGGATCCAGCCTCCCTCTTCGTCTTTGTTTGGTATTCCTAAAAACAGCTCTCCATATCTCACACACACACACTCACACATGCCTCGCCAACAGATAGAGAAGCGTGGCTGATGCAGCAACAACAACAACAACAAAAATATATAAATAAATCAAAAGCACCATTTCTTCAGATATAAATACCAGTTTTATTGTCAGAAAATAGATGTGCCTTTTCTCTTCTGCCTGCACTGTGTGCTGCAGAGGAAAAGACCAGAAGGTTCCAGCGGGGCTGAAGAGACACTAACGGAGGATAACTCTCTGCTCGTATCACTCAAGTAGTGGAGAAATCCCACGAGTGAAATATTAGATTCTTATCACAGAATTAATAATTGATGCAAGTGCAATTACTGCGGCGGAGTTGAACACATAAGAAGATTTTTCCCAATCGCAAGAAGCAGCGTAGTTTTTTTTTTATCGTAAATCTTCTATAGGTTTGAAACTGACGAGTGATGTCAGAATACATTAATACTCCACGAATGCTACTATGAAAGAGTAGCAGCCAGTTTTTCTTTCAAGCCTCCCTTCATGTGAGAGACCCGGCAGGGAATAATATAAATAGCATTCACAGAGGTATACATTATTGAACCAAATCCAGCGCAGGGGAGTCTATTTCTATCCTCGTTCATCGCTAAATCCTATGAATGAGGCGGAGGAGAGTACGGGTCAGCAGGCCTGTCAGCAGGAGAATGGCATTAAGGTAACGTGTTGGCCTAAAAAGAACGTGTGTGTGTGTGTGTGTGTAGAGATGCTTTTTTAGGGTTATTTGTTTGGGCACGCGAATGTCTGCCTTTGCATGTTTAGGCATGCATGAGCATAACTGTGTCTGAATGCCACTGATGGATAAGACAAAGAATGAGTTGAAGTGGGGGGTGTTAACTCAGCCCCTCAGGCCGGAGAGGCAGGCAGAGTTGTCATCCTGCTCACACACTGTTCTCACCCCTTCTCCCACTCCATCCCCCTCCTGCCTCCCGCTTCCAATTCCACTGGTCAAGGGTATCCAGTTGACACAGCCCAAAGGGACAAAGATGCCCAGCCTGGGCAGGTATCAGGCAGCCTCCTAACGGCACTGCATCACCTCCATTTTAATCTGTCACATTGACAATCTCCACCACACACATTTACAAGGACTGTTTTGACTCAGTGAAGAAGTTAGAGTACAGTAAACTGAAGTGTAAGTTTGATATTAAAAGTTATTGTTTCTTTCTTTCATCCATCACCGGCAACATAAAAAAAAAATTGAATCACTATATGTCCTTCATTTGTTTAACATTTAAAAATAAACGTAAGGTAAATGATGTTTGACACAGTAAACAGTCTTCTTCGCTGAGTCTTTTACGCAGCTTTGTAACTTCATCCAAATACCCCACCCCCTGCTAACATATTCAGCTCTGGGGTAAGGTTAAGTTGCATCTGATAAATAGGCATAAGTGACAGTGCACAGATCCTCTGCTTTGGTGAATTTGCACAACAGTTGCAACCCCTACTGGCAGCAGGCCTGCAGTGCAGCTCTCTCTGTGGTCAGATTGCACAGTTTCCGAGAGGAAACCAGAGCTCCTTGCCAAGCAGCTTCTCCTCCAGTTTAATGTTGGTCGCAGCCACAAACGTCTTCTTGCTCTTCACTGTCACTTCCAGCACCATCCCATCAATCAGCGGGACACAACTGTACTCCAGCTGTGCATAAGAGGCAGATGTTATAGTTATCAAACAGCCCCACATTCAGAGCGTCCAGTAATTTGAGAATATAGGATATTTATTCTGTACAGTTTTGGCATTTATCTAAAATTTCTGTCAGAACTCTGGAAGAGGGATTTTATTCATTTGTTTCCTTTCATTTGGCTCAGTTATGGCTTCAATTTGCAGCATTACAAGGCAGTAAGAGGCTGTTAAGTATGTGGGTAGCTACTGGTCACAGTCTGCAGGGTTCAACACTCAAAAGATCACATCAGACTCACAGTGAGGAGAGCAGCACTGCAGGCAGAGCACTCATTAAAGGGGAACATTACACAGAATTAGAGCAAATGTTTAAAGCTGTGAGTGACAGCACTTAAACCCAAGAGATACTGGATGTACAAAAAAAAGTTTACGTTATATCCAACCACTATGGAACATAAAGGTTTTTATTTGTGCACGGTCTAATCTAATGGAAAATGAATTATTCTGTGACTGTAATAAATCATTGATAGAGTAGGAAGAATGGAAGTTGTACCAGTTCGTTGAAGGTGGGGTTGTCATTATTGCGGACCACCTTTGTCTTCTTCTTGGAGCGCTGATGGGGGTCCGGCCTCAAGCGCGTGGCCACGTAGGCGTCAGGGTTAGAGCCATTTGCCTGCTTCTGTTAAAAAAGGGTCAGAAGGAACAGCCTGCTCTTGATCACCCATCAGAAAGTGTTTTTAAGAGAGAGCACATTCACTTTGCCCTTTTATTAAAAGACTACAAAAGAGCGGAGGAAACTCACAATGTTCTTCAGGTGTTTTACCATGACAGAGAGTTTAGAGTCAGAGTAGGAAATGTAAAGCTGGATCTGAGGACTGGCTCCTGCAATGGATCAACACATCAATACCAGTAAGTCCCTGCAGAACATGTCTTAAACTGTATATCGACTATCATTAGACATTGCGCAGAATCAGCATTTAGATTCTAAATATTGCCTTTAGAAAGATGTTTTTTTTCCATTTAAAATCTTTTATACACACACTTATTATTTAAGAGTAGAAAATCACCTGTCACAACACTGTCTTGGACCATGTTGGGGCCATCCAGGAACAAGCTGCACACAAATTCATTCTACAGAGCGCAAGTTTGCAAGTTAGAGCCAGGTATAACATGAGATCACTGAGAGGAAATCGAACAGTGAAGAGAGGAACTTACTCCCTTGCATGGTCCTTCGAAAAGCTGCTTTAGGTATTTATTCAGCAGAGACATCTTCCTGCCTGGGGTGAACGACATCTTGTACCAGCTGGGAAACCTATAAGGGAGGAGGAGAAGGGAGAAGACGTGCATCAAATCATGGCATCACTGTGAAAGAAAAAGCAGTGCTTCAAAATAAAATGTTATGGGAGCTGGACATTTTTTTTCTTCACTCACTGAGGTAGCATAGATTCAATGAAGTTTTTCTGCAGCTGTTTGTGGATCATTTCAAACTGCCCAAATGTCTTCTCACTGTTCAGATAACCATCATGAATGGTGACTCTCACGTTGTAGACCTGCAAATCAAAACACATTTCATCAGGTTAGAGGGTCGATAAATGTGGAGAGAAAGTCGACCACCCGGGGCAAAGTTCTGTGGCTCCATCTCTGTCTTCAAAAAAGTTAAACACGACATCATGAGGCCTTTCCAGATCTAAGGGCAGTGAAATGCCAACAAACACCAGTAACACTCCTGAATTGACTGTGCAGAGCAAGGGAAAGAGTTTCTAAACATGACACTGCTGCCTAGGAGGCCAGGCCATACATGACAGCAAAACCAACACACACACACACACAACACACAGTCAGCTGAGTGCCAGAGGTTTTCCTCCCAGAACAAATATGTGTGAACCTGCTGTCAGTTCCAGGTGTTTCATCAACTCACCTGGCTATTATGATCTAACACAAAACTCTTTGGTGCATGAGGCAAGATTTTCAGTGACGTTTCATTATAAAAAAAACATGAAGACACAGGCCAACGTTTCCTGTCCAAATTACCGCAGCACAAAGAGCAACATGCAGCCTCACCACATCTTTTCCCTTGACAGTGTATCCCTGGATGACAGCTTCTTGGATGTTGGTGCTGGGAGCGGGGATGCCGTCCCGGGTTAGCGGTTGTTGTTTCTTCCCTTGAGCCATGCTGTGCGTCAGAAAGTTAAACTTGACTGCAAAACAGCCCATGCTTTCCTTGATCTTCCTACATCAGGAGGGATACAAACCGTTACTATGAGAATCAGACAAAAACAGAGATAAATTAAAATATGGGATATTCTGAATAATTTGTTTAGTGGGAAAGACAGCATAATATTACTTTGTAAAGTAGGATGTGGCCTCCAGATCTGTGTCATGAGGTCTGAGGTTGTCCTGGACGTACTGCAGGTCATTAGAGTCCTTCAGTTCTGGCATTCCTGCACCTAGCATCTGGAAATCATGTGCACAGCATGAATGAAAAGATGTTAACTGTAGTTTTATCCTTTCTCAGATTCAGCTAGGAGGTTGTTAATGTGGTGCTGTTATTTAGTAAAGATCTTACCAGCTCCAACAGGCTGAGTATCAGTGCTGAGCGTCCTCTGATCACGTTGTAAGCCTCACAGCAGAGCTCCACGAAGCGATGTAAGCGCTGAGGCTTCTGGCCCCCGCCTGTGATGAAGTGCTGCATCTCAGATGTAAAGATAAATGGCGATCGGTCTCTATCATTGCAAAAAGGAGCGGAGGAAGTTTCTTGTTATTTCACATTTTGTATTTGACTATTATTTTCTGTATATTCTTATCATCTACAGAAATTAAATCACCATTCTTCACTTTCAAAATGCTGCTTGTCTCTTTATTCTAGATTTGCACCTCACCATTAACCATTTTTTTATGATAATATGATATCTGCTTTTCTGGCAGTGTAAACAATTGGTTTACACCTTACTGATGATCATTTTTACAATATATTATTTATAATTGCAGTGTAGATATTTGCACTATCCTCCATTGTATAACTATTGCTGCACAACAGTTTCCCTCATTATAAATAAAGTTCTTTCCTATGCTATATGAACGACTTGCCTTTTAAATTTTCCAAACTTCTGTGCATTGCCCATAATTTTGCCAAAGTCAATGTGAAACATGTGTCCACTGTGTTTCAACATGATGTTGTCATTGTGGCGGTCACAGATCCCCAGAATGAACGTGGCTACGCACCACCCTGCACACGAGTGGATGAAGTTCATCACAGCCTGCACATACACAGAAGGAGTTTTGAGCAACAAAAAATGTAACAAAAGTGAATATTCAAGTGTAAGGATAATGGTCAAATTCTAAAAGGTGTGGTCTGGACCTTCTCATAGTCCTCCTTAGTTTTGTTCCACATGTGGAACCATTTCTCTAGTGTGTCTTCTCGAAGGGTGCCAGCCAGACCCCACTCCTGCTGAATCTTTCCGAGGGTCACCGCCTCTGGAACGACCTCCACCAGGCCTGACAATTGCAGAGAATAAAAGTGTAAAAAGACATGAATTCAGAGCCACAGAGATATAAAGACAAGAGAGCTATTAATGTGCATTCAAAAAGACAAACAAATGAACTAACCCTGAGCTCTGCCCGTAGAAAGACACCTGTACGTTATCATTCGCATGTCCAGCCCCTCCTGGAGCCAAACCCTGTCCATCACATGGACTATCTGAAGAACCAGCATGTCCTGACGCAGGTTATCTCCTGTCTGAACAACACATTTCACTGAATGATGAAAACTGTTTATGAAAAAGGCTTTCGACCTTAGCAAGACAGTCTAAGTGCCGTGTCACAAGTATCCGCCTTTGTGTGTGTCGTCTAGACCTGTGGTACCAGTCACGTACAGATGGTCTGTCTGACTTCACAAGGGGAAAACACACTGGTTTGCCTTGAGAATTTATAAAACCTTAATTTGAATGAATATAAATAATTTATTTTGAAATGAACATTGGTTTCTGTTGTGCTGAAACCTGCCTAAAAACAGTAGCTTCATAAAGCAATTTCAGAGCTTTGATTATGCTGGAAGAATATGAAAATAGGGGCCTTGCATGAGGGCCAGTGTGCATCAATAAAATATTCTTAATATTATTATCATAATCAAGTATTATTACCAACCTTGCAGATGACACCAACATTCTCAGCCAGAGGGTCAGAGCAGATGAATGAGATCCCCAGAGGAGCAGCATTGGAGTTGTAGAATTTACAGGCCTGTAAGGAAATATAAAAAGCAGTAAACATATCTCTGAAGTTGTATAGAAGTGTTTGCATATTAGATTACAGTGATATTATAAATGTATAATGTGTTGCGTAATGTTCTTACATCCACATCCAACGCCTTTACACAGACTGCAGGATCCAGTGGCAGACAACAGCTGATCTCATCTCTGAAGAAGTCACGAATCTTCCCCTTTTCTTCGTTCAAAACATTCTGCAGAGAAATGCAAAAAATAAGACACATGACTTGCACAGTTAGTCATAACAGTGGAGGATTATGACCCATTGAGTGACTGAGCAATTGAGGAAAATAATAATAAATAATAAATGAGTAGATGTGTGATCTGTTCACAGACCTTACGTCGAGTCTTTTCGGCAGAGCGAACCTTCTCAGCCACCTCTACGAGCACAGACACCAGACGGGTTTCACACTCCAGCTCCTGCCTCAGTGCCTGGCCACAGCAGTGCCGCAGAGCAGCCTGAACCTTACTGAACCAGCTCTGGTAGTAGGGGTCATTGTGGGCATCCTCCAGCAGCCTGCCAGCATGTAAAACATTAATAAGTGCACACTTTTCAGTGAAAAATACTGAGCCTAAAACACACAAGAGAAGCTACTTGATGTCTACAGCACTGTTACTTTCCTTTGCAATATTACTGGGGATTACATACGAATACGAATACTGAATTAACTGTATTAATCCTGAAGGAAATTGTTGTACCAGAGTACAATACAGTAACAGTAAATAATAATAAAAATAGTCTATAAAGTAAAAATAAGAAGATACAAATGCAAATATAAAGTGTCTTAAGTAAGTAACAAGTGAAGAACATCATCCAAAGTAACATAATTCAATTTGTAAAACTTGATCAACAATCATGACTTGACTAAACCTGAATGAGATTTACTTTTCCTCATTGTGTTATCAACATTTTCAAGTGAATGAATCAACAACAATCTTCATAGTTATTCCAAAGCTACGTTTCCCCAGTTTGACGTTTAGCCGTTGCTCACCAGTACAGCTGCTGGGCGATCCGAATGTTTTTCAGTGATCTCTTCCAGCAGCAGCATCACCAGAGGTCCATCCAACTCCCACTCACTCTTCAGCGCCTGCAGGACAGGATGACTGATCAAACTAACATCAAACCATCTGCAGAGAGTGACACTTAATTCTCATATTTCAAATGTGATCTTTAACCAGTTAAACTCTGGCTTGACCTTATACAGCATGGATGACGAAGAGATGGATGTGCATGATATTTTTACTGTATAATTGTTTAATAATTAGTAAACTGTATAATTTACTGAATAATTAGAGGTGTGTGTTAGTGTGTTTACCTGGACCAGCTGTGGTAGAAACACCTCTAGTTCTCCATCTGGTATCTGTTCAAAGTAGTGAACTGCAGTCCTCCGCACAGTCTGATCATGAAAACTGAAAAAGATATAATAAGATGTGGAACAAGACTAATGGAAAGCTGAGTTATAGTTGTGATCACAGATATCAATTTTGGGTGACTGGTCTGCCTGTGTGAGATCACGCAGAACAGTGTTTTTCTAGCTTTTTATCGTGCTGTTGCTAAACTGCCCTGCTAGAACGAGCAAAAGACCAGGCATAATCTGCTGAAAAACACTATAAAATATTTTGCATCACCGCATTACAAGATGCAAATATGCTACTTCAGTAATAGCATGGTTGTAACCAAACCAAACAAACAACAAAACAAGCCCTTCTCTGTGCTCTGTGTTATGTCTTTTTATTGGTCTTTGCAGCTTTGCGTGATGACTGACTCCACCATATCTGAGCAAAGTGTATCCTACCTGTCACTGAGCAGGAAGAGGGCTTCTTCAGGTAGGTGAATGGGCCAGTTCTCTACAACAGTATAGATTTCTGTCAAGTCTTCAGGCTGCCACTGGGGTACTCCACCCAGCAGCAGGTGGAGGAAAGTACTTCCTTTGTCACTACAGTAACGCTTACTCCAGAGGAAAGCCTTCTCATTTGGTGTTAGACTGGGGAAGGAGGGATAATTTTAGGGAGTGTGTTTAAGGATACATAAAGCAAGAAAAAAACAAGGGAAGAGATGTCTCTCTTTAGAAAAAAGCAGATATACAAGTGTTGTTTTCTTCTACTCACAGGCAGAGGCAGTGCTTCTTTGAGACATCCAGCATTTTCTTTTGTAATTCCTCACAGGGCTGAGTAAATATGACTGATCCAGGGAGCGCGATGGGCCTCTGATACTTCCACTCGAGCTGATCTTGAAACTGGAGCTGGGGAACCATGGGAGCACGAATATAGATTAAGCAGGTAATGTGGTGTTTTTTGCATTTTGATCAACAGGGGGCAGAGTTGTCCAGTGCTACTGACCTGCATTATTACCCCGTCGGCTTGTGTGTGGCTGTCAAACAGTGCAGGGGTGGGAGAAACAGGCAGCTCAGGCAGCGTGGACATACTGAGCAGGACAGTTCCACTTACCAGAGTCCTAGAAACACAAAGTTCACGTCCTGTATGTCACTTATTATACTACTGTGCTTAAGAGCTGAGGAAATGGTAAAACAGAAGAGTTTTTAGAGTTATAACAACCTGTATTTACATGGATATAACACTTGGTAATACATTTAAGGTGTTAGGGTTAGACTCAAGATGACAAACGATTCTTACAGTAACAAATCCAGAGATAATAAAACTGGGCAATAACGGCTGAAATTTTCATCTCTCTCTTTAGAAACCTCACTTAAAAAAATAGTACTCCAATTGTTTTACAGATATATTGTGTTTTTTCAGGTATACTTTACAATAATGTATGTCTATATCAGCATTTAGTGAATTTTTAAACAGAACTAAACCAGTCAACGTGTGTACAAAAATTTTATGAGATGGTGGAGAAGTTGCAGACAACCTACCTGTCGCTATACAGAGGTAGTACAGCCCAGCCTAAAACCTCAGAGCCCTTGCCTCGTTTGGAGCCTTTGAGGTGAAATGTCAACATGCACTCATATGGCAGCTGGTTTACAGGAACAGGGAACACCAGCCTAAATTGAAAAACAACATTTTTGTCTGTTATCTTGTGTTTATGTTATCTCTTGAATCTTTTAACTTGCTCTTTCTACCAAATGAACTGATAGAGATTATCTCTTATTTTTCTTTCTTATCAATGACAGTGTAATTGTTGGGTGAACAAGGACGTTGAAGGCGTCCGTACATGCGGTTACACTGGATCTTGTTTCCAGACGACAGGGCGGTGCTGATGTTTTCTGAAATTCCAGTGTCGCAGATCTTTGTTCCAGCATACGTCAACTCACAGGAAATAGAAAAGCACTCATAACTAAAAATGATGGAAAAGAAGAAAGCAATTAAAGTGTTGCTGTTGCATTGTGTTTGTATTTGCATCTGTGCACCATAGACGTATCTGTGTACCATAGACGCACACGTACTTGGTCAGCCAGGTGAGCTGCAGTTGGTAGAGAGCGGCAATGTTGAATTGCAGGATTTCGGAGTTGATTTCAACGTCTTGGATTTGCGTGTTGCCGGTGATTGACTGACCTCTGAAGTCAGACTGGAAGTTGTCAAAAAAGATCTGCAGCACTTTTAGCAGCGCCCTGTGGAGCATGAGCATGGCTACAATACAGAGAATTAACATCAGGTTAGATAGACAAAAAGTTACTATACCAAACGGTCACGCTAACCCCTACTTAGCATTTATAAACAACTAATCAATGGTTTATAACATACCACAATATAGTTATACACAGATATAAGGAGATTTTAAGTGCTCACTCCAGCACTTATACAGCATTGATCAACAATTTCTCCTATATATGTAGGAGAATTTATATATTTATATACACACATATATACACACAAGTCTCCATTATGGGTGCCCACAGAAGGACTTGTAGTTGTTAATTAATATATTGATAAATGTGTGTGTTATAAACCATTTATTAAATGTTTATACTGGCAGACTTAAAATAAATCACAATAACTGCAATAATAATAAAAAATCATTTCACTTCACTGCAATAATAATAAAAAATGCCAAACTCACACACATACATAAACACATAACAATGGCGTTATTGTTGAGTAACAGCTACTTACCAGTTTCACATTCAGACATCTCATCATGACTCTGTAGAAAAGAGAAGGAAATACAGCTTTGTATTGTTGATCAGTGGCATGCAGAGGCATTGTCTTCTTCCAAGCCAGATTTCTGTGGTTCACTGCAGTGTCACAATACTTGGCAGATTGAAAAATGATAGAACTGTGTGCACTGTGTGATTATGCTAAAAGTAGCCCTTAACCGCATGAAAGGCTTCACTAATGTATGCAATACCCTACCAGAGGTATGGGATTGATTCTGTTGAGTCTGCCAATAGCGTCCTCCAACTCCTGACATGAGAGCCCACACAGAAGATTGCTGATGGTGCGAACACAGCCCACGAGCACATTAACGTTCATCCCAGACTAAAGAAACAATGAGATCAGAGAAATATCACAAAGTCAGAAAAGTATGTTACTCATGCTGACGTGTCTGAATTATCCTGAGTGTACCTTTGGAAGTTAAAACTAATGCAAAGAATCATAGTCAAATACTGTTGGATGTGGGTGGGGGAAAAATAAATGTCTCACTAGCTTATCCGGTCTTTACTAACCTTACTTCTCATGGGCTCTGTCACCTCTCTGTTGTAACTGCTGAGGACATCCTGCAGGCTCAACCTAGGAGATGAGCAAAGGTGAAATACACAAACATGACAAAGCTCTAGGGAACCATAAAGCACAGCTACCTCTCCTAATGTTTTCTACAAAACAGACGGAGGTTGACACATGACCCACTTAACAGTTGTTACTGAAACCATTTCACTGGAATGCAGGGCTGCACGTCATCTTACTTGCAGGTGTTGAAGACGCAGGCAGGACGCAGAAGCTGATACAGCTGGCACGAAGCCACGTCATCCTCCACCTCAGAGAATAAACAGTGTTAAAAAAAATAAAAATAAATAATTTTATTCTTTTGCTTTGTCACTTTTTGCTTTGCTTTAATTTATCCACGTCCCCTCAGAGAAGTGTAATAGTGTAATAAAACTGATTATTTTTTTAGTTTGAATATATAAAATCTAATCTAATATAAAATTTATGTGGCAACAACCCTTTTCTTAGGTTATGAGTAGAAAGCCAAGCACACTGCAGGTTCACCTTCATTCTTTTTCATTCTCGCTGCTTAACACCACCATGACGTGATGTGTAAACAGAACAAAGTCAAGAAGCCAGGGTGGAGGTTTTTACAGCTACAATAGCCCTGATGATAACAGGCTGGGCAGTGGTTTGTAAGAGAAGCGATTCAAGACTCTAGACAGGCCACCCCTTCTTGGTAAATGATCTATACTGCAGGTGGGAACAGCGCAGGAGTTTGAACTGACTTACATTCCTGACCAGACGGTGTTTGAGGTTGTTCACATGGAGCAGACGGAGGAGGACCACTCTTTCAAACTTGTAATAAAGCTGAACAGTCTCGTGCACACCCAGAAGTTCTTCACTATGGAGAGAAATTGCAGTTGGAGTAAAACAAACAATGAATGTAGAAACACATTATGCTTAAATGTCTAGAACATCATAGCTCAAAGATTAATGTTAACTTCTGGATTGGTGACTCACTTTCGCAGATACTCTTCGGAGTCGCACAGTTTTAAAACATATTGCTCACTTGTGCTGGGATTGTGGTCGAGCAACTGGAGGATTTCATCAATCAGACTCTTCACTGTCCTGTTCACTGGATAAAAGATTAGAGTTCAGAGTCCACACACATCTGCCAACACATGCAGTGACTTGAGTGTCTTCAGATACTGTAGTGCATAGCAACCATGCAGTGGTGCAATGTAACCAAGTGAATTTACTCAAGTACTGCACTTTTGACACAATTTTGAGGCACTGGTAATTCACATGAGTGTTTATAACCTTCTGCTACTTTATGCTTCTGCTCCACCACATTTAAAAAGGACATATTCCTCCACATTTTTCTGACAGCTGTGGTTATATATGATGCTTTAATAGAGATTAAGGGCACGGCACAACCACACAGGCCTGCCCAGGTTGGATTTGTGCAAAGCTCATCATTTCAAATGGTTCTGCAACTACATTTACAGGGAAGAATGTGTGCACAAAATATATAATAACTTTCCCCCCCTTTTTTTGTGCTTTGGGAGCTCTGGAGTCAATCAAGTACTTTTACTTTTGAGAATTTTTTTTTTTTTAACATTATGTATAGTCTCACTGTAGAATCACTTATGACCCAAAAGAAGTATGTGACGGTGTCTGCCCTGGCCTCTCCCTTCAAGTCAATTTCTAATGCAGGGTATTTCCTCGTTGTGGTGTTCTGCAAGTATTTTAACACTGTGGTATTGCTACTAGACCTGAATACTTGACCTGAATACTTCCACCACTGAAACCATGGATGAAAGAGTGCACTACTCTGCACCTAATTTTTATCTTTATTATTATCGGCATTTTCAGCTGTGACATCATTAAACGGAAGACATCCTTCCAGATTAAAATGTCTAATGAGAATAATGACAATCACCTGTGGCACTGTGATGCTTAATCTCACCTGATGTGGTGGGCAAAGGGATCTGGTGATTGTCCCATTCAGTGGCCACGCTGACATTCACCTCCACTTCCTGCAGCAGAGCAGGATGGATTTGGAACAATCGACCCCACACCACACCCGAGTTATGAACATTGTCTGTGTGCTTGTACTGTGACATCAGCCTGCCAGAGACAATTTTAAAAAAACCCCAAAACAAAACAGAGAAAATGAAAGCATGATGACAAATATGTTCAGCGTGATTCATTTCACAAAAACAATGTTGAGTTTAAAAGCAAGTACAATTCATTAAAGTAAGTCACATAGAGAGGATCCAGTAATAAAATCAGTATCTACAGTGTCCCATATAAAGATGATGTTGAAAAATAAGAACTACTGTAAATATGTAGGAACTTAATTAAATTAACTCTCTTACTTGGAGGTTGCAGCACAAAAAGAAGCGAGCCTCTTGGTGCTGCCCTGTGGGGTGTCTATTAGTTTGATGGCCCATGGGTCCTGATGCGGAAAAGATTCATTTAGGTCACTTTATCCAATCATAAAAAGAGCCCTTTGTCTTTGCTTTGGGAGGAACTAGCAGAGATACTCACATGTCTCTCTATTTCTGTCCTGGAACGATTCAATTTGAGAGCAGGCTCGGTGAGGTCACAGGAAAGCTGCTTTTTGCAGTTGCCGAGGGATGTTCGGGTCCTGGGGGGGACAGGAGGGGGACCTTGTCTACCTAGCAAACATGCACTTGGAAGTCTGGTTCTGGGTGGGGGTCGAGGGGGAGGGGCGCGGACTGGGAGAGGCCCATTTGTGCCTTTTTGGTTCATACGCCCGGGATCTCCCCCCCCATGACCCCAGAGATGGTTTGGAGGTTTGTGTTGGGGGTCACTTGGAGTCACGAGCCCATCCAAGGTGCACTCATACAAATTTGCCTCATTATTGTCAGAAAAGACTTCAAGGTACTCGTAATGGGATGGCATTCCATTTAAATCCTCAGTCACGCTTGCATCTTGTCTCTGGATTTTCCCATTTCCCCTTTGAGGAGGATCCATCACATTTTAGGAAGTTCTCCAAATCCTTCTGGATGGTGTCGTTTCAAATGTCCTCACTTCTGATCATGGCAGAACACACACCTATGTGGTATTATCACAAAAAAAAAACATGAGAAACAAAATGAAACTAAGCACATTAGTGGATGAGACTTACTGCAGGTAGGACAAGCAAGCCGTTTTATGATTGGAGTCTAACTGAGCCTGAGGGATTACACTGGTCTAATGATTAACAAGCTTTCAAAACTTAACAGGAAATGTACCGGTGCGCGCCACTAAATCTAAGGCAATACTTTTTTCTTTTTCTTTTTTTTAACAGACTTGTATAAAGTGAAACATAACACAAATCATCATACCTTAAAACTTCACTTTCACTCAACCTTAGTTAAAGTTCTGTTCAGTCAAAACTGTACTCCACAGGAACACAGACTGGTACTGTATTATCATTTAAAAAAACTTTAGTAAAAGACATTTACAATGAGTATACTAACAAAATTACTTCAAAGTGCTCTGAGGTCTCTTATTGTTGGCAACTTACCATCAAAGCTCTGTTAACTACTCTCTCATCCTGTGTCGAAGAGGTGACTGCTTGAGTGGAGCCATGCTGAGCGAGTTAGACCTGTAAAAGATTTGGAAAGCTTCCCATTTGTGTTTCCTCACCCCTGCCCTATCTCCCTCCCCCTCATCCTGCCCACAACAACTCTCCCTCTGCTGGAGGACAGAAAACATTACATTTGTGTGTGTTCTGGTAGGTAAAATTAAAATATCACATTTTTGTTCCTCCCATGATTTTAAATCTTATTAAAACAATTAAAACGACATATCGTGGTGATTACTCCTACTGCAAAACTGTCTGAAATTTATGATTTCTGATTTAAAACAGCACACTACATCATATCCACTCCTCACTGAGGAATGTCATTGAGCAGGTTGAGGTATGCGAGCACTTGCGTGAAGTGAAATGAAAGCAGCAAGAAAGAAATCCACACTCTACTCATGACACATAAAAAGGTAAGAAGAAATTACTCAGGGGTTTTTATCTGAAAAACACCCTTGTCAGTTTCCTTGAAACATT
Source organism: Scortum barcoo (assembly GCA_023238725.1). NCBI lineage: Eukaryota > Metazoa > Chordata > Actinopteri > Centrarchiformes > Terapontidae > Scortum > Scortum barcoo. The sequence continues at coordinate 10,924,608 of CM041536.1, forward strand.
CCTACATACAGGTTCTTGGATTTTAAGTCTCTTCGTAAACTGCAGGTTCTGTTTGGCTCTCTAAAGCAATAGCTATCGAGTCTTCCTGGTGTTGAGGGAGCCCAGTGTGGCCTCAGTAGGAATGAGAGCGATGGCACGCCACTGAATGTGTCACAAAGGTGTCAGCTGAGGTGCACAGACAGAGGGGAGTTTGAAGGAGGAGATGGGGCTGGAAGAAACGTTTTTCAACAGCACGACTCCCCACATTTCACCCTCAAACCACAAACCTGGATTTCCCGGTTTCTATGCACTCATCCCATTTGTATTACTCATGCTGATTGGATGTGTAGTGGCAATGGTAAGAATGGTTCTGCATAGATAATTTCACATGAACGTATCATAAGTTTCTCTTTGAGTTTTCACTGTTTTTTTGTACATCTTTTCAGGTTTTTTATATAAGGAGGAGAGCAAGGTGAGTAGTTCACTACTTTCAAAGCATCACTTTTAGGTCAATTTAGTATCTTTTATGTTATGTTCTGTCACAATTTGGTTTCTTTTCATATGTTCTGCCACAGATTAGATGAGCTGCGACACAGACTGATTCCTCTGTACAGCTACGACCCCGCAGAGGGACCAGAAGACTGGAGGGGCGATGGCAGGGAGTATGAGGAACTGACCGTGAGCAAAAACTTTATTTAAATAAAATATACCTCCGTTTTGTGTCATATATAGATAAGGGTAATGGACTCACACAGAATTTGTTTCTTTACAGGAACCTTTGTACAAAGAGGGAAAGCTCTTCTTTTCATCTGGCTATACACTAGCAAAATGATAGAACTTGTGCCAAGTGCCAAGAAGATGCTTCATATTACTTCATGAAGTTTAAAAACAGCATCTGAGAGACATTCAAAAGCTACTATTACATCAAATTATTTAATTTCATGACATGTTCTACGCATTACAGCAGACAGCAGATGGCACTGTAACCCTGTCTTTTGCCTCAGATGAGAAACATTTTAAAAACTGTGTTTATTGTGTTGAAACATGACTCAAGATGTTATTTTTGGGCAATAAATGGAAAGCCAGAATCCACTTTTAGAGCCATTTGTTTTGTGAGTGTATCTCTAAAATCATTTATGAATGAAGCTCAAAGAGCTACAAAGACACACCTGTTTCTGCCTCGTAATCAGAGCACTTGCAGGTTGAAGATGGGATCACAGAGGGAGAGCAGGTGAACAGCGCACCTACACAAACAACTGAACCCATAAAACCCCTAACTGATGAATGTGAAGCATGTGTCCATTTAACTCTGTGTGTGTATTTACATCAGTCTGAATGTCCGTCTGTTGGGACCACAATGGTTCCTGACCTCCATCCTGTTGGGCACTGCTCTGGTCCTTCCCGCGCTTACCCTCGACAGCCTGCTGTGTTACTACTGTCCTCTGCAGCACAAAGGCAAGTCCTGCCCCAACATCACAAGCCAGTGTCTCCCCAATCAGCGCTGTTCCAGCTCCAGAGGCCACTTCGGCTCGCTCCACGTCCTGTCTGCTCAGGTCTGCTTGGACACCGAACTGTGTGGCTCCCATGAAATCACCTCTTATCGGGGGGTCAAGTACAATGTCAGCCACACCTGCTGCTGCAAAGACAAATGTAACGGCCCGCCAAAGTCTGACGCCAAACTGAAGATGCTACTGGGGATGATCGTAGAAAAGATAGATGACACTAACATCACTAATGTTCTTCAAGAGCAGCCTTTGGATTCGTGTGCAAATTACACATCACTGAGGAGCTCCATATTACCTGCAACTGCATCATAAAAATGCTTGTGGAAGTTTTGGGAGAGGTCTGTTGGTTATAGGCGCTTACCTGAGTATCCACAGGGTGACTGACATTTGGTCAAATGTTTATACCTTGGTGATTATCGGTATTTTTGTGAAATGAATGTGTACATGAGACAAAAAAGAAAAAGCATAATGTTCAGTGTTTTATGTGATTGCATTTTTGCTCCAGAGAGAAACAGGTGGACTTGTCAGCCATCCTCCTGGTGTGTACTAGAGTGAATGCTGGCTTTATTTCTGTGATTACTGATATGATGTAGCAAAATAAAAGCCTCACAATTACAAAAAGCTCCCACTTGGTGTAATTGCTCTGTGCAGATTTAACTTGCAGGTGTGCTGGAAGGTGTGGCCAGAGGTGAGGTTAGAGTCCCTCAGGTGAAGCTCTGAAAGGTTTTGCCTGAATTTCAGGAGTTAAAACTTTTTAATATGTTCAGGTGAGTCTTTATAATTCTGTTTTTGTTGCACACAAATAATTTCTGCCATCACTTTCTATCTTACTGCCCTTTACTGCCCTAGGCATTTTGAATGTGACAATCAGTAGAGATCATTGACACCTGTGGATAGGACTCAAGGCAAAGTTATTTTAATGATTTAACAGAAGGATGATTAGTGATAAACTGACTGAATTTCCAATTAATCAGTCAATATATTAATCACATGAAGTACCATGGAGTCTATGGAAACTGCTGTATTGGATCTTTTGTGACTAGAGGAGCTTAGTCAGGTCTGAGATAATTACTCAAGTGACTTGATGTTGGCTCTGAGAGCACAAATATTGAAAGTGTTTTACAAACTGGGAGAGTGTAATCTAAAAATATGGGTATTTACACGGCAAAAAGGGTCAATTATGCCATCAAGTTGTATTATGGGAAGTGTAGGAACTACTATTTTTGGAACTTGACCCATACTGTTTTTTAAAACCAGAACTTTATTGAGGAGCTGTACTAATGTACTCTTTCAGTTTTGTCATTTTTTTTCTTTTAAAGCCACAATATTAGGTCTTGCCAGCAAATGACCAAACATTTCTCTGAAACTTGCAGGCCGAACATGTTGCAGTTCCTGTATGTTGCTGTGTGGTGGCTCTACCTTTGTCTCCCCTTGCTGCTCTGCGACAACCTGCTTTGCTACTACAGCCCCATCCTGGAGAGGGAGAAGACCGCTGAGTTTGTTGTGACAGAGTGCCCTCCCAAAGAGCTGTGCTTCAAGGCAGACGGTCGTTATGGCAACCACAGTGCCCTGTCGGCCAGGGGCTGCATGGCGGAGAGAGACTGCAGCCAGGTGCACAGCATCCGCCTCAAAGGAACCGTCTACACCATGAGCTACGGCTGCTGTCATTGGCCATACTGTAACTCCTGCCCAGGTGTCACAGCCAAATCCCTCTGCATGACTCTAACACTTATCAGTGTAGCTGTGATGATCGGCAGCTTGTGACTAAAGACTCCTGATGCGTTATGTTACGAGCATGTTTGGGGGTGCATGTCAAGAGGGGAGATGATTATGTGGTTTGACACTAAGTGAGAAGTGCTCTGGCATCTCTGCCGCCTCAGCATGGTGTAATGCAGAAGGCCTGCAGAGGTGTGTGGTGAATACCCAGTCTGAGGACACTGAGGTGTGCACAAACAGTGATTGCAGAGATTTAAATTTTTAAATGTGTGTATATTTCTTTCTACAACATCTTGGTAACAAAGGGCTTTTTAAATAATTATTTAATGTCTATGAATAAAATGTTTTTGTGTACGAAATAATATTCTATGGTCTTGAATATTTTCGGTGTAACAAATATTCTTTGTCACACTAGAACATGCACACCCGGCAAGGCTGGTGATATTGTGTATTTTTCTTACTGCCAACAAAAATCCCATGAAAAGACTAAAACCAAGAAGTATTGTCAGCGTCTCCATATCTTGATATTATTACAGAAAAACAAATTAAAAACACATCATGAACCATATTTTATGACTGCCAGATACACAGTCCTGTTGTGGTAAACACTCCAAAGCACCAAATGTTTATTTGTTCACAGCTAAAAAATAGCTCCCAATAAAAGCAGTGAGGAAAATAAATCCCTCTTTTTGTTTTTTTTTAGGGGGCCAACATCTTTGGTAGGATCAAAAGGGAATGGGCTTGAAGCTGAGTGCTAAGTTGGCATTAGAGAGATTTGTTGATAATAAGAAAAGTATGAACAAATGCCAGGCTTTTTCTGTTGCGAGAAAGAGGAGTAGCTCAAGCAATGTGCACAGTAAGAGGTTTGGACAGTTCTTTATTTCCCTTTTATAAGGCTGCTGGGTCTCCCCATAGTGGATATACATATATATACAGGAGATTGCTATACTGGAGTTACACTGAGGGCAGAGGGTCCATATTACACAGACTTCAAAAAACAACACTAATAGAGCCTCACCTCCAGGTATCAGAATTCAGCAGAGAGAGAGAGAGAGAGAGATGGGAAGAGGGGAAACAGCACAGGAGAAGAGGGAAGAAAAGGAAGAGGGAAGATGATGCAGTCTGAGAGCCTGACTCGACTGCCTAATAACTTAACACTAGAAAATAACATACAGATTTCACGCACAGTGCATCTTAAATAGGTTACGTGAAGAACCATTTACCATAAATATCTGTATTTTCGGGAACCAACATATATAAAAAAATGATAAAAAAAAACAAAAAGTCATTGTTCAGTCTGTAATTTTTTTTCATATTTTTTTCCCCTTTTCCCATCGTGCAGATCGTTCTTTCGTTCTTTCGTCCCTTCTTCCCGTGGAGGCCGGGCTTTTTTCGCCCTGCCTGCATCCGTTCCAGATAAACAAGGAAAAGGAAAACAGAAACCAGCACCCCACTCCCCTCCCTCCCCCGTAAAAGCATATGAATTAGTAGAAAACGAACAAACAAATGAACAGAACACCACAGTCAACTCATCACAAAAAGAACCCACAGACACACAGAACAGCAAGAACACTACTCTTTTTTTTTTCCCTTTTTTTTTTTTTTTGAGCTTCTTCATCAGCGTTATTCCTCTTAATGGTCAGTATCAACGTCGTGGTCTTTCTCCTGGCGTACTGGTTGGCAGGCAGAGAAGTTTGTCCTCCCCCCGGCGGCTCAGTGGAACTGGGAGGCAACTCTCCAATCGGCTGGTCAGTTCAGCAGTGATATATTATCTCTCAATTTCACAGTGTGGTAGGAAAAAGGAGGATGAGGAGAGGGGGTGGGAGTGACGGGGAGGTAAGCCAGAGGGAGGGTAATTGGAGGTGGGGACAGGAATCTGAGGAACCACAGCAACAATTAGAAAACAACTCGAAACCCAGACCGTCCATGGAAAAAAGTAAACAAAATGGCCACTTGACTCCTTTCTTCTGAGTTTCTTTCCTGCCGACACGTGTGGTTGGGAAGGCCTTGATTGGCTGGCGTGTACTGATTGGGTGGCCCATGTTTGTGGCAAAGCGTAGGGAGAGATGGGTGAGGGAAGTCTAGGGCTGACTGGAATCCACTGGTGGATGGGACTCAACAGGGTGACGTCAGGAGAAAAAGGATGGGCGTGGCGGGTCGATGTGTGATTGGCAGGTCAGAGGGCGAATCCCTTCTTGGTGGGTTCAGGCACGCTGTTGCAGTGCCCGCCTCTTGCGGCTGTAGTAGTGACGCGCGCCGGTCTGTCTGGCAAAGTTCATCATGTAGTTTTGTTTACGGGTGCTGCAGGGATACAAAGACAGTGACAGAGGGAGGGAAAAGAGGAGGAGTGTGAACATTAGTGACCGAGTGAAGGGCACTAAAAAATCCACACACTCCCATGCACATACTTTCACCCATGCACGCAAACACACGGATGGTCGAATGCAGCTCTCATACTCACTCACACCAGGTTCATGCTGGCATTTTTAATCACATTTCAGCCATAACCTCAAACACTCAACAGCTGTATGGGTCTCATGGCTCGGAAATATGGGTGGCGCTACTCTACACGATTGGATTTGTTTACGTTCTGCACAGATGAGAGGCAGCTAGACGGTGAACATGGTGGAACAACTAGCTACACGTATCCAAGACCAAATGTCACAGGACAACACATGGGACACAGAGTCTACAAACAAACTACAACAGATACTGGGGGGGGAACTCTGACACTGAGTGTTTGAGGTCAGAGTTAACAGCCATCACTGGGAGAAAAGAAAGAAAATATCTCAACCAAAACCATAAAAGTGCAGGGTTGTGGGAGGAGGGGTGGTTTTGAAACTAAGAGACACAGAGAAAAGCTGCGGAAGATCGCTCTTGCTTAGCCTGTTCATTGCCTCTTCCATCCAGCAGGGTGGTGCCATTGAGCCAGGAGTGCAGCCAGGGCAGGCAGGGGCCTCTGCAAAGCGGGGGTGGGGAATGGGGAATGGGGGATCAGGGAAGGGTTGGGGGGGTAAAGGGTGGCGTGTGGTGTGTGTGTGTGTGATGGTTGATGCTGTGGAGGTGGAAGAGTGAAGGCGGATGGGTAGCATAGCCGGTAAACTGCAAGTGTTTGAGAGTATGCGTGTGTGGACACTTGTTTTTCTGATTTTTTTTGGACAGACACCAGAAGGGTAGTGAGGAGGGTGCTCCTGGCTCAGAGTCATGTTGTTGTTGTCCACAGACAGACAGACAGCCATGAGTGAAAAAGGGATGGAGAGCTGTTGCAACAGTCGATCCGTAAAGCCATGCGAGGAGCTGGATGGAGAAGGTTAGTCAGATGAAACTCTCCCGCCAAATGGGCCTACATTTGAAGTTAATGATGCAAGAAGCCCTGCATTGTAACAGATGTTGGTATATAAATGTAAAAAAAGACTTCCAGTGTTTGGGCTGGATTGAGATAAATGCTGGACCCACAAACAGTAATCATTTTCAAGTTGGATCATTTAATTGTGCGTGTAGGCTTGTACATTAGCAGATAGGGAAAAGAACACTACAACAGCTTGCAGTAGAGGTAGTAGCAAGAACAAAATGAACAAATATAGTTATAGTGATGGATTACATCACACATATACACACAGACACAGAACTATTGACATCTGCAGATGTGAATTATTACATCAAAAATGCCCCAAGGATTGTGTGAACTGCACATTTTGAATAAACACCATTTAACAGGGGTTATTTTGTCAAAGTTGTTTTCAGCTAGTGACATTGTGTTGAGCCTTTTTAGGAGTTACAAAGTCAATTTTACTGTCTTGTTTATCCCTACATTTCCTGTGTCGTTGTGGATATTGTTTGGCTCTCTGTGCTGAGAGCTGTCTCTTAAGATCTGTGTGTTGGATCATTTTGTTAACGAGCCTCCACCTGGACACTGTGAGCAGCTGGCCTGCTTGTTGACCTGCCTGGGGCTTGAGTCAAAGCGAGGGCATGAATATGACGGTGGCGATGATGAAGAGGGCTGGGTGTGTCAGTGAAAGTGAGGGAGGGTGTGCACAGTGTCTCGGGGGGAGAAGAGAGGGTTGGGAGGAGGGGGAAGGTGAGGGAGGGGGCTGCATTCAGGAAGAGGCGGAGAACTTACCTGACACTACAGCCATGCCAGAGGGAGCAGAATACAGAAGAGAGCAGAGGTTAGAGCGCGAGAGGGGAGAAGCAGGAGGAGGGGACTGCTGTCTCGCAGAAAAGTCTGGGGGGGTAGAAGCCCTGGCCTGGGGAGGCAGGGGCCCAAAGCGGGGGAGAAAGGAGGAGAGAGGAGAGGCATAAAGATAGTCAGAGGTTCAAGGAGGAAGAAGTGAGAGAAAGACAGAGAGAATGGGGGTACAAAGAATATGAAAGAAGAAGGGAGGTGTGGTTGGTGAGGAGACAGCAGAGAAATGTAACAAAGATGAAGGGAAAGTAAGAGATAACCACAGGTAGAAGTGAAGAAAGAGAGCAAGATATACAGCAGTAATCCATCCGTTGTATGCCAGAATGGGAAGGAAAAAAAGGGAATAGGTGAAAGAGTGAGTTTTGAGGAAGGAAAGAAGGAAGAGGAGGAGGAGTAGGAGGAGGATGAAGTAAGGTGGGATATGATCCGGCACAAGCAGAGGGGGGAGCATGACCACGTAATCAAACACATTAAGCAGGAGGGAAAAAGGCATTTGGAGCAAAGGAAAAAGATTCAGCAGGAGTAGGAGTGAAAGGACGAATGTGTGAAGGAGTGGAGGAGTGGCGAACAGAGAGAAATAAACAACAGAGCAAAGTGTGAGGATCACGGTCACTCTTTTCAGCAGACACTGTTGAAAACCGTGCGAGTGCAGAGGGAAGGAGTGGGACAGGTCACGACCACTTAGACCAGGGACAGCTCAGGTTAGGCACAAGTGTGTGTTTGTGTGTATGTACAGCTTTGTCATGACTGTCCATGAAATACGCCTGACGTGACTGTTGAATGCAGCATTTGAAATGCATTGGGTACACATCTGAACGAACAATCAGCACCCACATCAGAGGGAGCATTGCTGTAATACCCACAGCAACATGCAGATAATGCATTCAAAATGCTTTATGATACTGTCATGTTAACAATACTCTAGCTGAGTAAAGACCATGTTCATGATATCTTCAGTGCCCTGCAGAATCTCCAGTCTTGCCATTTTTATTTGAAAATGGGCATTGTCTTCCACATGGAGAAAATGTTTACTGATCCTGTTAGACTTCGCAATTAAAATGCAAAAAGGGAAAGAAAGAAAGGAAGAGAGAGGGTCAATCAGTGAATCAGTGCAGGGTGTCTGCAAGTTCCATCAAATCAAATTTAAGAATTTGTGAGATTTCTTTTTCTCCCAGTGGAGATGTGAAATGCAGGAGCATTTTTGCACATGACATGAATGTGAAAAACAAAAATAGACCAGTCAGGTTATGGGCCTGTCTGACAACGCTGACTTCACGGTAGAACAAAGACACACAGTCAGAGATGCGAAGCCACTTTTACACTTGTATTGAATTCAGTATGATATCGGTTCAGCACTCTGTGTCATGCCCTATAATGGCCAGTAGGGGGCAGATTGGCTAACTGTAAATGAGTGAACATTGTAAATCATGAATGGATATGTGAACGCGTGCCTCACATCTAATGAATGCTTCAGTACAAAAACAAATGACACATTTTAAAGAATGTTGAAATCTATTACACTATTTTGTTTAATTAAACTATATATGTTTTATGGTTTATGTTATGCTTTGACACATTTTAAGATTTTTTAGACATTTCTGTGGAAATATATATACATTTTTGACACGTTTTTGATTTGGGAGATGAATGGGTTCTACAAGACACTGAAAATATGATGATTTGACAGCAAGTTGATCTGTCATACACCGAACAGCCATTCACAAACAAAACCTTTTACAGCAAAGCACACTGCAGCCATTTTTCTACTCTGCCTGCCTGATGCCAGGAGTAGTGATGAGTGTAAAAGCTGCTCAGAGGTTGGTTGTAGGTGATAAGCAGCACACATGTAGATGTTATCATAGTACATGTACGTGAATAATGTATCCCTGCGTTTGTGTGCAGCAGAGGGGCCGTTTCTACAGGTGAGGCTGAGGCAGAGGTAGAGACAGGGGCAAATCGGGGCTCTTTTGGGGGCCATTCTGGGGCGGCCATAGGCCGGCTGGGAATTGGGTACTCACAGAACTACTTCCACATGGTCCAGTGCCCACTGGTCATGTCCTGCACCGTCATGGCGTGGCTGCCACCATCGCAGCATCACCCCTTTAACCCTCGCCTCTCTGGAGAGACCATGGGAAACATTGTAGGGTCAGTGAGGGTCAACAAGAACGTTAATGATTTTAGTTGCCTCAAACCAGCCTAATGAAGTTCAACAAATTGGTTTAAACAGTACTTTTTTCTACTTTACACTCTTACAATGGAAAGAAAAGTTGTAACTGAGAAACATCTTCATTACTCTTAATTAACACTAATAAAGCCTTTAGTTACATACTATAAAAACTTTAAATACAGTGGCTTATTATAAAATATTGTGGTTTAAACTGAGTGTGTATGTGCGTCACTCACAGTGGAATGTTGTAGGAGACTCTCTGGGCCTTTATGAAGTCTTTGGGCTGGTGCTGGGCAATCACGTGCCAGCTGACTCCATTGTTAACACTGTACTGCAGCAGCACTGCCCGGTCAACTGTGTCAGCCTGATCCAGAGCTATGTTACAGCTGTCTGTCTGTGCCACGCTGCCGATCTGCAGCACAAACATGATCTTACTGTAGAGAAACAAGAGGAAAAAGAGAAGGTTAGCAAAAGAATATATTAAAGGTTTACATTACCCATCCTGATGTGTAGAAAATGGAAGTCGTAGTTATGAGGTAGGTAGGTGTACGTTTAATTAGTTTATGTACAATATGTTTTGGTAGTACCTGTACCTGGCTCTAGTGAGGTCGAGCGGTTTGGTAACTGCCTGCCTCATCTTACAGCCATTGAAGTAGAGTGAGTCTCCGTGGGCGTGCGGTGACAGCTGCCCACAGCCGCTGCCCACTCCACCACCCTGGATCAACTGCCAGCTCTCCTGAGACACGCTGCCTGACTCAAAGTTGTCCTTGATGGAGCTGGGCAGGTCACTGCTAGGAGAGGGAGCAGTCATCACCTGTTGAGGCGAAAGGAAGCAGAGGTGATGAAATTGGGAGAATAAAGATTGCTGGCCAGTTGATGGTGTGGTTGACGCTGTTTGTAGAATTAAAGCATACTTTTCTGTAGTGGACACTTTTCTTCTGAACAGAACCAATGAAAAAATATTGTTAGTGTATAGAGAAATTTGGTTATAATATGCTGTTTGTAGCCCACCATGGTGTCCCTCATCACAGATGCAGACCACTCCACTTGTGCAGTAGCCGTGGCCGCTGCAGAGCCCCGGGCAGGCCTCCCCGATGTAAACATGGTCCACTCCCCAGCTCTGCCTCTCTCCCGTCCCCTCCTTTTGAATCCAGCGGAACTGGGTAGCTCTGGAAATATACAGCAAATCATAATTGGTTTACATCACTTCAACTGGCACAGAGAGAGCCTAAAATATGAGCTCAGACCAAAAATTCAGTCATGATATGTCGCACTGCTAACCACAGAAATAATAATAATATTTGTGTGCTCCTACCCTGAGGAGACGTGGTCTGGCAGCTGGACAGTGACCCTGGTCCATGTTGAGCTGTTGACTGGACTGTAGATTGTGGACTCGTGGAACTGGAAAGGAGAGCAGCCCACGTTGTTGACTGAGGAGGGGAGGCACTCTGACTGTACCAGCTGCCACGAGTCAGACCTAAAAGGAGAGAATGAGAGCTGAAAACTTTCTGAGCAAAAATAAATAAGAAAAATCATAATTTAAAATAATGTTTAAATGGTAACTGGTGGGTATGAAGCCGGGCTATCGGTCATGGCACCTCCTGCTTTGACTGGCAGGTCAGCTTATTAATATGTATTTGTTTCAACAATAGGTGGTCTTCATACATTGTACAGTTTGGCCGTTAACAGCTGTTCTATAACTGTGTGAAAGTGTTTTTCTTTACTATCTCTTTGTCCTTCTTACCTTGCATCCTTCCTGTACTGCAGCAGGACAGAATGATGGTCTTCACAGGTGTCTGCCTCGCAGCCGACAACAATCTGTATCAACGAGAGAGGTGTAAAATAAAGGACTAAAGCCTTCATGTACAAGACAAAAGGCAACTTTTAATAAAGGTTTGTGGCTCTCCTGCAGTGCTGTACCTTAAACTGTAGAATATATCCAGGCTGCACTATGAGTTCTCGGGTGGCCAGGATGTTATGTGTCCTGTCTTGATTCTTGTTTGGCCAGTACAGGTGGAATGAGGGGTTCCCACAGAAGCCAGCTGTGCGCACAGCATTAGGGTAGAAACTCCAGCTCTCCTCATGAGAAACACCCTCTGGTGAAAGGCAAAATGAGAAGCAAAGTAAGAGCCAGAGTGATTGAACGTGAGTTCGTTTTTCTTAACAAGTGAGTTGAATTACTCACCGTCATCAAAGGTGTCAAGCAGAGTAGATGGGTTGATGTCTGACCCCCCCACCAAGATGTTGTCTATGGCCCACTGGGCTCTCTCCAGGCTTGGGGTGGCAAGGCCAGAGGAAATGGTAAATGGCTGCCACCAGCGTAGACGAGTAGCATTGGTCAGAGCTCCTTCTGGGAGGAGGATATAATCTCTCCTGACTGACACATACTTCAGATAGTCCATCTCATGCAGCAGCGTCCAGGACACACCTGAGGAACACATATAGAGTGAAGGAGAAACGAGGAGAAACAATAAGGGAGATATGAAATCAAATATTGATGATAACAAAGGAAAAATACACAATGCATTGTATGAATGCATGTTGTTAGTGTACCTCCATCAGTAGAGTAATCGAGCAGAACTCCCTCTTTACGACAAGTTGGACGGTGGCACATGGTCATGTTATCTTCACTTCCAATCCTGGCCCAGTACTCCACAAACCTAACACAGTTCAAAATGCACTTAGAGTAGCACAATAATTAAAGATAAACAAAAAAACTCACTGTGGTTGACAGACGAGTACTAACTTTGCTCCCCGAAGGTCCAGATCAGCAGTGACAGCTTGTCTGGCATCAGCTCCTCCAAAATAAAGGGCTGTCCCCTCTACCAACACACCACAGTCTGTGCATGGCCTGCCACCCTCCAGCACCTGCCACTGAGGGCCTGCTGACCCCTCCCAGTCAAAACGCTCCTTCAGAGATGCCTAAAGAAAAAAGACACACTTACCTAAGACCCCAGACAATCTTGTACAGATAAATTTAACTCATCTTTTTTAACACTAGAATTTTTTAAACTGAATGACAGCTAGACTCTACCTTTAGAGCAGTGCTAGCGTAGCAGTTTGGTCCAGTGAATCCAGGGTCACAGAGACAGCGCTGATTCAGACAGTCTCCATGTCCCCCACAGTGGCTGTCACATGCTGGCCCGATGTAAAAGTTCTCCACACCCCACTGAATGTCTGAGTGCTGCTGGTAAAACCGGAACCGCACCGCACTGAGGAAAAGACAGGAAAGGTTAGACAAACAACATGGATACCATTAAATGGATACCATATTTAAATATTAAATATGATGACAATAATTTTATCTATCAATAATTTAGGCATAGCATGCCATGATGGCAACATCAAATATGAAGCAGTACAAGTTTTAATGTAGAGATGAGGTGGGATGACTCACGTGTTAGCCAGGCTGTCAGGCAAGGGATAGACTGCCCTCTTCCAGCCTTCAGCTGCAAAGAATACGGATGGCTGGGAGACCTGGCCTCCACAGCGGGGGTCAGCAGGCAGACACTGGGGCACCAGGTACTTCCAGGTCACTCCAAAGTCCACTGAATACTGAACATGAACTTGCCGGTCTGCATGACGCTCTGGAACGATGCAGCCTACTGCAATCTAAATCAACACGTGTTCATATTAACAAGGTAATTTCACAACATAACAACATCTCGTGACATAAATACATGTTGATATTGTTTATGTGTCATTTTAGACTCATTAGTTACCTTGAACTGCATGACCCAGCCCTTGTCAGGAATAATATCATGTGTGACAGCATACACCTCTCTCCCATCAGCATTGCCACACACCATCACTCCATCAGGAGAGCTGCAGAAACGCTGTACTGAGCAGTCCTCTGAGAACAACCAATGATCGCTCACTGAGAATGAACAAAAAAGAGGAGCAAAAATCAGATATTTATAAGACCAAGAGGCTCTGTTTGGCTAACAACATTAAGTTACTGTAGATTGTTTAATTGAGGCATCAGTCTGAAGTACCTATGGGTGTTTCCTCCTGCTCACTCAGTTGCCCTATCCTCCCTGAGGTCCCATCAGCAGGAGCTCTCTCGTGATTGGGCAGCGCCACCCCTCCAAACGTGTCAGATATCTGCGCTCTTGGGTCTGAGCCCGCGATGAGGACATTATCCAAGGCCCAATCACTGTGGTCTGCTCCCTCATGTTGCGGCTGCCACCAGCGCACACGCACTCCTTCCTGACGAGCAGCAGGGGGCAGCAGCACATTCACAAACCTGAACACGGACAAAAAACATAAAGAAAGTCCTGCTCCACTCCTCATTCAGTTGAGTGCCAGTAATTATGTCCATGTGTCGTCAGTGGAAAAACTCACCCGGGCTTGGTGTAGAGATCATAGAAGATCTCTGTCAGTAGGTGCCAGTTGATTCCTCCGTTCAAGCTGTACTCCAGGAGCACACCCTGGTTTCGGTTGCTAGGTGGGATCATGCAGCCGTACATGAAATAGAACTGGATGAACTCAGCGTTGGTGAGGTTCAGGTCCACTGTTACCAGCTGACGGCTGCAACCCTGTGCGCAGGCACATGGAGAAATATAGTTAATTAGTCAGTATGAGCCTGTGATGAATGGATGTTTATGTCTCTGTCTCTCCTTCTCTTTCCTTATTCAGTATTCTCTATTTAATTGTATTATCCTTCTAAAAATAAATCCAAACATGATCTGCTATGTGATCTTTATTATGGAACATACCCAGAATAATAAAACTGATTTGCGTATAAATGTAAAAGTTTGAACCAGAGCAATTTATTTTGATAGCTTAATGCTTGACCTAAATGGCTCTTAAGAGGTTTTTCTGGCAGTGTGTCTGTCCAAGAACAGTCTGTCAATAGGTATCCATTTACAACACTGCCCTAAGTGCCTGGGGAAAACTTAAGCTGTACATTAGGGCTGACAGCAACTTACTTTGTGGTCTTTTATTCAACAGATTAATACTTTCAGCATTGTTCAGATACTGTTAGACATCTCTCTTTTCTAACCATCTCTGTTCCAAGTAGGGGGAAAACGTCAAATGACAAGGGTGGATGTTTACCCCACTGAAGTGCAGAGCAGCTCCAGAGGCCACAGCTCCACACACAGTGCTGAGTTTCCCACCAGTGAGTATGTGCCAGTGGCTGAGTGAGGGAGCTCGACTGAAGCTGTCCTTCAGCTGGGATGGCAGAGGAACCACAGGCTCATCACAGTACTCTCCACCCCACTCTGGGTCACACCTAGGGAGGATGGTGGAGACGCATGCAATTCAAAAACAAGTTGGCCATCAAGTTAAGTGAGTTTACTGAGCTAAATACCACAACACATACTGTGTAGAGTAAAGTCACCAAACCAAAAAAAACAAAAACATTATGTCCAAACACTATTCAATATACAAATTTCTGTAAGCACAAAAAAGAATTTACAAAACAACCTGGTCACATACAAAGTCATACAAAGCTAAAGAAAACTGGCTGTATTTTACTTTTACACCGTATTGCTCAATGCTACTGCAGCACCTGACATTCCAGACATTTACAGTAAAAAACTTGTGTACATGCATGAGGCTGCTATTACTTACACACAGGAGCTCTGCTGGCAGCGTCCGTGTCCAGAGCACATATCTGGGCAGCCATCTCCAATGTAGAGATTATCCACAGCCCAAGTCTGCTGCTTGTCAAAGGGAGCCTGCTGGAACCAGCGGAACCTCGTGGCTGGAGACCTAAAGTCAGAAATCAAAGTCACAGATATATGTCAGCGGCAAATAAATAATGTATCATGGAATTAAACTGTAAATCCTGACATGTCACTGCATGACTTGAATCAGACTTTGATGCAGCTCAACTGCAGCTGCATCACGGCCATTTATGGACTCAGAAAAGTGAAGAGTACACTGCAGAATTATGTCAAAGGATTATGTCAAAGAGCTACACAGGTTTGTCCATGTGTAGTTCAGGACTGACCTGGCATATGATGGGATTGGCAGGGTAATACGGCCCCACTTATTGTAAGTGTCAGAAACCAGCAGTCTCTGCAGGGTGTAAGAAGTGCAGTCAGGGCTTGTAGGCAGACAATCTCTGACCACAGGCTGCCAGGTCAGACCCAGATCCAGAGAATACTCCAACTCTACGGCTATCAAACAAGGAGAGAAACACAACATAATGTTACATTATTCGAGAATCTGTATGAACTACTCCTCTACTACCCTAACCCTAACCCTTCCAACATTAACACAATATGAATATTAGGATTTTAACTTGATTGTTTAAACCTATTTCACTAAACATGGCTGTTCAAAAACTGTTAAAATGCTCACTGAACACTGCGTTATTGTTCTATTGCATTACTACTACATGTAGATATTAATATATTTTTGGTATAATGCAATGATGATTGATTGACTAAAACATAATTTGCTATTTTTTAAAGCAAAAATGCCACACAATTGCTGGTTCTAGCTTTAAAATTAAAATTTTCATTTGTTGTTGTTTGTTTATTTGTCCTACATAATAATAAGTGAACATGTTAGGGTTTTGGACTGTTGGTTTTATTGACAAAACCATTAATCAGTTAATCAAGAAAATCATGCAAATAATTGTTGGTTGTACACTTCTTCATGCTTCTTATTGCTTACAGTAGCAGGAGTTGGTGACAGAGCAGGAGGCAGAAAAGTCAAACTGGATGAAGGCGTCTTGACCCAAACTGATGTCAGTGGTTACAGCATAGCGAGTGTTGGACTTCTCTATGAATGCAAAGGCAGGTCCATCAGACCCACAAACAGGCATTCGGGTTCCTCCAGGGTGGAGGAGCCATGAGCGCCCATCAATTGAGGAGAAGTCATCTTCCAAAGGTCCCCAGCCACTGGCACTGCCACCTACTACCACCTTAGATATAACAGAGAAAGGTTTGCATAGTTAATGTAAAGAAGGTAGAGAAAGTAGGAACTAAATTCACATGGGATTTGTCAGATGTTTAGTAGGATAACAGCAATGATCTTTCAGTGGCTGAATGAAAATCATTTAAAGATGGTTGGATGGATCCTTGCTCACTGTACCTGGTCAATGACCCATGGGCTGTAAAAGTGTCCATTCTCAGAGGGCTGCCACCAGCGGAGGCGAGTGGAAGAAGTGCGGGCGCGCAGAGGGATCTCCAAGGCAACCAGGCGAGCCTGATTACTGTTGTTGCTGAAGAGAAATTCCTGCAGGAGGCCCCACGTAAGACCACCGTCCACAGAGAACTGCAGCAAAACTGGTTGTGAGCGAGGGTCTGGGGCCGCCTTGCCACAGCCGAGACGTAGAAAGAACTGAACAAACCTGCCGAGAAAAGCCATTAACATGTGAGATTATCACAGATAATTGAAAGTTATCAAAAAAAAATTGACAGTTTATATGTGTGAAGCTGTTAAGGAGTTTTCTTCATTGGTGTGGCTGTATCTTTACCTGGCATTTGACAGATCCATGTCATTGGTGACCAACATGCGCAGGCCGTCTTCACTGAAGAACAGGTGATTCCCGCTCGACATGATACCACACTTCCTGGATGGTTTACCACCGCTCAGTAATCTGAAACGCTCAGCATCTACAGCTCCTCCTAGAGACACAAACACATACACCAAAAGCAACAAAACAGTAAACAAGCAATCACTAACAAAACAGGAAAATATGGTCTAAACAGGATCTTATTTTACCAAACACTTATCAAAACAATTTTTATGCTTTTTGTATTCATCAGCATATTGGTGTACCTTCAAAGTCTTCTTTCAGGAAGTCAGGGTTGGGGGTGTCAGGCACAGAGCAGTCCGATCCAGAGTAGCCGGGGTCACACACACAGTGTGTGCCACCCACACAAGCCCCGTGACCATTACACATGTCCTGACACTGCGGGCCAATGTAGACGTTGTCTAATGCCCATGTTGGAGGAGCAGAGCCAGTTGAAAAGAAACCCTGATACCAACGGAACCTCACTGACCTGTAGGAAAGTAAAAAACAAAGATTACAGAGTGAGAGAGACAGAAATAAACAGATATTATCTTGTGAGCATATTTAAGAAATGTGAAAAAGTTTCCCCATGTTTTTTTGCACATCTGTTGTGTATCCAATTATTACCCGCAGAGGCGAAGCTTGCCAAAGTGAATGACTTCTCTCCTCCAGCCCTGAGTTGTACCAGGGAAATAAATGCTGGCAGGGTGGAGCTCTGTGGAGCACAGCGAGGAAGGCTGGGGTGCACCAGCACACAGGGGCACCAAGAGGTGCCACGTGGCACCAAAGTCCCGTGAGAACTCAAGACGGACTGGGTTGGTGGAGGAGCTATCAGCTGTGCAGCCTACATTAATCTGGAGAGACATAAATATACTCAACACCAACAAAGATGACGAGCCATGATTTATGTGTCAAATGATTAAGTATTATGAATGTTGTTTTGGAAAAGAAATCATCAAGACTGTGTTTGGGTACCTCAAACTGGATGATAGTGTTTTCATTTACGTCAATATCCCTGGTGGTGATGGAGTGCTCTCCAAGCTCGCTGGAGACAAACACCATGGCTGATTCATCCTCCTCCCTGCATCAATCATACATGAACACGATGATTAGTCAAGGGTAAAAAACATCTCTTTTTAAGTTTTATCACCGTTGAGCTCATAGATGGTTTATAAACAGAAAAACTGGCAAGACAGTGCCATTGTCAACATTCAAAACTGTGTTTTCAAAACATTCAAAAAATGTTTTTCTTACAGTCCAGTCTTCTGGTAGGGGCAGTAGAGGCCAGTGTTTCCCCCGGGGAAGAACAGCCAGTTGGACTCGTTGGGGCCTTCCTCAAAGCTGTCTATAACCACTGGTGGGTTGTGTAAGGAGCTGCCATCAATGATGAGATCATCTATTACCCACACCTCCTCCTTTTTACCTGAAGGGCATAATATTGTTAAGATTATTACACAATAATTATCACAGGTTAAGGAAACATGAGGAGAAAGCAAAGAAGAAACAGACAAGGGATGTGAAGAGTACAGATGATGTGGATTTTAGTGTGAAACCACACAATGTGTCCACTCACCGCTGTTGTAAGGCTGCCAGAGTCTGAAGCGGGTGGCGTTGGTCTGAGCGCTGGCTGGCAGTGGCAGGTGGAGGAACAGAGTGTCAGTGGAAGCTGGGAAGTAAAACTCATCCAACATTAGCCAGCTTATTCCTCCGTTCACAGAGTACTGCAGTAGCACTGAATGGGAGCGCTCTGGGACACCTAGAAAACCCCACAAGATAAATTATTACAACATGCTGAGGAAACTTTTAAATAGAAAATACAGCTATACCAAGAAAAAACACTAAGTTAGATATTACCTTTTGTGATGAATTTGAAGGAGAACTGGATGTAGAGAGTGTTGGAGCAGTCTAGATCCCGTGACACTAACATTCGCAGACCATCCTGAAAACAACGGACAAAGATCACATTGTTGGTCAGTTAAGAAAAGTCACTGATCTAAAGATGTCAAAATTTGACTGAACTGTATTCCTATTTATCTTGATGTTCTTTGCATGGTGTTTAGGACTCCTACCCCTTTGAAGATAAGAGCAGTGCCAGATTTAAGAGGTTCGCCGCTCAGAGTTCCCCTCTCTGCTCCATACACCTCAGGCCATGTCTCCTGCTGCAGGTTCTCATTAAAGTCTTCTCTGAGTACTGATGGCAGGGGGGCCAAAGGCACACAGTGTGCCCCTCCATACCCTTTGTCACACCTATATGAGAATGGCAGAAAACACAGGGGTAAATAAAATGTAGATGTACGCAGAAGATGGGTTTCAAAATAACCAAAGACTAAAAGTCTTCAGCTGTGCAGAACAAAGAGCTTTACTTACACACAGCGTCCGTTGTCGCACAGACCATGACCAGAGCACATCCAGGGACAGCCAGGGGCAAGTAACACATTATCGAGAGCCCATCCTTCTGCCCCTGGGGTGAAGTGAGTCTGGATCCAACGGAACCGAGTTCTGGGGGAACTGAAGGATTCAACAGCAAGTTATAAAGTCAAATAGTTTCAGGAGTTTATGCACTTTAAGAAAACATATGTTTATGTTTAGTTTTGGATATAAAAATTCAAAAACACGTACTTAGCAGCACTGGGCAGGTAGACAGTGATCCTCCTCCAGTGTTTGTACTGGGTCGAGGTATAGATGGAGCTCTGAGTATAACCAGCACAGCCGATGGCTGGTGGCACGCACTCTGGGGTGATAAGAGACCAGTGATGACCACAGTCCGTGGAGTACTCCAGTCGCACACCATGGGAGAAGGAGGTGGACTTACTGCAACCCATACTCAGCTCAAACTGCAGGAACGATGAACCTGACACTTCGAAGTCCCAGCTCTCTGCATATCTTGGCTTCTCTGCAGATACAGTGTCAAAGTAACATAACATATTTTGGTTTACCATAGCCTGATTCTAGTACCTACACCAGGTTACGGTGATTTAACATTATTTTCTTCAACAGCACCTTAACAAGACACACTGTATGTATATACAGTAAATTGACATATTTTTGCTGCCACACTTGGTTACCACATTAAACAGATCAAAATGCTCCAATGAGATAAAAACTGTGACGGTGAGGTTCTGAGAATAAGGCTAAACTTTGCTGCCGCTGGACCACACAAAGCTGAGGTAGCTCAAGAGGAACTACATGCACATTTTTTTCACTGTACATATATAATCACATAAATTGTTGCTGGCATATGATGTTAATACAGGTTTCAAATAAAATTCCTGATGTGGTCAACATGTACTTTTATGTGTCTGCTTGAAAGTTAGGTTTAGTCAAATTATCTGGCCCAAGACTCCAAGAGTTGAGAGAAATCCTAATCTTACAACACAAACAAACAAACAAAGAAACAAACAAAAACATGTATCTTACATTATTATTTATATCAACACAAATGCAGCCTTAAAAATAATAAGTACCGCTGAGTTGTGTGTGAAATGTGCGCTTATGAGAACCGCCATGGAGTCTGACAATCAGTGTTCACACAGGGACACAGGAGCTTTATGTTTATAGATATGCTGCCAAATTGCTCTTGCTGTGCATGCTTAATGAATGGGCCACTGTTGTAATGTAATATTTGCACAAAGTAAATCCGCTCACAGCTTGATGCAAGCATAAATAACAGGCAGGATGTTCATTCAGGTTTGCTCTCATTAATAATGCAGGACCCACAGCGCCACAGTAAATGGGTGATTCAATTTCAGCCTGTTGTGTGTGTAATACTGTGATGTCACTGCACAGCCATTAATGTGCTTCGCTGACTATGTGTGGAAGTGAAAAAATGTGTTGGTAATATACTTGCTGTGAATATGCATGTATGTGTATATTGTTTTATCTTTCACCCTTTATCCACATGCAATTAGTCCAGCTTTTGTGTAGTAACATCCTGCTTTACATTCATTCACTACAACAAATTCATGCTGGCTGCTCACGACAAACAGTTGGGTGTTAAGTGCTTTACTCAGGGGCCACTTGACAGTCATTGTTGTGAGTTACTTCTTCACTTTCTGAGCCAGTCTATAAATTACAACTGACAACTCTGGAGTCAGATCTTCTCATAATGTATGTGCTTATGAACAGTGATGTGTTTGTGTGACTCACTATCAATTGCCTCAGAGTTGAAGGTGAGCACAGTGTCCAGAGACAAACAGTCCACAGTCACCTCCCCACCCTGAATGCGGTACCAGTTGTGCCTCAGAGGAGTTGTGCCATCAAACTTGTCATGGAAACCTGTTCTGGAGCTGTCATTCATACCAATCAAGACATCGTCCAAAGCCCACTGGGCAGAGTGTTTCCCTGTAAAGACGAGGGAAACAAGCAAAAATCAAAAACAAAATTCAAACATGGTTTTATTATTCTCATGTACCTTTTAGTAGCACTGTGCACTCTTGATTGTGCACTAACCTTGCTGTGGCTGCCACCATCGAAATACTGTGTAAGGGGTTTTAGCTGCAGGTGGCAGCTCGATGGTCACCACTTGGGGCTCAAGGAAGGAACTGAAGTCCAGCTCCCTCAGGAACTGCCACTGGACACCATTGTTGGTAGAGAACTGGACAATGACACCTAGAATCGCAGAAAAAAAAAGCAGAGTGGAAAGCACTTTTAAATGAGAAATAAATACTCATAGATACAGACATAAAACTCAGTACATTTAGTAGGAAGTAAAAAGAGACAATAGAATAAATCAACAGTTCTGAAGCCTTTTTAGGGGCCTGGCAGTGTTTTATCTGACGCCACAGGCTGAGCCTTCAGCATTGCTGTAGGCTAGATATCAACAACTGATAACAGAATAGAATAGACAACAGTAAACTTTCATTCTTCGTGAGAAAAAAACACTGACAATGAGGACCAGATCTGTACCTACACAGAGTTGGCTGTATCAGAAGGTAGATCAAAGGCAAGTAGTGACAACAGAGTGAGACAAGCCAGCGGTGAATTGACCAAATCAGATGTGGAGCTCCGATCTACAAACTGCACTGTTAAGAAACAGCCACATGAATGCAGCAGAGGGCCTCAGTGCAGTATACGATGTATACGGTACCTTCATTGCGGGAGCGAGGCCTGGTGCAGGTGGGCCCCAAACTCTTGCTGCCAATTCGGATGTAGAATTGCACCAACCTGTATGTACAGAGTAATGATTACATTTAAATTTCACATAAACAAACAAACAACAGCAGATTTAACTGATCTCCAGGGCGTACAGAAGAGAGAGTTACAGGTGTGATTATACCGTGTGTTGGTGGTGTCTAGAGGCACTGTGTGTGCTTCTCTCCTCCCAGGGCTACTGAAGTAAAGAGCTTTGCCCTCGCCAATGATGCCACAGCCGCCTCCAATTTGTCCCCCACTTAGGCTCTGCCAGAGTGGGCTCAACTTCCCCTCAAAGCCCTCGGTCAGCTCTGTGGGACTGGCCACAGAGGGGACGCAACTATCCTGCTCCACTATGGAAAAAAAATGGGGTATCATCAAAGATAAAGATACATGAAAACATCCTTTTTTTTTAACCTTTTTTACCTTTTTTAAATTTCCTTCACTATCTGTCACTGTACCTGTGTATCCCATATCACAGAAGCAGACTCCAGAGATGCAGTCTCCATGTCCTCCACAGTGGTTTGGACAGGGCTCAGAGATGTAGACCCCATCCAAGGCAAAAGGTGGAGCGTCTCTGTATACGCTGCTCTCCTGGAACCAACGGAACCTGGTTTTACTGGAAAAATGAGGTGAAAAGAATTAAGGAATGAGAGAGATACAGTAGATATTACAGTCAAGTACTTTCAAAAATATTTTCTGTCCAAAGAAGATGTAAAAAAATCTCATTATTATTCCAGCTTGGCAGATCAAATTGCATGCCTGTTACCATAGCTACCTGGCTGCAACACTGCGCGGAATGACCACAGTGACCCTGGTCCACTGTTCGTAGTCTCCAGTGTTGTAGACAGTGGGCTCTCTAAGCTCACGACCACTGCCCTCACAGACACCCACCCCTGGGGTTCCTGGGTAACAGCCCTCTCTCACCAGGGCCCAGGTACGACCGGCATCGTGGGAGTACTGCAGCAGGACTGGGGCGGACGCGCTGAACTCTGACTCACAGCCGATGTTTAACTGGTGGTGAAGTGGACAGATAATTAAATAACAATTTAATTCTGATTAAGTACTACTCTGTGTTTCTCGAGGGGCTACCTTTAAAATACCTTTTGTTTTTCTAGTTTTTAAAGTCTAGTCTTTGATGTGGGTACCTTAAACTGAAGGGTGTATCCAGGACGCAGGGCCAGGTCCCTGGTGACGGCCACCCTATCCCCATCAGAGCGCCCAAACACCATGGCAGAGGGCGTTGGAGCACAGAAGCTGTTGTTGCTTTCCCTCTCCATGCCCTCATTACCCAGCATCAGCCACACACTCATCTGGTTCAGAGGGTAGTCAAACGCTGGCTTCTCGTAAAAGTTCTGAGGAGACAGAAGACAGGCGAGTTTATTGTAGTGTTCTGTGTGAACAGGTACCGGTGTCTGCAGGAGACCGTATTTCTAAGATAAATGGATACACTTCCGGAAAGATTCAAGATTTTATAGCCGTTCTATCTCAGTTTGGCTGACACTTTCCATTACAACAAAAGGAGTAATATCTCCAGATGAAGCCAAAGCTGCTGCACAAGCTCAGAGCACAAATGACAAGTTAAAGGAAAAACTCTTCAAATTTATTCCTGACCTGTGGTAGAGTTGGATTGGCCATGGGGATGATGTGTTTCTCCCTCTCTGACAAAATTATGACATCATCAATTGCCCACTGGTCATAACCCTCCCCAGAGTGAAGAGGCTGCCACCAACGAAACCTTGTAGAGGGTGTCTTAGAGGCCAAGGGAAGCTCATAGTGGACAAAGCTGACAAAGAAAGAAGGGAAAAATTATTTACATTTCTCTTCCAAAATAAACAATGATTATAGCCACATTTAAAACTCTTTTTCCATGTTGACTACACGAAACAGTAAAAGCAGATCTCATGCACTGATAAAGAGGAGAAACATTAATTTCCCTCGTCCCTGGTTTCTCACCGAGGTTTGGTGAAGTCAGTGAAGTACATCTCAGCAATGAGACCCCAGCTGATGCCTCCGTCGTTGCTGTATTGCAACAGCACTCCTTCCTCCCTGCTGTCGGCCTGGTTGCACTCCGCCCAGTCTCCGCCCACCCTCAGGTAGAACTGCACAAACTCTGCCCATTCAGTGTCGAGGTCCCAGCTCACCAGCTGTCTTAGCCCAGCCTGACAACAACACACACATATATAGTATTTGTGCATATTAGGAAATGGATAGAGAGGCTGCATGTCAGAGATGAGGTCAGAGATGTCTCACTTCCGCTGTATCATGGCCACTTTCCAGTAGTCCAAATATAAATATTGTTTGTTCGGATAATATCTTTGTCAATCCTGGCATAAATATTACAACAAAAAATAGGAGAGGTTGTTTCCTGGCAACAGCTGCAACAAGTAGATTTCCAGCTATGTGTGCTAATTAAGAAAAGTAATGAGGCTTCTACAATACATGTGCAGCTGACTGAAAATTACACACCCTCCATCCGATCAGAATCAAGCATTTTATAGAGCCATGGTACAATTACATAAAATCTGTACATTTTCAGGGTAATACAGTCATGGCTCTGCAGTTTTTGGCAGCAAAAACTAGAAAGCAATCAGAGATTGCATACTGTGCCTCTGCCAAGTTTGCACAATCCCCTAAATTTGTTATTTCAATAACACAAAATATTTTCACATTTTAATCTGGATCTGAACCAAAACACAGAGGGACAATGGTCGGATTCATGTGCGTGGGTTCCTTCTTAAAAGTAAGTGCTGTAGTTGATAAAGAAAATACAAAAATGTTTATGAAATGAAAAGGCTGGATTCTTGCAATATTAAAAAATTGTTTTCAAAGTCCCTGGATTTGCACCAAAAATGTAATCACTTGTTCCCTTGCTCATGGTATAACATTCCTTCAAAAAGGGACTCTCATCTGTTGTCTTAAACCGTGCTACATATGGTTAGAACAAATAGAAAGATAAGACCAAAAACATGACAATGTTACAGTGGTTTTACCTTGCTGAAGTACAGAGACGAGCCAGATGAGACCACCCCACAGCCCATGTCAGGGGTGACCACCTCTCCGCCAATCACCTCCTGCCATGTGGCCAGCAGTGCATCCTGGGACTCAAAGTCTGAGAGTACACTGGAGGAGAGGGGGGAGGAGGGCTGGCAGTCTGTTCCAGAGAAACCATCATCACACCTACAAGAGAGGACAGTTGTTGAATTTCTTGCTTTTTGCTCTGGTTTCATCTATGTTTTCATATGACTCCCACAGAAAACCATCAACACATGTTTATGGACACCATATTGAGTGAGGGAATTTAATTGAATTAATTCACTGTGTGTGTGTCTCCATGTGTGAGCTGACCTGCAGTGTCCGTGGTCACACCAACCATGTCCGTGGCACATGTTGGGACACTGCTGGCCAATGTAGATGTCATCCAGAGCCCACTCATCCTGCTCTCCGTAGTAGTTCTGGATCCAGCGGAAGCGTGTGGCACTGGACCTGAACACAAGTCACACACAGACATACATATATAAATAGTTTAACTAGATTCACATGATAGAAGCTGAACAAAATGCACATATATAGAGGAAAAATTGCAATACTGTAAGCAACTGCTCAATAACAACTGATAAAAAAGTTATATAATATTATCAGTAGTGATTGCTTGCATGTCAACCACGCCATTATCTTGTATTCACTAAACTATTTCTCTACTGGAGATAGAGATTTGTAGATCTAGTGTTCTGGTAGGTAAAGATTAACCTTGTCACATGTGGTTATGTCTGTTTTTCTATATATGTGTGTGTGTGTAGGGGGGAGGGGGTGTTCTGCAGTAGTATGAAATGAATGTCAGAGTATCAATATCATCATCACATCATCTCTGTTAAGGGTAGGCTGTGGATGTGAATGTGTGTGCGGTGTGGATACAGGTTTGTGCATGTGAGTGCCTCTCGGTGCTTGCTGTTGAGGCGCATGTACAACAGTGACAAATGGCTGTGGAAGCACAGATAGTCAGGTATATTGGGGATTATATAGCAGGGAGGATTTTTAGTCTGCTGCTTCGGTGACCCATATCAACTCAGACCACCTCCTGATCATACAGAGCTGGCCACGACTATTTTATTATCATTTACTGCCATGACCCTGTGACCTCTCATCGCACCCTGCAGGAGATTAGACCGCTTTTATTTAGGAGCTGGGTAGTAGAATGAAATGAAGGTGGAGGTCACAGTGCTGGGTGAGGATGGTTTATGTGATTATCTGAGTTGATATACGAGTGAGTTACGGCTCTGACAGTACATGTATTCTTTACAAACTGTTCAGCACAGGATGATGGTTCAGTATGGGACTTGTTTCAGTTCTCTTCGTCTTTCAAACTGAATATTTATAGTTTAGTTAGCCTATTACAATCTAATTACAGTCTTTGTATTGGCACACATCAAACACAATTAAAAGCAAAACAAAAGTTTGCGTTCACTTTGGAAAGCTTTGGCAAAGTGTCCTTTGTTGACTGTTAGCGAACACATGGTAGTCCGATGATCTGAGCTCATAGAATTGCTGGTATTACAAACACAAATGAAAAGCCAGAGCTGGAAAAACCTCTCACACAGTTTAGATTTCATATTAAGGAGAACTATAGTTCTACATTGAATCATATTTTTCTGTATTTTTCCAAACAAGGAAGTGTGCACACCTCATTTGCGCTGGCATCTCTCAAGCATGTGTCTGTTTGAAACAGATTTGCAAACCCTTCTCTCTATGACATTAGTGTTTAAGGCTGTGGCCACATTTTGCCATACTGAGTTGATTAAAAAGTGTTTGGTCCTTTCTGTATTCGTCCAAGTTTGCATAGTTCTGTAACTGAGATGGAGCAATGCCAACATGCTGCCTTTTGTGTGCTTTTAGATTACTGGAATGACCAGATTTTAATGGCCCATGAGGTTTTTTGAGGTGATGTTTTTCAAAATGAAGAAAATGTTATTCTTGTTTTTCAATCTGTATAACAAAGGCCCCAAAAATGTATCAAATATTTGAGGGGATATCTGTGTGGATATCTGGGCATTTGAGTGTATTTGAGTATTTTGCATTAAAGGGTTGCAGGATGAATTTGCCTTGTTACCATGTGTGATTTGTTGCTGAAAAAAGTGCTGGATGTGTGTGAGGGGTGTGTGTCTACGTATATCCAGTATATGTGGACATTTAGCCATTAATAGAAATAGGTGTGGATGCTTGCTAGTGCCCTTTTTTCCACTTTTATTTCATATACCTGACTCCATTTCAGGTGCATTATGCTTGTTAACAGCATGAAACTAAGATCAGAGAGCAAATTACCCCAGAGAGCACTTTGTGAATCTTTTTTTCTGTGTCTGTTGTACAGATGTGCGTTGCTTACCATGTCTTCTGAGGCAGAGACAGAGTAATGCGTCTCCAGTCTTTGAACTCTGATGGGTGGTAGACACTGGGAGCTGTGAACTCAGAGCAGCTTGGCATACCGGGTAGACAAGCCTAGGTGGATAAAGTGAGGAGCTTTATTATAATACACTTTTTTATTGCAAACCCTTTCAGGGAAAAGGCACTGCTTAATGTTGATTACTCCGAATTCATAAAACAAAGTTTTACATTTATCATTTTGGCTTTAGTTTTGTAGCAAAATTTTTCAGAAACAGCTCGATATACTGCAGACACGCCCTGAGGATGCATTAGCCCCACAGTGTACGCATATAAAAGACTAACGCAGGATTACAGTATCTCTGACCTTGAACACTGGAAGACAAGCAAGGATTAACGGTACAGGGCATTCAGTGAGTTACATTCTGCACTTGCCAGATGACTGCATTTTCATGCACATGGGAGAATTAGAGAAAATTCACTGATGGAGGACTCATTACGCCCTATTCAATTCCAAAGGCAATAAAAATCTTGGCAGATATTTTGAAGCCTTATGAATATTTATGAGCCAGTTGTGATCACAGAAAATCTTTGTTGAATCATGGGAAGATAATCTGCTTGCTGATTCAAGTATTGCCATGTATTTGCTAATAGTAGGATGATAAAAAGTAATTGCGATAATTTCTCATCTGAAACAAAGCGCCACATTTAAAGACTCTCATTATTTACACATTATTACTGAGGCTGTAATGGGTAAATCAATATTCATGATCATGAATAAATTATATGTTTCCTTGTCTCGCTCCACGGTGACTTCTACTAGTTTTAGTTGTAAACAAAGGTGTGAGCCAGACTGGGAAAACAAAAGGGATCGGATGTTAACAATCACTTAACATGAGGAGCAAAGTCAAAACGTTTCACGCTCTTTACCTCTTTGACCAGGTGCCAGGTGAGACCATGATTGGTGGAGAACTCCAGGCGGACCTGAGTGTCAATGTGAGGTGAGGGCTCACGGCCACAGCCCATGACCAGTGAGAACTGTAGACTGTAGGATGCTCCGATCTGCATCGACTGAGTTTCCACATAACGGATGCTGGAGCCAGGGCTGGGCTCACCAGAGAAACTAGAGTACAACATGGAGCAAGAGAGAATATCATACTGTTTATCATATGCTATGGTACGCAGTTTATAAGGCATCATTTTGCAGGAATACAATCCTGCTATAGGTGGAGGCTTATATGTTGTTTTCATTACAACAACTACTATAGACTGTGTTTTTTATTTAACAACTGAAAGGCACTGCAATTGGAAATTTTCCAACTGTACACATAGTGACAAAAAGGCAAGAATGAGTTGAATACAAAAGCATACATATACTGATACAGATTTGTATCAGAGTATTAAGTCCCCCACCTGAGGGTCCAGTCATGTTGGCAGTAGGGCTGGACGTGGCCAAGATAGAAACCAAGACTCTGGGTGACATCCAACACGTTGCTGAAGTCGAGACTTATGGTGTTGAACAGCACAGAGGTCATGCTGATTTCATCCAGTGCCCACACATCGTGACCACGACCTGAATGGTATGGCTGCCACCAGCGGAACTGCACGCCAAACTTACGAGCACCAGATGGGAGCTCAACTGACACAATCCTGGTTAGGGGAAAGAGATTGTTAAAGTGACCTTTACTGATGATTGATGGAAAATTTGCTTTAAGTAGAGTGTGTGCCATAGTCATGGCTGCAAAAATGGTAGTGTACTGAGATGTATTTGGGGACAGTATCCATAATGGCAAACATTTTAGCTTGAATTAATCACACAAGCTGACTGAAGTGTGACTCAGACTCTGACTTGGATCTAAAGCCCACGTAATCAGTCTGCTGTTTGTAAATAATGTACACTTGGACCATGTAAAATAGATTCTGACACATGCAGATGGTCAGTATACCACAGTTTATGAATACACTTGCACTTGCACCCACAGGTCAGATAGTAGTGTAGAACTTGTCCATGACTCACTGTTGACCTTGTTGACATGTTCTAGTGCTGATGAAGAGCTCTGAGACCCCAGCCACTTTGTCTTCATTATACACATAGATGGCACTAACTGCCTCAATGGGTCCCAATGGCTTACACCTCCAGCATGCCATTAGCCTCACAAATGTGTGTGTTAATGGAGTTATAGTGTCTCTGTGGAATCATGGGTATATAAACATGTGCAGGCAGACACACGCTAAATATAGGCAGTACCTTGGCTCATGGAAGCCTTGGTAAGCGTAGTGCTGCAGCAGCGTCCAGGTGATGCCGTTGTCTGAGGAGTAATGCAGCAGGACACCCTCTCCCGGCTGGTCCGGGGCAGGACATGAGCTCAGGGTGCTACGGCTGCCCAGGCGAAGCGTAAACTGTAGGTACCTGCAGAGAATGACAGCAAGAGTATGAAAGAAAATTAAAGCAGGAATAGGAAAGAGAACGAAAAGGGCCAGTTGGAGGGAGATGGGGTGTACAGTATCAGTTGAGGCAGACAAAGTGTAGAAAAAGGAAATGACAGAAAGAGAGAAAAGGGGCAGGTTGATAAATGAGAGGAAGAAAAAGTAAGGCGACCAAGAGTGTGTTCAGGAAGGAGAGGTGAGGGAGAGGGGTAAAAAGGGTAGATAAACAGACAGTCGTGCAGAGCAGAGAGGTGGGAAGGACGTGGCAGAATGATGGATGAGATGATTAAATGAATGAGGACAAAATTAGACGAGAGGAGGTGGAGGGAAAGAAGCAGTACGACAGAGAAAGGATGAATGAGAGTCAGAGTTCATTTCTATGTATTATGTTGATTGTACATAGTTTCAGTTTTTGTCTTCTTATGTGTTCATCTATATTAATATCTATACTAATGTAATATTTATTGTAATTTCCATCATCTGTCTCGGGCTGCCAGTTACCCCCAGCTCTCTCTGTCCTTGGCTGAGCTGTGTTTTCAATAGTTGTGCAGTTTCCTCTTTCAGGCAGCTGTTCACTCAATCAGCCAGGAAACTGGCATTAAATATGGCCATCAGGTGGCACACTGAGAGCCGCAACAGGCCTAATCAATCTAACACAGATGCCATATCTACCTTCATCGTTCCCTCTCTATCTCTCCCTCTCACATTTTCATCCTCTCCTTTCATCTTTCCTCTCATCTGCAGTCCTCCCCATGATCACCATCCATCTCCCAGTTTAGTAACACTGAGTAAGAAGGAAAGAGGGATTGAAGGAGGAGAAGAGCGGATAGCTGACTGGCTCGAACATTTGCAGTATAAATCAGAAGTAAAGACAAGCCACAGTTTTACAAAGTAATCTACTAAAGGCAAAATCGGCAGAAACAGAATCTGCTTATGTGCATGTATGTGTTTGCTCCCTCATGTCTCCTCTTTTGTCTGTACGTGTGTGAAACAAGTTTGAGTTTGTTTTTACATCTACGATCTTGCTCTCTATCGGTAGTTTCATTACCTGGCCTGGGAGCTGTCTAATGGAGCGGTAACCAAGTGTCTCCTGCTGTCTCTGTTGAAGACCAAGGCCTTGCCGCTGGCCAGCACCCCACAGCCAAAGCTGACCTCAGCCCCACGAAGTGAGGAGAAGCTGTGGTAGGAGGAGAGGCGTGGGCTGGAGAAACCCTCTGACAGGAAAGCCGGGAAGGTCTGAGAGGCAAGCTCACAGGCTGGACCACTGAAACCTGGATCACATCTGGGAGGTGGAGTAAGAGCGAGTGAATAGAAAAGGAGAGGAGAGGAGAGGAGAGGAGAGAAGGGGAAGACAAGAGACATTAAAAAGAGTGAAGGATATAAATGAGAAAAAGAAGACAAAGATAATGAAAATCCATTAATAAATCAGAAC
Source organism: Scortum barcoo (assembly GCA_023238725.1). Classification (NCBI taxonomy): domain Eukaryota; kingdom Metazoa; phylum Chordata; class Actinopteri; order Centrarchiformes; family Terapontidae; genus Scortum; species Scortum barcoo. The sequence continues at coordinate 10,956,000 of CM041536.1, forward strand.
CATAATACAATATGATTAATTTTGAATGGTGATTGGTGCTGTAAGGCATTAGTTGGATAATGAGCAGATTCATTTTGAAGGAGAGACACTGGATTTATTTGGTTTAATAAAAATAAGATCCTTACTTGCAGCCTGTGCGAGTACAATGTCCTCTCCCAGAGCAGAAACGAAGGCAGGCTGGACCAATATACACTAAAGCAAAACACAAGCATGGAAAGTTATTTTTTGTTACTGCAATGACAGATTTTTTTGTTGCATATTTAGCTGATGTATAATAAAAATGTATGTGACAATGTGTTTTGCAGGTTGGACCTAAAAGGAGCAGGTTTTATGGCTTATGTGAGGGTCACTCTATGTATAGTACTAACCATTGTCTATGGCCCACATGCTGCCCGCTCCAGTGCCGGACTGTTTCCACCGGAACCGTGTCGTCTCTGTCAGGGCAGCGTTGGGCAGAGGGATAGAGATTCTGGTCCAGCTAAAGAGACAAAATACAATATTCATGTATCCACAAAATATACACACAAGCACAGTCGCACACATACAGAAGTGCAAACTCATTCATACCCGCTGTAGTTGTCAGAGGAGTAGATGGTGCTGTGAGGTAGATGAGGTCCGGCACAGAGCTCGGGCAGACACTCAGTGTGGAGCAGAGACCAAGAAGCGGCCGTGGTTGGTGGAAAACTCAAGACCCACGCTGATGAAAAATAACAGAGAATATATTATCTGAATATTTTAATTTTCAATCTAAAAAAGTAAAAATAATGGCTGAAGTGCTCTGAAATTATATTAGGTAGAAAGGTAGGTAGAGTAAATTACTTCAAATTATTCTGGTCTTTTATTAGAACTGCACTCTGTAATTTAATACATCTGCAGCTTTAAATGACAGTTTGGTCCTTGAGGATTTAAATGAAAAAATGTAACAATATCATCACAAACTCCTTGAACTCAGATTTCTTATTCTTAGAGACCGACTGAGGTCAGCTTTCTCTAGATGCTGCTGTTTAGAAGCTTACGGTATTACGCCTTTATTGTTTTCTGCATGCACCGGTTACCTTTCTTGACACCAAAATAACTGTGTGAATCTAGGATGTCTCATTTGGTGTATTGAGGTCTCCTTTGTTGCGGTCCAATTTAATTTAATGATTTTGACTAAAAAACTGCTGACATTTCCACATAAAAGCAATGTCTAACCCAGTTTTAAAATGTGTCACACCTGTTGGCAGGCTGGTAGGAGCCACAGCCTAGGTTGATGGAGAACTGAGCAACATGTGTGTGCGTGCCAGGCAGCACAGGGAGCAGCTGCATGAAGTCCACGGCCCACACATGGCGGTTGGAACCGCCATGTGACCGCTGTTCCAAGCAAAACTGGGTGACCGGTGTTTGTAGCTCAGTGGGGAGAGCCACAGATACCACCGCAGGAGTCTGAGATAGGAAAAATGCAGGATAGAATGAACAGATCAGGACCAGAGGGTAGATACTAATTAGAAAATAAAGAAAAATCACACATTTTTTACAATCACAATTTCCCTAAAATTCCCTAAAGCTCAAGATGGTGTCTTCAAATTACTTGATTTGTATGACCAACAATCCAAAAAAAAAACAACAAAAAACAAAAACATACTCTGTTTACTATCACATACAAAAAAGAAAAGCTGCAAATCCTCCCAGATGAGAAGTTAGACAAATAAATGTTAATCATTTTTGCTTGAAAAACAACAACAATTAACCCATTATCAAAATACCTGCAGGTTACTAATCTTTTAATCATCTGATAGTTTCATCTCTAATAACAATATATCAATCAAGTCTGAGAATGGGATTGCTCTGGTTTAACTGTAAACATGTTTGTGAGAGAAACCGAATGATAGAGACTGTTCAAACATTTAAACAGATTTTACCCGCAATCAAAAGTTTTTTTTTTCCAAAATTTGGATTCTTAATCAGTTATATTAATGTGAACAGCACTGCTTTCAAGTATATAGTCAAATAAAAAGGCGTTATAGTCAAACACCTACAAATCCAAAAGTGTAACTTTCAACGACTTCATTTAAAGTTTGAAAATATTCTATAGGTGGAACAGTTGGACTAGGAGCTAAAAATGACCCTAACTATGCAGTAAAGTGAGCACATGATTAACTCTGAGGTTTGATACAGATTATGTATACACTTTTGTGAATATGTTGTGTATATCTCACCCTGTAAGAAGAGTATGGGAGGGTGTCGAGCACCACACGTTCCCTCCTGCCTTCAGACCTTCCAAACAGAATCACATCGTTCTCATGGGACTCTCCTGGGTCACAGTCGCCACCGCCTAAACACAAATACAACTCATTCTGTTTATGCAATGTCATACATGTGTGCGTGCGAGACACTGTTGTTTGACCCAAATAGATGACAAAGTATTATGGCTTAGGAAAATCCATACCCATGGTAAAGTGGAAGCGAAGGTTTCCATAAGACGTGGTGTCAAGATAAGGGGTGCAGACTCTCCTCCGGCCCTCCTTTTCAAACACAAGTGCTGAGCCTGACTCGATCTCTCCACACTCGGTCCCATAGATAGCTCCTTCTATGTCCCAGCTGGGCAGAAAAGCACAGACAAGGAGGGTTGGTTTAGTGAGTCAGAGAAGTTTCTCAACACAAAATGTTCATGTTGAAATATATTTATTTTGGAATATATTTATTTTGGAAAAAAAATTGTACCTGAAATTTATGAGGGAGGATTTCAACAACATTAATAATTCTAAAAAAACAAGCCATTCAAGCAATCATGCCACATGATGGATTGCTCTTAAAAACGTCAGTAATTCATTGGTAGCTCATATTTTCCAAAGTAAGATGGTTTATGGCCTGAATGTACTTTAAAAGAGATAACAATTAATTATTCAGAGTAAGTTTAGTCAAAGAAGGAAATAAACCTGAAAATAACAACATAATGTGAATAATGTGAATATGAAAATGAAACACAGTGGCTTGGTTTATTGTGAATTTAAAGCACTCACCCATTGCCAAATATTAACCCCAAATGACTCTTTACTGACATAACTGCACACAGACACAGAAATGACAGGATACAAACATTTTTATAGATTGCCTGTTTTACACAGCACATCCCTGTGGAGTATTACTGAAGTCAGTAAAGAGTTTCCATAATTCACACCTTGCTAGTAAACAAACACACAATGCCAAGAATACAGCATAAATCACCTGGAAGATGACTTACACATACAGGACACACACACGTGCACACAGATATTTCTGCACAGTGGAGAGAGGATCCTCATTAGCAATGACAGAAGTTAACTCAGTGTGTCAGCCCTCTCCTGTGTTCCTTTACCTCCTCCTCCCCGTTCTCCCCCTCCCCTTTCCTCCCTATTTTTTTGCCATGCACTATATAAGCGGCTGTGTCTCTGTCACAGCCAATGCTGGGTTAAATGACAATTAGTGGAGTGTAGCATTAACACAAGCAAAAACTCTACCTGTCTTCCTCACAAATGTGTCAGCCCGTGATGCCTGATGGGTGAGAGCTAGCATGCAGTCTAGCATGTTGGCATGCTGCGGGACGGTGTGAGGGTGTGGGGCGGCCGTAGAAAGACACTCTCCTGTCCGCGGCCCTTCTCATTAATGGAAAAATGTACTGAAAGAGCTGCTGCATGAGGCCTGTTAATTACTCTCTGGCAGTAACACTATCTATCATCTCTCCTCTTTTATCTCTCTACCTCTTGCAGTGCCTCTGACAGTGTTTCCTTGCTGTCTGCTGTCCGGTGTGTGTTTGCCTGTGTGTGTCCGTATATATGCTTCTTACTCTCAACAGATGGAGGGCTGTCTCTGTAGCGGTCGGAGGCATGGCATTCACCTGTGTAAGCCCCCCGAGCTCGACTTAAACTTGTGCAACACGCTGCATGTCGCAACACTTGACATATGACGAGTGACAGGTGTCGAAGCCCGTGCATGTATACACACACAGAAAAATACCAGAGCATCGATATCTTAACAAAATCCTCTCTCTTTGCCAGCTAATACGTGCTGCTAAAATCTGATTTATCATTCAGTACATAGCCTCCATTCATTGATGATCATGTTTTCTTGGGTTGTTATAATTTTTATTCCAGTTTAAGGTAAATTTTTGGTTACTTTTAAACCTTTATGGTTTACCTCTGTCAGATATTTTGTTCTTTTAACACCATAAAAGACTACTGCCTCGGGTCTGGCAACCACATTCTGTTTTACTAGAGTACATCAGCTTCATTGGCCTCAGTATCGGTCAGCTGAGTCAGTGCCACATAAAACGTATTTAAAAACCTTTTAATGCATAATGATTGGCATTTTAATAATGTATGACTCTAGTACCTTTTAAATTGTCTAGTTTGACCTTTCCCTGTAATTTTTTTCTATTTTATGGTTTTTATATGTACTTGTGAAGCACTGTGTTTGTTGAGATGTGCAAGAGAAATGAAGATTATGTACTTACTACTAAGATAGACTTAGATAAAAGAATTCAGTAAAGGGGGTATGGGAAGAAATGAGACTTACTTCGAGGGTGGACTTTCAAAGTCTTCCTCCCAGTAGCTTCTTCCCTCCTCCCGATGCAGGTCAATGTCTCTGGTGGAGGCAAAGCTCTGGCCAGCTCCCTCACCACCATGGAAATACAGAGCATTGCCCTCAGACTGACAGGCATGCTGGCCAACAAGAAAACAGGTGTTAACACATACTGTACAACAGTAACTAAAGCAGTAAAGTAAATCACTTCTAAACTAAAAAATAATTACATGTACTTCCAAATATGTCTTCCAAGATTCTTTATTAATTTGACCAGTTATGGTGCTCTACTATATTTCTAATTTCTTTGTGACTGAAATCCATGAGTAAAGCAGGGAATCTATGAAAATGTCCACCAGTTTATCAGTGTACCTTGACAGTAGCTCCAGGGAAGAAGAGCCAGTTGGCAGTGTCAGGAGGGTCCAAGTTGTCCTCCATTAGGGGGGCTCTGTGGGCAGCATTGACCAGCAGCATGTTGTCCAGCCCCCAGCAGGACTCATAGCCTTCGGGGCCTTGGGGGGCCTCCTGAGACCAGCGGAGACGAACACCATCAGCCTTGGAGTGATGTGGCAGAGGAAGCAGGTGGACGACCGTGCTGCTGTTGGTAGGGGCTCTGGAGTGGAGGAAAACATTAGGATGTGGGTGAATGTGTGATTATCACTTACCATGAAAATAAGGTTGAAATAGCCCAATATGAGAGACACTGCATGAGCTTTGTATTGTGGGTTTAAGTGCAAGTGATAATTTTGTGATCTATGAGTTGGTTTGTGTGTCTACACAAAAGCTTAACATGCACTTACAGCAGCTAAACACTGCAGTCAGAAGACAGTATCATTACATTATGTCTCTGTTTGAGAGCTGACTAAACAGAGGGAGGCAGGGACAGAGGGATGAAAAACAGGGGGATCAGACATACAAACAGGAGAGGAATGACAAATTGAGAGGGGGAGGTGTGAATGAGGGAAAAAAGAGAGGGCGGGTGTTCATAACAGATGGAAGGACTGTGGGATGGATGAAGAAGATAGAAAAAGAGGAGAGAGGGAGAGAGATAGACCTGATCTTCTCCAGTGTGATCCAGTCATCTGAGGTGTTGCTGTTACCACTTAGGCTGTATGACACAGTGATGCTGGGGTCTGAATAACTGAACCGACAGGAACCTGAGCCTGGGGAATACAAACACACACAGAGGACATATATGACCGTTAACACACCCCTGTTGAGGGAAGAGCTAAAGAATGTGTTAGCCAGTTTCCATTTTTCGAAGATTGAATTTGATCAGCAGGGCAATGATCCTTCGATTGCCCTGAGGGGCAGCCAGGCACGGTGTGCTGGCTTCTTCTGACTGATTGCTCCCACATTCTCTTCCTTAGCCAAGTGGAAAATTATATTTAAATGGTGTCATGGTGGAACTAAGTGATCAGCAGCTTAACAGGGCTGAGAGAAGTTATGAGGCGGTATGAAGAGGTTGGACAGAGGTTATCGGAGGAGAAATGCTGATGTGTTTCAGGACCAAAGACTCTGTTAGTGCATCTGTGTATTCTGTTTGATGCGTTTGATGAGTTTGTGCAGGGTCAGACCATTTAAATGCAGGTTCGTGAGGGCACTTTGGGTCAAAGGTTGCTAATGGAGGAAGCAGGCTAACCCCCATGTCCCCACCTTTCCTCTCCCCATCCCTGCTTCTCTCCCCCCTTTCCTCCCAAACCGCCGGACAGTGTGCTGCGGCCATGTCGACTCAGTGTCCTGCCGTGCTGCTTCATCCCCACTGAACACAGCTGTGCATTAACCCTCCACCACTTTGTCGCACTGCTCCACTGAACTGCTCCATACACAACACTACCACATTACAAACTTATATTAATGACCTGAAAACCAGAACGCAGTCAGACAGAACGAGAGAAAAGAGAAAGAGATATACAGGAGGGTTGAGTGAGGATGAGAGGGGCTGTCGCTACAGTATATTCTCTTATTTTCTCCCAGTCACGTTCCCCTGAGAACTGGGGGATGCATGTAATGGACATGAAAAATACAACACATCTAAAAACTCTGCCATGGCCTTCTGGGTGTCTTGCCAGAATACTGTAAATCATTCATTACTGTGATAGGAGAGAGAGAAAGAGAGAGAGAGAGAGAGAGAGAGAAAGAAACACACAAACATACTGTGTACCAGTTGGCTTACTGACATGTAACACAGCTAAAATATGCCTGTTTCTTGAGGGGGACAAAGGGATCTTTTGTCCTGACTGGAAAAGACTGTTGCAAACAGGACTTAGATATCTGAACAAAGGTCTCATACATAAGCCTGTTCCACAAAATCTTGATTTAGTTATTGTTTGCAATGCGTGCAGAGATTCAGTACTCACCCAGGGCAAACTGCAGGACTGAGGCTGTGCTAGTGTTCAGAGGTACTGTGGTCTGGGGAAGATACACAAGCAAGTTCAGGATATCACCCTTAAATAATCAAAATCAAATCAATTCTGTCAAGACTTCTTAACTTAACAGCAAAATAAACAGCCTTAGTCTTTAGCATTTATCATCAGCTAACACTGATGTTTTCTTGTTTAAAACAAAGTCTGTTTCTCAACACAAAAGCAAATGATGAAGGCTGTATGTACATGAATGCATGTTTTCATTGTTGATGATGTTGTATTTGTGACTCCGCGTATGTAAATGTTTCCGTGTTTCTGGATGTGCATGCTTGTTGCACTTGACAGAAGAGCTGCCAGGCAGCAGCATCAAACATTTGGAGCAGTGACAGACAAAGCAACTGTTTATCAAAGAAGTAAACAGAATCATGAGGCACTAAACATTTCTCTGCTGCTGACTGGCTTTCATCCCTTACAGCGGAATAAAGTGTTTGAAATCAACTTTACAAACATAGAAAGAGGGCATAAAAAGGTTTGATATGCAATTATCAGTGTATGTGTGTGTTGGCATGATGTGTGTGTGTGCCACACTGCATGTCAAGCAGTATCCTGAGACTACTGTACTTTTCTGTAAAATGAACATGGCATGATTTTCAGTCCTCTGTGCTCATTCTGGTTTCTTTTTCACTTTCACTAAAATGTAACATATCCTGCAGTGGTTATATTTGGCACTACTGGAGGAAAAATTCATAGATGCCAAACAGATGCAGCAATATTTTGAGTTACAGTTTACTGAAAGAAACAGATTACTGAAAGAAACCTGTTATGTACAAGTTATGTACACATTTTTTGCAACCTGTTGACACAAAAGAAAAAAATAGAACAAATAAATCACATAACGCAAAAAAATGCTTCTGTTCTTCTATTTATCTATTTATCTATCTATCTATCTATACATATTAAATTGCACAAATTCAACATGCCTAACCCTAACCCTTAGCTCTTACTATAAAAGGAACAGAAAATTGTAATAAGCTAAAGGTGTTATTTGTTGTATTTTTAAATACAAGCATTTATTTTGAAATATATTTACAACAGCTAGATTAGGTCAGGCTCTTCACCACAATCAGACATAATTTTCTTTCTTAGAATGGCACTATAATTGAGAGGTTTGTGGAGAAGTTACAGAGGTAAAGATGTTTAAACATGAGATTCTACTATGGCTGTAGCTAGTATGTTGTAATTTACTGTAGCTGTGGTTGTGGTTACTGAGGAGTTGGTCTGAATATATGGTCAATGGGCCGTAAAATGTACAGAGGCCACAGTGTGGTCAAACATGGCAGTTACCAGCTCTCGCTCTCCAAAGGGCTCGCAGAAAGTGACCGCTCTGCCATGCATGAGTACACCACACTGCTCTCCCACCTCACAGTTACTGCACTCAGACCTGCCAGGAGAGGAGAGAAGAGACGAGAGAGGGGAGAAATAAGAGTTATAACAAAAGCAAAAAAGAGAGCGCACCAAAAAATGTAAAAAGCAATCCCGTCAAAGACTACAAGAGTCATAAGCGTGTCACCTACCAGATGCTTGAGTCCAGCTCTCCTTGGAGGTTGGAGTCAAAGTCGTCACGCAGCACAGCATGTTTACCATGGAGCTCCACTACACAAATACATACACCATATACTCATAGTTAGGCTCACTGTCTTTGCATGTTGTAATTACCCGTCAAGTCAAGTCAAGTCAGTTTTAGTCTTTATTATTAGGTGTGATTATTATATTAAATCAAAAGGAATAACAGCATGAAACGAAATGCAGACTCACCAAGACTTGGTCTCAGTGGGGACTCGGTTGGAGCTGAAACACACGGAAAAGAGGAAATACTGTGAGTTATACAGTCCTGTATGCGCAGGTATAATCTGATGCCAGTCCTGGGCCTCACTAGCAGCCAATTATTTTTTTCGTGGGGAGATCAAGAGCATGTATGAACCTTCATGTTAATATTTAAACTAAAAAGTAAGTGACTTTGACAGTGACAGACTACACAGACTTTTCATGTGTGTGCAGTTTTGCATTGTGAACTTCTGTGAAAGTACAGGGAAATGTGCCCATTCTTAAATCATCTCTGAGTGAAACAAACTTCCTCTGTGTCTTGGCTGGCCACGGCTGCAGTCTCCTGGCTGCTGATGTTAATTCCTTTCAGTAATGAAAGGCCGGGCGGCCATGATTAACGGTTCAATGCCAATTAACCGCCATCCTCCCCAGAGGCGCCTGTGTGCTGTCAACTGTGGCCACTGCCTAGAGAACACACTCAACCATCAATCTCTCTCAGGGGATACACAGCTCTAGGAGGAGGAGGGAGGTGAATGGAGGGGGTAGTGAGTGTTAAGACTTAATGAATCAAACATGTTTTTTTTTTTGGCTCGAACTCAATCACCAAGAACACTTTGTAGAATACAGTCTGCATCCACATTTTAGAAAAATACCATGTAGTTGCAGAGTATGGCTGTGACCTTTGAGCAAGAAAAGATGGAAGATGTAGTACATAGTGAAGTTTAAAACTTAATAAATCAAACTGAGAAATTTTTGACAGATTAGTTTGGTGGAAACTACATTTTATTAGCTGGTACAGAAAAGGTGTGACAAATAATGCAGTTTGTTGGATATTATATACTTACCTCAGGCATCAAAAGAGGCAAACTTCTCTGTTCTATATCTAAGATTCAGTCACTTTGAACATAAAGTAAAATGCTGTTTTTACACCTTTGTTTTATATTGTTAAGCAATTTTCCAGAGTATATGTTGCATGCCCACTTTAAACTTGTGTTATGATCACTGTTGAATGGCACAGTGGTGTTAACCTAAGTCAGAGGTTCTCGATTATTTTATGTCATGCACCCCCCCCCCCCGAAATAGAATACTATCGAGAACCTGATAATATTTATTTATTTATCTGTACAAACCACTGTATACAATCACCTGATTATCAAAATAGATTTATAAAATGAGCTGAGATAACATCTGCAACAACTTAAAACAATTTCCAAGTTCAGTTTATTAACTCAATTTGTAACATTTAAAGCAAGACTGCTCAGTCTGTGTGATTCTCAAAACAGAGAAAAAAGTGCAAATGATTCACTGGGATGTGCATTTTTATAGACTTAACACAGTATTATTCAAAACTTTTTTAAACTGTAAACACTGGTCACTTGTCAGCTTCATCAGCTTATTCCTTTTCAAAAAGGTACAGTGGTACCTTGACTTACGAGTGTCCCAACTAACAAGTTTTTCGAGATACGAAATGCCGTCTCTTCGGACGATTTTTTGCTTTGAGTTGAGAGCTAAAACTCGAGTTACGAGCAAGCCTCAGATATCCCACCATTAGTTGGTGCTGCGAACGCCACAGTGAACGCCGCAACATCCGCCCAGCATCCCAAGTCTCACTCGGTCACTTTAAGCGGTCAGCTCCCAGTGGAAGAAGCAGTGTAGTGCTGACATTTGTGCTTTCAGTTATTTTGCAAAACTTTGTTTTTCCAACCATGGGTCCGAAGAAAGTGAGTGCAAAGGACAGTGCTGAGAAGAAGAAGCGGATGATGTGCATTGAATTAAAGAAATTGAAAATAATTTTCTACCATATTCTTTATTTATAAGTACATTTTTCTTATTTAAAAACATGTGTTTTTGGGGGGTCTGGAATGGATTAATTGCATTTCATTTCATTTCATTGGGAAAAATTGATTTGACATACGAATAATTTGAGTTACGAGCTCACGGAACAAATTAAACTCGTAAGTCAAGGCACCACTGTATATGACTTTTTAACATTTGTTTTTTTTATTGCTTATATTTTAGCTTATCAGAAGGAATGAAAAGTGCATAACATTTGCATTTACTTTGTAATTCTGTACTTTATACTGTGTAATTCTACTGGGTTGAGCGGGCGGCCCCACCTCTCGCTCCCCCCCGGCGCCTCGCCCCACTATTTGAGAAACAATGACCTAAGTGAACATGTCACCCTTCAATCCCTTTGAGCTTCTCTACTCTGCTCTGGTAGGTGTGTTTTTTTAAGCCAGCCTTGCTCCAGACTGAAGAGAAGGATAATCTGCCACAGTATTCTCCATCCAGGATGAGTCTGCCAACCTGATAAAAGACACTACGATAACACAGTAAGGACTCATTCCAAAGTTTCAAGTTACTTAAAACTTTCTTTCAAACCTTACAGCAATTCTACAATTTTCTCTAAGAAAGAGGGGCTTACATTTGAGCAAGCCCACCAAAAACCCCTCATAAACAACAGAATCTGAATCAAGAGAGGAGGGATTATAAAAAAAAAAAGGTTTCTTGCTATCGTAATGGCTTTGCAAATGTCTTTGAGCCCAAACTTGATTTTCGTTAGCACATTTCTTTCCACTGGATCCAAATACCGGGACACTTAGGAATGGATTTAATATTCTCAAAGTGCTGGTAAAGTTTCATGCTGACTGTAGAAGTTGGAGTCTTAGTGGCCTGTGCGACAGAGCTGGGCGGTTCAGAGGCTGCAAACGTTGCTGCTGCTCTGGTGGGCCCTGACGCTCAGCTCCATGGCTGGAGCTCGGGCTCGACGATGAAGCCCATTAAAAGCAGATCAAAGGGCTGTCTTCCTCCCTCTCAGTCTCTCTTGCTCTCTCCCTTCCTTGCCCTCTAATCCTCCAATGTCTACTGATTCAAAACATATTTAGACAAGCTATCAATCCCAGCATGCGTTACTTTAGTGTTTCTTGTACCTTATTAAGATTCTTACTAAAGCATAATAAAAATGAAATATGAGCCTGTGTGCTCGGTTTTACATGAGGGTGTGTTCATCTTACATATTCAACCTGAAAAGAGCATGTACTAAAACCCAATTCCTGGTAATCCACCATCTCAGACTGACATACAGTAATAAATGCTTGGTTGATATTCTGCTCTCTACAGTCTTCTCCCGTCTCTCTCTTAAACAAACCCTTCTAAATCGCTCTCAGTCTTTCTAGTGAGGCCATTTGGCTGGAGAAAGGCCCAAAGATTTTTTTTTCTTTTTTTTTGGGTGGATAATCCCTTCAAGCTTCCAAAAAGGCCTCATTTACAGTTTTCTTTCTCCATGCTTCATCACACTCTCCTGCTGTCTCTCTCACTTGCCTTCTATCACAATCTCTCCCTTCTGCCCGCCCCTCCATCCGCACCCATTCTGTCTCTCTCTGCCTAACCCTCTGCGCATCGGGAGCAGACAGTGGCGCTCATTTCACTTGGATTAATCCCCTCTCACTTTCTTAAAGACTTCAATTACTGCCTCCTCTATTTGCGGCTCATCTCTGCTAATGCCTGTATCTCCCTGGCCAGGGTTTAGACTCACAAGCATACAGAGGGACACACACACAGAAATGCACACGTACACGCACATAGCTTTGCCTTCCACAGCTGACCGAACCCTCTCTGGTATTTTGCTGCTATGCACAAATGCAAACATTTGCACGCATTTAAACAGCAGCAACAAAAAGGAGGGGATTCTCAATAAACTACACCGGGAATAAAATCGGATGGGTGCTGATGAGCGCAGGTTGGGGTGATGCGAGGGGGGAACTAAACGAGCATAAGCTTTGGCAGACTCAGACATCTTGGCACAAAGAGTGTGGGGCACAAGTCACGTTATATCTTCCCCCCCTCTTCTCTCCATCCTCCAGCTCTAATCTCCTCTCTCCCCTCTTTTTCTCCACACCCTGTAAACTGCACCCAGTCTCCCAGTCTCCCTTGTTCTCCTCCTTTGCTCTTTTCCCCTTTCGTCTGACTCACATCCTTGACGACGTGAAGCGCGTTTGAAGTCGAGTTGGTCCCGTCTAACTAGCGGCTGCAATTACTGACTCACCGGGATGCAGGATGCTGTTGTTTTTCATTCCGCAATGAATAGAAAGAAACCGTTCTCCAAGGTCAGCCTGTCGTCACTTCACTCCACTCAACGAAAACCAGGGCCCTTGTGTGGGCTTCAATTGGCATCATTACAGTAATCATAGGTGAGTGGAGAGGAGAGTCGCAAAGATGTAAGACTACTATTTTCCAATTTCCGTGTTACCTTTTCTAGCTATGTTTTTAAGTAAAAGGTGGAATCCAAGGTAAAGACTTCTTCACAATAGTGCGAATTAAGGCATCTAGCCAAATGTCTCAAAACATTAGGATGGGCTTATTTAGCATGCAGATTTTGGCTTTTTGTGTTTATCCCTTTGGCAAACATCTCCTGGCAGTCCATGTGTTACAGATGGGGAGGTGGAAAATGCATAGTCTTCTACATACCCCTTGTTTGCTGAAGTTGAGTAATTAAGGTAACTCAAAGAAAAATGACACAAACGAAACAGCAAAAAAGGGAATATCTCAATGGCAGAAGACCAGGAAACTGAACTGAAGAAGCAGTAGCTTCTTCTTCTTTCAGTAGCAGACTAAAAGTCTGGGGGGTAAAACAAGAGGTAGTTGGGATGCAATAGGGGAATATAGACTAGACAGTGAGGTCTCAAGGTTTCCTGCTGGTGAGCAATGAGGAATGGCAGGCAAGCCGGCGTTTAGCCAGGCAAGCAGGCTGACTGGCAGACCGGGTGGGTGGCGAGGAGTTGGAAGAGTGGAGGCCACCCATCCCTCCTCTGTTGCACTGTGATCAGGCGTCCCTCAGGGAGCAGTGGCCCCTTTGAGTTATATGTCCCTTTAATAATCCATCTGGGGTGCAGTGCACGCGGCCAGGCCCATAAAGACCTGATTTATTCCCTTGCTGGAAATGAAAGGACCTGGCGACGCTGGGCAGAAAGCAGGGACTGCTGGCCCTGCTGTCAGGAGATAGAGCTGATGGACGGCCTGCAGTGCCATAACCACCCACAACCACTCCACCCTTCAGCACACCCTTTCCTAGCCCACCCCTCTCCTCATCCCCCTACCTTGGCTCTTCTCATCTGGACTTAATAAGTCTTTTTATGGTCGTTCAGTAGGAGCGGAAATGTACTTCCGTTTCATCCTCCTGCCTGTGTTCATATACGTGCAGTCATTTAAAACTGTGGTGGTAATTTGCATTTTGCCGCGTCATCCTTTAAAGCATCTCCAGGAGCCTGTCCAAACTATCTGGCAATGTGCTGATTGGTGCCGTGAACTACTCTCTGTTGTGCTGTGCATTTCATTTGGTTGCTGCAGTATTTGTCAGACTCCCATTAGTTTGTCTTCCCGAATCCACAAATAAGAGCAAAAATATGGGGATGTTTCTCCACCGGTTGGTGAGTAAAGTAATGGGGTGTAGATCAAAGTAAACTGGAGGGAAATTGGAAGGATGAACTGGACGGTGAATGAAGGAACGGGTAAGAAGAAGGGTGCTGGCACAGCAGAAAGGAACAGTGTGTCTGGAACCAGGCATCCCCTAACACTGCTAGACAGATTATTTTACACACGTGATACACACACACACAGAAATCCAGCCTTTGCCTATGCCTCAGCAGGCTTTTAGGGGCACCAGAGTGGAAACATTAAAACAAACACCTGTCTCCATGAACTTGCGGTTGCTGAGAAGTGCTGAATGTCAGACGTTCCACAGCAAGTTAAAGGCTTATACCTTCCGCCTTCTTTCTTTATCCTTAAATCTCTTATTTACATTATAATATATTTCACCTTCTCTTTATCATGCTAAGCTCCAGTGTTACCTTCTTTTTCTAGTGCACTGGCAAATCTGCCCATTTGTTCTTAAAGTCTTCACCCTGGCTGATCACCCTGATTGCCTTCTTACTTGAGCACCCTGCCCTCTGTTTCTCTCCCTCCATCCTTCCTTTCTCTTTTTCTCTTTCCCTCCCTCTGCTCTGTGGATCATAACCCTGCTTTAGATAGCTTTCATTTCACCAGCTCTTCAAAGCTTGCGTCTTAAGCATATGAACTTCTGAAGTGGCTTGAGCTGGCCTCGTATCTTTTATTCCGCTTTGAATGCTAATGCCTAGATTTTGAAGTAACTTTGCTCAGAGAAGCCTGCACTCTCTTTGCCACTCTGCGGCTGACTAAGACAATAAACGCAATTCTTATTTGGTTTCTGCATTATCACACTTCTTTACATAGTGGTCACAGTTTTGGGCGCACCACCACACAAACTGTTTAATATCAGAGAAGTTCTTGAGTTTCATTTTTATGTCGAAAGCCTTGCACATTCCAGTTTCGTGGTTTCTTGAATCAGCACAGCTCTTTTAAAGTTGCAGGTTTTGGTTTGACAAAAGGAAGAGGAACTGACTGCAGTGAATTAGATCAGTGGAGCAGAGAAAAATGATGCTTGTCTACTCGGACAATCCACGAGAGACCAAAAATGATCAGACCCATTTCCGTTTCTGTTTCGTCCTCTCACTCATCTCTCCTCCGTCTCCCTTCGCCTTCTGTTGCCCATGGCATGTTCATCTCTCATTTGTAATTCAAATTGCCTGGCGTAGTTCAGCAACAGAAAGTTGCGCTGTGTTATTGGCCGTCAAACAAATTAGCCTACAACAAGGTCGGCCATCCACTCGCATCTACTCATTGCCCACTTGTCTTTCTTTTTTTTTTTTGCTGATGTTTAATCACCCTGCTACCACAACCAAACACTCAGATCACCTGCAATTTATGACCTTCAAGTTTCTCATTAATAGTATCTCTTCATCCCACCACTCCACTCCTTCTCCAATTAGACTGAAACTTTCATTACTTACACAAGTAATTTATAGCTCTACAACCCTCAGCTATCACTCCTCTGTAGCCCTTATCACTGTCACCACTGCCTCTCCCACCTCACGTCCTTCTGTACCATACCATTACATGGTCTCTGCAGATTATATTTTTTATATTACCTTACTGCTAGTTTCTCCGTCTGCTCTCATTCACAACTTGCCTCCTCCAAGGCCTTGTAAGGTCTAAATCTTTGCTTTCCAGCTTGTCTGCTGTGAGTAGTTGTGTGTTAGTGTGATACTGCAGGGCCTTGGCACTAAACAACTAAGTTACTGTTGTTGGCTGCTGATATTTCATTTGCAGAGGGAGGAGACTGGGGCAGTGTGTCAGTGGTGGTGAGTGGATGAGCTCTCAGGCAAGGAGACAGCGGAGAAGAGCTTTGCAGATCTCTCTCAGTCACTCTTCCAGGCCTGACTGGGGGCTCTGTCCCCCATCTTTTCAAAGTGGCAAGGAGCCATGAAGTTGAGACTCTCTTCCTAGCATGTGCTCCAATCATCGGTAGTGTCTCCAATGACCTGCCGAGGGACACACTTGTAATGAAGAGTCATCAGAGACTCACAACATTTATTTTTATTTTTACAAAGACTAAGTAAATTTTAAAGCTTAAATTTAGTTGTTTTTTCCCCTGAAGCAGTAAGCGAGACTCCAGTAGCAGTTATTGTACTTCTCCACTTTCAGCATTAAAGTCAAATTTGATCTACAAGGAGGAGTTCTTGAGTGAGGAGGAGGCTTCTTTCCTGTAAACAAGCAATTATACACACTCAGCATGCAGAGTGGGACTGCACTGTCTGTCAATAGCTACTTAAGGCTGTGACAGAAAGTGGATGTAAGAAGTGTCGGCCATAAAGCGTAAATCTCTGGCAGAGAGAGGGGAAAAAAAGCTGAGTTTAGCATAAGCTGAAATTAAGCTGGCAATATAGGACATCCAAATATCTCTAGCTCTGGCTGCATCATTAGGCAGAAAGAGAGCCAGGAAGTTCTGCAATGCCACTGTCATGAAAAAGCAACATATCAAGCATATAGTGTCATCCATATTCTGACAATGTGTGGATATGATGGACAGTAATAGGGAGTGAGATTATGTATAGGTAGGCGCACATGTGTGCTTCAACATATATGTATCCATTCACGTATGAATATATCCACCTGTAATCGCAGTATATGCACATGTCATGAAGGGAGAGGAGGGGGAAGTGCGTGCTGTCCCTGTGACTGCGACTCACCTCCTTGCTCACAGAGCTGTTGGGCCAGAGCATCCTTGAAAATGATCTGTCCTCGGTGTGTTGCTGTGGCTCTGAGAGAAAGACAAGAGACAAAGAGAAGGAGAAAAAGAGCATTAACACAAACAGCACTAAGGAGAAAGTTAACTGCTCTGTCCTTAATATATGAAGATCAATCTGGCACAGATGGTATCATTTCCCACTAAACCAAAATCTGTTCATCCCACGAAAAGGAGGACATTTTTTGAAGTTCATTAGGATGTGACTTTGAGATAAAGCAACAAGAAAAAGCAAGCTTCTCGCAGGCTAAATATACATTACGTAGGATGGGATAATATTTACATGTGAATGCCAGAAATGACAAAAAAGAGCAGCAGTGAGCTAGGCCAACTACAGACACACAGCCTTATCGTCTCAAAGTGGAAGTCAGTAACTGATGAGCAGCGTTGGAGGTTTTTTGTTACCATGACTGCATATCATCTGACTAAAAGGGTAAGTGTCATTTTATTATCATATTATTTATAGCATTGACAGGGATATTTCATCATTCACATTATTGTATTAATGGCATAAGAAGATTTTTGTGTTCATGTGGTATAAAATACCACAGGCAGGTTATCAAATATCTCCCAATACCATCAGTTCCCTGCACTACCATACTGCACTTTTGTGTGCCAGTGTAAATCTAAGTGTATGTTGCGTACTGAATGTATGGAATGTAATATGAATTTCCTTCCGGTGGCCATGAAATGTATTATTCATTTGAAAACGGAGAGATCTTTAAAAATCTAAGAGGGTGAAATGGCTCAGAGTACAGCAGGGATCTTTTACACAGACAATGTGACATGCTCTGCTGCGCTGCAGCCATGTAGAAAGAGATCCACACTCATTTGTGATAGCAGAGTTACATGAGTAAAGATGCACAGTGAAGAAGCAGGTCTCGGATTCTGGACTGTAAATGATAACAACAACCGAAACACTACTATTACCACTACTACGACTGTAATATTATAACAACATACAACTGTTGTTATGATGTTTATGTAAAAACAGTGGCTGTTAGTGACAGAATGAAGAGTGAATGACAAGAAAATTAAAAGATAAAAGCCCATAACTCAGGCACAAGTGGGAGCTGGAGGTGGAAAAGGTATGGAAGAGACTGTTATTTTTGAGTATTGATATTGATTGAGTATATAATTGAGTCCTTGAAATGAGTTGCTGGAAAAAGATTATTAAGTTTTAGAGTCCCAGAGCTCATTCTAGTCAGTGGCAACAGCAAGACGGGATGTGTATTGGTCCCGTGAAAAAAAGTTCTCTGCAATGGGGAGACACTACATTTTTAGATGACTAGTAAAATCTGTATTGTACTACTATGACAGCATAAACTGCATTTTCCCCACATTATACACAAAGGGAAAACAAGTTTGGAATTGAGGTAAAAAACATAAAGAATATAAATATCACAACCATGACATGTTTCCTCGCTGACTGCTTGCAGCATTACTGCTTGTCTCATCTGTCTGGCCCTCAGACAAAATATTTATGTTGTAATTTGGCTTTACTAAATTCTGAACATCATCTGCGGCACGTAAATCTGAGCAGCCTAATGCTAAAACGCACACTGATGCAGAACTGTGAACCCACCTAAGTACAGTGAGAAAGTCCCTTCAAGGGGCACTTGTGGAAATAAGAGGCTTCTGTAAAGACACACTTGTGCGCCTCACACAGTTATCTCAGTGTTGAGGGTATTCCCGGGATCCAGAGACATTACACAACATTTCTATTATCTAAGTCAAACTAATGAAGTGGAGTGCTGAGTAACCTCACTGCAATTTCAAATTCACTCTACATCAAACTGTACGCAAGCAATCCAGACAGATGTGCGTGTATGTGCGCTGCACCACACCCGCTCAACTTTTCAGTGCAGGCCAAGAAGACTAAGAGAGGATTTAAAATAAGCTAAAATTTATGGGATGTGGGCATCGTGGGCGCTTGAGTCAGTGAGCTCCACATCCATTTTGCAGACTTTCTCCTTCTCCTGCTTCATTAGTCTTTCCTTCTTTAAAGTCCCACATGGATTTTTCCTTGCACCTCCCATCCCTACCCCACCCTGGCCCACCATGCGGACTCAGGCCTTTTATGGGTGCCAAGGAATTTACTTGTTCATCTCAGCTCATGAATAATGAATAGGCCCCTCATAAATTAGTATAGAGCTCTTGTGCCCGGGCAGAGCTGGGGAGAAAACATACTTAATTACACTCATATTTCAGAATTGGGTGAAAACTAATTTGAGTTTGGTATTTATGAATAAAAGATGGCGCGTAACGAACAGCGGGTGGGGATGTAGGAACAAGGCCCTTAAATATTTACTAAACAGTCTCAGCTCAAGTTCACTAAACAGGTTCTGTTAAGTGGCACGGGACATGGGACGGGGGGCTCTATCAGAGCACATTTGACCTCACACGCATCTTTTACACGCATCACACTGAACACACACATCTGTGATAGTAACCCTTTCCAAGCCTAGAAGGAGAAAAATACCCTGCAAAGCTGACAGCAGTGGCAGAGTTATTCCAATCTTTTACTAAAAGATTAATGGTAAGCACACAACTATGTAGAAATACTGAAAAGTTTAAGTATTATTAAGAAAATGTACTCAAAGTATCAAAAGTAAAAATAGTTATTATGCAGCAGAATGGCCCTTGTTATATAAAGTTATCTTTATATTTTTGAATTCACACTTCAGGTGTGTAAGAAGCATTTCAATGTTAGTTAGTTAGTTAGTTTAATGTTAATTTCATCTATAACTAACCAGATCTTGTTTGGTTGTTTAATCTATAAGAATGTATCACATTAAATAAACTACTTATATGTTTGTTGGTAAAGTGACAATCTGCAAAACAAATGTCAGATAAATGTCATGGTGGAAAAGGTAAGATATTTGCCCCTGAAATGTAGCGATGTAGAAGGATAGCAGAAGTAAAATAAAATATGATTACTCAAGTTAAGTAGAAGGAGCTCAAAAAATTCTTGAGTCAATGTACTTAGTTACACCACTTAGACATGACTTTTTATGGGAAAGCTTTTTAAAATGCAATTACTCAGAAGTGTCTTTGAACATTTCAGAAGCACTTGTCTGTTTCTAATGATGTTGTTTTCTTTCCCTCCAATAAATACAAAGGCATCTTCCAAACAATGACAGAGGAGATATATTCAGTTGGAAAGAGTGCTTTTCCTTTCAAAGTACGTGTCTGTCTGAGTGGATTGACTATGTGTGACTTAATAACGTGTATGTCATTAAAACAGTAGCCAGGAGAGGGCATTTAGTCTGAGCTGGAGAGTGTGTGATCGGCGCAGCGCGACGCCAGCGTCTGTCCTGCCGTCACACTCCGGTGGCTCCTCAGCGTGTGTCTCTCATTACCGTCTCCACTCTGGGAGAGACACACACACACACACACACACACACACACAGAGCAGAAAATGATACACACAATACATTTATTGAACATTTAAATGTTAATTTGACTTTCTTTGGGGGGAAAAAAGCAATTAAGGCCCTAAACGTGTTGGTGTCTTTTTTTCCCCTCCTCTCTCCCGTCCTCTGATCATTCATCTTATGAAAATAAGTGTCATCCTCTCCCCTCTCATTAGTCTAGAGGAGCAAAGCTGGAGAGATGGTGAAGAGAAAAGGATTGAAGAAAAAGAAAAGGATTGAGTGAGAGATAGGGAGAGAAGGAAGGGAGGGTGGGTGGGATTTGGTCAGAGGAAATGGAGATGGGGGTTAGATGGCCTTGTCTGTCAAAGTCCACAATCTGCTGTCAAATAGCAAGGCATGCGAGTAAAGGCAGAGATCCAGTCCACACAAACACACACACACACACACACACACACACATACTCCAAGCCACATATGAGCTTTAACATGTATGCAGATGGACAGGCTGTCACTCAAAGAGCTCCCAAAAGAGCCTGGAGTGGGTAATTACCAAGCATGTCTTCCATGTTAGATTACATGTTGCTGTCGGCCATAAGCATCCCCCAGGAGCCAGCCAGCTCTCTGCTAACCACACACACACATTCACACACACACACAGCGGGTACCAGTAACAGTTGATTTACCCTAAAGCCATATACATGCGGTATACATGCGGTTGCAAACTTTTGCAACAGTTTTTACAAAAGCTGGTGAAAAAAATACGATTTTCTCTCCTCTCACAAACTATTACATCCGAGGGTGGAGAACACACACGTTGCCTTCGCTCTTCTTCCCTCGTTAGACGACACTCTCATCCCGTTCTCCTCAAATCCCAATTAAAATCTCATTTTCCCTCCCAGCTCGCTAGGCCTGTTGGTAATCATGATTAATATGAGGAGTTTCAGTGGGGTGCAGTTCTAGTCGCCAGCACTGATTTGGTGCATTTGGACCAAGCTCTTAAAATAATACAGGCTAATTGGTTGATTTATCTTCCGTGTTGAGGACCAGCTGTGGTTATGGCATCACAATCAACGGGTAAAGGAATGGAGAGGGAGGAAGATGGCAAAGTAAAGATGGGACAGTGAGAGGTAGACTGAAAGGAGAAACAAGAATCCACTGCTTCACTTAAAATGTGAAGCAGTGTTTCTTGATTTCAACCCACCCTTGATATTTTCATACCCATCAGGGCCTGAGAAGGTGTGATTGGCTTCGTGGAATCACATTACTCCCCCATTCCCTCCGCCCCTAAATTAATTAATTGAAAAAGGCTCTTGGAGAACATGCAAATTTAATGAAGCACCACAGAGGAGGGATTTGGGAGTTGTTTGGCAAATTACCTGCTTGTTAGCACAGGGTCATAGAGAGTTGCGGCTCCAAATACAGCCAGAAGAAGCGCAGTTAGTGCTCAGTATACAGCCAGGAGAGGAGCAATTGACCTTGACTACTGTTAGTGAGTAATAATTAGGGGGATTAGGAAAACAACAGCAGTTAGTAGTAAATATGTGAGGAAGAAAAAAATAGAGCCATGTGTAAAGTAGCTGTAGATTTTGTCTTGAAAACGGCTACTTCAGAAAATAGATATCTGAGAAAATCAGCCTTTCAAAAACCTTTGCCTCCCTCCCTCCCTTTCTCAGTAAGGGTCAGCTTAGGACAACAGGGGGGAAAAAGAAAAATCTACCGTATTGACCCGGAGTCAACAACAGATAAGATGAATCCTGACAACAACAAGTCATGTCTGCAATTTATCTTGTCAGTTACAGCGGAGCACATTTGCGGGGACAGACAGCGCCGAATGTGAACCAATCATTTTTCACAAAAATACATCTGGAGCGGACCCCCCTCTCCCACGAGCATGGTTCATTTTGCTGCATTTAAAATCAAGAGCTTTACCGTATTTATGTTTTTTTTTCAATCTCCACACTCTGTTTCATCTAGAATTGATAAGGTGGTCCCCTGATGGGAGTGTGTGATGTGGGAACAGCACATATGTGGTGCGGACAATTTGTGGCCATATTGATCAAAGCAGTGATGTGTAATATCCATGTATCTGTGAGGACACATGTGAACAGGTCTGTGTCTGTGTACACAGGTGTATGTATGTAATTACAGGGCTCATGGACTGTCCCTTGGGAAATAAGAGAATATCATGAATGTAGAGACCTTTAGGGTGAACAGCAACAGGAGCCCGGGTTGTGATCTGTTGAAGAGCACAAGAATGGGCTTGCTGCTAAAAGTTGATGATTTACTGTTAAAGTCTGAAAAACTGGCACATTTTAAAAGTCTGCCAAAGGTTAAACACATGAATATGAAAGATATAAGAGTTGCTGTCTTATATGTGAATGTGTGATATATGAAAATTGGATTTATATGGGTGGACTGTGTCAGATTTGCAGCTCTGGTCGGTTTGTGGAGAAAAAAAGTGGATTGGATTTATGTGCTCTGTCATGCCTCACATTTCTAACCCATATTTCTACATCTGCAATGCCAAATGCGATTACTTGAATCAATCTTTCATTTTCCCTGACCCGATGTCTACAATGAATCTTTCACACGGCCACAGGAAAGTGTGGAACTTTAATGATGAGGGAAGCTCATTAACCAGTGATTTTATGTTAAAAAACAGACTAATGGATTTACTTGAATAACAGGAAATCAATGGGGAAGACTAATACTAGGAGAATTTAGGGGCTGGATGAGATAGGTCATCTGTCAGTCTGACACACTGACCTTTGACCTATGCTTAATACAACACTGTTTATCATCCTGCCTGTGAGAATCACCAGACTGGATAAACGTAAGCACAAATTATTAACATAAAATGGAAATGTTGACCCAGTTTTAATTGATTACTTTATTCTGCAATTGATTTAACATGTCTCCAAAAAGGATATTTGCGCTTTGCGCTTTTGGACAGCATAATAATGTTTTCAGAGGACTGAATGATCTCTAGTTGGTGGACTGCACACCTAAAAGCAGCAGTATGTCAACTATAAACAGCTATCTGCTATAGCCACTGTTAATCAGGGCACATGGAGTCCAGTTGGCTAAGCTCTTTCTACAAAAGCAGCAAAATCACGTTGTGCTTACACACAGCCATGGACTGCAGTCAGCCACGTCCTCTGCAGTAACGTGCGGCCTGTTTCACAAACTTCACACTCGCAGAAACCTGCCTACTTTTGAACAGATGGCAGTATCAACACCACCCGGCACAATTACAGCACAGGAACAGTTCCTTTTCAATTACAGCTAACAAGACAAGAGAGTGGTGGAGCATCCACCTGCCCTTCCTTTTTCTATTTCTCCACCTAACTGCTCCTACAAGTGGCTTCAATGAGTCTGTGACTTACTGTAATAGAACAACAACAGCTAGCAGAGATGTAGAAAAAAGAACAAATGTGCAAGTGTTTGCCAACAGTTGCATATTTACAACCATGCATACAGCCGCATGCCTTGACATAAAGTAAAAGTGTGAAATTAGATCTGCAGACATCCATCTACTCAGAGGAACACTTTGGGAAAGGAGGCTCACAAGCAGTAATTAAAGCATTCTCCAACAAGGCAGCTGTCTTGAGACCCACAGGGAGACAGAGCAAAACACTGCAGCTCAAAAACACATCTTGCACACACACACACACACACACACACACACACACACACACACACAGACATACCAACATTCAAGGATATGTTCATGCAAGGCTCATGTGCACCTAGATAAACCCATACAGCACCTACATACAACAAAGACTTAGGCACAGTGTTAATGCTGTTTGAATGTTTCTTTGAAGGTAGCTGTTACATATAAAACCCCATGGATGCATGCGCTTGCTTGCACACGCACACACACAGACACAGACACACTGAACTGACTGCCTTGAGGCTGTAAGTGAAGCAGAATAAAGGCAAAGAAAGGAAGGGACACACCAGTGCATCTTTGCATTCACCAGACGAAGCTATTAACCATTCTCACCTCCGCTAAGTGCAGCAAAGCATTCAATACATTATGTAGTGGTGTGTCTGAGCAAAAAGAATAAAAAGTGGGGCACAACTGTGTTTTATGTAGTCATTAAAGCAGAAGTTGATTAGCATTTTGTGTGTAAGAAAAGATTTGCTCCTGGCCTACAGTGTGTATCATGTTAGGGCTGCAACCAATGATCACTTTTATTACAGATTAATCAATCTATTAATTGATTGAATATAACTATAAAAATATATGTATATATCACTATATATACTATATATATGTGTGTGTGTGTGTGTGCGTAAAGTGTATTGACCATTACACTTTCCCGAAAGTAAAATACTCAGAATTTTAGTTTTATTTGACAACAACCCAAAACTCAATTTTCAACTCAAACTCAACTCAAAATTCAGTTTGCAGTGATGTTAAACAGCGAAGCGGGTTGTTCTCGTATATAAGAAGTTGGAACCAGCTATTCCAATATTTCTTACTATTTTTGCTTGACCAATGACTGAAATGACTAATCAATTTCAACACGGTTGCAGAATAAATTAAGATAAAAATAAAAAATAATAATAATAATCATAATAAAATAAGAGTTTGAACGGTGCAATTTTTTTTTATCAATATACGTGTACATGTGTGTGTGTGTGTATTCTCCTTTACTCCTCCACCTCTTCAGCCTCCTCTCCTCTCCTCTTCTCCTCCAAGGCCTCTCCTTCTCTTTAGGTTGCAATTTACAGCCACCCAGAAAATTAGTTCTTCTGGATGCCCACGTCAATGCACTCTATCACACTCCTGCTTGTGATCTGTTACCAGGAACACTCCCACAATATTGCCCATAAAACTGCTCCCAGGCCCCATATTAATGCAGTGGCAGACCAGCTCCAGCCCTGTGAAGGACAGAGGTTGTCTGTGCCTTTAATTTAAACACTCATGGACACATGCCTGTGGAAAATAGTCCTTGTATCAATCGAGTACTATGACCAAGGGCAGGACGTTATTATTTACATTTTGCCCAGTCAAGACAAATGTCTCTCTTACACACATTACGATTATTTTTATGACTTTGTTTGACTTTTAAAGAGATAGGAAGATGTGCTATAAAACTTCACTTCTTGGGTGAGTTAATTTATGAAACCCAACACAAGAAGAAAATATGACAGTTGTGAGATCACAATTTCGACCTAAAGAGTAATAATACTGACAATTCAGTGCAGGAAAAATGCATATGGCACCCAAGGGGGCTATGGCTTTGGTCATAAGGGCCTTGCCTGTTGAATTTTTCCCAGAGTCACGTCAGCAAACCCAGGGAGGGCAATTCTGGAGATGAGGATACACTGGTGGAGATGGGAGCTGTGAACTGGAACAGGGTGCAGTAAGAGTGTCGGAGCATGTGTGTGTGTATGTGTGTGTGTTGTGTGTGTGTGTAAGGAGCAGTCTCCAGCCAGCTGGAGTGTGACTGGCTGACTTTGATAAGGTCAGCCACGGGGGCCCCTATTGTCATATAGTTGTGGCCCCCTGCCAGCCCCACTGTCATCAGCGCTGGCGCACTGCTGCTCCATGCTTTACACTCACACGCAAACACACAGCACACACGTGGACACACACTCCGACACTGAGGAAACACACAATCCTCGTAAGCTGACACGCGCTCAACAGTAAATGTGTTTGCTGGCAGACGAAAAAGCCAGTAAATCTGTTCGGCTCCGTGGATATTGTCTAAATGGCAGCTCCACTTCAGCAAATTCCCCAACTGAATCCTTTTTTGTCAGTTTGTCCATAAAAGTCTCTGTCTGATAGTCTATCGTGTCCCTCCAGGAATTCATTGAGGGATTTTTGCGAGCACTGCCAAAATGTTTAATTTAGCTGTGGTTTTTATGAAACACTGATGTGCAATTTGCAGTGCCTTTCAAGTTTTGAAAGAGGATGACTGGTAATAAAAAAGAAAAAAATAAGGGATTAGTTTGCAGTTTGATTTGACTATCCAAGCATTAAAATTACATGATGATAATGATGCTTTCATTTTTCGATTAGATTTAATTTTAAAAACACTTTTCTTGATGTAGAAGTATGAGAATTATCTCAGTCAAATGTAGAAATATTTCTGGGTGAATTTCTAAAAGATCCTTGCACTGTAATGTGGTGCTGTGCTGCTGTGACTTTGCATGGGGCAAAATTACTGGAGTCCTCCCTTTTCCCTCTATGCTTCTCCAGCAACAGCTGCTAATTGCATTTTGACTGATTATCAGCATGAGGCTGTGAATCACCAGCCAAGAGAACTACGGGGAAAGAGAGTTAGAGGATGTTTCCAACAGACAGAGATGGAGAAAATGATGAAAAGCAAGATGAGAGATGGGAGGGTGGAACAAAAATGAGAAAAAGGAAAAGCAGAGGCTGTTTTTAGATGTACAAAGGTAGGTTTTTTCTGACTTTTTCCCATCAACTGTGCAGTGTCTCTGAGTAACTGGTTACTGCTAGTTCCTAAATAAGGTGGTAATAGAAGCCATTCACACTACTGAGAATGGATGATGACTCCTTACTAAGGCCTTTATGTAATGTCAGAGAAAAAGAGCATCATGTGAACCATCATGTGAGTTTTTCTATCACAAAGCGCGTCTGTGTCTGTATCACACCCACCCTCGGGGGATGGGTGGATCCGTTCAACCACTCACACATTTCCCAGTGAGAAGAAGGACCGAGCCCAGTGAAATGAGAGGATGGCGATATTTCCGTTAATTCTCAACAGGGTGAACACCCTACACCTGCCAATGCACAGGCCCTGTCAAACAAGGTACTGAGGAAATAAGCACACACACACACACTCTGTCTCTGTCCCCGGTTTAACCTCCAGTTATGGTGCATGCTTTCTCTGACACGATGGCCTTTTAACATCCTTTCTGTGGCTCTGACAGAGAAAACACACGCCCGTGATTACAGCTGATAAGCCCAGCTCAGACTCACTGAGTCAATATCCAGCCGCACAACATTAACGGATATTACTGTTACAGTTTACGACTTCCATGTCTGGGTCAGACGCGTGGCAGCTGCGAAGCTCCTTGTCTGTTTCACAACTATTCATCTGCAATCGTTCTCCCTTATTCTCTCTCAGCCGCTCTCTTTCGCACACATACACTCACACATGACTTACAGGAAGTTGACGCAGCCAGTGCCGGGTGGTGGGGCGATCCAGACAAAGCTAAAGCTGGAGGATGGCTGGTGGCTAACGTGGGAAGCGACCACACTGCAAACAAACTGGGTTCCACCAAACTGCCGCTCTGGCATTACACCTGGGGGAGAGAAGGGAAGAAAATGAGAAAAAAAAAGACAATTTACAGAGAGTTATCTTTTGTCGCTTAGATTTGTAGTGTTTTATATTTTATCACTGAATTACTACCACACATTATTTGAAACCTAACTAAGTCTTGTAGATGTTTTCCCTGACTTCCATGGTAGCTGGTTTTCATTTATGTTACCACAGTGTTATTGTCAACTAGCAAAGGCCTAAAACCACACCCAAAGGCAAACAAATATTAAACATGCATGTGGTGTAAAGGTTTTTATATTTAATTTATGACCTCCTGAATTAAAAGCATTGCTTTTTGGTAGCCAACTCTCAACAGTTTCCAAACAGCAGACTCTAAAAATGAATCACACACACACTCAATTAAATTACTGCACACTCACTGAGTTACTTTGATAAAACAGACAGAAATTATGATGTTCACTGTGATGGAGTACCAACAGTATCGAAAGCAGGTCTGTTCAGTATGATTTTATACAGCTATGGAATGAAAATAGAACTGTAGGAAAAATCACATTAAAATAAAAAATTGTATTCTGTGCAAAATGTTTTTCAACTAAATCATAAACCTATCAATTTCAAATGCTGCAATGTTATTTGGTAAGAGTGAATGCAATAAGTATGAAACTAATGCATGAAGTGACTGGCAAAGGAATTTTAGATAGATACACAGATATGATACAAATGACTATTGATAATGAAAACAAATGGGAATATTACCATCTACCAATGTCTCCAGTTTTGCACACACAAATCCACCTTATCCCTTCCTCCCTTTTTTCCATTTGCTTTTTTATTTCTCCCCTCAGTCGTTTGATCTCATGCCATTTTACTGTTAGTTTTTCCATTCGCTGGGATCCTACAATTTCCTTTTTTCTTCCTCATTGCTTCCTGTCCTTACACTCACTTCTCATCCACCTTCTCTGCTTTCATCATTCAATTTTTTTTTCTCGACCCTCTCCGTCTTTTCTCTGTCCGTGTGAGCTGACACTACATAACAGTGCTCTTATTAATGAGGGTGCCGTGCCGGCTATGATTGCACCGATGGAATGACATCATGTCACACAATCTTTCCCGTCATATCACAGAGGGCAAGGGCAGGACGCCGCCGGACTCATCAATCACTGCACGGACCTACAGAACAGTTTAATAATTTACTGTAACTACGTGGCTTGGGAGTGTCTGTGAAGAGGCGTTCAAACTGTGCGGTAACTATCACAAATGCAACTAAAGAATGAAGTGTGCATCTCCCAGACAGACAATCTGGACATTTGTCATAATTCTACAAGACTGAGGCAACATAATGTGGTCCAGTGTGCACAGAGCAAACACATTCAGCCAGTTTAAAAATGTATGTGATGTCCCATCTCTGCGCAAAGATGTGCGCCGAGCTGCAGTGCTCTGGCCTCTGCTCTTTATAACCTGCTAACACAATCCCCTCCCCTCCTCTCATCTCTGCCCTCCTCCCCCCCTCTCCTCTCCTCTCCTCTCCTCAATCATAAGTCAACTCACTGAAAACATAATCAGCAATGATTAATAACATTGGCACTTTAATATCTCCTGAATCAATGTGCAAATCAATATGCAAAGACCGTGTGTCTGTGTGTGTGGTGCAAAACTAATTATTTAAAGAGAAATAATTCCGCCCATTTCTGACAGTAATAAATTTGACCTCACAGATTGCATCCATAAATACATACAATGTCGACAGCACCATAAATGTTTCTGTTTGACTCAGACAGCTGTGTGTGCGTGTCTTCTTTTGCATCAGTGCCTGAAATTTATGTATATGTGTGTGTGTTTGCTATGGTACAAACAACCCTCGTTATCATTGCTGTCGGATGAAAAACTGAAAAAAACAAGCTTGTTTTAAAATGGAGCATCATGTATTCATACGTTCCTCCTGTGGGGTTTGTAAAGGTTCTCATCAAACCCAGGAGTTGTGCATTTTCTCATCTCATGTGAAGAAACATCAAACTCTGGAGTTCATACTGAATAATCATCAAAGCAACATGATTTAAGAGGCTTCACATGACAACAACATATTGTGTCATTATGTGTGAGTGCAAGCAGCGTGTGGGCCTCGTGTGTCAGATTTACGAGGTGTCGGGGAAAGCAGCCTTTTCACATTGCTAAGGAGCTGCTGGTGTGTAATAACAGACTGAGATGTAATCACCCACTAATAGTACTGCTGTTCTCTAATCACCTCAGCTACAACCTCTCTGCGTAATGGCCACGATTTACTCTTGAGCAAACACATACACACTCACACAAGGAAATGCACATAAACACACATTACTGTCTGGGGTTATTGCAGTGTTGTTTGCCTGGGCAAGATCTCCTCAGCATCCTATCTTTACCGACAACATACGGCACTGCAAAAATCGTTTTCTGTGCTGTTCTTACATAGCACTCAGAGAAGCATGCATTGACATACCCATACATCTTTCTCCCTTTTTAACCCCCCTCTCCACACACAACCCCAACACAAAAGAGTGCCATTTCCAGAACAATTTCCCTGCTGTTACATGCCACGTATTTACTGCCGCGACCAAAGCAGTCAAAACAACAGTTTTGGCACTAATTGTCCAATTTTGTGGCAGAGGAAGAGAGGGCGAAGAGCTGTGAGTCTTTCTCACCACATTGCCACGGTGCAATTTGAGAATCCCTGCAGATGTGCATAATACAAGCTTAGCTCTTGTGGCAATGGAAACACTATCTGGAAAGCTGCAAAGACAAACAGAAAGAGAGAACTGTGGTGATGGAGTTGAGCAGCAGACTGAGCAGAGAAGATAGCAGAAGGAGAAAGTAAACGGGCTTTGGCCAGCGTGGACAGAAACAATGAATCACTCATTCAGCTGCCTTACTCAAAGGAATATTCTTATTTACAGTGCTGTCACTCATCATTGAGTAAAAGAAAAGGATGGGCAGGGCACAACTTTAAACAACAACTTTAGTGTTGGACAGAGGAAGTTTTTCATTTGCAGTGATGACAAACTCTTGTAAGCCAACCTCAATTAATTTACCACAGGCTACTGTAACAATTTCTTGAATGGGGAAATTGACTAATATTTGATGAAATGAAAACAAACACACAGTAGTCGTTTGGCTAAAACAAGCTGAGCATACAAAGACAAAGGTAGGAAATAAAGAAAATAGCAGCAGACAGAGAGAGCGAGCAATACAGAGACAGAATACAGAGAGAGAGAGAGAGAGAAAGAGAGAGTAACTGTGGGTATGGCTAAAGAAAAGCAGACAGCAGTTAGAGTAGGGTGAAGATGAAAAGGCAAACTGATGCACTCCAGGACACAGCAGCACTGGGACTCGACACTGCTCACAGAATTTCTATTCCCACTTGAAAAATACACTCAGGCGTAAAAATGCAAATAACGAAACCAGTCCCTTTCATGTAGGGTGTGAGAGAGAGAGAGAGAGAGAGAGAGAGAGAGAGAGCACTATTATTCAATAAGATCCAAATCCGAAATGTTCCAGTAAAGCAACAAGCTGTAGTCAACCTGGGCAGAAAAAACAGGAAAGCGCTGATGTTCCTGGTAGTGGCCGGGGAGATGAGCAGAGAAATAGAGAGATGGGCTCTTTCATCATTGTGAAATGAAAATATATAACAAAGCCCTTCCTGTCCTTATATGCCGGGGTCATACCAACTCCAAAAAACACGTTCATTAATTTACTCTTCACTAAGCTGACTTATGGGTTCCTTTTTACGACACCTCTGCTACCTAACAGATGTGACGGATGTTAACTTTGCTTTATGTGCTTGATTTTACTTCTGCCCATTTTTAGTGCTCTGTTCATCTCGTCTTCTCTCATTCTGAGCCCCCACCCCACACACACACAGAGATACTGGGTGATTGATAGGAAGAATTTGCTGAAACATTTGGGTGTTTGATCTCTTTTCAAAAAATGAACTAAGCATTTAAAAGTTTTAGCTTTTGTTGGGAACATTTTACGCTTTCTAAACTTTTATTGTTTATCGTACACTCATGGCCTCATGATCACGCAATCGAAAACCTCTCCCCATGAGCGGACAATGACAGAAGCTTTAACTGCAGTACTAATGCCACCGGGCATGACGCACATTCGATAAGCATCCGCAGAGGCCACTTTCAATTCAATAAGCAGCCACTGGGGGATCTTGGAGGACTGTTGCAGCCATGCATTCGCAGTCAAATGCACGCATGCAAATACGTGCACGCTCGCACTCTTTCACATGCAGATCGGGCACTTGTGAGCTGTCGGTGGTGATTAATGGCAAGGGAAGATGACCTGCTAACTCCCACGGTTTGACTGGGCAGAGCATGTCCCATAAATATAAACGCACGTCGCACGCACGCACACACACACACACACATACACATATCCATGCACTCTTGGGTATGCCCACACACAAACCCAAACAGATACACAGAAACACAGGAAATGGGTGTGTCGGGATTTTAAGGGTCATATGTTGGTTGTAGGGCTGTCACCCCAACATCAATCTCTGCTGGTAATTGTAGTGAATTTTTAAAGCGCCCCATAAAAAGGAAGTGGGAAGTTGAGCGCCTCATATGTATTCATATTCAATCCGCCCATGTCTGCAGCAACAAAGACGCTGCATTTTTCCCTTCCGTCTGGCCTTCCTTTTTTTAAATATGTAAACACTTCAATTCACATCTGTCTGTGTCCTCTTTAACATCTCTGTGTTTAGACACAGCATTTTATCTGTCTTTATATCTCACTTTGCAAAGCTAATGAGCTTTCACAGCTCTCACAGCCAAGCTCAAAACAAGTCAAATAGATGGAGTGAGAATTCTCCCCGATGGAGCAGATGGGCAATCGGTGGCTCAGCCTGGCAGCGACTTCACACTGTAGGATCAGCAGGAGCTGGTCTAACTGGCATCAGAACCGATAGTTAGGCTTTGTGGCGTCGTTGCAAGGACTCGAGAGGCATCATTCAAATTGATGTGCACATTTACCAGAATCACTGAGTTTATACACACCATTTGACATCTGGTTAGTACCAAACAGCTACTGGATGTTGTGCTCATTCAAAAACTGTCCTTCAGCAGTGACTGGCTTGTGGAGCAACAGAAAACTTTAGTCTGAGGGATCTGTCTGTGTTTAATTTGACTGTATCGATTCTTGATAAATGTTTTTTGAGAAGATTTCAAGACTGCTTTTTCCTGCTAGATTTTTAATTGGCAGGCGAGAGGGATCTGGGTGCTTGTTCCAACAGTAAATCTAGTAAAGTGGTCCAACATTCCCTTTACTGGAGCAATTGTCATTAATGAATTCATGTAAACATTTAATGGTATAGCACACACACACACACACACACACACACACACACACACACACTGCTCAACCGTAAGTGCACATGTACTTTCACGACCCAGTACGCCTGCACATACACGTTTACGAAAGCAACCACACACAGAATATTAAAATGCATGTGTGTGTGCAGCAGTTTGCTCGGGGTGTTAATGAAAGCCCTATGAAGTAGCATAATGTGGCGTAAGGAGAGTAGGATATTTGATTTTTGTCTTAAGAATTTATATTTGTCACCACTCACTATATGCTTTTTCATTAAAAGCAGAAAAGTGGGTCTCATTTAAAAAGCACAGATTAATGTTTATGATACATATCTTTGTCCTCCAGGCCTGCTGTATGTGTGTTTGTTGTTGCTGTGTGTGTGTGTGTGTGCATGTACACTCAGACAGATAATAGCCTTATAAGCAGTGATAATTCTCCCCACTTGCTCAGACTAAGAAATTCAATGTATACCACCCCCCAATAATTTGGAGAGCAGGCCCATTAAATGCTCATATTTCATGTGGTAATTCTTAAAACCTGTCATAAACCTATTGGAGCATTAACATGTGTTATTAAAAGCCTGTGAATGTATGGGAATCTGTCAGAAGCCAGAAGAATGCCTCTGTCAACATGTTTCAAGAGAAGGCCACACAATGGGGACATAAATGATACATCACAACAGTACTGACAGCCTGAGTGGGGACCCCATACGCTTTGTGCTGCTGAATGATCCCATGCTATGTGTGTGTACGTTTATGCGCGCCTGGTGTGCTGTGTTCACCCTCTCTTCCCAACACCATCCGCAGCTGGTCAACCGGACCACTGCGGGGTCGGCGCATGACAGCCCGACTCTGATCCGCCATAGGCCGAAACGGGCATCCATCTCAGTGTCTGCCAATCACACTACCATGGAGACGGGTTGGCAGCGTTGGGTTGATGGCAGGGGTCTGGTGCAGTGTTGCCAGGAGGAAGCTGTGTGTTAATATGGATGGTGAAAGATGCCAGTGGCCAGGGGGAAAGGGGGTAAGAGGCTCTGTGGGAAAATGTGAGGGGGAGACGTTTGCCACATGAATGAAAAGAGAATTTAACTGGCAATAAAGGACACCTGGAGGTCCGCTGTAATGTATATGTGTATAGGTGAGCATGTGCGAGCGCATATACAGGAGACTTACTGTGCATGTGTATATGTTTACATTATTATGTTTTTCCATGTGTGCACAGTACATTGAAATGAATTTTCTGTGAAAGGCACCATTTGTGTTGAGTAAAATGTATATATTCATGCCCTGGATCTGAGCACCAAACCAATTTTTGCCCATATGCATACATTCGCAGAACAATTGCTCTTTCATTTAGGCTTCTATTGTATCTCCCAGCATCCATCATCCATAAACTCCTGAAGGCAAGGCCACACACACCCACACAAACATACAAAGCGAGGGGTTATTGTAGGAGCTGCCAGTATGTCTCTAACCAGCTGAATGTGAGAAAGCTGTGTACACAACCGGATATGCTCATACATGAATGATTATTTAATACAAATAGTAATTTAATAATTACTTATTCTTCTGTAATATCCCCCATACATGTTTCATCTATCAAAACTAATAACTGAAAACTAAAAGTATGAAGAAAATAAACATTAACTTCATTGCTTGAGGCTCTATACTGCTTCCTTTCAATGATCAAGAGCTACAAGCCGTACAAGCATGAATGATAAATGGAATACAGGAACACTAGTGGAGCATAATATACCCCCCTGAACTAATGTGTCATAATTGAAATGAATGTTCCTCTGAATCAAACAAGTGCTGTGAGCTTTGGAGCCCCACCCTGTATGATAAATGAGATTTCTACATCTCTGCACAGCCCCTGCAATCCATCTCAAACGCACACTGACATACCCGCAAACACACATGCAGTATACCCAAATGCATGTATGCATACATGTTCATGCATACCTAAGTGGAAATTCTTGTTTGTTACAAATTCTGTTATTTCATTGTTTAGCCATTGTTTCTATCAGTAAGGGTCACATTTTGCTCCATGAGTAATTGCTGAGAAAACCACAACATCTCTACAATAAAATCAGACAAGAACAAAGATCAGAAACAGATCAGACATGTAGTTAACAAGCAGACACTTTAACAGTAGTATTTAAAAAAAATTGTTTGGTGGCTAAACCAAAAATGAGCGCACGTGAAATGTTGGTAGAAGTTCCTCACTGCATAAAAGAAACTAATTATGATAGCTATGTAGGCCAATGAACAAGAAAGAGAGTCTTCAAACTGTGATGGATGTTTACTGTGAACAGGTGTTTTATCATCAGACTTTTCATGTTTCCTGTTGGGTTGGACTTCTTAGTGATGCTGCCATGTTCTCCTCAGCAGTTCATTTGGTGAACACACTGTTCTTATTATTGATAGGAAAGATGGCCAAAGCTATGAATGAGACATAAGTTGTCTAAAAACAGACTTTCACTTCTCCTTTATGTTTTTGATAGAGTTACGCTGAGGAACAGGGGCCTGTTTAAAACTGGGTTCAGTCCCAGGCTCAAGATTTGTGTGTGTTATGTAAAACATCAGGGTAAAATGTTGCTGAGAGGCACAATTGGAGCGACAAAGCCGAGCCTGCTGAGTGCTGGTGGTGTAAGGCCTGTGGAGCAGCGCCCAGTGGAGGGCAGCCAGCTCTGTGCCCCAGGAGAAGCTCACCACACTGGGTGGCAAAGTCACCTCCTAACTCCCCTTCCCCCACCCCTCTAGTCTTTGAGCACCCATTTCTTCTTTGGTCTGTCCATCCATCCATACGTCCGTCCGTCAGCAAAGCCCATGAGCGGCTGTCTTCTGTGGGTGTGTGTCATTGTAGCTTGGCAGGCACACACCACAGCTTCAGCGGCAGGCGCCAGGGCTAATTTGATTTTTAATTCAACACGACTCCTCGGCTAATAGTTTGAGCTGGGGATTAATTAATCTGATTTGACTTGTGCTAATTTCTTGCACCCACGTCGCTTCTCCCCACCCATCAATGCAACAAACAAACAAACTGGTGAGGCCTTGGTCTCGCAGGCTCTGTCCTGACACACATGTTGGGTATGAGAAATAAAGACCTGGAGCGACAGGTGCGGAGCCAATGGAAAGCCTGTGCGAAAGACAAGGCATGGTGCCTGTGTAGCATTTGCATGTGTGTACAATATGTGTGTGTACCTAAATGTGTTTATGGAGAGGGCTGGAGCTGAGCCTGGTATGACAGAGGAGTGCTGGGAGGCAGTGGACTAATCACGGCAACAGCCTGGCTCTTGTAAGGAGGGCGAAACACAGAGAAGGTCACCAACTATTTTCGCTGCCAAAATATGGGTCAGATTGGATCTGGGTGAGTTCACAGATAACTTGTATGTAATGTAAAACAAAATGGGCCAGGCAGTGGAGCATTTCTGTTCTTCTCTGAGGCTTTTAGAGGGTGGAGAGCCAGATCCAGTCAGGGCCCTACAGGGAGAAACCAGTAGAACCACTAAGCTTCCTCGTCTCACAGAGTCAAAGAGAGCACTTCCACTTTTTCTAATACTCTCTGCACGGGAACTTTAAAAATGAATAGACCTCAGAGTACAGCCTGGATGCCGTGCACTTTATGGAGAAGACTTTGTAAAATCACTTTCTCTCCGTTTGCACACCAAACCCACAGATGCCCACACACTCACAAGGTGCATGTAGAGGTATAGCATATAAGGAGTTTTATATCACAACACAACAAAGATGGATTTCAAAGTCAGCTTACCTCTTTGTTGAAATGATGCAAACCCACTAGTGTTCACAGAAATGTGTCAAACTGAGCAGTCTTTGAGTCAAAGCTCTCTCTGTCTTTATTCTATCTTTATTTCTCTCTCATTCTCTCTGGCACGTAACCAACCTCTCTGCATGGCAAAAAATAACATTGCTCTGCTCAAGAGAGACCACACATGGGAGAAACAGCCTACGCCTGCTGCTCTTTCTTGCAGGATAAAAAAAAAATAAAAATAAAATAAAAACTGGCCAACATCTCATGCACCTCTTTGAAATCTCTATCACAGTCAGTCCAGCTCCTGCTCTCTCCTATTTCTGCTCTCATGGTCACCCTGGACCTTTTTTTTACCATACATTTGGATGCAAAAAAAACAGAGAAGAAAGGAAAAAGCACTCAAATGCCCAGCATGTGCATACAAATACATGTGTGCTCTCACAAAAAGCATATACAAACACACGCACATGCACATCTTCACTCACAGACACAAATAGATGGACATATGCATGAACACAGACACACATACTCAACACCACACACACATACAAATGTAAGCACACCCAGTGAAGCCGTGGGAGTTCAAAGAAGGGACTATGCTTTCCAGGAGAGGTAGTGTACACTAAGTGAACCAGCAAATTCCCAGCAGCAGTGCTCCAGCAGGTCTACTGTATCATCACACCTGAGAGGCAAAACCTATGCCGGTGGGATGCATGGCCAACATTAATGCACTAGTCCAGAGTCTGCTGTGGATCTACCTTAAATTAATAATGGATATGGTGTATTCCATTTGAATTCTTTGAAGGTGAAGTTGCTTTTCGCTTCTAAGGAAGCTTTGTGCATAGAAAGTAGCTGCATGTCTCGTGATGCATAATCACCCAAGTGTTCCTCTGGACTCTGAGAGCACCCAAATGTTTAGCCACCTGTTAGCAGCCTTGAGGCATTGTGAGATTGGTGGGGGAGGACGTGCTGGGCGACGGGAGGGACAGAACAGAGGCTCAGTCTGGGCGCGAGGGGTGGGAAAGTCCTGTGCCAGCAAAGCAGGGAGATTTACAGTGAGCCGAACCCAGCCGATCTCCAGTCTGATCTAACACTGTGCCGCAGAGAACACAAATCACCTCCCATACATAACCCTGCCCCTGACAACTCATTTCATCTTCCGCACTAATGAATTCATCATCAGGAGGGATCTGCCTTTGGGTGCCTCAGCCCTGAGCAGAGAAGGAGTAATGGCTTAGATAAGTCATCATCATCATTATCAACATCATCTCCGCCACCACTGCCAGCTCCACCTTGCCTCTTTTCAAACTCATAGTTCAGGAGCAACAGTTTGGAACTGCGCTGTGTCCTTGGGGGAGTTGCAATGGGGGTAACTTTGACGGTGTTCAAGGTTAGAATAAGGATGGATTGTCAGAGCAAATGTGTCACAGATGCACATCCCGAGTGCCAGAATCAGCATGAGTGTGTGTATGTCAATGGAATTTGAATGTGTTGTGGTATGAGTGGATAAATCACTGAGTGTGAGAGCTCTTATGGTAGCAAGCAAGTGTATATTTGAGTGTGTGTCTTTGTGCGTGTATGAAGGAGTCTAAGCGGCGCAGTCAGGGAGCTGTCAGCAGAGAGCCAGGGAGCAGGCTGATCACAGGGCTGCAGTGCGTTTGAAGTCTCCTAGGGACTGACAGCTTCTCTCCCCATGGGAACCCCTTTCCCTCGCCCCTTCTCTCCTCCCTGCACCACCCTTTCTCTATATCATTACTCTTTATCCTCCATCTCTTCCTACACAGAATCTCCATTTCAGTTTTTCCTCCTCATCCCATTGATGGAAGGGGTATGTGAGCACACTTGTGCTCTCCCGAGACTGTTGGTGCTTCCAAAACAAGGCTTTGTTCAGTTGGAAACACACCTTCGAGTGTGTCTTTGTAAATACTGACATGATGAGCTGCCATCTCTCATAGTCTGACATTCAATCTGGCTTTGTGGCAAGGGGTACAGACAGCTGACCTTCAGCCTTGAGATGGATGAGTGTGTGGATAGCGGGATTTGAATGCATAATTGTGCATAGTAAGAAAGAAAGACCATTTGTGATTATGTATTTCTATATGTTTCTATTTCTGCATAAGTCCTGTTAAATATGTGCGCAGCATGATTACACTTTTGGCTGCATCCTCACTGGCCCCTCCTCCACAGGTCAAGGTGCAGCAGGATTTCATCTCTGATCGAGCAGTGTGTTAGCATGAGCCCATCCGTCATGGGGACAGAGTGTCGGCTGGATGTCCCTGTCACTAAGCTGTCCATTTTGTCAGACAGCCAGATCCATCATATTGAGATGGGGAATGATCCTTGCTAGCAGAAGCCAACCGCCCCGCAAGTACATACAAATATGCAAATTAACGACAAAATAAACATCACCCTGCAAACGAGCCATTCATCAATGACCAGTTTCTCAGCAGCTCAGCATTGGCACGGCAACACCAATCAGCCACTCCGTCAGAGGGAGTGATGGAACGCCACCCTTTCATCTTCTTTCTCTCCTTCCCCCTCCTTATATCATTCACATACTGTCTCCCTTTCATTGGTCCCTCTTTGCCATTTTTCATGCACACTTTCTCCAATTTTCTCCCCTCACTCTCCACTCATTCCCTTAATCTCAAACACTTCAGCCCCATGTTGGCATTTTCGCCTATCCATTTCCCTCTCCTGTCTATTTTCAAAGCGCTCTCCTCCCTTCAAGTGTCTTTAGTCCATCATCGTAATTATAAATCTGGAGACATTTAGAATGAATACTTGTTCTGTCTTTGTGTTTGAATGGATAATGATGTGATGGGAAACATTTCGCCATTAGGGGAGCAATACAAATCAGACCACATGTGACATTTCTTTCCATCCAGACCCTGGCCTGTGGGGTCCAATACATCACCTCATCACTGCTGTGCGACACACAGCAGTGAACTGTTCTAATGTAAACCCGAAGCAATTTAATCAAAATAACGACAATGTACATAAGTCATTGTTTTCATCATAAAATCTTTGTAGACGCCAGCTTGAAAGCTGTGTGAGTTCCTTTCAGAAAGCCAAGAGGCTGGAATGGAAAGAAAGAGCTCCTAATGGAATAAAAGTCAAAAGAGGGAAAAACACGAAGCAGTGGAATTCTCCAGCAGCTGAGTCAGTCCAAACTCATGTTGCTTTTCTGGCAGTGTGTATAGACAACCCCTCCGTGCATGTTACATGCAGACACGCACAGAGTATAAAAGTTTCACTTTAAAACGTGTTGCACAGGTCTCCAATGAGCAATTAGATCGTCAAACTACACTACACAACAATGAAATGAATCACTTTACACACTCGTCTACTAACTGTGTATTGTGACTTTATGAATGCCGCAATGACATGTTGAGTCTTTCCTGCCAGCCCCTTGCACCTTAAAACCAAGTCATTGTTGTGGCTGCGCCTCAGCCAGACTAGTTTATCAGGAGCCTTATGGGCACATTTATAAACAACTCATTTAATTTATGCTCCTGGTTTAGCCTCTCTCAACACTGTTTTTAGTACCAGTTTGTCTGATTCTGCACCAGCCAAAGCAAAGCAATTACAGCATCATAAAGGTTTGTGGTTAGCCACCCGGTGGCTAGTGGGGGATCTGTTGCCTTTAGGCAGCAGTGGAATGAGCCTTGGGCAACCAGAGCCGCAGCTCAGCCCAGAAGCTGAAAATATGGCATTCCTCAGACTACCCTGATTGCCACCCCAAATGCTCCATTGCATTTCAGCTAATTCAACAATGAGTGGGTGTTAAGTTCTGACGACGTAGTAAAAAGTCAGTCCCTCAAAGCTTCACATTTTTATTACAAATGTAGTGTGAAGTATATTGTTATTCAGAGGGAGTGGAAGCCAATAAAATGCTCACTTCTCCGTCTACATGTTGTGGCGTCTGTACATGTTAGGGTTATTTACATTAGTGCATGTGACAGACACAAAAGACAGAGAAAGAAGAGGGTTAGTGATAGAGCATGTGTTTTTGCATGTGGTGTGGTCATGCACATGCACTGGTTTTATGAGCTTTCTGTAAAAATCAGTAAAGGGTGACACGGAAGGCTGAGGGGAATTCTCTCTAACAGGCCGGCATGCAGTCATCTTTTCTGCTCACTACAACAGCTCTGGTGACGCCAACCACCAGACATCTCCACACAGAGTGTACAAACACTTCCCTGTCTCCACAGCTCCCTACCTTTATCTGTTTATTCCATCTTAATTTTTTTCTTCAGACCATAATTGCTTACTTTATGTCTATCTTTGTCTTTCTCACCCTCCACTGATATTAATCCAGGAAAAATACAAGATCAACGAACATAAAAAACTTCCCTCTCCTCTTGCTCCACATTATCTTGTGATGTCAAATCTCAGAAACACTCAGCCATCTT
Organism: Scortum barcoo; assembly: GCA_023238725.1. NCBI lineage: Eukaryota > Metazoa > Chordata > Actinopteri > Centrarchiformes > Terapontidae > Scortum > Scortum barcoo. The sequence goes on from CM041536.1 coordinate 10,997,069, forward strand.
AATTTATCACTGATCTTCTCCCTGTGTGCGCGATCCTGTGGTGACCATGCAGTGAGGTTTCATACTTGCCGTGCTGGGGTTCACGTTGGTTCCCGCACTGCTCCATCTGTCAACCACATGTTCCCCCAGCTAGCCGCCACTCTAACAGCTGTACACAGCTGGAGTATGTGTATGTGTTATTGATTGAGGTCGTGGGTATTTCTTTACTGAATTCTTCATGTGTGTATCTTCATGTGTCTCCTACATGCCTCTATTGAGGGGGATTAGAGCCATCTTAGATGTTCTATGCTAAGCACCAGGCTCGTAAAACTCCCTTGTGGAGTTTCGTGACCCTGTTGTCCTCATGGATCCCTTTATATTTGTCACAACAACAATGGACATCAAGCGGTGTCTCATTCCATTATTGTTCCACTACATTATCTTCAAAGCATTTTGCTCAAACACAGACTCTCTTATGCACAGCGATGTCACTCGGTTTTCATGAGCTCACTGATGAAGTTTCTCTTTGTTTCTTTGTTGGCGCATCCCTCTGACGAACCTTCTCTCCATAGATGTGACACACCTCAATGAACCTGTGGTCTGCAGACCAGCCAGGTTGCTGCCACTTAGGGATTGGAGGATGTCTCTTAAAAATAATAAAACTAAAATAAAACCTAACTAATAACTGTAGACAAACGGTGTAAAGGAAAGCAGTTCTCCCATGGGTACCAAGAAGAAGACTATGGTGGCTGTAATTGTTTTGCATTTGTGACAACACTGATTCAGTCCTGAAGCCCACACCAGAGGAGGATGCAGGAGAATCAGAGCAGAGAAACAGTGCAGTGAGTCGAGGACAGGCTGAGTAACTGGTGCTGTGAAACCTGGACGGCATCACTGCTTAGCAGATTACACATACTGTAACGGAAGGCTTTGCAGACTTATTTAAACACACACCATGCAGAAACTCAGTCCCACAAGCTGCTGCCTATCAGTCTGTGCAGCCCCTCTCTTAAAACTTTTCAAATTAATGAGAGTGAAGCAAAGGTGACGCAATCCGTGCTTGGATGCCTCCCCAGTAAACAGGGCTGCCAAGACTGAAGAGCTGCCCTGGCCGGGGTGAAGTCAGCGTCTGAAGAACAGTAGAGTTAGTCAGGATAAGTGAGCCTGCTGGGCAGCAGTTCTGGGCCAGTGGCCCTGTTCTTCAAGGAGTTCTTTATAGCCAGTCCATCACCCCAAGGGAGCCCCCCATCCCTGCACACAGGGGCTCCATCCGCAAACACTTTATCTGACTCTATAAATCCTCATTGTGTGTCCAGAAATGGGTCATAGTTAACTTTAATTCAGTTGCCTATTTACTATGTAATTAGACTGCAATTGTTGTTTAAAATTTTGCAGTATATGGAATAAAAGTGAAGCCCACTTTACATACAAGTATAAATCTAGACAGAGCACACAGATGAAGATGATGTAAAGATGCTGATTAAAGTACTCTATGGAGTTTTTAACTGGTTATGAAACTGTACCAATTTAGTACACATCTATATAACCTGCATAAACAAACAAGACCAACAGTGAGAGGCTTGGCTGTTTCTATTAGTTTCTAATACTTGTTCTCAGGTCTGATTTTTCTGCAAATCAGGGGTTTGCTCTAGCTGAAACTGAGAAACTGAGTTGCTTAAGTCACTAACTGAAAGTCCATTTCCAGAGCTGCCACACTCTCTCATACCACCAAAGTCATCTCCTTGTAGTGGGGAGTGAGGCAGAGGGAACGTTTGACCTGATACTAGGTGAAACACTACCACCTTTGTCCACAGGCCAAATTCAACACAAAATGAGATGTTCCATTGAGCTGCTTTAAGGAAAGTGTGACTTCATGATTAAATGCTTAAGACTTGGCAGTTTTTACAGCAAACCAACAATAAAATGAAATTGTATTTTTTTCCAAAATTGTATTCCTACATCATTATCCATGTCTTATTATGGTAGCAATCTAGAATGAACATTTAACTATTTTACAATCTTAGTAAACCAAATGCCAAATGTAATTCAACTCGACCACTGCATCCTTTCCGCAACTTTACATTTGACCAGCTGACCTGATGATCATTCATATGTTCTTCTTTGTTATTTGAAGTTTGGTTTTGTCTCTCAGAGGCCTCTAATGCTTGTTCTGCTTTGTTCTCCAGTTTCCTTTCCTCATCTCATATTCAGTTTTCTGTTTTTCTTCGCTCAAGCATCAATGAAAACACATCTGGCCGAACCCATGGTCACATCATCCCCCTCCTCATTCATCACAGTCTGTCACAACTGAAGTAGGAAAGTGATCTTAAGCTCATTCTGGGAACGGATGTGGATCACTGAGCTGGGTCGATCTCACTGTGATTTTCTGCCTTTCTAGCACTCAGACACTCTGTAGAGTATCTGAAGGTTTGTGTGTGTATAAGGCGAAGCTAAGAAGTATTTAAAGGGGTGCTTGTATTGGCAGGAGGAGCATGGGTGAGGAAGCCACTTGAAACAGCCTACAGTGGTATCTTATGAGGACTTACCAAAGCCAAAAGCAGCTGGAGCAGGGATGGGAGCTGACTGGACTGGTGTGGAGGTGTAGAGGCCAGTCACTAGCAGACCATCAAAGGAAACACTGGTAGAGATGGTTACTGAGGAGACAGAAAAAATAAACATGTTAAATACTGGTGTCAGTAAGCACCAAAGCAAAACAGGTATAAATGATAAAATATAATACATTATCCCCCTGTGCTTCATTGACCCTATATCAAAAACTCACAAGAGGACTGAAATATAAACTGTAATTTATTGCTGAAAAGGTGCAAGAGATTGAAAGTAAGCAGTCATGTTCACACTTTGTTTGCGAGCTACACAGATAATTAGTCGGTGTGATGTACATGCGTGTGGACAGGAAGTCTGGAAGTGTATACACACTACAGCTCCCGAACATCACGCTGCTAATGAGCACAGAGCTCAGGTGTTAACAAATGGAAATGTTACCACTGAGGGGCCAATGAGACCAAATGCCCTGCAGGAGGAGAGAAGAGGAAAGTGCACAGATGTGCAAGCAGGTGTTAAAGCAAAAGCAACAATGTCTCACACACACACACTATACAATAAAGATATACAAAAAGACAAACACACCAGAGCTTGCTAAATGGAGGCCTGAGTCTCTCCTAAAGTGGTTGAACAAAAAAAAAAAAGAAAACATCACCTCACTTCTGTCTGACTCAGAGTCAATGGCTCAAGAATGTAATCTAACTCATCCTGAACAAATCAGTGCTTTAATCAAAGCCTGTCCCTATTGACAACCATATTAGGTGAGACTGATGAGCTAATTGGCTCTAACACTGGATGCCTTGCTAAGCCTCTATTCATCACAGGTCACCACAAACAACAGCAAAGCAGTAAACCCCTAGAGGTCTATTATACAGCTGTATAGATCTACAGCTTAGTGTATCCAGCAGCAAGTTAACTATTGATCTACACAGTAAACAAAGACTTTGAGTGACGGGACCACAGAGCCGGCAACATCACCGGAGGAAAAGAGCTCAGCCACTGGACCGCTTCCAGCCAGACAGATCAGAGCACAAGGGAACAGTCTGCGGCTCAACGGAGAACACACTCCCAAAAAAATACACTTTGCACATTGAGGAATAAAATCCTTTGCCATGGGGAGGGATGGAGGCATTGTTATTTCCTAACCCTGGAATCCCCCTGCTTTTGGGGGAAAAGTGAATCGGAAAAAGGAGGAGACACCCGCGGCATTGGTGTGTTTCAAGTAAGAATAGCAACATGTCAGTCTGGTCTTGGGGCGTTCATTCTTCTGGGCTTGGTGTGTTTCGATGTGGGAATCTGGGCAGAGCAGACTCCTGTGTGGCCCAGTCTCCCTGCCCGTCTGTCTGGGTGACTCCATTTGTGTGTGTGTGTGTGCATGTGTGTGTCTGAATGTGTGTGTTCGGTGTCTGTGTATATTGGATGCGCTACACCCTGTCTTAAGAGCACAGTTCCACCCATCTCTCCCCTTCCTGTTTCCCCACCATATCAAAGCCTCAATAATTCATCCCACAAGTCTCTATATTATATCCAGACACTTCCTCATCTTTTCTCCTGTGTGCAGAAATCTAGCTACAACACAAATGCTGTATTTAACATGCTCTAAGCTCCTCTAGAGTATACAACAATAAATTACATACTAAGGCTGCTCTTTAAACATGCCCACTTAAGCGCTACAATCCAAATATACAGTTGGCGTTTGCCTCAGGAAAAACATGTATACATGTATACATGTTGTTCTGTTTTAATCGTCTACTGAAAACTTGCAAACATCCAAAACACAAGCACACAACATGGCAACACAGTGGCTACTATATATGAAATATACAGAGCCACCAGAGAGTCTGGTGGCCGGGTCTTTGCCCACGGGAACCCGGCTGGGCTCAGTCCTGAAATGGCGAACGTGGGCCCGCCTTCCAGTAGCAGGCTCACCACCCGTAGGAAGGTCCATGAGGAGCTGGTGCAATGTGGTTTGGGTAGCAGTCGTGGCCTCGGGGACCTCGACGACCCAATCCTCTGGACCAAAACTCTGGCAATAGGGACATGGAATGTCACCTCAAGCTGGGAGGGGAAGGAGTCTGAGCTTATGCAGGGAGGTTGAGAGGTACCGGCTAGAGATAGTCGGGCTCACCTCCATGCACAGCTTTGGCTCTGGAACCCAGCTCCTTGAGAGGGGCTGGACCCTCCACTACTCTGGAGTTGCCCAGGGTGAGCGGCGGAGAGCTGGTGTGGGCTTGCTTATAGCTCCCCAGCTCAGCCGCCGCCATGTGTTGGAGTTCACCCCGGTGAACGTGAGGGTCGCTTCCCTGCGCCTTCGGGTCAGGGGATAGGTCTCTTCTGCTGTTGTTTGTGCCTATGGGCCAAACAGCAGTACAGAGGAGTTGGAGTCCCTGGCAGGTGTACTTGATAGTGCTCCAACTGGGGACTCCATTGTTCTACTGGGGGACTTCAACGCTCACGTGGGCAACGACAGTGATACCTGGAGGGGCGTGATTGGGAGGAACAACGGCCTCCCCGATCTGAACCCTAAGCGTTGTTCTGTTACTGGACTTCTGTGCTAGTCACAGTTTGTCCATAATGAACACCATGTTCGAGCATAAGGGTGTCCATCAGTGCACGTGGCACCAGGATTACACCCTAGGCCAGAAGGTCGATGATCGACTTTGTTGTCGTTTCATCTGATCTCCGGCCGTATGTCTTGGACACTTGGGTAAAGAGAGGGGCTGAGCTGAGAGCTGAGAACCCAAACGTATTGTGAGGGTCTGTTGGGAATGTCTGGCCGAGCCCTCTGTCAGGGAGGTCTTCAACCTCCGGGAGAACTTGTCACAGATTCCGAGGGAGGCTGGAGACATTGAGTCCGATTGGACCATGTTCTCTGCCTCCATTGTCGACGCGCTGCAGTTCGAAGCTGTTGGCGCAAGGTCTCTGGTGCCTTTCATGGCGGCAACCACCAAACCTGGTGGTGGACACCGGAAGTAAGGGATGCTGTCAGGCTGAGCTGAAGAAGGAGTCCTATCAGGCCATGTTGGCCAGTGGGACTCCTGACGCAGTTGTGGGTACCGGCAGGCCAAGCATCCGCCCGAGCATCCGGATGAGATCCATGCCCAGAGTACCTCAAGTCTCTGGATGTTGTGGGGCTGTCTTGGCTGACACGCCTCTGCAGCATTGCATGGAGGTTGGGGACAGTGCCTCTGGAGTGGCAAACCAGGGGTGGTGGTCCCTCTTTTTAAAAAAGGGGGACCAGAGAGTGTGTTCCAACTACAGAGGGGATCACACTTCTCAGCCTCCCCGGGAAGGTCTACGCCAAGGGTACTGGAGAGGAGAATTCGAACCTTGGACTCAGGAGGAACAACGCGGTTTTGTCCCTGTCGTGGAACACTGGACCAGCTCTGCTATGCCCCTGGACGCCTCCCTAGGGAGGTGTTCCAGGCGTGTCCCACCGGGAGGAGGCCCCTGGGAAGACCCTGGACACGGTGGAGAGACTATGTCTCTCGGCTGAACGCCTCAGAGTCCCCTCGGAAGAGCTGGAGGAAGCGTCTGGGGTAAGGGAAGTCTGGGCATCTCTGCTCGGACTGCAGCCTCCATGACCTGGTCCCGGATAAGCGGAAGAAGAAGATGGATAGATGGATCTCTCTTATGTATAAATGCCTCTAATAGCACTGTGTGAGCAACAAGAAATGTTTGTGTATTTCTTTTTCTTGTCAGCCGCGAGCACTGCCAAATTCTATCAGCATGTACAGCGTGTACAAGAAGCCGTATTGTGAGAGAAAGGCAGATATTTTGCTTGGCAACAGAAACATTATCATATTCAATCCATGTTGCTTAGCGCACCTCTAACACTGCAATACCAACAGAATACAGGAAAAAGGCCTTCTCATTCAAACAAGCAATTATCACGTTCATGTTGAGCATACATGTGCTCCTCTTTTATGTTATTTTTTGCTTCCCAGAATACATTACCTATTCAATGAACCCATTCTAGAGTGTGGTGAGACTGGTTATAAGTGTTTACATTATGTTGTATCGATCCAAGGCCATGGCATGATGCAGTATTTAATGGAGTAATGGACTGGGTTTAATGCACTAGTTGGACCAGGCTTCACCACCCTCCATACACACTACGCTCTCTGCATTTCCACTGACCTGCATCACCAAGGTTACACACACTCCATTACTCTCCGCAGACACTTGCATATGGACTACACATTCACACACACACACACACAAAAGATTTTTTTCTGCCTCCACCATGCTATTTCTCTCTTCATCCACCGCTTACACCTTTCTTCGAGCCTCTCTCCCTCAGCCTCACTCCCATTTGAAGAATCATGGTAAAAAAAAAAAAGCTCTCTCCTGCACTTTCCTCGTCTACTCCCTTCTCATGCATTTTCTGCTCCCTCGCAGCAGTGTGCCTGCACTCTGTTTGATGTGGAGGTTGGAGGGGGAAGGCAAAGCTAGGGGCACAAGGTTACAATCGAAAAACAAGAAGGGAGTGAAGAGGGATGGAGAGATAGGTAGTAGTGGAGTGGTCCACGGAGAGCGGCGCTACCTGATCAATACAAATGCAAGATCTAAATTATTTAGACACCCCTCTCTCACTCGCCTGTGGAACGCAGCAGATGGATGAGCCAATCAGATGAGATCAGATCAGATCAGATCCAATCACCTGTGGGGGTACTTCACACACAGAGACACTCACTCACACACTCACTCACATACACACACCCACACAGTCCTAAAGGAGGCCTTTGATGGTAGCCTTTAAAATTCTTGTCCATACTTTATTTCTGAGTACTGTTCACTTGGCAGAGGGGGATGAAAAGCCATGAGGCGGGAATGGGGGTGAACTTTATTACCAACACTCTCATCCAACACATTAGCAGGTTCTGTGTGTGTGTGTGTGAATATGTGTGTGTGCAGATGGGTGCCCTTGTGTGTGATTTGTTCATGTGTAAACACACCAGGTGTTAGGCTGGCACAGTTCAACCAAACATCTGGACTTAATTTCAGGCTTTCCCTATCGTAAGACAAGAGAGTAGTAGTGTTTCTATAAAACATGTAGACATGCTCACATAGGGACATATAAAAACATTACAGGCAATTTCAAATAACAGGATGCTATTTATAATTATACATACATATATATATATATATATATATATATATATATATATATATATATATATATGTATATACACACACATATATATATATATACACAAATATATATATATATATATATATATATAAATAATGATCATATGATGATGATGAGTTGACGATAATGACGCGTAACTATGCAAGCATAACTATGCAAGCATAACTATGCATTTTAATTATGTGGAAATATATTACAGTATGTCGCCTTTTTCAATTTTAGCAGTCTTGGTCCTGACCTACGGGCACTGTTTGCTCTTGATACCTCCCTCCCATCTCAACTCCACATCAGGACCACGACATGCTCCTGGACATGTCTGGTGTCTGCAGTTGCAAGTGTCTCTAACTTAGGTCTTGAAAAACACTCATTACACTGTATGCATAGCACTTTCACCCACGCGCACACGCTCATACTTGAACACACCACAGAGCACATCCTTGGCCCTAAGCCAGCATGTAATATTGATGATGCGATGTGGTATGCCTCATTACAGACACACACAACCATGCTCCTACTCAACTATTGATGGGCCTGGGGCTTTCTTCACCTCTCTGGATCCACCAGGAGTAATGTTAAGGCACAAAGTACCGGCAAAGCACACCACGAAAAACACATTCACAAATACAATACTGGCTTTGCTGACAAGTCTCTCAGAGCTGGGCAGACATACACACAGCCCACAAACAGCAACGACTAATCAGTAATGGAAAAGTAATCTTTCGTGACAATCCGTTCAGCAAAAATGAGATCACAAATAAGTGCTAGTAAATCCCAAAGCCTATTTTCCATCGAAGTTCATCCATGTGGAGAACATTATGTTTCTTGTTTTGTCTCACCGACTTGCTTTGATTTTGTTTGATTAATATTTCAGCTAGGATTTCCCAGCTTCTTCTGGCCACCTGCTAAATAAGAATAACATGACTGCATTAGCTCCTGTATCACCTGAGCGCACTGCCTTACTCTAAATGCTGAACAAGGATCCTGAACAAGGAAAGACAGAGATAGAAAATGGTTACTTCTTTATTTATAGCACAATCAGTGAGAGTGCAGCCATGACTGAGAGATGGTTTTTGGATCATTTCTTGATCCAGAAGCACCTCTGTTAAAATGTGAAAAACAGACTTAAGTGCTATTCAATGTATTCTGCTGGATCCGCAATCATATTAGAGACATTTAAAATAAGGCCCAGTGGCATGCTAAAAACACTACTAATGTCTCCTTAAGGTGCAGCAAAGCATGGTCGGCACTGTGGTTGGCAATGCTTGGTGGCATGAGCTCACTCTTAAAAAACAGTGTGGCAAGGGATTAGGCTGGAGCTGGACAGGAAGTCTGGGAGCTCTAAGAGTAGACCTAACTTGCGTCTCAGCTTAGTCCAGTTGCAGTGAAGTCCTCACGTGGTTGGCAAGGCCTGAACAGCTCCTTTCTGCTCTTTGTGTACAAACACACCCACCAGTCTTCACCACACCCATATTCATAACATTTCCTTTACTTAAGCAAGTCTTAGAAAAACATTTAGACACAAGACTGGAAAGACACAGAGGTTCTGACAAGTTCTGATTTGGTAGCAATTGCTTATTTCACAGTAAGAGTGTATTATAATCTGTACTGTTGCACAATTACATCATAATGTTGTACGAGCCACATAGTGAGGCAAGTCATATAAAGTGCAAAACACTGTAAGTGAGATGCTGTAACATAAAGTATTATCAATGAAATCCCCAGTTCTGTTTCCCAGTAAATCAGGAGGACGCCCTTTTTTTGTTTCCAAATGGATGGAGGTTTTCCTGGCAACAATCTGGATAAAGATAGCCGACCATCTGACCCATATCCCACTGGCAGACACACACGTGCCCCAGAGAGGACCAGGAAATGGAGGCCAGACCATGGGGAAGCTATAGTTCCATCTGTTTCCGTGGTCATGCCAGTGTCGGGGTGCCACTTCACTTTGAGCTTCCTGAAATGGTTCAAACTGTCAGTCACCTGAGCATGACACCATGAAGGGTAGGCCCCTATTTTCTCTGATAAGATAGGAAAAGACTGGACTGGAGAGTCCCTCGAACTGACCACAAGTTCAAGAAGATGCACAACAAACCGAATCTCCTAAGTATGAATGTCTCTTTACAGTTTCAGAAGATTGTGTAGGACGTGTGTTTCTGCACATATATGTGTCATGTGGTGTTCCAGTCAGGTCTTAGAGGCATCATTCCATTGCGTAACCTTCTGGCACCATCCTGGCCTGCTGGCATTGCCATCTGCTGCTGTGAAGCACTAGATCACAGACAACCTATCAGCCACGGAGCTTCTACAGGTCTGCTTAACCACAACATCTCCAACATTTTCGGGCTGAATGAAAGCAATTAATCTCTTGGGACCAGTTTACAGGTCCTTTCATGATTGCTGCCAGAGATTATAATGTGCAGCCTAGTCTTGTTCTCGGTCCAATTTGCTCTGTTGAGGTTCTACTGTGTTTACTGAGGAGGGGAGCTGAAGCCTTGCTGCCTGCTTAACTTGGCTTCACCCCTGCAACAGCCGTGGAGAAAAACAGGAGTGAAAAGACAGTTCTGTCGCAAACATCCTGTTCCTCACACATAATCTGTTCCAGGATCACACTCCATTGTGCAGCTCTCATAGGATGCAATGTATGTAATGCAATACGTTCACATAAGCCATTCACAAGCCAGGAGTATAACTTATTCTAGAGAAAAAGAAGCTTGACTTTATATCTCCGTAAGATTTGTCAGTCTCCAGACTATAATGATTGAGTTGCTATGCTTTGGAGACATTTTCTTTCATTTTTTTTTATTTCTGGAACATTTCTTTCGCATTTATCTGCAAGTAATCTATAAGTCATGTTATATTGCATTCCATATGCTATATATGCTTTTCATTCTTGTGCTAAAAGGTTGACATTTGACTTATGAGGAATATACAACCCAACTGGGAAGGCATATCTACTAGTCAACAAGGCCAAATCAGTTATGACAGAACATTTCTTCATAGATTCTAACTGAACATTGCATGTTAAGATAAAGCACATCACACTGTGACAACACAAAGGCTATACTCTTTACCTGAGATTGGCTTTGATAGCAAATCATCTCTGTGAGCTTTCAACATTATTCATTGGTTCATTGTACAGAGTCCTCAAACAGCGCACAGATCCTATCTAAGTACTGCTATGAGAATCTAAATGGGCTTTGATAAGCTACAGTTCTGTTATCTGGACCTTGTCTTCATCAGTCTTGATGAAATCGTGATAGAATGAGAGAAGAAAGGATAAAGAAGCACTGTAGGTGTGAGACCAAAAGGGAACTGGATACGAAAACATCAGAGATCTGAAGCAGCGAGCAACAGAATTGTTCATAATTACTTGTTAAAGGTACCTTACAAAGCATTACATTGACTAAACATTCAGCATGAAGGGAATATCATTCAGCATAAGACGCATAATTGGTGGTTGCTTTAAAGGGTTATATTGTAATAGGGTTCAGGAACACCATGATTCTTTCCCTCTGTCGCTTGGTGACTGCCAGGACTGGAGAGCGAGCTGTCCTTATGATCAACACCATGTGTTCTGCAGACAGAGAAAAAGTCATCTACCCTTGACAATCAAAGCAGCTTCCCTTACTTTTCAGATCCATACTGAACATGCTAATACACAATGAAAAGCCCAGGTGTTTAACAGGAGAACCATGAATCCGAACACATGAACAATGTCAATGTAAACTAATGCAGGTTCAAGAAAAAACTTGCCACTGTCTACAGTTTAATGTTTCTCGAGAGAAAATCCAAGGAATGTAGGAAAATACTAAAAGCCCAGTCAGCCTCAAAAGCTGGGGTAAGACCCAAACCGCAACTCCTTACCGAAACACACACACTATAACACTAAATATACAGTAAATAACAGTACAGTGAATAACACATTCATCCATACGTGTAAAGAGACACTTTGTCATCACATGCTAACCTATTTGCACAGAAACCTACAAACACACACTCACAAACACAGACAAACACAACACACCAGCTGTGAAAGCACACACAGACAAAATGCAGACATTGGACTTAAACCAATACTATTGCATAACTTTCTTTCCATCTCACCTGCTCCACCGGGAGCTGCCCTGATAGGAAACAGGAAGGAGGTAATGAGGGCCAAGCTGTCAACCACAGTCTATATAACCCCACTGCCTGCTCTGTCCCTCTCGGGGACACCAGGCTACTTAGCCTAAATGACCTCCATCCCCTTCCCACAGCTGGTCCGTCCCCCATATCCCCAAACCCCCAACAGCAGACCGAACTGCTTCACAACTGAGAGAGCTATGGCTGGAAGGCATCTGTCAAAGCAAAACTATGAACAAGGAAGAGCAGGGCTTTTCAGAGACATCTGGGGACAGAAGCTCATGTCAACAAAATGACACCCTTTCTCTCCACTTTGACCTGCGACTCAGTACCCACATCATTCTGAACTAAAGAAAGTGGCAAGCAGACAGGGGGTGCTTCTTCACAACAGTGTTATTATCAATTAACACACCTCTTAATTGAGGCCATCATATCAAATATCTGATAGCATCAAATCCCCTCTGATAGCATCGAATTCCCTCTTTCATTGGATCTCTGTTCTGTCCAATATGTGTGCTATAATGCTAATATAAAAGAGGTGATGTGAGGGGTCCAAGGTAAGAAGAATGAAGAATGAACCTTTGGTCATTGGTAACGTGAAGTTGTGTTTCACTCTGGCTTCACTCACTTTCTATGTCAAACAAAAGTGCACTGAAAGTCTCATGAGGACCCAATCAAGGGATCCTCCCTTTCAAATTTGTCTTTTCTACCATTGTCCTGAAAAAGAATGGGATTAAAATTAGCTAACCTGCTAACATTAAGCCTGTTTCATATTCTATTATTTTAGCATAATTCTTTTTGGCTATTTAATATATGATATGTAATAATCAAATAATTAAAACCAAAGATAAATTTATAGCCACTGCAGAAATGGCAGGTGTACAGTACAGAAGAACACAGCTTGAAACACTTGAAACCAGAGTCTAGTCCATCATTGTTTTAGATAAGATGGGCAGTTTTGGTAACAAAGAACTAACACCTCTCCTCACAAACAAGGATATGAATAGACCAAACTTAATAAATGTCAGTGTCCTGAAGCCACTCAGTCATATTTATGTTTTATTAAAATGACTCACAGTGTTTGTATTGAATTATTTCCAACAGAGAAGAAATATCCTTTAAAAGTAAATACTAAATTTTATATTGAACAATATTTTTTTTAAAAAACAGTCCTGCTGTTTGTTTATTTGTTAGTTTTTTTTGGGGGGGTTGCTGAATTTCCATCCCTATATTTCCAAAATTGCATATTTCAGGCTCACTAAGGCTTATGAGATGAAAGAGAAAAAATAAGTTAGCACCAGGTGGACCTGCCCTACTCTTAGCCATCCTCATGGGCTCACACTTCAAACTGCAGTTTTTATCAACCTGGACCTTTGAACTGTTTGAGTGTCATGAAAAGTAAAAGATGTGGTTCTCACTCCATGTTGGACAGCAATCGTGATTAGTGTTACAACAATGTTACAACAATGAAGCAGCAGCTGTCATTCAGTTCGGTTATCACCAAAAGAACTGACGTTGCCATTTGTAAATAAATATATAATTGCATTTTATTAAGCTGCCACATAAATTAGTCCACAAATGATTCCATCTACCTGTGTCTGTAACATCTGTACCTAGCTTTGAATGCCTACTGCCCAGAAACATCTGGACACATCCTTTGCAAAACCAGACAGCTGCTCTGCCTATTCACACCAACTACTGGATGTGCGCATGCATAAGTGCACATGAGAGCACATACGCACACACAGAGCTCTTAGCACATGCTCAGACTCAAGCAGCCTACAGTATTCCATGCTGACAGCAGTCCCAAATAAGTTCCCACTATCACAGATATAATAGCTCTAATATGAATAATGGATCTGTCACTTTACACAGAGATTCACTTTACATCCCCGCTCTGTCGTCTCTTCCACACCCTCTTTCATCTCTCCTGCTTACGCAATATTTTCATGATCGCAGCACTTGTTTTTATCTACATAGTTAGGAGAGTATATACTATGATGTGACCATCCATGAAAAAAATCATGTACAATTTAGAACATAAGAGGGATTTTTTTATGAGTCAATAGATCAATTTATCCAAATAATTTGTTATTGATTCAAAACAATCCAACTATGAAAAATAGTTCTCCATTAAAGATAAATGAGAAATATCTACAGATCTCTAATTGATCCCGAACATACACAATTGCACAATGCATAATGCAGTTGAGATACAACATGGTAACTGTTATTTAGCTGGTAAATTTGAATTCAGTTCTCAATCTTAAAGCAATCCTAAAGTTTGGCAAATTCTTTTAAGAGCTCAAAGACGTCCTGGGAGCTGGAAAGGAAGGCAGGATATTGTGCTTTGCTATTTTGCTCTCCGCTCCCTGCTCTTTCTTGGCATGGAAATTACAGATTATGGCCAACTAAGTGAAAAAATACTGACATTAGTCAAAGTCTGACATGCCTCCAGAGCTTTTGGGTATGAATGTTTGGGTGGAAGGAGAGTGGCATAGTGGAGTGGAGCGATGAGGGGAGGTGGGGGGGTTCATGGAGCAGAGGGGAAAGATTGATTTCTAATTAACAAGCTGGTTGCAGTAATGAAAGACTAGATTGTCTCTACTGGCAGTGGATCAATGGGGAGCGTTTCCCTTGACATCCAGTCTTAATCACACCGGCTCAGCTTGGTAAGAATGCACTCATTGCTGTAATTAACGCTGTCATGCTCTCTCCATCTCCCTACTCTCATCCCCACCAGTTTTCTGCCTTAACCTGTACCTCAGACCTCTGCTTTTGCTTGACAGCAGGGATCACTCAATGACTCTATCACTCTGTATCCCCCACAGATGTGTGTGCACTTAATCAAATGTGTTCAGACACTGACAAAGACATTGGGATGTTTACGTTGGCTATTTGGTGTTTTGTTACCAAAAGTTGGTGCATTCAAATTTGATCACTGCACTTTGCGCTTCTGTGGTGTAGTAGGCCTAGTCTGCTTGTTTAAACATTTGTCAGGCCTCGCTCCCAGCTCCAAGTACACAGTCACTTACAGCTGGCCACAAATTTCCCTGTACTTTGATAGAGGTATATACTAGTTTTAGGGTTTCATGATTACTTTTTGGTGCTTGTGAGTCATGTCTGTCCCCACTGTGACTACCAACGCTCCTGGTCTTAACTCCCCCTCACATGTGACTTATCTAAAACTCTATATCCTAACAATTTCAGAGAGAGATAAAAAATATGCCATAAATTAACATGACTGTTTTTATCGCCACTGGTATAACTGCCATTTCCAGTGGGACGTGAGGTAAATGCTAAGGTGTGATTAAAAGAGCTGGTCTCACATCATATTCTTGGCCCCTGTGAATGTGAGCACTGAGCATCATGTGACAAATGCATGTTCCCAGCTTCATGTTAATTTCTGAAGATAAGGTTAATTGCAAGATAGACATCAGCCAAGGACCGAGACACACAGATGGACACAGTTTGTCTCCCTGGAGTACAGCAAGGCAGCAAGATGAAGTCTCACTTATTCTCCCTGACTCCCTGACAAGAAAGACACAATCAAACACCTGATACACTGAGGTGTAAGACATGCTGCTCCTCGGGGTACTCCTTGGTAGAAAGACCTGTGATCTATGAAGACGGATTGTGAAAAGATTATTTGTCATTGGTCACTGACTAAATAACATGATGCAAAGCAAAGATAAGCTTGCTGTTCAGAAATCTTCCAAGACAAATCTGTATTGTGGCCCAGTGGGAGAATCTCTGTTGATGCTCTAATCCTGAGTCAGAGCACACTGATGACACATACAGTAGACCTGTGGGGGCAGGAGATATGAGGTTTCATATGTGGGATTTCACAACAGAGCATTAGGGGAATAAAGTATTTTCAGGGGCCCTGTAAACACTAACCCCCTCGCCCATGCTGTCGCCTTCGGCTGGAGTACATGTGAGTTTGTGCATGTGCGCAGATGTGTAATCTGCTTTTGCCAGTCTGCCGTGTCTCTGTGGGCAGAGCGGGCCTGGTTGTTTGAAGGGGGCTGGCGCTGAATGGGGGGTAGAGCCAGGGCTAATCCGCCTGTGCCACGCGCCATGTGCCCAGCACCCAGCCAGTTGCACCATGCCGCCTCCTCTGTAGTGGGTCCATTGGAGCGCTACAAGGCCCTCTGAATGCTATCAGCACAGACGACACACTGCCCCCCAAGCAGGGATTACAGCTCTCTCAATGAAGCCGCCAGGAGGAGGATCCAGAGCAAGAGGAGGAGAAGAAGGAGGAGGAGGTACACAATCCTCCAACAGGAGCTCCATTCTCTAAAAGGAAGAGGCCATCGGCAAAGCTGACACGCTAATCAACAGCGGCTGGGAAACCACCCCATGAGAACAACACGTCCAGCACGAAAGATGGGGAGGAGGGAAGAAAGGTTTAGAAAGGATCCATCACTTTTCAAAATCCGGCTTAGAGCCACTTGGTACTCCTTAAGGAGAATGAACACTGGTCTATTGTTGTGAGGTAGATTGGGATGGGGACATTAGCATGAGTTTGCATAGGCACACGGGGCTCTTAATGTGGTATGCAAACCTGATATTAGTGCTTTCTGAGATAAAAAAGAAACACTGTAATTATGTTTACAACCTGTTTGTTGGTTGAAAGTAAACATCAAAGAGGCAGATGCAGGGGAAAGGGGGGAAACTGTAATGTGCCAATAAAAAATAATTTAAATAGACTGTAGAAGGGTGCGTCCCTTGTGTTTTCTACTGGAAAACTTAAATACAATGTGGTTGAGATTCATCCTCACACCCTCGGGGTCTAAAGCATTGTTGTGTGGGCTCTGTGAGCTGGTGTTCTGTTTCTCACTATGGTTTACCATAGGAACTGATATACAATGAATAGCATTCTTCATCAAACTTAACCTTCAGGAGCAACAGAAATGTGAGTAAGCAACCACCAAGAATACTACCAAATGGTTTATGCTTCAATGTTTGAAAAGACTCATAGTGTCACCATATTTTGTGTGGTTTATATGTTGCCTTAGTTGTGCCAGGAGTGGATTGTCTGTAGGTGCTTCTGCGGTCTAAAACTTAAACCTCCAGACACCAGAAAGGGACACGAGGGGAACACGGCAGGCAAGTACATACTAGGACAGCAGGAGCCTACTGCAGCATCTGCCCACCCCAGCTTGTATTATCAACAGAGAGAGACACTCCAAATCAGGCAAACCCCTCCAAAAGGCAAGCACACACTCCAACATCCTGAAAATACTTACGCCCATGCGTCTGCCCACTCATGAAAGTTACTCAAAACACAACTCACATTTGCTTGTTAAGAGCTTTCTTGTTTTGGCTGGAAAATGAATCCGTTGAGGAAATTGAAAATAAAAAATGTAAGAGCTCCTTGCCGCTTGCCCAGATAAGACTGGCACAGGCACACACCTCTGCCTGGCAGGAATCCACTCACTGCCTTCATTTTTAGCTCTCTCTCTACCACACCTGGCACCACACTGGCATCATTCTGGCACCAGCCTGGCAAAGGCTAACAGTGTCACTGTTATCTGAGGCGATTCTCCGTGCTCTGAAGCAGTAAATCAATTTTCCAGGACTGTAGCATATAGGTGGCATCTGGGCCATCTCAACTATCACGGCTTCAAATTCTGCAAAACTGCTGCAGCTCAATGCCTCAATATGAGACAATGCAAGTGTAGAGACACAACAAATGTGTCTGGCACTGCAAGTTTATTGTATCACCGTTAAATTATCATAGGTTTGTACACTATGTTATAATAGCTAGCGCATGTTCCTGTGAGAAAAAAAAAACTTGACAGCCATTTAGCACCTGACAGGAGGAAAATAGTAACCTCCTGTTCATGTTATCATGTCATATCCTGTTGTAACATTGGCACAAAGAATTGTAATAGCCCGCTGATCGGGACATTTGTGTTTAGCCAGCGGAACATCTGACCCGTCTCCGTGTCATGATGGATCACCCACTAAGAGCTGAGTGCTGTGTGCATGGCCAAGCGTGCATGTGTGACAAAGGGAAGATTCCCAATGAATATCCATTCTCATTTCTCGCCCATCTGCTCCTTCATATAAAGGAAACTGGCATATCTCGGTGAATACAATGCTCTTTAAATGGTTCATCATTCAATGTCCACAAAGACAGAACACCCAAACACACACAGCAAGCCCATACAAACAGTAATACATTTGACACACTTCTCTCCACCCAGTGAAGTGACCTATTCAGACAAAGCAGCAGGAGGCAGAGAGCCTGAAGAGCTGGGTAGCTAATAAATGCACGGGTTTGGACCACTTGAGAGTGTGAGTGTTATCTGTGTGCTGCTTTTCCTTTACTCACAAGAGAGAACTATTAAACCATTAGCCCCTATCCCCTCTACTCTTTCCTCACTTTTACCTCCTTTTTCAGTGTCCCTGATCCCCTAAACTAGATGTCTGCATGAAAACTAGGCCAGTCTTTTGATGGTTCACTGACCAATGCTTGCTGCACCGTAAGAAATACTTGAGAGTTTTCCTGGCCTTTTAAATAGATAAACATAAAATGCTACAGTTGAGCTGAACAGAGACATAAAGAGCACTAAACTGGTGGACAGGGAGAGCAGCCAAATCTAATCACTCTGTAGGAACAGAGCTCCAAGCAATGCAACACTGACAAGAAGTGGTCAGAGGTCAGAAAGCAGACCTTTAACGGTGCCCTCAGAGGTCAAGTGCTGCAGAGGGCGATGATGACATTCGACGGGCTGCTGAAGTCACAGCAGATTGATGCCATTTTGGCATTCATGCTAAAGACAAATGTGAGCGAATGTTTGTGAACACTTAAAGATGGACCTGGTGTTTTCATGATGTCTCACTGTGGCTTTACTGATATGACCAGGCATATGGTAAGATAATATCTGTTTTTCTAGAGCCTTACTGGGGCCTGTGACCTTCACTTCGACACAAGTGACTTGTTGTTCCACAGACATCAGCCAACAGTGCACTCGGAGGAAAAAAAAACTTCCCCCAACCACGACAAGTAATCAACTTTGCAGATAGATAATGGCCTCTTTCCCATCGCAGAGGCGCACTGAGTTGTTTCTGGTGGTTGTCAGCAGTGCTGCTGAAGTAATTCACAATGTCTAATCTGATAGGTTATCATGGGAAGAGCTGATGGCATTTTGTGGGGATGAATTTATCTCCAAGTTCCCATTAAGAATGTCATCTTAGTTGCAACATCCAAATCTCCTTGAAATGTTGATTGTGTCCTGGGCCTCTTCAATCATTTGCACATGAAAAGGTCGAGGGAACGAGGACTTCTGTAGAGACCATTGACAGATTAGCAATGGCCATTTGAGCCTGTACTGTCAACTCGTTCTCTAAGCAGCTCTCTTATTTTACCCTCCCTCACTTTCCACTGTTTCTCCTCCTATTTCTCTATTGTGGCAATGCAGTAAAGACACACCACTGAATCCCATTGAATATTGTTCGGCTTTCAATAGTGTGTAGGAACAATGGAAATAGTGAGTGAGAGGACCACGCTGACTACCTGAACCTGCATGCCTCAACAGGGCCTTGTGTGAGTGGCCCATTCAGTGCTTTACACCGACATCAATCACCCTGCACAAAAAAACTCAAATGCGAATACACACATTGTGAATACAAGTGCTGACTTCTCTTCAAACACCATAAACATAAAAATGACAGACTAATTGACACCAGACACAATACTGTGTTCTGTACAAACAAAGATGCAGTGTGCTTGGAACCACTGGCATGATAAACACAACTGTAGCTTTTAATCACAACTGCAGATGTATCATTATGAACTGGGATGGGATCAGCAGAACAAAACGGTACAAATTCCTTGACACACAAAGGCACTAAATCATTCTAACTGGCCCCATTTCTGCTCGTGCACCTCCATTTTTTCTGGCTATTCTCTGCTGACTTGCAGAGGACACCGCTCTGCCATTTAATTCCCTCACCAATCTTTTCCATTGCGCTTTCTAATCATGCTGTAAAACAAAGTAGAATGATGTCCCCTCTACTCATGATTTGAGTCCAGTGTGCTTTACTGAACGGGCCACATTTTCCAATACTAAAACAGTCTGTTTGGAGGAATTTTTGCCTCTTCCTGTTCTCCCACTGCTGTGTCACCGTCCCGTCCGTGTACGCTGCTGTTCATCTGCAAAAATGAAAATGTAACATTTCTAAAGCAGGGGCCACGAGAAACGGCAAGAACAAAAAACAGCACTCTCTGATCGATTGTGTTTAGAGACGGGGCTCTGGGTTTTGTATTCTGATGTTGCTTCTTATAAACATGCGGTTGCTGTACAGGAGAACGTCCCGCGTTCCCGCAGCAGTGTTAAAAGAGGTCATGCTTTGACATTACTGAAATAAAAAAATGCTTCCTGAGTGTAGCAAAAGTGGTTCAAAAGGGTCGTTTGATTATTTAGAGGACAGGCTTAAATCCCAGTGTGACCTTACTTCTTTTTGCTTCGCTCTCTCCTCTGAAAGATAAAGCTGAACGTGGGCCGTAGGAGAGTGTGTGTGAACGACACTTGGTCTCCATTTGTCTAATACAAGGATTGACCCTAGAGTCACACAAATCTTCACAAATCCTTTCCTTTCTCCTCCTCGTTCTGTTTACCAGCAGTTCAGAGTGTCTCTTCAGTATTTCTGTTTCCATTTTGTCCACTGTGACCGTGCCAATACACCCACCCTCTCAAACATTTCACACAGAGAGTAACGCAACCTCTCTTGGTCATTTCATTCTGATAGCTAAACAGAGTAATCTTGTCTCCAACACACACACACAGAGTTCGCTGCCCACACATGGTCTTATCACTCAAAAGCAACAGAGAAGCGAGAGGCAGCGAGGTCAGGTCAGAAACCCAATTACTGTACGACAAATCGGCCACACAGAACCTTCCTTTTCCTCAGCACGGAACAGTGAGGTGGTTCTTTGAGATACTCACCTCCTGCCTCTTTTATACAGAGGTCATCACTCTCTTTTCTTTTTCTAACTTTCCCTCACACCAATAAGAACCTCTCCCCTTTGCGCTCTTTCTTCAGTTTTCTTTTCTACAGCCCCTCAACAACCACATGGCCAGCATCTCTAATGCCTTCCGCCCACCATTTCCACATGCAGCTCTTTCAGTGGTTAGATCACACGTTGCTTTTAGAAGATTAAACCAAATGTAATCCAAAACCAAAGCCCAGAGAGTGCATAAAAAACGATGAGGAAAAAAAAAAACAATTCAGATCAAATCAAATAAAAGAAGCATGTTCAAATGCAAAAGCTCATTCACATAAATGGGCAAAAAATGGCACAAACACTTCTCATGCACTTTCCTTTACGGTCTCCAGATGATGTAAATTAACTGTACTGTACAACACCTGGATATGTAGCCCTCAAACCAACCAGTTTCTGGCACAGTAAGCCTGACAGTGGTAAGAATGTGGAAGGATGGTTGTAACCAGAAGGTTTTGCGGAGATGAGAGAGAGAGAGAGAGAGAGAGATGGGATGCTCCTGATTGCACAACTGAGCACACAGCAGCACGTTTCACTTGCTCACTTGCCATTTATTCTTCCGTCCTCATGCAAACTCAGTGAAAACCCCAGAAATTTAACAATGAGGAGAAAAAAAAAACAAAAAAAAACAAAAAAAAAAGCAAAAAAAAAGTGAGCAGCTTGGAACCCTGTCATTTTTCCGTTCAAGCCCTGCTGCTGGTATCTTATCTGCTCAATCCTCTCATCGTCATTTAAATCTCCCCCTACTCCATCCGATCCCAGCCGTGGCCCTATTTAAATCTCTCCCTCCTCCCAGTCCACACACATTTCTAATGCTAATTATTTAAACCTCTCCGTGCGCTCTATCCCTCCCATCCACCAGCTAGTTATTCAAATCTCTACCCACCCGCTCTCCCTACAAGCCCGGCCCCAGTTAAAAGGTGCTTGACTAAAGGGTTGATCCAGGCTGTTATTTTCAGACAAGGGATAATACTGCTTCTTCCAGACTCCTCTTCCTCCCTGCTCTGTTTTCCTTGCCTTCTCATATCCAGCTCTCTCTGTATACAATTACACAAACTCTGCGGCACATATCCTTTTTGAAATCAAGAGGTTTATTTGCCATCATAATGGAATGCAGCGCAAGAACAGCGTAATAAATCCACTGTTTGCCATATCAAATTAGGTGGAATACAACAAAGATAGGGTTAGGAAAAGATAAGAGTAAATATACACAAAATGTGTGTATATTTGGAAAGTTAGTTATAATCAGTAATATATATAAATGTGTATTATATCCAACTCTGAGAAAAGAGGAGAGCTGCGTAGGAATGTGACCTTAGTCGGTCTGTGGTGGCCTGCGTGGGTCACTGTCCCCAGTGTTAAGTGAGTGGCGAGTGTGAGTGACTGAGCAATGGTGACACAGTCTGGGAGGTCAGAGGGGATCGTTTTTCCAGGACCAGGTGCCAGCACATCAGTGTGGGAAAAGGGACATAAATCTCGATCTCCTCTTAAACTCTACACATGGTTTACCAATTTCCAAATCTTTATTTCTATCAGCCGGAGTATCTCTTTCTCTGGTGCTCTCAGTTTGTCCATTCGCATATGCGGTTTGCACACTCTCTCTCTCATTCAGTTGGAGGGATCTGGCCGTTAGTCCTGTGGAGCAGCCACCTACACATGGAGCATCAGGATCACAGCTCAGTAAAACACCAAAGCTGCTCACAGTACTGAACTTTCTCTGGTGCTCAGGAGTCCCACTCAGCATCACTACTTATTACAGTTACATAAAGGCTGGTTTCCAACAACAGCCACCCCCCACAAACTGCACACTCCCATATGCACGCACCACAGCAGCACTTCATGTGCGAAACAAAACACCTGCAACAGAAAATGTACATATGTGTGTGCAGGATTTGAAGTTGCTTTTTATGTAAAATGCATCTTAAACATGATGATAGTTTTGGTACAAATCAGGATCATGTTAAAGAAACCTCTACCATTTCAAAGCTGGTTTCCACAAAGCCACCCCCCACAAACTAATTTTAAATCATAAGAAATCCATATGTAAAATTTACACGCATCACAGAGCACTCAATCATCAACACTTTTCTTTTTTATGTGCGAATTCAAAACACCTTGATATTAACAAAAAATGTACATATGTACAACATACAGCAAAAAAAAGTGCAGGACACCATTTGAAGTTGCTTTTTATGGTAAAATGCATCACCTTGGTACTGATGATAGTTTTGGTACCTGTCCGGGGATAATTACATGTAGAAACCTCTACCATTTCAAAGCTGTGGGGTTGCCCGTACAAAAATAATTTTAAATCATAAGGAGGGTGAGTAGCACCTCTCCCCCACCTTCTGTAAAATTTACAATCAGATCCCAGTGCAACACTTTTCTTTTTTATGTGCTCCCCGTGAACATTGGATATTAACAAATGCTGCAACAACATACAGGAAGAAGAAGGGGTTGAAACGGGGGTAGAAGCCATAAGGGGTGCGGGGGGCGCCCCGAAATCCACGGTACTCCTGTCCGGGGATGTAGGCTGTGGGGTTGCCCGTAATTTGGAGGGTGAGTAGCAAGAACCTCTCCCCCACCTTCTGCCACCCCAGTCCAGCCATCCAGCTCCCCGTGATGGGTGCACAGGAAGAAGAAGGGGTTGAAACGGGGGTAGAAGCTTGCGGGGGGCGCCCCGAAATCCACGCTGCTGCTCCCCAAGACAAGGGCCCCAGCAGGGCACAGCCTAAGGCACCCCCAAGAGAGGCCCGCGCCATGGCCATCTGCCCTCACCAGGTGAGGGACCACCAGGAGAGTGCAGGCGGGTGAAGAGGTGAGGAGAGTGATGTGTGGGAGCGAGGAAAGCACAGGTAGAGTTCCAGAGGACCGCTTTTGGAGTCCACAGATGGGTCGAAAGTCCAAAAGTGCGTGCGTGAGAGAGAGAATGAGCGTGTGTTTTGTATGTGCAGTATTTGTGTGTGTGTGAGAGTGTGTGGGCTTGGCCGTGAGGAAAACTGTAGAGCTCTGTTCTCCTGCTCCCTCTCCCTTTCCTACCTTCACTCTCGGGGAGTTCAGAGCTTCGCCTGTGCTGTCCTGCTCCGGCGTTTAAATACCTCACCCCCTCCCTCTGTTTCCCTCTCTCCTCCCACCCTCCCTCCCTCCCTCTCTCTCTGTCTCTCTTTCGCTCTAACACCGGCTCCACGAGCGCCATGTATGCGCTCTACGAGACGGCCTCCCTCCTCTCTCTCTCTCTCATCCAGCTCTTCTCTCCTCCCTCTTCTCTGTACCAGTCTATCACTGTGCCTTTTTCCTTAATCTCTTCCTCCCCCCCTCTCTTCCCTCCTTCTCTTTACCTCTAACTAAACCACTGTGTTACTCCACATTGCACTCTTGTCTCCCTCCTGAGACCCTGCCTGTCTTATCTCTGTGCATTTGTTAGTTTCTTCATCCCTAAGTAGCCCACTGACATATCCCTTTCACTCTCCTCTCTTTCCTTTGTCTTTTTGCCCATGCACCATACTGTCTCCTCCTCTCCCACCCACTATCACACCTCCTTTCTCCCTCCCTCTTCCGCTCTCTTCACCTCCCTCTCCTTCCCTGTGTCTCCCTGCTGCTCTCCCACTTGTCCCCCCCAAATCCCCCCCTCTCTTTTCGATCTCCTTCTCCCTCTTTTTCCAACCCTGTACCTCTCTGTCTCTCCCCTCGTCCTCAGCAGTGCTCAAATTTGTTTTTCTTCTTCTCTACTGTTGCTTTTTTCATGGGTTTTCCATCAGAATCTCCTTTTCCACAGGATCCTCCAACTTTTTTCTCCCTGTCAGAGCAGCGTGCGCCGCCTCTCTGCTCTAGATTAACCCGCCACTACAGTGCAGACACCAGCCATAATGCTGCTTTCTCTCCCCCCACCAGCCTCTGCTCCAGGTCACCAAATGATGGATAAGTATTTCTCTAACACTCGTTGCCCCCACCCCCCATCTCACTCTTTTTTTCATCCAGGAATAAATTCATACAACATGAATCTGCACCACTCACACTTTTCAGCCATGCACTCCCTCCATGCCTCTCTCTCTCTCTGCTCATCCATCTCTTGCTCTGTGTGTAAGTGATACACTATGCCCCCCCCACCACAACCCCACTATATCATGGTAAAAAGGGGGAAACTTAAAGAACTTGCTGTTAACTTGCTGTTACACCACTGAGTGTCTCATCTTGCGTTTCTCTTTAGCTGCCTGCTGGGTTTGTGTGGTTAAGTGCCTATTACAGACGTAAACACTCCCAAGCCAGCAAGCTGCACACACACTCACAGGCTCTTCATGTCCAAACAGCCTGACTGACCCACAGCAGGAGCACACAGCCAGGCTGGCATGGCCAGATGCTTTCACAGTCTAAACCCTGGATCTCTCTCTCTCTTCTCTCTCTCTCTCTCCTCTCTCTCTCACACACACACACACACACACACCAACATCCATACACACCCATATGCATAGACGTTAAATGTATGAGTACCATATACTGTTTCTCCGCCTATTTCTTGTTTCTCCCTGCTTTCGTGTCGACAAAGATTTATATTTTTCTCAAGTGAAGTAATTCACCTGCCAGGCCAGCTGCTGCTCCCAGGCCGGCTCCAGTCAGCATGTTTATTCACATGGCAGTACAGATATCCAAGAAGGCTGGACAAAAATACTTTTGCAACTTTAAAAGGGGAGCTTCACTCATGTTGTAGATTTCTATCATTGTGGCCAGTCTGATCTATATTAACATACAAACAACTGCTGGACAGACTCACAGACAAACTAAACAGTCTATAAATGCTGCAGTTATTAATATTCTGACTTCGAAGACAAATTAAGTTTGGCACTCTCTAGTCTGTCAGGTCTGAAGCCTCCTTTCTCCCACAAAGCTCAGTGCTTTCCTCATCATCTTTCACAGTCTTACACAATTCATTGTCCACTGAGTGCACTTCAAGCCTGATGAGATCATCTGTTTGAGTTTTAGTTCTCTCATTTTTTTGCTTTTTTTTATCTATGGATATTACGTACAGCAACAACTCTCTCCCAAAACCTTGAAAAACCTCAAAGAACCAAGTCATCACAGATGCTCAAAAGAGAGAGCAATTCTTTTCCTCATACACAGTCCTCAGTAATACTGTGGCCAGACCCCTGCTGCTTATGTTGCCCATGGGACAATACAACATCAGAAGGCTAAATAAAGTGATGTGGAAAGCGTGACAGCGGCTTCACAAGGACCAGGTGTGTTGTAATACTTTTGTTATCATGCCAATTTCGGACAATGAAGCCTGCAAACTATAACACTGTGAAAACAGCAATGGAAGAGAAAGTACAGTGTGAAATAGGCTATGGTTCAACTGAAGGCAGTAACTTTTCAGAAACAGTGTGTCTCCTCCTCACTTGCTCTAAGAGGTCACCTAGGTGGACCATTCTGCTGAGACTGGAGAGTGGGGTCAGAGGTTATCTCAGTCCTCCTCTGATGTTCCTCTAAACCAGTCCACAGCCACCCTACAGCTCCTCATTGCCTTAATTAGTATTTTTAATTAATCTAACCGCATTAACTCACCGGTGAGACTTCTTTAAGAGCTTAAGTCCTTACAGTGTGTGCGGCTTCGATAGCATTCCTCTCACCATCCAACCTGCACTGAAAAACTATACCTCCTAACTTTCAAGTTTTTACTTGGATTCAGTATTAAACTTATGCTTTTTAATAACAAGTGAACAGGAAGTTCCCATTGGGTGCAATAAAAGCCACATTGCCTCAAGATACAATTCTGAAGGACAGCATCTCAACACAAGTAAGCTGATCTAAGTCAATTTTTCTTCTGCAAATCAGATTTTGTCGGGTTTTGAAGTCCAAACCCAACGTAATTTGCCAAATAGCTGTTGTAATCCTCCTTGCTCGCTATGTGGCCAACAACAAATGAGTTGAACTTAATTGTGAATGGAGATGTAAAATAAAATTGCAAGAAGTCACTTGAGGTACCTTAAGTGGTATCTTAAATGCCATGTCATGAATTCATCTGCAATCCATCTCTAATGGATAAAACTCAATATATGCAATATATTCGACTAATAGACATTAGGCAGCAGAAGTTTCAGGGTAGCAAATGGAAAATATGCAATGTTTGCTCTTAAGTGGTTTCAAAATGTCCAGTTCATGCCATTTAAGGCAATGTTGGATGTAACAATCCCGATGTGGTTGTCTTATGAATATTCCACTGACAGCGTGACAGTTATTATGTGGAACAATCCAGATTAGGGAACAATAGAAAACTAAATAGACTCAAGCTATTAGATAGCCTACTGTATAAATCAAATATTAAGATACAGTAGTATGATAGGATACAATGTTAAAATTCAATGGAAAGGTCTTCAGCAAATGTAGCAGACACTTTTAACCAACTTTTCCAAATACTAGCAAAAGAAAGTAAGCATTTATGTGTGTTTCTATCCACTACTGTTCTGAAAATATTACAGAGGTTGTTTGTTCATCAAGAGCAATAGGTCACTCTAATTCAGGTAAGGTCAGGCGAGTTGCATTAAATCACTGCAGAAGCAAAGAGCAGGACAAAATGATGTAATTAAAGACCATGAGTTAAACCTCAAATAGTGTGTGGGGTGGTACCTTTGTATAAATCACAATCCACTTCTACCAATCAACTGCCCATCATGCAGCACTAAAGAAGAATGACACACACAATTTCAGGGTGATGGTTTTTGGTAGTTGTGGACTTTGGTACCCTTTTACAACTTTTGCATGGATCCTTTTGATTTTGATTATCATTGCTACTTTGCCAGAGAGATATGCAAAGTTTACAGAGGTGTGTCAGTCAGGAGTTTATTAGTGGTCCTTTTGCTGACAACATCCCAACTTTAGGTCAATAGTTCTCCACTGACAACAGTTAACAGTTCATTCTCCAACTCTGCTGGAGTTTGGCCTTGAGAATGAGAGCCCTGTCTTTACGCGGGAATCCTGGGGGGAATTTTCCCACAGGGAGGTTGGAAACATTGAATCTGAAAAGATCACATTCAAAGCTTTAATTATTATGAAGGCTACTCGGAGACTTGGTGGCTGAAGGTCTTTGGTGCCTGTCAGCAACTGAAGCAACTGAAAAACCTGTTGGGCAACATCACCTGTGCACAAAGAAAAAGCCTTTTCAGTCTTGGATTGAGATCTCCTTAATCAGCAGAAAGGTATCAACAGGCCAGAAGGTTGCAAAAGCAAAAAGTTTAAACCAAGGAAAAGGGGCAAACTTTTTTTTTTTTTTTTTTGGTAAGGCACCAACAGGTCAGGATGAGAAGGAGGCCTTTCTCAAGAAACTACATAAGAGGTTCACTGGAAAATGTTTGAAGTCTAACAATATCTTTAATTAACATGTGCCAACTATATTATTTGCCACTATCACAAGGTTCAACAAGTATAAGCTCTTTATTTAGTTTATATAAAAACATGTTTATATCCTGGATTGACAATGTAAAACAAGTGGACAGCCTCTATTTCTACAATATAGTTTACATGGCTGGTACACGGACAACCCACGCAGCTCATTATTTTTAATTAGCCCCACTTATCTAGACAAAAGCACTGTGTCAAAGCCTCATCATTTACTTCACTGAGACCACTGGATTGAGAAAACAGATCTGCAGACACATAGGAATCAAACAAAATACTCAAGGCTATCTGGCAAAAAGCTCACCCTGGTCAAATTTTTGCCAGAGTGCGGTCCACAGTCCAACTGAATATTTTACATGGAGTACCTTTTAGCCCTTGTTTTATCTATCCAGTTAGAGTAGTTAGTTATGTTTAAACATGGCCTTAGTCTCTTAGACAGTCCCTTAGACAGTTTTACTGATATCACTTCTGTACGTCTACAGTCACACTACCACCCACAAACCAGAGGCCACAGAGGCCTACATGGCCATAAGACAGAATCAGATTAGTAAGAATGTGAGATTTCACACACACACACACACACACAACCACACCCACAGTCTTATAATGGCAAGTGCTATCTATAGGTCACTAAAAAAGCAAATAGTGCCATCATTATATCATCATTATTCATCATTACACAGTGTGTGTGTGTGTGTGTGTGTGTGTGTGTGTGTGTAGATTTGTCCATGCACACATATGTGTGTTTGTGTGTGACCTTCTGCAGCCCTCTCTGACCAGAGCTGCTAGCAGAGATCGCTCACAGCAGTCTTCACCGTCTGTTCCACACACCCCTGCTCAGACACACAAATACATTTGCCCAAAATCAGGAACCTTGACACGTTGAGCAAGATACAGACTGAACACCAGCATAAGTGCTTCTGATACACAGGAGGCAGAAAGAGAGAAAGGAAGTGTGTGCCAGGAGCCATCTGTTTTACCTGTAGCAGTCTTTATTAACAGCAACACACATCCCTGTGCCTGGTGGCCTCTGTGTTTTCTTCATGTAGGTCCTGTCCTGTCCCCCTACATCCAGCCCTAGCACACAGCACACTGCAGCACACATTGCCATTCTGCAGCCCCCCTATGTGCACACACACACACACTTCCCCTATGTGTACACACACACACACACATAATACACACACGCACACAGACACTAATACACACACACACACACTAATACACACACTGTGGTACTAATACATAAAACACACACACATGTGCGATGTGGACTGGGCTATCGTTCTCCATTATGAAAACTAGGTCGGGGAGGGAGGTGTGGGTGAGGGGAGTGGGGCAGTAATTATTTTTATCATTATTAATTTCCACCTCAAGGTGGGCACACACACTAGTTTTTGTATCAGTTCCAATCATTTTCATTTCCACCTCAAGGTTTAGCCACACACAAGGGCTTTTTTGTCCGCTTCAATCTCAGCAATCTTCATTTCAGACCCCCTGCACCATCCACACACACAGACACACACACACACACACCATTCACTACCACTGTCTACACACTGTCTACTACTGTCTTTGAAAAGGCTTCGTGCCAAACAAGCCAGTACAGAGGATGGGGACACAAAAGAGGAAAGAGCTCAAAGGGATGGAAGGAGTGTGACGGCAAGGGAGAGAGGGGATAGCAGAGGCAGAGGAGGGGTTGCATGTGTCGCTTCATCACTCACTGGACCCTAATTTACACTAACAGGTTGTTTACTCGATATGGCAAATGATAATAAAAGCATGGTGTTGGAGGAGGGGAGAAGGCAAGAAAAGAGAAAAAAAGAGAAAGAGAGGAAAAAGGAGAGGCCCTGCGGGAGCACTTCAGCTGTGATGGCTTGCACACTCCAATTAGTCCCATGAAAAGCTTGTCCCCCCTCAAAGGAGTAAAAGGAGGGGTGCATTGCTCAGCGTGTAAATAAAACCAGCCAGAATCACCCCAAAAACTCAATGCCCTGTCACAGAGGGACGGCTGCAGTCACAAACGTTGAGGCTCTCGTTGGGTCAGCACACACTTGACTGTCTTGAGACCATACTTGATGACACAGATATTATTCTTACTATCTGTGTTGGTTTAGTTATTTTCTTTTCACGATGCAAATTGCAGGGGCGGGGGGGTCCAGCAGACATGAAAAAAATTATTTCTAATTGCAAATGCCTCATATAGTGATTATGTCTGCCTGGGTCATTGATCACTATAAGCTGATGACTATTATTATTTTTAAATATTTCTCATACAGATTACCATCATTGTGTTTGCTGCACCAAGTGAATGAAGCACCTAATTTATGCAAAGCTACCATGACATCTCCTGACCATTCTTCCAAGCAGAGTTTGCCCAGACTGCAGAGGCTTGGTACCAGAAAACTGACAGGCCAGAATAAAGCCAACTGAATTAGCCGAAAGGAACCAGAGGTTTCAGTCCTCCAAAGGAAAGGACTGTAGCTGGAGAGGTAACACACGTGCACATTTGTTTTCTGTTTCTTGTTATTTCTAATTGTTTGAGTAGACCACACAAGGTAACCTAAGGAATGCCCAAGTTTCTCTGCTGCATCTCATTGGCTGTTTTTGGAGAGTCTGTGATAAGCTACAAGTTTGGTACATGTGTAACTAATAAAGCGGTAACTGAGTATACTTTGACTCCAGGAAAGGACTGTAGCTGGAAGGTACACACGTGCACATTTGTTTTCTGTTTCTTGTTAAAATTTCTAAAAGTTGTTTGAATAGACCACACAAGGTAACCTAAGGAATGCCCAAGTTTCTCTGCTGCATCTCATTGGCTGTTTTTGGAGGTAGTCTGTGATAAGCTACAGTTTGGTAAGTGTAACTAATAAAGCGGTAACTGAGTATACTTTGACTCCTGAGCTAAACAAATAAAATGTTGAATGGCACCAGTTATCTGTTTGTAACCAGAAGTCGTCCCCACGATTTGAGGTCAGACATAGAAAAGATAAAAGTTCCACACAGTGACAGAGTATTAAACCTCTTCTGGGTTCTTTTCTTTGGGCCCATTTAAGCTCAGGTCAAGTCGCTGTATCTCATTTAAGTTGGGTCATTTATTTCCTCCATTTTCATTTAGTCATTTTTAAGGTACGTGGAATTTTGAGGATTTGTAATAATGTCCAGCACAAACCTCCTGATGTTTTGAAAATGGTTCACTCCATGACTCTTTCATCTCTGGTACAAGTGCTGAAATAATTATACTAGTTAATCATGTAATGTATTATAATTGCGCAGTAATTGAGTGACTGATTTATGATTGCAGTTGATGAACAAGTGATTAAATTATACTTAACAATTATACTCAACAATCCTTAAAAATAGGGAAATGTAAACATGACAAAATGAGCACAGAACATTGTTGTACTGTTTGTTGTGCTCTTTCAGCAAGCAGTAGGTCAGTTTTCCAGTTCTGACTCCAGATATTTCATGTTTTTACGTTCGAATTTTTCAACATGTCTCATGAAATGCAGTGCTGCTAAACGTGAGCCCCCCATGGTGATAAGAGGCCCCTGTCGTGTCTCCCATACCTCCCGGATTAGGTCGAGAGCCTCTGGAAGTGGCTCCACTGACACCTTGACAAATGAAGCTGTCCTGAAGACCAAGTGGAGTATCATCCTTTGAAAAACAGTAGGATCAACATTCCCCACATACTGCAGTCCTCCAGTCTCCCATAAATGACTGACCACCAAATCTGTTGTTTGGACGGAGCAATATAAACTGTCTGAGCACTGAGTTGACGGGTAGTAACTTGTCTTAGGGAAACCGTCGCTTCTGGAAAACGTGACAGACACAATTAGATAACGATTAAACCGTAAAGTGTATGTGACTGTGTGTCTGAGAATTTTGCGGGACAGAATTAATCCCGATAAGAGAATGGATGAGTCAGTTGTTTTTACTTTCCAGTTTTAGGCCACATTAAACTGCTGAGAAGCCGCAGACCATATCTAAATGCTGAGTAAATGAAGCCTGGTTAAAGAAAACAGTTTAAATGTTAGGCTGGGAAAATGTTTATGATAAAATTAAACAAAATGTAGAATTTGAAGTTTTAAGAATATTAAACAGGATCAACAGTTGACAACAGTTGGTTTGTTTTAAAAAGATGTCAGTGGGATTTTCTCCAAACTTAATAATGTCATCATAGAAAGCTTCATAGTTTAATTGAACCTGGTCAGTATTTTTTAGCTAGCCAGAAAACTGCCTCCAAGACAACAGTGTGACAAGACCGTTTCTTACCAAGCATAAGTAGAACCATGTTGAAGAAACACACAGGCCAGTGTGCTGGCTGATGATCCTGTTTGGAACATGCTTTTTTGCTTTATTATCCAAGATTTTGAGGGAACACCTGTCATGGCCAATCACAACTCAACACTGGCTTTTGAAACCCCTAGTCCATTTCTTCGTTTTGGCTTTTAGTTTAATTTTAAGAGGAACATAAGACCATGGTATAATTAACCAATAATACACAACAGGCCGTATTTTTTTTGTAGCCATCAGCCCATAGCCTTGTACTATAGATCATAACACACTGCAGCCAGTATCTCAGGGTACAGCGCAAATTTGAGCTCAAATATGTGAGACTAGCGCACAGAAATGATGTATGTCTTTATTTGCATATACAGGAGGAAGTGAGATCGCAAGAGGTCACTCAAGACACTTGTGGAGATGCATGGTAATCGCAGGTCTGAACGAGGCCTCTGTCACCTCTCTGTCATCAGAGCTGTCATTTCATCTCAGCAAGAATCAGGCAAAGAGACTGATATCAGTTTTACCTCTGTGTGTCCAATACTGCGAGTAATGTTTCTGTAAGTTATGACTGTAAATACTCCTGCCATGCA
The DNA here is from genome assembly GCA_023238725.1 of Scortum barcoo. Lineage (NCBI taxonomy): Eukaryota > Metazoa > Chordata > Actinopteri > Centrarchiformes > Terapontidae > Scortum > Scortum barcoo. The sequence continues at coordinate 11,030,166 of CM041536.1, forward strand.
ATGTGGTATCCACTGACCATATCAGAGAAAACACTTTTACACGTGATTCTAATTGTTAATTATGTTGCTGAAGTTTAAGGGTTTGATTACAAGTTACTAACTACAATCAGGTGTGTCAGAGAGGGGAGAGACCTAAAACATGCAGGGCAAAAGATCTCCAGGAACAGACTAAGTGACTGGCTCAACCCCTAGAAGTCCAGGTACACAAAAATAAATCCAGTTTTCTAAGTGATTTCTAAAGGCATAGTTAGAAAGAAAGTCCTCCTCAAATTCCTCAATCACCTAGAAAATTGTTGTATTCTATGAGCATAATGAAAATGTAGGCCAAAGCTCATGCAGTGGTGGCCATCACGGCACATCACCCCAATCACATTCAATTAGAATATTCTGACCAACTCCAGTTTTCAAATTTCAAATTAGCAGAAGCATTCAAAATTAGAGTCTGTTTGACATCAGTTGACACACATCTTGTATTATTTGTGAACAGATGTTATACTTACACTTGTTCATTTCTTATGCATTATCTGTGTGTAGTGCCATGATTAGTGTAAAGGAAAGAACTGGGACAACTACAGTTATGTATGTATGCTACATTGTTATGAATAATTAATGTACAAATATCCCTCTCCTGCTGCCTTCCTTGGCCAGACAGAAGAACAGAAGTGCATTTTTTGGCACTCACAGCAGGCGTTCAAGTTCTACTGAACACACAGAAATAAGGAGAAGTTAAACACGTACAGGTGCACATTGTTGTCCTGGTCCTAGCTCTGTCTGCCCTTTCAGAGACACTTTATTCCACAATGATGAACCCATGAATTTACTTTAGAAAAATACTAAGCAGTCAAATACTGGAGTTCTTACAGACATCTTTGTCTGCAGTAGCTACAGCAGATGTGTGCCTCTGTGTCTGGGAGTTTAAATGGTGGAGGCACATGGCCTGGTACAATTTAAGTGTGATACATTTTTCAATAGCTGTGAGTCATAGTTCTTTCTGAGTTCTGAGCATGGCAAAGTGCGTCGCTCAGAGCTGCCTGCGTCCACAGACTGCTGGCCTCTTACTTTTGCATTTGCTAGACACAAAATCTGTTCTCCAAACTCCACGTTTTCAGTTCAGCTCCCAGTTCACTGTCATCACAGCAACCTCCCTCTGATCCTGCAGTCATGGTAACGGAGCTGTGAAAGAACAAGCTGAGGAATATGAGACATGGGAGATGACAGACACATGGCCACATTGTGACAGAGACAGACGGAGTGAGTGCTGAGTGGTTTGACACCACAGACAGCCATTTCCCCATCCGCACATCCAGCATGCAAGCAATTAAGAGGACAGGAGGCAGAAGTTATATGGGACACAGCAGAGTCCAGAAAAACAGGAATGCTGGTGTGTGAGTGGCATTCAAGAGCAGAGCGAGTGGAGGTAATGACTGAAAACATGTTACATTGTTTAGAGGTCCGTTGTTGTTTTGAAGCATCCTTTTCCCAGCTGACATGGGACTAGTTTCCTGTATAAATGAAATTAATGAGCTGACCTACTGACATGAACTTTTCAGCCCTCTAGCTCCAAACCTAAGCACATAAGCTATGAAAATCAGGCTGAAAATCAGATAATCTAATCAGAATTAGATAAATCATAGAGAAATGTCCTAACCTGAAATCCAACACGAAACCTCTGCGTTCATAGAAAACTTATATCCTAATTGATACATTATTGATTTTAGTGAGGTTGGTGACTGTGAATGACTGTATACTTGTTAAAAAAAAAAAAAAAAAAAAAAAACTAAGACAAAACAACTCTTGTTCTCACTCCACTGTGTCCTGCATAATCTGAGCTGTTTTCAGGCATTGTGCTCAGGAACAGCCTGCAAGAGGTTGCTTTTCTTGTGTGTGCAATAGATGCACAGCATGTCTGGCACACACATAATAAAACAGATCCATCCCAAAAGATACCATTCATCCCTAGACACCAGCTCAGGCTCTCACTTCATACAAGAGGGTGCATAAACACACATGCAGTGACAGCGGTGAAGAAATTCTCATGCGCTCTCATAAACACCATTAAGATACACACAAACCCTTGTTCACACAGTGCTAACACGTAGACACGCTCGGAAAAAAAAAACAGGCAGAAGTAGTAGAGGTGTAAATGTGTATGCACACATGCACATATTTGCACTTGCAGATACACTCACATTAAAAACACAGAAGGAGGAGGGGGAAGGGGGCACTGAGGCCAGAGAACATACAACAAAAAGCAAGCAGACAGCCTTGAGCTATGAGCTCAGCTAAATAAATAAATAAGTGAAAATCTCATTTTAAACCAGTAGCTTCACACCCCCTCTTGGAGCCCACTCCTCCTCCCTGCTCTCCTCCTTCTCCTCCTCCTCCCCCTCCTCCTCCCCACATCCCTGATCAAGGTTTCATTCTGGAGAAGCACAAAGACTGGCTACCCAGCATTCATCTCTTCCAACTCCATCCATCCCACCTATCGTAGGCCTCCAGAGACATGGACGAGCAGCGCTGCATTGCACTGTGTTTTCTGCTTTCCCCGGTTCCCGTGATGAATTCTGGCAGTACCAGACCACAGCAGAATGTAACACCTGACAATCAACCTGCAGAGGGGCCAGCATCTACGTCATGTGTGTTTGTGTGAATCCACTGTAACAAATTCAATTGGCTCCATTTCATATTCCATAGATTATTACGTTCAACTTTGGGGCCAGTAGAATGATGCCAATTAGAGAAAGGCACGGATGTCCTGGGAGCTTATAAATCCCACACAACAGTCGACACACAACCTTCTTATTTCCCATCTAGGTTTAGTCCGCTGCAGCTCCACAGGCTAAACACTTCAACCCACCGCCTCATTTGGGCTGAGTTGTTGCCGAATCCATATTGTGCTGCACTGTGTAAACAAGTAGTGGAGATAAGTAGTGGCTGTGGGCATGTGGATTCCGTGGGTGCTGGTGAGACACAACGGATCACGGCTGTTTCGGCATGTAAACCCCACACAGATGGATGAACATCCTGCCCTGAGCTGGGTAAACCACACAGATTTGGTCAGACATGACACCACATCCCTCAAACTGAGCACACACTCGGACTTTCAAAAACCACCAACAACAGAGAAAGAAGAGGTACAAATGAGGAAGGGGATAGAGGGGGTGGGGGTGGGAAGGGTGCATTATTGGGACCAAGCGAGACAGATGATACAGATGATAATGTGACCTTCATCTTTTGTGGCTACGAATAGAAAGAGGGAGGCCTTTGCTCTTAATTATATGGGTCAGTGAACCAGGAGCTGGTGGTCCCACATGGAGGGGATCAACAAGTCAAACAAATGCACAGACACACACAGACAGCAAGTTGATTTAAAGGGAGTCAATCAATGATGAGGCCCTGCTAAATAAAAGTGAAATCTACCAGAATGCAAATATATTTATGAGCATTTTTTCAGTCAAGAGAAAGGGAAAATGAACATGAAAAAAGAGATGATCTAGCACAAGGGAACATCTCTGTGGAATCTGTTTCCTGACTTTATATTCAGTCACCAATAAAAAAGGACACTGTGCATTTGCTTGTTCAATCATATAAACCAAGGACAATAGCTGTTCCACTACAGTGTACCAATGACAAAGAGAACAGAGCCTCCTGCACACCTGCTCTGCCATCATCGTGATGGCTAGAGGCTGTAATTAACAGCGAGGTGCAGATAGGCATTACCATCAACACAGCCACACCTTTAAACATAATAAAATGGCCCACTGAATCCTCCACTGTAGGTCCTTCAGCGCAGTGCTCCACACACTCACTGATCCAATTACAGGTCAGAGGTCACAAGACAGTCCCATCCTACTACAATATACAAAAGGACCTCCCCCACTCACTTCTCCCCATCCTCCCAACGTTTCCCTCATTCATTTATCCTCCTCTCTTCACACCCTTCTGCTCAGCTGTCATCTCTCACTTCGTCTCCTCTAAATGGCTATTGACTGTGCTCACAGGGCTTTCGTTCTTTGTCTGTCTCTATCACAAATGTGTGTGCCAATCACAGGCTTATGTTCTTTGTATATTCACCTCCCTGCTCTGACTGATTCTATATCTAAGAGAGAGAGCCAAGTAGTGCGCTATCTTTCTTAAAAATCTTAAACCTCGTCCGATGAATTCGCTCTCTCCTCTTTTGGCGTTCCACTCCGTACTGAGTGTTGTTGCTGCAGTTTTCTCGACTAATCTATTTTCTCTGTGGTTGCCCTTTTCTCAATCATTGCCCTCTCTCCAAGCTTTCTCTCCTACGCTCATCCTCTGTTACTCACTCAGTCTCTCTCCTACTCTCTCCTTTATTCTTTCCTCACTCCCTCTCCCCTTCACATGGTAAGTCTCCAGCTCTTGCCCTGAGGGAAGCTCTTCCTTTCAACACGCCGGACCCGGAGAGAAGGAAAAAATCTATTCCTCTCCCTCTGTGTCACTGCACTGTGGTTTGTTTCTGGTAACTAGCCGGGGAAGTCAATCCCGCGCGTGGCAGTCACTGTGTTACTGTGTCACTGTGTCAAACATATGGCTAGCATTGTAATGCAGGGCATGGTATTATTGCTCATCTTTGCTCAAGTATTTGTTGGTTGTTTATAATAGTATGGGGCAAATTATTTGGTTTTTGAACTCAAACAAAAATTTCCTGTGGTGAGTCTAAACACTCAATAGGAAATCACATAACTGGTAGGGAGACTACAGAAACAGGGAGGAGCATGGTCATTGGTGCCAAAGAAAGGACAGACAGAAACACATATATACCCCCATACAGACGACCACACACCCCACACAGACAAGGCCATGCCTCATTAATCTATCACTCCAACAAGCCGCACCCTCACACCCTCCCTCCTCTCCTCCACTATGCATTTGCTACTTGTCCCGCAACAGATTTACAACCTCTTTGCTCACCGGCCGAGGTTAGGTTGATATACAGTGAGTGCTGAACGAGAAAAAAAGGAGGAAAAAAAGAGGAAGAGACAAGAAGTGAGATTTTAGCACTCCATGCCCTCAGCACCTCTGCTGATGAGTTTTGCTCTCCTGGCATCAGTCTGGCATCTACTCTAAGAGCGCGGAAACTCATCACCTCTCTGGGCAACAGCAAAGGTAATTATGACTAATGAAGTGCAGACTTTTATGGCCAAACATGGGCCTAACTGCATTTTGTGCTCATAATGGCATACAGAGAGACACACTCTGCTGCACTGCATAAACATTACCCAGACGCAGAATCAAGGTCACCTCAGCAGATTAGCACAGTCTGTAAATGAGTTCAATTAAACAAGTTGCTAATGACTGCCAGCTAATGACCAAGTCATACATTGGCAGATCAGTGACAGCTTATACAGAACACAGCCTTTGTATACCCTACGCTGTGCGGCAATTTGTCTATCTACAGGTACAGGTTAGTGTTACTAAAAATATATTTCAAATGTCTGTCTCAAAGATTTTATCTGTTAAAATAATTCAAACAAATCATTTACCTGAAATGCTTTCCAGTGCTCAACTAGTCATTGGGGAATAATGAGTACATTTTGTAAAAGAAAATAATATTCAGCTGAAGTGAAATCAATCATTGAAGTGGTAAAACACACAATGGAGTAATTCCACTCTACACAATGAAAAGAAGAGGACGCATTTCGATCAGTTAAAAATCTAGTTGCAATAATTAAACATGAGTAATGAGCTCCTCCATAATTAACCTGCTCCCCAAGCTACGCTCTTCTCTATTAGGGAAAAGATCAAGAGAACACCAGAGAAAGAGAGATAAGGGTGGGATATGAAATGTTCACACAACAGTGAGTGAGATCAAACTCATTTGCTTGGACTGGGGTGGAAACTTTCCATGCAATTAAATGGCAATTCCAATCATGAATTGGGAGAGGGGACCATCAGCAGAAGCTGATGGATTATGGTCATGAGGCTGAGCGATGCTGTCACAGGGCCAGGCTAGGCTCATTCACCCCAACCACCCCTCTGCTCACCATCATTTACGCCAAGCTATTTAACAAGTCATTATGCCATCTCATTACATTTGACGTCACACTAGGATGTTTGACCTGGAGCAGCATGGGGGCAGTGAGGTCGGTCAGAGCCCAGTGGCAATTAAAGAATCACCATCATCTTCTGCCTCTGAAGCAAAACATAAACAGATTATAGAAGCACTCAAGTGGAGATACTATTTTGTTTTAGGAAAGATAAAGTGAATATAATATATTCACATTCCCTGCACAAGCAGGAATAAAACCTCTCAAAAACACAAGGGAAACAACTACATAATGAGAAGCTAAAGTTCAGTGCAGACCCTCGAACAAAGAAGTGCCAACTGGGGGTCACAGGCCAAATGTGGTCGTATTTGGGCCGCTGTTAAGTTGCTAAAACGTGCACTATGAGAGAAGTCTGCACACTGGGCAAGCACAAGTTATGTGGCTATAACATTCATGTCGTTAATAAAACAACCACTCGATTCATTTATTAGCACATTTAACTCAAATAAATTCATTGACTTTATTCAACTTAAAGTAACAAAATGTTTGTTGATAACATTGCCATATTACCTGCTGGTCATGGGTCCAGACTGCCAAACAGGAAGTGCATCCAAGAGCATCAAATGGGCAGTATAAATGAGGGAAGCAGACTGTATCATGTTGAGCAGAGTACAGAGGGGGGTTTTCACTGTTTCAGGTAATGGCACATTATAAGCACAGTAAACAGCATATATTGTTAATATTATGGTTATGTTTTTTGTTAATTTTGTATACCCAAAAACTCACCAAAACTAGAAATGAACAGCTTGTTTGTGTGATATGACCCACAAGTCAAGTCAAATAATAAAACATACCCCAAGGGCAAACCAGGGCAACACATTTACTTAAATAGAAAAGGTGGGAAAGGTACCTCAACTGTTTCACACAGTTTCACACAGTTTCACACAATTTCAATGAAACATGCATTCAAACTGGAAACCACAACAAAATGGTGAATACCGTTTTCAGTTTGAACGTGTCCCAGGTTTTATTACGGCTGCCTCCACCACTTAGCCAAGTCCAAATGCCACAAAAAAACTTTAAGATATGTTTTAAAAGTTTTAAAAGACTACCTGACAACCCTTCATGGCGGTGTTTGGCAATTTTTCCTTCTAGCAGATGCATTATGGTATCAGACAAACTTATCACCATAGTTTCAGTTTCATGGCTGCAGTGGTGCCAGGTTTCAATAATATACTCCTTCAGGGAGATAAAAAGTAGCCCAGTGGCTCAGTGAGGAGGCTCTCCATGTGACGTTTTGGGTCTCAGCCAACACTATACCCCTACTGGAGGTCTAACTCTATAAACAGCTAGCCTCCTTCCCTCATCAGACAAACCACCATGGTCTCAAACTCCCTTGTATCAGTGGAAATGTGAATGAGGACCATAATTTCAACTTATTGGATCTGTACAACATACATCAACACTGTTTAAGCTGTTAAGACACAGAAAAGACAAATATAAACCAGCATAGGTACATTTTTTTCAGTGAACTTTAAATGACTGAAGCAAAAATTGACTATTTGGAGAAACAGGAAGAGTCACCCTGTGCTCTTGTCCTCTATGCTTCCTTCCTCAGTTGCTTATTGAGGCCAAGGCAGGGTTGCTGTGCACTGGCTCAGCGGCGAGCCTCTCCGAAGGAGCAGTAAAACTAACCACCAGCGGGAGGTTAAGCTACTCCAGTGTCACTCTGACAACCCACAGTGATGCCGACACACTTCCTCTGCCAAGTTCTGCGGCTGAATCCTGACAAGGACAAAAATGTTTCCCAACTCGTCCACTGGGGTCCGAGTCTCACGCCATGGATGAACAAGCTGAATAAATCATACAAGTATGACTGAGAGTGTAGAGCCAGAAAGCCTGAAGGAACAACAGAGTGGATTCTGAGCTTCTTTCATATTAGCAGACTGCCGGCCGCATGGCTGGGGGAAGCTGAGCCCTTCGAAGCGCAGGCTGTTGTGAGAGAAACACTGAATTATGCATCTGAGAGGGGAGGGGAGATTGGCTGCTGGCTCCAATACCACCCCCCCCCCCCCTCCTTTACCTCCTTCGCCATTCACTGACAGATAGATGAGGGCATCTAGATGAAGTTTCACAGGAGGTCAGTGCTGCAGACTCAGGATTAATAGACACTGTGGGGCGTGTTCCCCTTTCTCCTGTTTTCTGCACCATTTCACAAAATTGGGGGAAATGACACTCTCCACCCTCTCATCCGACAGGGGGGGCAGGTGGGGAAGGTCCTGTCGCCTCTGGCGAAGACGTATGCTCGATGACACATTGATGACACATTTGGGCCTCTGAAATCAGCTGAGGGTGGTTATGAAGCCTGCTGCATCGATTCTCAGGGATGAGGACCATCTCCTGCCACACCTACAATGAGCAATGGGGTCAAAAGGTCACCCTTTTAACTGCCTTCCCTCTCCCTAAAAAAATCAATTCCTTATTAGAACTTCATTGCTATCAAAGGAGAAATGGAATGGCGTTAAAATGAAGACAGAAGACATTCACCTTTGTCAGATATGATTATAGATGTTCTCTGGTTTGCCTCCTGTTGTTATGGAGGAATTTCAGTGGTACAGTCCCTCTTTCATTAGCTAGGCCTGTACTGTACCTCCTCCTCATTTGAACCTCTTGCTCCTTGTCTCTTGACAGTTCATTGCCAGGCTGTTAGTTCTATTTCTGTCTACTGCTGCAGGCTATACATTCTGCATATCGTGCATGTACAGATGAAACCCACATATGAAACACCTGCTTTTAACATGCACTGTAAAATATTACATTTAGATCAGGGTTTTTTTCTTCAGTAATTTACTATATGGTTAATTGCAATGGAGAGAAGAAATCACTTGCAAAGACTGGTGAATTATTGAGAGGGTAAGGTAACCTGCTGGTGTAGCTCAACGATTCTTCTCGTTGTCTTAACTGATCATTGTTTGTCCACTTAAATGCCTTGTAAGCCTCGGTGTAAACTGCACTCCTGATGTCCTTCAATGCTGCTGCTGTCTGTACTGTGAGAACAGTACCTCTGGCTAAATGGGGTTCACAGAGAAACGCTGTTATAGATGAGAGCAGGTCCCTTAATGGATCCCCCTGTCTGTCATAACCAGCCAAGGCCTGTGGCAGAAACATCCTCCTGCTGTCAATTTGAAACTAGAGCAGCGGGCCCCTTCCTGTCCCTGTCCTCTAGACTACCTCACTCCCCCTGACGGATGACTGGCAGTCAGCGATAAGATGGCCAAGGCTACTAGGGACCGTAAACACACAATAAAAGCAACCAACATTACAGAGCTAAATACCAACAGCATAATACCACGCACAGCTTAATATATTTAATCAAAAGTACAAAAATTTTGAAAACTTTTTGATCTAGACGATCTTATACAATTATCAAGACAATTTCGTAAAAGGCCTACAGCTGCATTGATGTGCAACAGATCACTATGAAAATAGGGATTGATCATACATTAATTAATTCCTACATTGATTCATCTATTTATTCATTTCTAGATGTGTGTGTAGGCATTAACCTCCCATTTGAGATTACGCAAGGTCATAAAGGAGGGACATTGGGGTACTATACATTACATCAATTTGCCAAAGGAGTATTTATGAGCTACTACAAGCTGTGGCCAATCTGCAGACACAAACAACTAAATGAGTACATAAATATAGATGACATGCTCCAGGCTCATGGCAGGAATATACGACCCCCTCAGGCTATAGGTCCATTTCTGCCTCTTCCCCCACCTTGAGCTCTGAGATGTGCGTATGTATAGAGCAGAGGTGGAGGGGGAAGGCTGTGCAGCTTTTTTTCAGGGAACCAGATTTATGATCTGGATAACTAGATGAGGGCAGATCAGCCTGTCGCATCCACGGTGGTACGGTATATTTCTCAGAGAGCTTACTGCACTATAAGCACAGAACGCATTACCTGAATTCTTCTTTCCCTGCCTCGTATAGTTCATCTCTTGTCTGACGTACAATAGTGTCAGCTGATGCATGGCATGTAGTCGTCATAAAAATATGTTCCATAATTTTCAGCATCTTGCTATGGCACAAATCACCTTCTATAGCTGACGGTACTAAACATTATAGAAAGAGTGCAAAAAGAGAGAGTGAGAGATACTGTCTATAATCATATAACAAACAACCTGCTATTTTTCCCACTTGTGACATACTCACAGGCACTCTCCACCTTGCTTATGCCTGTCTTCTCTCACAGTACAAGTCTTGCTGGTTGCTGGAGCCCTGATATATCTCATCAAATGCAGGAATATGTGGTCGAAACCTGACGTCTGGCAGTGAGTCGCTCTTGATAAAGTCCTCTACCATTTCACAACGTTGACCTTGACCTGGCTACTGTTTGAAGAGCTCTGTAGCTCAGGTGAGAAGGTTAGATGACTTGAGGGGGTTTTGGTTTTCCTGATGCATAACAAACTCCCAGAAGGCTAGACACTATAAAGTCCCATCCGTGATAACCTTAGGGACTCACATCATTCCAGGTATTTACTGAATATGATTATCTCCTCATGCTTGAGAAGAAACCATTTCCTCTTTGGTAACCGTCTGTACTAACCTGACTCGCTCATTCTGTCCACCGTCTTTTGTGCTCCTTTTGGTTTTTCATTCTAGTTTTATCCAAGGTATGGTGGCATGTATTTTTAAGACAGTGGTGGTCAATGATGCATTCAGAGAGCTCTCACTGCCCTGTCACATGTCACTCCATATTTCTACACCTCCTTTTGTCCTCCACCCATTCCCTTCTCCACCTCTCCATAGCAAAGGCTGCAGGACGTTTCCCCCTTTTTTCTCCTTGTCTTGCGTCATCTCGTGACTTGGAGTGTTGTGTCCTGCTAAAAGTTTACCAGTTCGTATTGTTGAGAAATGACTGATGCTACATTTTTCATGTGAGGCATTAAAAATTCAAAAGATCCGTTCCCCTTCTTCATTCTGAGACTCAAGGAAAAAAAACAAGTCTCAATAATGGATGAGAGAAAGGTTTGCTAAGAAAAGAGAGACGGTGTGGTGCGATTGAGCTGAGGGGAGAGAAAAAGAGAGAGTAAGAAGGGGGATGGAGGGGATGATGCATGCATGGGCATAACCAGAAAAGATGGAGAAGGATTGAGGGAGGAAAAAAGGAGTTACTGACCAGTGGTTCTGACGGACAGGGAGAGGAGGAAAGAGCGTCTACATATGTTGAAGGTGATCTGACCTGGTGTGGTGAAACATTTCTCTTCCACATGCAGTCTTTGTCCATGCGTATACACAGCTGGCTACCCCTGGTGTTTTGCATTTAGTCAGTCACGCACAGCAAACACAGCTCAAGAGTCTGTTTGTCACAGAAAAATGCTAAATTAGTTGAAATTTTTAACATTCCTGAAAGCTTAACGCAGCTATTGTCAGAGCCTTGTTGAACAGCGGTAACAAATGGAGGATGAAGACAACTGCACACCATGTGGAGAACAGGCCAATCATAAAAGTTATTCTCAGGATTTCATTCCTGTGGAAACACAGATTATCACAAGGAATGGCATTTCACATTAAACAAAATGTGATTAACCTTAGAACAATGACAAAAAATACCTACTGTGCATGTTTCAAATGCATTTTCTAATTATTTTAACTAAAAAAGAAATAAAAATGTCGGCTTCATGAGCATGCATTTGAACTGCTAAAGTCTCTGTAAAAGACATCCCTAGGCCCCTTACTATATTTGCATCAAAGGCAAAAGAACAACTCCCAATTCTTTTGTGCATTAAAAGACAAAATAAAAATGATGCACAAGAGGCGAAGGAATAGAGGCAATATTAGACTCAGAAAATTACAGTGTCACAAAAAAAGGCCTAAAGTGCATCAAATATATTAGGGTAGTATTAAGCAAATATAAAATGTACGCCAATGGAGATGAGCATTATTTTATAATGTCCTTTTTGTACAATGCCAGAGATACAGTGCCGCCGGGGTGACACGGCCTCTCTCAGGATGCCATCTAGTGGTACATCACAATAAATACGCAGCTGGTGATGGAGAGGGAAATTTACAGAACTGCATCTTCTAAGATATAAAACAAGAAATGTGGTGAATCTAAATAAAACCTGCAGAAAATTCAATTCTGGCAACAATATACACTCATAGAGAACAAAAACTGTCACATTTAATTCATGGCACTGGTTTTCTGTGCCACTTGAAAGCTCTGTCCCTGTAATAAATGACAAACTCCTGAGGGTAGAGCAATAAAAACCAGGTCAGTTTGTACATATGTCCTTTTCAAAGACATGTGCTTGTATAAGAGTGGATTAGTCATCATCAGCCATGACCAGTAAAGAATCACTGACTTCACTTCAATACCATTGCGCTCTTATTCTTTTTCCAGACGTACAAATTCATGCTTAAAATTTACAACGGCGAAGAAAACAAAAGCAAAACTGCACTCTCACAGTTGCATGCACACACATATGCAGATGTTTCAAAGCTCATTAGCGTGGTGCAGGGCGTTATCAGCCTAATGAGAGCAGTGTAAACATGTCGATCAGAGGGAGACAGTAGAGCGTCAGAACCGGGAAGGCAGAGACAGAGCAGACCTTCCCTTCCTGCCAAAAAAATCCCAGAGGATAGTGTGGAAGATTGCAGACCCATCAACACATTGTACACTGGTGCATGTCATGATATAAACACATCTAACAAATCCTATGTAAAGACCAAAACCAACAATGCACTAGTCTGCCTCCTCAGTACATTCTGATTTCCCTACCTTGTCTGTGGCACTCAACCCGAAGCCCATTTGTTGCAGATCAGATGCAAATCTTTTTAAAAAAAGAAAATCAAAAAGGCTAAAGATGCCTAAAACAGCTCGTCACTATAATTGACTCATATAGCAGTAAATTGTGTTTTGATTGGGGATGGTTTCAGTGGCAAATTTGGGGCCATAGTGACTATTTATAATATATAATAAGCTACAGTGTTCATGTTCATCCTTCATCAGAGCCATGTGACCCACAAATGATGAGATGATGTGTTTGTGGACAATACTGAAGCTCTTTGGCAAAGAAGAATAAGCCACTTCTATTAATACTAGGATTAATCCATTGTCGCTTTTGGTCTTCTCGTGGGATTTCTTGGCAAAAATATAGAACATCACCACACTAAGACTGTAATATCTCTTGTTCTAAAAGTTTTTTGCGTCAACTTGACTTGATATCTCACTTTGCAAACAAATGCCAAGACTTTGCCAGGAACTATTTTCCTAAAAGTGATACGAACTAGACTGTTTGCTGATTCAGGCTTTCAAAACATTGCAGATCATTCTACCAAACCGTAGATGGCCTAAGCACACAGAGACATTGAGAAACTCTCGCACACACACAATGAACCCCCCCACCTCCATAATCAACAAATTCCAACACCAGGCAGCGTCAGACAACAAACACACACACACACACACACACACACACACACTCCCACTACTATTCAACAGCCAGCCTCTCATTGTGTTGATTTTGCTCCCTCTCCAGCTTTCATTTGGGTGTTTTATCTTTTGTTTACTGGTGGGTTTTATTCTCAGTGGCTTGGGGAAGCAAACTGTTGGCAGTTGCTCGGTTTGATCTGCGGTTGTGGATGAAAAGCGCTAGTGGGGGAAAACAAGGGCATTTTGGAAATATAAAAACACTGCCATGTAATTACAATGAAAATACATAAATATGAGTCCTCCTGACAGCGAGGGAAAGTGCCAGTGTCAGCATTGTGATGGTAAACAGTCTGCGAGGGAGTGTTTGTGTGACTCGGTGGGGGTCACCTCTACAATAGACGAGCCCGAGTTTCGACTGGGAAATAAAAAGTCCGGAAACTTCCTGACAGTCCAACCAGCCCTTTCAGGCGTCGTGGCCATGAGTCGGCACGCAGCAGGCTGGTGGTGATTTAGCATCAACAGCGCCACAAGACAATTTCTATGTTGAAGGGAAAAAAAGAAAACAAAGTACAGACAACAAGGATTTGCCAAAGTATATCAATGAATAGTTTTAGTCATAGAGCAGATAAAAGCAAGGCTGATCTGATTATTATAAGCTAAAATAACAGAGAACATGACCATCAACATTTGTATGTTTGCCAGATTTTACCACTTATTGTCTTTGGATCTTTATAAAATATTTGATTGAAAACTAAGGCTGCAAGGTCAGACCATAATTCTACATGATGATGAATATTCACATTTATCTAAGTAGCGACATTTGTTAACTTGTGTTTCTGTTTGTTTCTCCTTAATCCCGATAAATGCTAAATGACAGTTAAATGCTCTGTATTGGATTACAGTGCTGACTGGTTGGATGTAAAGCTGTAACAAAAAGTCAAATAATAAATTAGTTGGTCAACAGAAAATCTATTTTTATTTTAAAATATCAAATGTTTGCTGGTCATAGCTTCTTAATTACTGCATGTCTTCATTTAATGTCATTTTAATTCTAACTCTTTAGATTTTGAACTTGAAGTGGTCACTCTGGGCTCTTAGAACTTGTCACTGACATTTTTAACCATTTCTTGACATAATTAATCAAGAAAACAGTAAAAAAAAAAATAATGGTAACTTGAGCCCTAACTGGATGAATGTCTGGATGGATGAATGGCCAAATGTCAGTGGTTGTTTTAACTATTCTCAGTGTAATTATATGAGATTCCAACAATTTACTGAACACTGTGGTAGGGGTAAATTTAGGTTTCCAATTAAGAAGATTTAATTTACTGTTCAGGCTGTAAATTCTCACACAGTGTAGTAGATTTGATGTCCTCTTAGTGAATTAAACACAAATCCACAGATGGTCAAGCCCACGTAGTTCTGTCATCCACCATCACAGAAGACAAATTTATTCATAGCACAGAGTTTATATGGTGGAATGGGCCTCTGAGTAGTGATTGTATGGCAGCAAGATATCATAAACAGGCACTATTCCCAGAATAAAGAAGATAAGAGACACTTTTGGCCACATTAAAAAAGTAACAAGTAAAGAGCAGATAAACTTCGAAACACGTAATTGCTCAATTCTAACAGAAGAAAGGCATGTGGGAAAAAAGAGAGAGAGAGAGAGAGAGAGAGAGGGGAGACGTCTGTCGAGAGTGGCGGCGCCATTTAGGGTCGACATTTCAAAAAGAACTGTGTGTAGTCCCAAATCACTACTCAACAACTAGTCACACACATAAAGACAATCATTTACACAAGCGCAAGCACACAGGCACATACACACAGCGTGCCCGGAAAACAACAACCTCATAACAACCCGTGTTTATCTCAACACACCCAGGCTTTCTCTCTTTGGCATTCACTCACTCTCCCTCTCTCTAAACACACACACACACACACAGATAAGCCTTTCTATCTTTCATCCCAAAATTCATGGAGGCAAATCTCTCTCATCCTCTACCAACCATTCTTTCTCTTCAACTCTCGCAGGCACCGTTCCCTTTTCTGTCGCAGCGTTGCCTCCAAAATCTCTCCGTTTTTCTGGCAAACACTGACCAATTCACTGTCACAGCACACTTTGCATCCTTTCTTTTCTCTGGTCTTGTCACAGTCCAGTGGCTTTTCTTTCTCCAGAAATAATCCAGTTCAACTGAGGAAGCCTCATGCAAGTGTGAGAGTAGTTTTCTCATTAGCCAAAACCTGGCAGGTCTCACTCAGCAGGCATCCTGTGACACAGGTTTGTTTGAGTTACAACCTGGACAAAAAGCCATTTAAATTATGGTAACTATTGACTTCAGTTGGTGACAGTATCATGATCTGCTCGGCGTCACTTGTCATCACTTTACAATATGACAGGGAAGCTAAAGCTGGTTCCCAAATCATTTCTTTATCCGGTTCTGATATCGCTCTGCGTCAGCACCAAGCTTAGTGCGTGTTATGGTCCAGAGGGCACAGAGCATGAGAGGCATGGCCTTTATATCTGGGCCTCGACTCTCGCAGGGGTCAGACGCTAGATTACAAGAGATTAGTGAAATCATAAATGATGTTCCAGAGCATTTGGGACTTTTTCATAGAGATTTAGGCTTTATACATATAGTGGAAATTATTATTATTTGATGGCGCAGTACTATTTCGTTGCATACATTTCATGAAAGAAAGTGAGTCATCCTTAGATCCCGTCCTCTCGCTTGCCTGTACTAGTCTTATGTTAGGCTATACTGATCCTTGGTGGTCACATGAAGTACTACAATCACTGTAAGTCAAGCTGGGTTTTGTTGGGTAAAACATGGAGGATATTTGGTAGAAGAGAGAGGTTGAAACAATTGCTATATGGGCTGAAATAATTGTAAGGTACACAATCTGAAATGTACCTAAAAATTCTACAAATGTAAATTCCAACTGCACAGCATTTAGAGGTCCCTTTGGAAATATGTTAAGTATAAAACAACAGGATAGCACAATCTCTACCGATACAGGAAAAACAGATCACTTCTTTATCTAATTTAGCAAAGAAATTTGAGTTAAATCAGCCTCTTCATGCAGAAACACATTAGCTTGTATAGTAGATAACAGACAGGCCTACACTGAGAGATTTGAAATTTCAGCTGAAACAAATATAATTTTTTTTTCTACATATATATATATATATATATATATTAAATATTTTGGCTTGGTCCTATATTTGATATTGTAAACTTAGTCTCTGAGTAATTGATAATGAAAATAATTATTAGCTGCAATTCAAATTGTGATATTACAATTACAGACTGTGTATTCCACCTACCAGGCCAGTGGATACATGAGTTATCTTTTTTATCTTTGAATTAATGTCAAGCTTCTTAAATGAATATTTTACCTACATGAAAGGAAGAGAAAACAGAGCACTAAGGTAAGATGTGTTTTAATTGGACCAGCAGACACTAGTGAGTGTATGTTTTATCTAATGTCTTTATATTATTATTATCAGTTGGTCAGTTTTATACTGATTTAGAGATAATTAGTGTTGCTGACACATCAGCAGAAAATATAGAAACAATTTTTGCAAAAGTTTGGTGAAGTAAACATGAGATGGAGGAGATCGAAAAAAGTCTTAACAAGAAAGCAAGGCATTATTTTCATGCAGGAATAACAGCACTGGCTATTTCTGAATTAGCCTTTGGAGAGAAAATCAAAAATAATCCCCAAACAAAAGCCTGGCAATACTGAAGTGAAGGTTTTGTCAAGACTTTAAGCATGTTAATTCAACACTTAGATTTGATGCAGTATGTGGTTTTAAGAGTGATGTGCATTATATTGTGAGATAACACAGAATAAACACACCTGACTGTGATGTTGTCCTGTATTATACTGTAGCTAACATATTAGCAACACCACTAGCACACATATTTATGTATAATAACTGTATGTCACATTACCTGTAACTTTACCCGGCAAACTTTAAATCACTGTGCAGGGTTGACAACACTTACCCCTGTTTTTATAACAGATTCCTAAAATACTTGTCTGGAAGTGAAATTGTTCGGTAATGAACAGAAATTATTCTCATTAGGTTTTTATGCCTCCAGTGGAAACATGATGTTCTCAGGTTGTCTTGGACTCAAGGAAGAAGGATTCATATGCTAATAATTACTTTTTACATTCTTACTATTATTTGGATCCAAAGGTAAATGTATGAGTCCACCAGGAGCTTGTTGGTTTTACTGATACTGCTCTTCTGGTGATTATTGTTGCACCATGTGATGAAGCTCTCTATCAGTCCTCTGTATTCCTCTGTAAAGATCTCCCTGAAATTATACACCGTAATCATACATGTCAATATAGTGATCATTTTCAACACTTTAATCACCTTTTATAACATTAAATTCCTTTGAATTCTTCACTATATATATTCAGTGTTGTATCCATGTATTTACACTACATTAATACAATTAAACAACTACATTTTGCAGCAGCTTGATGATAGTTTTAATACACTGATATCTGCATAGTGAGTCAAGCCGTTAAATTACTTTTTTGCAGCTTTTTGGAAAGTTATTAGTTAGTTATTTTACCAATGTTTCTCTACTGTACTTGCAACTTAAATGGTTTTTTTTCTTTACAGTTTTAGTTGTAGTCAGATACAATACAAAATACAGATTTCTGCAGTTTTGTCCTTGAGAAAAGCCCAGAAGGGATTGTTGTGTTTCAGCATGCTTCAGGAAGCTTGACTGACAGCTCACCTGTGAAAAGTATTTTTGCTGTAGTGTTTAATGCAGTAAGTAGTACTGAATATTGCTGTTTATTAACAAATGTTAAGGGAGGTTGTTAATCCTGTTAGGTGCAATACACACACCTGGATAGCAGGTGTATGACTGTTGGACATTTTATACAAAAACAAAGCTACCATTTCTATCACATGAATAGTGATGTATTTCATTTATTTGGTTTATGTATTACCTATGGACAAAAGTGGGCACTTTTTTTCATAAATTCAAAAGAGTGGCTTTTTTTTCCCCAACACCGTGTATTTTACAGACATGGACATAAACTGCAGCTCTAGTTTCCCAAGTTGCCTCACCAAGGACCACAAAGTTCAATCATCACATCAATGGCCAGAAAAACTGAACATAAATGTCACAAAGAGTAATTGCAGAGCTGTTTTTATGGGTGGTATTAGATTGTACAGGTGCAATTAAGTTTTCTTCTTAAATTCTTCTTAATGCATGAAAATTTATTTTTAAATCAACATGTCAAATCCTCATTATGCTGCCTGTTGGCTCAAATACTGTTGCAGATGTACATCATTTCTCATTAAAACAAATGAGGTAAAACTGTGTACTATTTATCCTACTTTTCAGTCTGACATTTACCAGAGCGCACATCCATCACAAAGATGAAGCTGTTACGAAATGTTTCTGGCATCTGTACAGAGATCTGGATTAGGCTCATACATCTGTGTGACACGATATTTGGATATACAGTATCCATGTTGATTGTTTCTTGCTCCCTGCGCTTCACATGAATGGTTCTACATATTTTGTATTTTTCAGAAGTGACGCAAATTATGAAACATCTGTTTCAGTGATAGTAACACCATTGATGTCGTGGGTCTACAGCCTCCTCTGACGCTGATGAATAGGCTATGATCCATTTGTGCTTTACAGTAAATCCTCTGAGCACTAATCCATGAGCGACTGGAAGTATGCAGAGTGGCCATTGATGGGTCAAAAATAGGACAGGAGCAAAAGGAGAATGCATCTGATGCAAAAATTAACCCAGAGAATGAGTTATCCTGGTAATGCGGTGAGAGATAGTGAATATTTAACAGATTTAACCCACAATGAATTATTCAAGTCATAACCCCTTATAATGGCACTGCTCCAAAAGTAGAAAATTTACACCATAGTTCAGTTTGTTTTACGAGCAGAACTTCACTAGAGTCAAAAATCTTTATGTGCACTATTATGTTGAGTTACTCAACCTTTAGTTATATAAACGATGAGGTTTAATGGAGCAGCTGAGAGAACAGGCTTTGTTTGTAATGTGATTTAAGGGAGACTGCAAAGAATGTCCAGTGTAACATTTCCCATTATATGATGATAATGATATGAAAGGTGATATTTCTACTAAAATGTCTTTAATCTCTGCTGACTTCTGTTGTTTGCACGACAATAAAAATGTACAAGTTGCGTTCTTAGTTGCCTATTTTTGTGGTACTGCAGAGAAAAGGGAGACACAGATTGCACGGTGCAATGTTTTATGCAAGAATGTACTTATTCTTTTTCCACAAATGTTGTTTCACCAATGCAACAGTTGTTGTCCTCTATCACCGTGTCCTAAAATGGGCACTTGTGCATGACACATAAAAATAACCACCCCTAAAAAGAAGAAGTGAAGCAGCATTATTTCTGTTTTCCTTTTCTTCTCTTTAAAAATGTCTACTGATATAAACATATGCATGATTAATCCTTGGTATGGACGGTGCTTGTGTTATTTTAAAAAATGCAAGCATTTAGTACTATGCACTGCTTATGCTATGCAGTGTATTTGCCCCCACACACACACACACACACACACACACACAGCCCGTCATGTGCGCTTTCATGAAGTGTTACATAACCTCCTCCTGGTAACACCGGCAAGAGATCCAGGCGGAGATTGTCACCCTTTTAAAGACAAAAAAAACCTGACAGCGTTCATCCCACCTCCCCTCTCTCCTTTTTTCTCCCCTTCAGCCTGATAACCGCGCTGGTGTGTCGTCAGTCCGGTGGATGTTGACGCAGCGTGATCCAGAAGGTGTTCGCGCAGAGAGACCGGCAGCTTCATGCGTCTCACGGCCCCTCCCATCTCTGACTCCCAGCATCACTGACGGCCCGTCGTCATAAACCGGAGAATAAATCCCCGTTTAACGACCCTGAGAGGGGGAGAGGGGGGCGTCGTATTTTCTGAATGGTTATCACGGTGGGCTGCTTTAACGCGCACATACAGGCCTGTGATGTGACACCGGATGCGCTCGCCTTCACGGGCTTGTAAGACCCGTTCATGTCTGTCGGTGAGGATCCGTGCACGTCCTGAGCTGAATATCGCATCTCTCGCTCCCTCCGAGGCGTTTCGAGTGAGTTTTTTTTTTTTTCAAGGGCATCAGAGAGCGACACGGTGCGGCGGAGATGTGCACGTCTGACGGCCGCGACGAGCAAGTGGGAGGGAACCTGTCCGTGCCCCTGTAGTTGTTGACTTGTCACAGAGTTATCGGTCATATCCGGGCTCCGGACGCTCGCCCTCGGTCTCGCCGCCGCTCTCCGCTCGCTCCGCCGCCCGGTGTTAACGATGAGACGTCACGAGCTGATCGCGCCTGACAGATGCTGCTGTGCTGCGGTCGCACGGGCGTAGATACCCCCGATTCTTCTCGCTGTTTTTGGAGAATGATCCTGTAATTAGGTATACTAGGGGGAAAAAAAAGAAAATAAATAATAAGAAAAACGGTGTAGCCTATGTGATAAATGTCAAGTCCTCGCGTTGCGCACGGACTGATCGCCACGTTCATTTAGTCTTTTGGATTGCATAAAATGATACCTGGATCTGCCGCATCAATGCTACCGTCTGCAGAAGCTGCGAAATTGTACCAGACCAACTACGTCCGCAACTCCCGTGTCATCGGACTTCTGTGGGCCATCTTCACTATCCTGTTCGGCATCGTTAACGTGACCATCTTCTCGCAGCCCTATTGGATTGGGGATGGCGTGGACACGCCGCAGGCCGGCTACTTCGGCCTCTTTCACTACTGCGTCGGGGACGGCATCTCCAGAGAGCTGGCCTGTCAGGGCAGCTTCACCGAGTTCTCCGCCATCCCCTCCGGCGCGTTCAAGGCCGCCTCCTTCTTCATCGGCATGTCCATGATGCTGGTCGTCACCTGCATCGGCTGCTTCAGCCTCTTCTTCCTCCTCAGCACCTCCACCGTGTACAAGATCTGTGGCTGGATGCAAGCGGCGTCAGGTGAGCGCCTGTTGGCACCTCCTAAAGTGGGGAGCAGGGGATGGGGGGGACCTTTAGAGGGGGCTTAGGGGATAGTTTATCCTCACTGTAGTCTCAAAATGTTAACCTCCCAGCTGAACACAGGTATATGTTCTAAATGAAAAATGGATCGGACGACTGTCTCTACAGGGCCTCTTTTCTTTCTTTTCCGGGTCCTTGGCATGATAGTTTTTGAAAGCCCTTAAACTCCTAAAGGCTGGGCTGGATTTGAATTTGATTGATCAGTTGATTAGATAAATGAATTGTCAGTGGGAGCAGCCAGAGTGAAGATAAGCGGACAGTGTCCAGGATCTCTACCCAGAGCTGTCAGCCAACACTGCTGAACACACAGTGCTGTCCATGGTGCTGAAGTGTTGCTGAGGAAATAATGGACGGTATACTTACAGTCAGTCACTTTTCAACAGTATCTCTAAACACATCTTTAAATGCACTTACTGTAAGGCGCTTTGGATAAAAGCATCAGCTAAATAAATTTCATTAAAGTATAAGCTACAGGTGTTGGATATGAAGAAACTGTGTTTCAAAATATCAAAGTAAATCTTATTATACTTCTATACTATACTATAAATTCACAAATATTACTGATATAAACAAATCATCAACAACTGAACACATTAATAACTTTATTGAAGCTGCTGTCTTGTGTTTGCATGTTTATCAGAAAACCTGTCAGTGAGTTTGGAAGTGGTACTGCACTGACCCAGTATGATCACCGTTTACTCGACATGACACTTCATAAGCAGATCAGGTGTTGAAGTGATTAATACAATGTCAGCGTCATTGTCCGACTCAAACTGTTTCCTCTATCAGTTACATTCATTTAGTCATGGCAGACCATTTTTCACAGTTTTCAGTGACTCATGTTGCTTTACATTCAACTCGCTGGGATCAAAAACATCATCCAGTGTGGGATATAAATCAGATTTTGAATTAAGGAAAAAGAGAGCACCGGTATTGGACTGGCCCTCAGATACTCTGAGTATAAGAAACAGTCAGGTGGGTACATTTCTAGCCCCAGTAACATCCCTTTTTGCAACACAGCCTTCGCTTTACTTAACAATATAGAGACAATGTTACCTTGATGTTAATTCATCAGCATCTTTAGTTTTATCATAATTCTTCCTCTTATACATCATCACAACGCAAGTGCACATATATGCTCTAAAAAGTGGATATATCTTTGGTCACTGGTCACTAATGATGGTCCATTGTGGTTGGATGATAATGCAGGAACATTGCTTAGAGCAATACTTTTATAGTGATGTAAAAAACTGTCTGTCTGTCCTCAGCCAACAGGTGTGTGTGTGTGTGTGTGTGTGTGTGTGTGTTTGTGTTTGCGTAGTAGAGTCGGGACTGTCAAAGGTGTTTCAACGTTGTAGAGGTCAGTGGTTCGTCTGCTGGCAGCATTTTGTCTCTGTAACTGTGAGCTAATGTCATCCGCTGTGAGTGGAGGCCTCCGTCATATGAAAGGAGCTCAAACGCTGCCAAACACCAGTCTGCTCCGCTGCACCAGTGGTCGAAAGCAGCCGGCCTCCTGTTTGCGACAAACACAAGCGAGGGGGTTTATTTGGAACAACTCCAGCTCAGCATGTTATGTTGGGCTGAATTAATGCAATCGGCCCGTCTAATGAGGAGACCGCTGGGCTTTGTGCTTCTGCAGCTAAGAGATGAAAGAGAAAGCCAAGAGGAGAGACCCTGACCACAGCAAGCTGGCGCAGGGATGCCTAATGAGCGAGCCTGGCTGCTTAGCACTGTCAAACTTCATTACACTTTGCTGAAGGTTAAACTCACACTGCCTTCCCTTACTAGCCCTGTGGAGGGCAGGTGGCCCACTGGCATCTGTAATGGGCCCCTTACTGTCAGCTGATGTTTTGATAGGGCGGTACAAATCATCAATATGATGATAAATGGCAGGCCGAAAAGTGTGTTTGTGTGTGTGCCTGTGCACACAAGAGAAAGAGAAACAGGGGAGTAAGAAGCCATTGTCTTCATGTCTTTATTGCAGCCTTTTCCTTAATCCACTATTGTCCTTGAAACATTTTGAAAACAAAATTAAGATTAAATTAAAATAAACTCAGTGGGTCAGCTTGTTGTCACCCATCCCTGCTGCTTGACCGGTCTAAGGACATGAATCATAGTTAGTATCCAGAGCACTGCTTTCTGCTTCAGCAAAGATCATTACACATCTTTTTTGTTTTCTCAGTGAAAGGCCACATTTTATCGCCGTCTTCCGTGCAGATTTATATAGTCTGAAGAAACAGCACATAACAGCACCATGCCTCATTGAGTATAAGGGCTATTCATATGCACTCACTCAATATCAAGGTCATAGTGTATGTGTTGTCCGCAGTACATCTAATTGAAGTGATATACTGTGTGCCGCTCTTACAGCGCCTTTCACAAATCCCCTTGGGCTGAGGTCATAGGGTTGGGGATAAACACTTAACAACATATAAGATATTCACGCCGTTTCTCAGAGCTCCTCTTCGGCGAACAGAGAATGAGAGCATGCATCTATAGCCATCCTCGGGAGGAGAGTTTTCTGTGCAGCCCAGGTAAAAAAAAAAGGAAAAAGCTGAATGTTTGATGAGGAAGCAAACCACCAGGACACTTTAGATCTCTCAAAATGTCCACCTCAGCCAAACAAAGCTGAGTGTAGAAATGCTCCCGCACCCTTCCTGCCCTAGATGGACTCGTATCCTTCTTTCACATTTACTCTCTCCTCACCACAGCTATTTCCGTCCATGCATCTGTTCAAGTCCACGGCATGCAGATGTAAGCGCATGTTGTTTTTTTTTTTTTTTTTCGCTGAGTCGAGCACAGCAGCGCGTACATGATGCACAAGCCCCTTTACCTTATCTCTTTCTGCTGCCTTTACACAATTTCACCCTCCTGTGCATCTCAACTCATTTCACTTGTGCATTTTGACCTCGCCATATCTCCACTTCCACTCTCCTCTCATACCTTTCCTTTTGTTTAACTCCCCTCTCTTATATGCGCTTCTTTTCTCTCGTTGCACCTGTTTCACTGAACACAGAGTGTGCTGTCCATTTCTCTCTCCACCCTCTCTCCGTCCTGTAACTGCAGCTCTTCGGGGGTCTGCACAGCAATTAACTAAGAAGACTGCGAGGTCAATGATAATTACTTTGCCGTTTTACACCCGTCTAAGTACTCTGTTGTGTTGTCCACCTGCCTTTTTCTCTATTTGACGAGATTGTTTCATCTCAAAAACGTATGAGTCATACCTGTGAATAAGCAAGACATAAGCATTGTAAAGTCAGCAGAACAAACGTAAAAAGAAAGTGTGGCCTATTTGGAAAGATAAAGACTGGACTGTTTTCAGAGGACTGTGTTTATGGAAGGGTCAGGTTTCTATTTTTCCCCCTTTCGGTTTATTTTAGTATTTGGTCTGTTAGTGAGGCTTGGTTGTTGTTTTTTTCCTGAAATAATTAAGAAAGAAAAGATTTGCTTTAGACTTCATAGGGAAGGCAAAATGACAAAATTGTATTCAGAAACACCCTCTGCTTCTTCTTTGATGTCTCTGATAGTTAATACATTGGGGATGACAAGCCTGTGCTTTCTGCAGCACTTGCGTGACTTCCTCTGAAGATAAGCTGAAGTGATTTTAAAAATATGAAACATTTGTCTAATGAGCTACTCTTAGCACATTTATTTCTGAGGGCCGTTTGATCCAAAACTGACCACAGTTTCTGTGCTAATGCCATATGAGTGAACTGTGAAATAGACACTCTGATGTGATGTTTTTGTGGTGTGAGGGTTTCATGCTTTATTTCATTACAAGACAAGAAAATTAAATGAGGTTCATTTAGGTTTGTCAAGAGTTTGGAATGCTTCACACTGAAGTAACCATAATTTGAAATATTGGCTGAATAACATTTAGCTGCTTCAGTTTCAGCATCCTTACAAATATGACAAATCTAAATGTGTACCGTGAAAAAGGACTGTTATATCAGTTTACTATTACTATGTTACAATTTAAAATTACTCCTCTCTACTACTATCCAGATACAGTTTGAAGGCATGTTAAATTCAGTTTAGCTCAGTTACTGAATGACCATGGAAGCAGCTCTACTCAAAAGTTGGCAAACACACCTACTCTGAGTCGTAGTGTTCATTACTTTGTACTTTTTAGCCAGTTGTTAATAGCTGCCCTTCTGTTTGTTACATTATCACTTGGAGCTACTGCCTCGCTGTCTTGGCTGTCGGCCCATCTCATTTTAATCGCACAATCTGCAGTTGTATCGATAAGTGAAAGCAGGGCTAAAACGAATTATTTTCATTTCCGATTAATCTTCAGTTGGTTTGTCAGGAAAATGGGGAGAATGATCGAAACTCAAATATAGTGTGTTTACCATCACAGAAGGTCCAGAAAAATGCACATTATTACAACTGACAGAATGTTTGGCATTTTTGCCTGAAAAACAATTAATTGGATTCCAAAATAATCAAGTAATTGATTAACTCATTGTCTAATTCTATAATTACAACATGTAATTTAGTACCTCACTGACTTTACTATTGATCTTAGGCTAACCTTGGTTGCCTTCACACTTAAAACATAGGCATGCAGAGAAAGGTGCTCGCAACTCTATGTCTAGTAAAGAAAGTAAAGGAAAAGTACAATTCCACTGTATATTCCTTTCATTGTATGTGTATGAAATATATGAATGAATATATGTGTTTGAGTGTATGCACCATTATGCTGCTGCAAAAGAAATAGGAGAAATTAGTTGAAATCTACTTTTTATAAAGGTGGATAAAGATCAAGCAAAAAAGATCAACACTTTACGGAGAGGAGAAACAACAGTAGGAAGAGGAGATGACAAGAAAGGGAGAAAAGAACTGGGCAATAACATACGAGAGAGTAGCGTGATGACTGAGAGCGGACGGAGAGACGAGACAAAAGGCAGAGAGAAAACAAATCAGATAACAGAGCTCAAAGAGGACCGTCCTTTGGGTCACCACTTTTTCTCTCTGTATGTATCATTATCTGTGTGTCTCTGTGGCTGGCTCTCTCTCCCATGGTCCATTAGCTCTATTGAGAGGCTCGCTCTGAAAGGAGCTTTAAAGCCTCGTTGAATGCAGAGGTAGGAAGTGGTGGAGCTCGGCATGAGAGCACCCATCACTTTTCACTGCAGCAGCACCAGACATGTGTGCTCCAGCTCTCCACACTTAATGCTACAAATAGGCACTTTTGTCTGGATACCTATCAGGCCTTTAAAAGCAGATTAGCGCTTGACGGAGGAAAAGGCAGATTATGTTACTTCCGCCTGTTGCTTTGCTTCCTGTGGTTGTGCACGCGTGCGTGTGTGCGCACGCTGCACCAACAACATTCATTTCAGTCCACAGACATAATAGAAGCACGTCCTTTGTCTGTATGCTGATACATGACCATCCCTGCCCAAAGCTTGATTAACTTTCTTTTGGCAAGATGCATCTTTGCTGAAACAAACAACCTCCTCAAGCTGCCAATTCAAGTCAACATTATGCTATCGCAAAGAATTAGCATATAAATTAACAACATTTCTATTAAAACGCACATAATAGTTGACTTTAATTTTGATGAAGTGGTGTTAAACTTTGTCCCTAATTGCCTTGATCCCAAAGTAGTAAACAAAGAAAAATGCACAAGCAAGTTAACTTTCAGCTCATCAAATGTTTTTCATCTTCAACTGACTTTTTTTAGCTTTTCTGTCATTCACTCTTGAATGACCTTCTGCAACTAACCGCGTGGCGCACTGCGTGTTTACCCTAAAGATTTAACTTAACATTGCACTGCTCCATCAATGCCTGCAAATTAATATTTAACCATAGTTCAGTTCACTTCAATTTGGTTTGACTTTGTGAGGTACTTTGAAAGACAAAGCCAGTGCAGCGAAGTAAAGGTCTTGCGTTTCGAGTGATGGAGCAACACTGTCAACTAGCATTCTCCATTTTCAGTAAATAGAGAAATTACGAAGGGATTTTACTCGTTGAGGTGTGTCATCTCCAAGATTGTCGATTCTCAAAAGTGAACACCTCCTCTTTCTGTGCAGTCTGAATTGTATGAATATGCAGTAGACTAACCTGAAACCTTCATAAATTGCTACACTAGAAGATCCTAACTGCAGCCTGTGACAGGAGGTTAATCTGACCTCGGACCTTCTTGTGTTTTTTACAGCAGTCTGTGACAGTTTGGGAGCCGCCGGTTAGCATCATCATGTTAGAAACAGCCTGATGTATCCAGTCACTCGTGCTGCTGCAGCTATGTACAGAGCAAGGAATAACGTCTCTCTGCAGCACATCAAGTCAGATATCCAGTGGGGCAGATTTGTGTTACGCAGATAGCGAAACAACATGCGAGAGGGCTGTCTGCTGTTGTTACGGTAAGGTGCATCAGTGCTTTCAGCTGTGAAAGAAAATCAGTTTCCGCGCCCCTGTGTGTCTATGAGAGAATGGGCTCATATTGATGTAAGTGACATAACAAACAAGACAGGACCTGAGAGATTTTGAAGTGAAAGAAATTTTAATCCTCTGCAGAGTTGTTCTCAAATCCTAAATAGGCTGCAGAAATCTTTGGCTGAAATCCACACCGGTCGTCTGGGGATACGCGACAGTGGCAGTCAGGTGGTAAAGAGAAGCGATGACAACTGGTTCGGGATAATTGCAGAGCCGATCTGTATTCTCACCAGGTCTTTTCGTAGCAGTGCTGAAACTCAATATGCTGACCCACAACCTTTTTTCAATCAAATCAACCGGACGCACAACACTGCCTTGTGCACTAATCCATGTGCCACCTTTCGCAGAAGCAGCTCAACATTCACAGGTGAGACAGGAATCTCTCTCTCTCTCTCTCTCTCTCTCTCTCTCTCTCTCTCTCTCTCTCTCTCTCTCTCTCTCTCTCTCTGTCTGTTTTGTTTTTAACCTGTCTCTCCCATTCACCCTCTTATTATATATAATCCTGTGACGAGGGACAGTCAGTCTTGCTTTCTAACCCATTTTCCTCACGTCCTCACTGTTTTCAAATCAACACCCTTCCACTCCTGCGTCTTTGCAATTAAGAAACACAAACAACTAGTTGAACCACCTAATTACAGCCAGCGGGAGTCATTGGGGAACTATCATCCATGCAGCTCACAGTGCTGCTGATGGTGGACAGCAGGAAGGTGGACGGTGGATATCCATCCACACACACACACACACACACAAACACACACATACATCATCGCACATGCTGCACACACACATAATTTACATCCATGTTCATGTGTTTTTTTCCCTGTATTTAAATACCACAGCAATAATTTCATAATTTTAGGACGACCATGTGTTGCTGTTTTTGTAATGCCTGTTTGTGGATTTAATGCTTATTTGTGAATTCAGAACAGTTGGTTTAATTCAACTCTGAGATCATGTTTTTGGACATCAAATCAACGCTGAGTAATTGGCCCACACCTTGTGAGTATGGGCGTAGCGCTAGGGAATTACAAACTCAAAATGCCAGCCAAGTCATCACTATGCCTGTGTTCTGTGTCCGTGCAGCCCTGCAGGGTGTGGACTATAGATGTATGGGAGTTAATCCCTGTGATCTCAGAAATGGCCTGGCTCAGGCCAGAGCTCAGGCCGGGAAGGCAGCGGATTTATTCCACAGGGGGAAGGATGACGTGGGACAGCAAGGACACTGTGACCCATACAAAAAAAACAAAAAAACCCAACTTTCCATGATGTATTGACAGTAGTGTATTGACAGTAGTGGTGGGAGTGCACATGTTTGTGTATGATGTGTGTATAAACACAGTGGTGAAAAGTAACAAAAATGCTTTAATTAACTCCATTTTATGATAATATAACATCTACCTGACCACATCTCAGACAGCCATTTTTAACATTTGCATGGATCTTTTCAAGTTGTTTCAACTCATGCCATTAATGAGTAAATCCTACTCATCTTTTATGATCCTACTATCTCAAATACTTAAGTACATCCTACATGATTTGCTTTGACCTCCACAAATTTAATTAAATTGAACCAACTTAACATTAATTCCCTGTTTAAATAGTTTAATTTAAGTTACTCCAACTTATTTATTGTATCCCAGTCCTACATTTTTAAGTATTAATAACCTTTTTAGCTTAGGTAAAAACAACAAATAACAATTCCAGTTTATAATGGTTAGACTGTTTATTGTAAACTGTGCAAACAGCTTATTCTTAAGCAAAAATTATGATAACATCTGTGCACAACATAAAACATGTCTGTTCACTTCCAACAATACTTAATAAAAAAATAAAAGTGAAGGCCAGACTGAGCTGGTTTCTCATTCTCAAATAAGTCTTACAGGCCCTTCAACACCCATTTTGACAAGTCACAGGTGTAATGATGCAATTAATAATGTAATTATGGCCCTGTCATTTATTACAGTTAAAAAAAAAAAGTAGAAATGATACTGTGACAACACAACTCAACATTATGAACTTGAACACTGAACATTACACCTTCACTAAGGTATTTTAGAATGACCTTTTACAAGGTTGACAAAATATACTTGCAACTAATTTTGAGCAGTACAGCTGCAATGAGTCACACATCACTTCACATACACAACAATGCAATGTTTACAGCTTAGGACAGCAGTTTATTTTTTAGAGACATTACCTTCGGGCTCGCCTTCAGACCATCAAGTATCTTTTGAAATACCTCAAATCTTTTGATCTGTTCTTTTGGAGCTAAGGTTGAGTGCGTATATCAGCCCCATTAGCAAGGCACAGGCTCTTGGTACATTCAGGTCTTCCAGGACTTGTTTTCCCTCGATCACTATCCTTGCACCGGCTGTGTCAGACATCATGGCACCTCTGGAGACTACAGTCTTCATCACCTCATCGGTAAACTGCGAGTCACCATCCTGGAAAGTACAGTAAATATTCAGAAAATATTTTGGTTATTTAAATCATCATATTTAAAAAAACAAGAGCAACACGAAGTACAGTGAACTGGACTTGGACTTGAGAGTTTCTTACCAAGTGCTCTTTGAAGAGGTCCTCTTCCTTTTCTCTAGGACAACGGATAGTAACTTCTCTCTTTTTTTCTAAAAAGTTATATTCAAACTAATGTTTTGATTGATTTTTTTCTAATCACTTTGGGGCAGAGGACCAAGCTGTAAACAACATTTGACACATTAACCCATCAAAAAGTTACAGAACATTTAACACAACATTAAACACTGAGAAACCTTTGAATTCTTTTGAATTCAAATAATAAAAAAACAAAAAACCTTTACCTGTAGTGTATCAAAAAGAGCAGGCCATTGATCTTTGAAGTCACACACTGTTGGTACTAGATTGACAACTTCCTGCCGGCGAATGGAGAATGTCATTGCCATTTTTTCACTAACGATCTGCGTGTTGTTCTTCTTTACTTCACTGTGGGGCTCCACTCTTTGGTGTTCCAAGCTTGCCTCGGTTTCCCCTTGTGGATGTGGGTGTAAATAGTTTACTTCTGCCTTTTTTGCCTTTTTTATGTTCTTTGCAGGTGACTTCTCATGTGCTCGCTTTTTTTAAAAGGGTTCACATCAAGTTCAGGACATCCTAGTCCTCTAAGTTTAGATCTATAGTTGCCCATTTTATATTTTAGTCTTTGTTGCCATCCATAGCACCCATTGTATGATCCCGGTTCTTTGAGGCAAGGACGCTTTTGAATCAGAGCCTCAGCAACATCAGACAATTGTGCGCTTGTGGGATAGGCAACATATTGAAAGATGCTTTCAGCTAGTTTCTCGAGGATGTCTGCAAATAGTCAAGCAAATAGTTTATTGAGAAACTAAAAAGAAACCCAGGACTGGACCTAAAAAGAGAGGACAAAATCTGGAACTGCTAGAGACAAGAGATTATTGATGATTAGTGAGTATCCAAAATATTAATTTATTGACAAAATATATAAACACTATCTAAAATTGAGACAAGCTATGAAAAGAAAATGCTAAAACTCTAGACACACAGCTATATAAAAAAAAGCTAAAGTCAGTGGACTGGGGCCTCTAGTGGGGAAGCAGACTACTACTAGTGAGTGCCCCTTCTCACTCACCTGGGTGCAGATAAAAATCACAGCAACCATGCATAAAACAGTGTCCCAGTGCCCCTACTAGCATACAAGTGAGGTCCTCACCACGGTGCCTAGCCTCCCACCTTTGGCACCCCGTCTATACTGAAGATAAGAAAAAGAATCTTCCTGTAACAAAAGGAACAAATTTAACAAAAACCCAACAACCCAACCCAATTGGTAGTTAAACCAATAATCCAAACCAATATACAAACACAAGGCAAGCAGCAAAAAAAAACAGATACAACTAACAGATCAAACTAGGAAAACCAAACAAAAACCAAGTCAAACAAACCAAAACCAAAAGAGGGCAAAACAGGCAAAAATAGGCCCAAAACAGGTAAAAACAAGTCAAAAGGGAAAGGAAAAAAGCAAACAACAAAACAGAACAGCACGTAACAGCAGCAGGTGAGCCTATAAAAACACAAAGGCACAGGGTTAGTGGGGGCAAAAGGAAAAGAAAATGGGGACCCTACTCACCACTCACCAAGAGGCTGACTAGAGCCAAGTGGGAGGCTTTTATACTCACTACCCTATGCTGCGTTCAGGTGTGCTTTACTACAATCAACTAAAGTAAGCTCATTCTAACTTTAACCTCTTCTTATTCAATCCTTCCTCACCATGTGGAGTAAAACATCTCAAACTGAGAAAAGTTGCGTCTTCATTCAGTCTTCATTCAGATGGCACCACAACAGCTTTTGTGCAAGGTCTTAAACACTGAATTGATTTTATTTCACAGCACACCCATGCAGTTGCAGTCAGCAGTTGCAAATGAAACAAAGCAAAAATGGTCGCTTACCTTAACGATATTCAAATATCGACGCTCCCTTTCTCCTCCTTTGTGCTCCAGGTTTCGGCAGTGAAACAAGCCCGGGAAAACCCGTGTACTTAACTTTGAAAAAATGCACAGTTGAAATTCACTAAAAAGACAAGTTGGGCTAATATTTCTCAGCAGTCAAGTGAACACAGAAATATTTATTCAAAATTGAAAAACAAATAAGTTTACACCTTACTCTTAATATCAATTTCAGCTGACTTCTTCCATTAACTGATTAAAGCATGTTCATGTAACAAACACAGTTATTTTATGCTGAAAAAGGTCTTTATTTTAAGGGTGATTTACTAACCCTGTGAATCATTTTTTAGAGTGTAAACTATAAACCACATCATGAAAGTACTGCTTAAATATTAACATATCAATGATAAAGATCCAGTATTATGATAATGTTATATAATAATATATAAACAGAGGCCATTTTGCATAATTAATACGTACTACTAATACTAACTACTCTGAGTACTTCTTCCATCACTGCATATCAAAGTACATTGCATCCGTTTCTGTCAGCCACAGTAGTTTGCGCTTGACTCAGTCTTACCCTTAGGCACTATTATATTAGAAAGCAGTGGCTGGTGGGAGCATTTATAAAATCTTGTATTTTTAATTTCAATACATTTTTAATTTAGCTATTTTCACAGAAAACTGTGTTGTAACCACACACTCGTTAGTTGGTGCTCTGCCACAGTCCCTCATACTCTCCAGAGCGAAACCTCCAAACGCACAGTTCTGTCTAAGCCGTGGCTGTTTGCCTCCATCGTCCCTGAACTGGTGGTCCAGTCAGTTTTTTTCACAGATAATTCAAAGGTCTCTTTTGATCCCCATTGCCCTTGCCAATCTTCATCCTCTGTGGAGGTACAGACTGCGTCTGAACCTGTTACATAAGCCCTCCACCCCAGCCTGACTCCCTCCTGCTCTGCTCACTGCGGTTTACGCCACACTCCTCCCTCGATCCCTCCCCCCACCCTCTACCTCTGAATCTGCACCTCTGCTTTAACCTGAAGCACTACGTTTATAATAGAGGCACATGTCTCCCCCCGTGTCGACCTTATATCACTTGAGTGTAGTCACCTGTTATTTTCAGAGCACACTGTGTCCCAGACCTACTCTATGTCCTGCTTCATCTGCAGGCATTCGCAGTGTGCGCTCCCTTCTAACACCAACTTCAATCAATGCGTAATAATTAGGTGCTGTCTCTCTGCATGGTCTGTGCGGACATTAAGAGTCAGAGCACACACGCTGTCTGAATATACACCATTTGGACAATGTATGCAGGACTTTGAAGATAGCAAGTCACTGATCATTAACTCCAAGGAGACAGTGAGATAGTGTTTCTGGATGTTGTTTGTTCTCATAAAATAGTACTCTTTTGGGGACTATGTTACTGCTAATGATGCTATCGTCACTTCTTGTTTATTACTTTTTATTGAATGCCATTGCAAATGTATCCTAGCATAACATTAATGGTTACTATGAAATTAATGGAGAACTTTACATGGAAACTTCTCAGTCCAGTTGTTTCCTAATTGACTGACTGAGCAGTTTTGGGTGTAGTGTCTGGGTGGTGATGGAGATATTTCATCCTTTTTATCCTCTGCTGTTTTCATTCTAACACCAGGCTTGTTCCAAAGCTGTGGCTCAAATGATTTTTCTGAAGATCTCCTTTTAGTTGAGTTTTATTCCCTGTTGTAAAAGCCAAAGCAATTCCTGCAGCCTACAGGTACTCTATAATATGCACTATTTTCACATGGGATGATTATATGCAGCATTATAAGATGGTTAAAAAGTTTTTTCCTGAGACTTGTCCTGGCACAGAATGGAAATGACTTTGATGAAATAAGCCATTCCTTGTTCCTTCTAATCCCTTTGAATTGAATTTGTAGGTAAGCTGTGGGCATTTTATGCTCATTGTGCAGAAAATTGCTGAAGATGTTGACAGAGTGGGAAACAGAGCATGCCCAGAAGCTCCTCACTCCCCTCTAGCAACCACCGAGTTTTGCCAGCAAGTGAGGCAGAAATAGATTTGGACTCTAGACAGCTCATCTAGAAAAGCATGCTCCTCATCTTCCACGGGAGATAGTTAGAGTCAGTTTTAAAAGTTTCTCTTGCTCCACTTTCCACTGTATCCTTGACATTTGGAAATATTTTTTTTAAAGAACTGTCTTAAATTTGTGTCCAGCCAGCTGTCTAAACGAATGTTCATCTCCTGTCTCTGCTGGCTGAAACTATGAAACTCTAACTCCAATATATTTCTCATTATTTTTTCTACTGTAGTGACATAAACTGACACTGACAGCAGCAAAATAAGCTGTTTCTATAATAGCGCTATCCCCAAATTTATAACCCTCTTTCTTTGTTCTCTTTGGACCCCATAAAACTGGTACATGATGCCAACTTAAATGGTGACACATTTTCACACTCCATTTAGTCTCACTATATAGATCATAGTCTGTTAATTTATCATCAGCGTCATTTATCTGGGTGCAATTATTGCATATCATTGTTATAGTCCTACACCATCTTTTTTTGGTTCTTGACTGTGGAGAGTGAGAGAAATCTTAATTGTCCAGCGTGAAGAGGGGGTTGACACTGCCCATACTTCATTAGAGTCTGGACTGGCCCTGGGAAAAATTAGATTAATCAGTCTCATTCCACATCCTAATCATTTGACTACAGAAAGCTCACAGAAGTAGCTCTGTAGGTAAAGCTGGAGTCATAATGTTCTCTAGTAGTAAAATATGAGAATTATATAGAGGAAGCTAATCACGGACCAGAAGATTCACATGATTGTGGAAGAATATGTAGATTTCTGATGACAACTTCTAGAAGGTGACTAGGACAAATGCAGCCTATAGAGATTGAAACTTGTTGAGTTGAGGATCAAACCATAACCACAGGCTCCAATGGTAGCAGAGCAAGATAAAAGATTTCAGGCTTTCTCAGCCTCAAATGATCAACTGAAATCCTTTTGGATTGTGGCAGGCAATCATATTCAATCCCAGAAAATACTGCACAGTCCACAACAACAAAATTGCTTCAAAAAGCCAGGCCAGCACCTTGCATCGCAGCCCTGCTGTCGATGACATGTGAACATGTGTCTGAATGGCTGAATGAGAGGCAAATTGTAAAGATGTTGCTCCAACTAAGGTTTAGCACTATAAAAGAGCTGCATATTTCCATTTAATACCATTTTTATTATATATCACCAGTCTACTCTGTTGGTGGTGGACATTCATTGTGTTTTGGTGTAAACAACCATTCAGAGACAGACAACACCAAAGTAACAGATAAAGCTACACCACCACAACTGACATTCAAAACAGAGCCTTGAGAGATCGTCGAATACGCAGGCAATACAACAGCATGCAAAAACTACATATTTGATACAGATATAATGGGGTAAAACCTGCTAAGGTCCAACTGATACTAAGGATTTTTTAATGAAGTTCAAAGTGTGCTGTTTAGCTCATACATGTTCCAAAACACAGGAGTAAAACCAGTGATTTGAACAGAGACTTTTGGGAGCAGTACAGGAGAGGAGAGTTGCAAATATTAACACGCGTCTGGCAGGACAAATACTGAGCGGCTCTGCAGGAAGGAGTTGTTCAATGGCTTCTCCAAAGAAGCTGCTTACAGATGAAGAAAATGATGTGTTGTTCTTTTTTCTGGATAAAATTCATACCATTTTCCTCCAGAGGCGACTGCTTCTTCAAGTAGTTTTGCATGTTTCAGCTCATTTACTACAAGGGGTGTACTAGAGGTTTCTGTTAACCATTTTCAAAGCAAACTCAACATTTATAGAGCATGAAACCAGTGGTTTCAACTCATGCCAGTAGGGTGTGAAAATCAACTTGCAGGAAGGTAATTGAATCTCCTATTGAATGGTGCTATAATGCAGTTGTGAGCAGGCAGTGTTTTACTTGTTGCTGCATTAGAGTGCTGGCAGGAAAGACATCCAACGTCCAGTGTGCTTTGAAAAAAGGTCTGCTGAAATGTAAAACATACTCAGTTTGACGTCAAACCGCTAGAACATGCTGAACCAACCGCGTGGTCCTTGAAACTTTAGGCTATAGCTGCCTCTCCCACCTCTCTCCCACAAAGTGGTGTTTGGGCTCGGGCTGCTTGTCTCCAGTCTCGGCAACATGAGTCATCAAAGCACCCAGCCACACTGTCACACTGTGCTTCGGCACTGGTAGGAATCTAACTCTGCCCGCAGCTTAATGCTGAGAACAGCAATGCAGACAACAAGCACGAGGGCTGAACCATGTCTTTAGGGTTAGTAGATCACATTACTGGCCAATGAAGAACAATCACAGGCTGTTATTTTATTCTGTTGGGATGTGAGTAACAATGTTACTGTCTTTTTGTATCTATTTTCTTGTGTTGTCTGAGTGTCCAATAAGTTGCTTTCTGCTAGACAAAGCATGAAAGACTATAAAAGCAGCCCTTTGAAGTGAACTAGCACGATTTTGCCCACATTGGGGTCACCATTTCACCTGTGGGAGTGTAACATTAGCTATTACATTAAAGCAAAGCTTAACAATGCATATTCATGGGTAGCCCCACTGGGATAAACACTCAAAGCTGTTCCCAGAGTGTCTGCGCCTATTTTCCTCTTTTGAGCTGACTTTTAGTTTTTACCTTAAATGCCTTTTTGCCAGCCATGGGCTTATTCACCAGAGACGCTGACAGTTCAGCAAACACACTCTCTTATTCATCAGCACCAAGATGTGTCACTATGAGAAGTGACAAATGGTGTTCAGCACTCAGGCAAGCTGTGTATATTTTATCCAGAGAGGGGCATGTTAGCCGGTATATATGTCTTTGCATGTGTGGCAGAGCTGGATCCCTATGCAGAGTGAGACGGGGTAGTTTGGGATGTGTGTGTGCATAATTCAGTTTTTCACAGCTATTTAAAAGCGGAGAGGAGAAAATGGGATCCACAAAGCACTGTGGGAGTTAAGAAATGTGAATCCCTTTTCATGGCTGCTTAGATGTGCTGCAGATGTGCAAGCGATGGGAGGAGCTAGAAATACAACTAACTGTGTTTCCATCTGCCATCCATCTAAAAAGACAACAAAACATGTGTGAGATGCCATGCATACTCAAATGCAGTATACAGTACATGTGATTTATTTTTATTTGTATGCAAACCAGGAACACAAATCTAATCAAGCTGCTGCTTTGGAGGTCACATTGGACCACCAGTCACCTACACCACGTGTGACACACAGAGATTTTTGAGAGGCAATGGGATTCTTTCAGTATCGATGGGATTTAAGAGTCTCTTTGGGATAATGAGCCAATGTACTTCTGACAAATCTACTGCCATCATACTGTTCTGTACCATCTGCCTGTCTGCCCTCAGACTTTCCTGTAGCGCTGTTTGCACCTTATCTGCCCTACCTACAGTCTCCTACATAAGCTGCTGTTAGCCAACGAGCATTTCTCAGTCCAGGTTTCCACTCGTATGATCCCAGTGTTCCCAGGGAGAGGAAGAGACAGTAAGGTGTGTGTGTGTGTTTGGACAAGACAGAAACAAATAAATGCTGAGAATAGCTCCGCTGAGGGGCTCCAGCATATGGTAGCCAGTGCTCATGACGTTAGTGTGGTGCTGGGTGCTAGCTGGCGGGTTGAGCCACACACAGGACTCGAGCATGGAGCATGGCACCCTACATGGGCTCCGTCTCTCTCTCTCCACCCCTCCTCTCCTCTCCTCTCCTCTCTTCTCTCTCTCTCCCCGCATCTCGCCTCACCCTGCTTCCTAATCTGTCTCTCCTGTGTCTACGCCTGTCTGCTGCTCTCCGGAGAGAGAGCGGGAAAGAGACGGAGAGAAGGGCAAAGCTGAAAGGGCAGAATAATACCGTCAGTTAATATCTCGTCTCGGCCCCGACTGACATCTGCATTCTGTCAGGTGTGCTGCCATTTCTGTTGCCCAGGATTTGGAGCACACCATTTATTACTGCAGCATGAAGTTCTGCTCCAATGCAGCGTGAGTGGGTGTAGCCACTAGCAGCAGATACTTACAGATAATGAGATCATGTCTTTTTTGGCAACACTTTACTTTAAGTCCCCCAATTTAGCATTCATTGGCAGTATATAAACATTGAATAAGTTTTTTAAATGCACATTATGAAGCTGTTTTCAAATATAAGTTTTAAGAGTTTTAAGTGATTATTAATATAGTATTTAGCAACAATTATAACTTTTTCCAATGAATAATAGTATTGTTATTACAGCCCTTTTTTTTTTTCTTTCACTATATTTCCATCCACAAGCCTTCAGTTATGAGTGACCACAGGAGAAGTTCTCGTTGTAGGCAAATACATCAATAAAGACATCATGTTACAGCCACATTATAGTGTTATTAACCATTTATGACTTGTTTAGATACAGCTTATTGATATGATTGATTTGTGCTTTGCATCTATTGACATTTGTATTTATGCATCATTGCATATTGCAGACATTTCAGATGTTATTGAATTATTCAGAAGTCCTATATGCAGAAAAGAGTTTAAATACATAGGAATGCCCCTGGCATCCGTCGTTATTATTTACATGAGTGTAGGCTGTAAGGTGCTGTAGCGTTCCTTTTTTTCCTTTGTAAATTTAGATTAAGCTCCTTATTATTTAAGTGGATGCTGTGATGGGCCTGCTGGGTCCTCTTGTGTGGTTATGGATTAGCTGACTTCAGACCTACTGTTACAGTGTATGGATGGGACATGTGCTCCTCCTCGAACCACAAGCTGTTTCTGGCAACAGGAGCGGCATATGTGGCATCCTCTGTTGGTATAATCCTCACCAGTGCGTCCCTTGGAGATATTCATCTACAGAGGCAGGCTTTGGAGTACATATTTAATGGAGTGCAGTGGTGACTGTGACGAATATTTTACTGCCCTTGTATCCCTTGCTCCCTTGTGGTCTCCCTCTCCTGATGCTATCAGCATTTGTCGGTGTACACCTCTTTCATTTGTCTTTCTCCTGCGCCACCGGTCCCTTTCTCTCTCATCTGCTCTGTGCGCCTCACCTCTCTCCTCCCGAGCCTCAATGTAATATTCATGATAGGCACTGAATCAACTTAAAGGAGTGCAGGAGATACCTAGAAGGATGTGGAAAGCCTTTTGTTACCGTTTTTTAAGAAATGCATCATGAGGGGGAGAGAATAGCAACGTGTATTGATAAAATGTTATTTGGTCCTTTATGACACTCCCTCTGTTAAGTGAAAGCTGTGACATAAACCCCCATGATGTACATGTCATTCATGCAGAAGGACCTTTTTGTTCCAAGGTAAAGATGTTATTCAGTGCACCACTGATATGATAGCCCATTTCTAAACCCACAAGGATCACCCACTGAATAAATGGACAGCAAAAGAGCCGATGTCAAAGTCTGTTCTATTATCATGTTATATTTGTGAAAAACATTTTTATTGTTTCACCTCATTTCAAATTCATACTATGTGTCGTCTTCTTTTTCCAGGCAGCATCAATGAATAAAACAATAAGCCCTTTTCACCCAGGAAAGTCTGAATATGCAAGGGTCCTGACTGCTGGAAAAGCAATCCCTCACTCTTCATTTGATTTGATTTACTTACGGATCTACAAAAAGACACCAATCCAAGGGATGACATGTTAAGAAGTAAGAACATGTATTTTCAACATGGGCCCAACACATTTAAAATGTCCTTATTCAACATTTTTCCAGTAATGTACAGTGTGAAAACAACGCAACAATGTTAAAGGTGTCCCTCTTTGTAATGGACCTACAGAATTATCACCTGAATCTGCAGCTCCCTTCGGCTTTATGGAGCTTTATAGTGAGTTTCAGCTCATCGTTTAGACATCCAGCTCTCAACTTACTGTTCTGTTTCACTACCACTGTTCTCATAATGTTGTCATTGGCAACAGTGGCCTGTTGTCAGCAAAAACCCATTTTATACTAAATACCTGCTTCATCTGCAGCAAGCTGGTGTATATAGCAGAGCATTTAGCAGCTGGAGAGACGGATTTTTCCTTTAGGATAAAAGGAGGCTGAATATTATGTACTTATATTTGATTTAAAGACAGACATAAAATATGTAAAACTGAACAATAGAATGTCTGTCACACACTATTTGTCACACACCTTGTATGGCTGAACAAACCAGAAAGTCAGACACTGAGGCAAGCATGAGGACTGTCTGTTTTAAGCAGTGGAGCTAGACGGACAGACAGACAGATAGAGGAGGTTCGGCTTCATGTGATGCAGGCAGAAGTGGACCTCTTCAGTGTCTGTCCTCTCACCGTGGTCACAATGTACATCAAGGCCTCTGTGACACTCGCTCAGCAGCTGAATCATGTACCAGACTCTGGACGACGTTTGACAGACTGTCATGCTATACTGATCTAACGCTCGGGTGAGGCACCGAGTGACAGAGGTCTTAGCAAGGCCCTATCACCACCTGTCAAGGCCAAGTTAAGTCTTGCTTGAGTGAAAGGGATCCTTCGCTTGATTCAGTGGTGCTGCCTGGGGACATGAATGTTCACAAACTCTAGTCACTCATAAAAGCGTACAACCTTAAAGTGTATGACTGATTCCTGTTGCTTAATCACATGTTGTTTGCTGACATAGCGATATAAAGGAATATTTTCTGTGCCAACTGGCATAGAAGTGTCTGAAATATAATACTTCATTGCAGTACTCCTCCATCTGTCCATCTGAGCCTGAATAAGTACCTGAGTCCTCGCTCCCTGAACCTCTGTGAGGCATATGAATTTGTTATGACAGTGCCATGGGGGAGGTAGAAGAGGAGTGTAGGGGATGCTTCTCTCTGTTAGGTGTGCAGTTTGTCTGCAGCACATATGGCTCGGTAATCTCCCTCTTACTTACTTTCTCCCACCCGAAACGTCTCTCAACACCCCCTGATGTCTTTCAGCACTATTAAAGACTGCGGCATTATTCTTACAAACTGCAGTGGGTGAGTGCTTTAATGTGTCTGTGTGGGCAGCGTGTGTATGCATATCAGAAGAGAGCATATTGTTCCCGCTTTCGGTTGTAAGAGTGTGGAGAAGCCAGAGAGAAGATACAAATAAGGAGAGCGGCACATAAGTCATACATTTCGGTTTAAAAGGTGCGCAAATGCAGCATGCAGGTCCTTAGAAACGCTGATTCCACGGCCAGGCTAACTGGAATAATGTTCAAAAGCCTCAACCGTCACACAGAAACAAACTGCATTCAGGAAGGAAGCATTCTGGGGATGAGGACGTGGGGAGTATGTTTTATTATTAATGTGCCATGCACTCTGGATAATTGTGCAGTCAGCTTCTTTTCCAGGTCTGCTGCTGTTCTGCTGCAGCATCACCTTGGAGGAGATCCTCATCCAAATTGAAGACGAGAGAGATTTTACCCCTCGGGCAAAACTGAGAATGAGGAGAGCTTGGTTAAAATCCAAAGGAGGGAACAGAAAAGCTGCAAGACTGCGTGCAGGCTTTTTGCTTGTCTTGTGCCGCTCTGCCGCAGCATCACCTCAGAGAAGAGCCTCTACTTAAACTGAAGATGAGGGAGATCCAAATGAAAGATGGGAGAAATTTTACCCCTTGGGCAACAACTGAGAGTGACGAGCAGCAAGTTAAAATCTAATATTACCACTATTTAAAATTCAAGAGGGAGAGGGACGTTGAAGTTGTCTGGCAAAACAAGTAATCCATGTGAATGTGAAGAAATACCAGGCGGTTTTCGAGGGTGGGTCACACCATCAGAGAGGTTACTGCACTCTAAATCTCGTGCTGCTATTGCTGTGGTGTTGTTTACTGCTGTTTTTACTGCTCCTCCACTGGCGCTCTTTGTGTCTAGACACTTATTTCCCACCTAAGGGAGGGAATGAAAATCAATGTGATAAATGCAATAGAAGCAGAGCAAATTCTCCGGAGAGGAGAATATAAGGGTACAGATTTTTAAAGCACTTGAAACGATCATTCTTCTTTATCTCTCATTTCCCCGCAAAATCTCATTATCCCCGAACTCATTTATTACACTGCCCCAAAACTCATTTTTGTTCCTCTCATACCTTTTGTTCTTATGTCCTCTCCTCCTCCGTCTCTTTGATCTAATGTTGCCAACTCTCTTGTCCTTCTTCCACTCGTTCTTCCCCTCTCTAGGTGTCTGTCTGGTGCTGGGTTGTATGATCTATCCAGATGGTTGGGACAGTGACGAGGTCCGGCGGATGTGCGGAGAGCAGACGGACAAATACAGCCTGGGTGCCTGCTCGGTGCGTTGGGCCTACATCTTGGCTATTATGGGCATCCTGGATGCTCTCATCCTCTCTTTCCTGGCCTTCGTCCTGGGGAACCGGCAGGACGGACTCATGACAGAAGAGCTGCTGGCTGAGAGCAAGGGTGAGAATGTACTGTCTAATCTGATAAAAATGTTATATTTTATTGATCCCCCTTTGGGAAATTCACCCTTCGCTTGTGCACCACACTGGAAGTCACAGTCAGGTTCAGGGTAGCACTCCCGGGGCACTTTGGGATTTAGTGTCTTACTTAAGAAAACTTCAACAGGACTGCTACTTGCCAGCATGTGAATATGATTTCTTTCGGATGTAAGATGGGTTCTTTAACCTTTATGGTGCTGTACTCACAAAGTCCATAATTCTTCTCTTGAGTTGATTAAGTGAAATCATAAATGTTTCTCCACAATTATCACATGTACAGTAAATGCATCATGAATTGACTTTAAATTCCCCTAAATGTTTAATGATCATAAATCTAGGTTATAGATCTCAGAGCTATTGATTTGGAATAATTTTTTTTTTGGCCAAGTGGAACCAGACAAATTGCTCTAAAAGTGCACTCTCAATGCACTATGCGCTATAGTGGCTTGGCAAAAGCATACGCTTAAAGTAAATGAGAGTAAATTAAAGCTCTCTGTAAGAATAGCCTCCTCATTTATCACAACCCATGTGATTTTCTACCAGACTGAAAATAGAAAGTGTGCACTCATTAAGGTAGTGATAAAACACACACGCGCATGGCAAACAGATTATATGAGCTGAATTCATAAAAGGCTCACAAAGTAATGAGCTTTTGATGCAGCCTCTATGATAAACAAAACTAAATTTAGCAAGCTATAAATGACTTTGAATGTAACCAAAAGGCTTGCATGAGCCTGCTTTTGCATAGCGAGTTCAATGAACAAACACATTAACTCATTTTAATCCCTTAACAATCACCCATTTTTCATCCATAAGCCTAAAAATGACAAGAAATAAAATACGTATTGTCACATATTATTGTTAATAACTATTTGCAGTAGGAGTATCTGACAGATCCTTTACCACCATCGAACCTCACTTCCCCACAAAAGATCTACCGTACAGTCAGGAGAGGTGATGATTTAGTAATGGAAATCGTGTCCATGTATTTGTAATTCTACATCACTATCACAGGTCTACACACTCAGGTACTGTGAAAAGGCCTTGGTCCAGGTATGTCTCCCGGTGGGAAATGGGATTAGCATGTCCATGCCCTGTAGTTTGTAATGGAACAAGACAGGCATGGACAACCACCAATCCCATTAAACAAGAGTGGGAGAGGGGATGAGAATGAACAAGGGGAGTGAAAAAAGCAGATATTTTAACGGGACAGAAGGTGCTTATATGATCTGCGCAATTTCTGTTTTCTCATCTTCAACTACGGTGACCTTCAAATGACAAAGATGACATAAAGAGACAAGAAGAAAGCTCTGTCAGCAGTGTCATACAGAAGAAACCTTTAATGATATTATCAGTAGCCTTACCAGTCAATAAACAGCCTCACCGTGCTGCCTGATGATGTAAAATTCCTTGGTTTATGGCTCAGGAGAATCTACTATTTATGAATAATTCATTGCAGCTCAATAGTCTTTTACCATTTAGTTCATCCTTGGTGCCATCTACTGGTGTTTGTGTACAATACAACCAGTCATTGTGAAGGATGCATGTATTTGACAATGTGTGAAGATAGGGTATCTATTTATAGCATGACCTTGAGAACCATGTTGTTGCACTTTTATATGTTTTCTCTGTGTTTCTGTTTTTGCAGAGGGAGGAAACGCCTAACCAAATCTTTAGGTGCGTAAGGACAAAACATGCATATTGAAATATAAAGTGTACATGCTGATCTGTGAATGCGTAACATTGCATGTATTATGTAAGCCACATGCACAGTGTGACTGTTGTTCTTTTGTATCTGACAGCCATGAAATGTCTTTTGCGTCACACGATACATAACAACAGTCTGAATTTAATGTAAAATCATTTTTCAGAGCAAAAAAAATGAACAACTCAAATTCTTTCA
This sequence comes from Scortum barcoo, assembly GCA_023238725.1. Lineage (NCBI taxonomy): Eukaryota > Metazoa > Chordata > Actinopteri > Centrarchiformes > Terapontidae > Scortum > Scortum barcoo. The sequence continues at coordinate 11,074,927 of CM041536.1, forward strand.
CTCTTTAAAAACCTTAATAAAAGGGAATAACTATTATCAGCAAAATGTAATCAAAGTATCAAAGGTAAACGTACTTGTTAAGCGGCAGAATGGCCCCTGTCAGTGTTGTTTTTTATAATATTTGATTATTATCACCGTGTAAGAAGCATTTTAATGTTGTAGCTGATTTAGGTGGATATTGTTTAAAATGTTTTGTAGTTCAATCTGTTTACGAGCTCATCACAGATTGTGTAAACTCTTAAACTATAAAGTAACAATAACTGTAAAGTGAAAACTACAATATTTCACTCTGAAATGTTGCGCAAATTAAATGGAAATGCTCAAGAAAAGAACAAGTGGCTCAGTATCAGAGGGGAAAGAAATACTCAGATCCTTTCCTTAATGTCCATTAAGTCACCATCTATCAACAAATAAGATAACACAGAAGTTTAAATGATTAAAAAGGAGACATTAAAAGTTGTACTGGTGTATAGTATAGTATACTCCACCACTACCTTCAGCACTTACAAATGCACTGGTTCTTTTCCTTTGTTTCTTTTAGGTTCCTGAATTCCCATGTGTCTCTTTTCATGAAGTACCAGTCCCTCAACATCAGCTTAAAGGGGGGAGGCCGTCCAGGTCTGTGAAGGAGAAGAATACTATGGAACCAGCCAGCCTGCCTTTCTCATCAACCTGCCAAAAACCCAGTGTAACCTGCCCTTGAAGTTCATCCATCTTGCTTGCAGTCCCTCAATCATCATCCCCAGCACTTAGATGGAGCCCAATGCACTTTGATCCCAGTGTGTCTACCGTGCTAACCCTTGCATAACATTGCATAGACCATGATGGGGGGCAGAGACTGTTATCCTGTTGAGAAGTTTATGGACGACCCACTACCTACTTGAGAAGGCACAGGGTTGACATTGTACACCTGCAGTACGCGCACAGACACAAACACACATGCACACACACACACGCCACAGCACCCATATATGCACAAACACAACTCTGTAACACATGCACATACAGTACATTCAAACAAAACGTAGACAAACTCTGTAATTACAAGTATTAAACTATGTTAACACTTAGCCGTGTGTACCACCGTCAGAATGTGTGTCATGTTTTATTTGTGAAAAGAAACGGCTCATTTTCAAATAATATCGGGTTGATGTAAATCTATTGTGTTTCATATGTAAGATTTGACAATGATATGAACGTTTCGGTTTCTTCTTTTGCTCATATTCCCCTTTGTTCCTCTTCATTTACTAGGACAAAAAAAAAGATATTTAAGACAATTTTATAAAAAATATTACCATCTAAAAGAGAAAAAACTTGTATTACAAAGTATGTACAGTGATAATTATAAAGATGTTCTAGGAATTTTACCTACATCCATTCAATGCCCTGCTAGCTAACTTTGCACAGCGCTTCAGTTTGAGAAGAAATCTAATATTTTATAGTCTGTGGTATCTACACTGTGATGGGGGCTATTAGGACTGTGTGCTGCAGGACTCGTAGCTGCTGTGTGAGTGTGCTTCTGTATGCGTGTGTGCAGGAAAATTTATGGGAGTGTGTGTGTGTGAGTGCATGCATGTATGTAAGTGAGAGTTCGTTTGGCTAGTGAACCAATATGCCAGCCTCACACACAATTGTCCTGTTCTGTAGCTAAATCTGTCTCCATCTTTGTCTCCAGCTCTCTCTTTCTGTTTCTCCCCCTTTGACTCCCCTTTCTCGCTTTGTTTTGTTGGGACATACAGGGTAACATGATGGAGTTGGAGTATCATGTATGGTGATTGGTGTGCCTAAGGAGTGAACTCTTGTGGCGATGAATTAGTAAGGCCTGTCCCAGCTTCACCTGTGGATATGTTCCTGTGTAAATAGATAGTCTATAGAAACCAAACAATTAGAAATTATGGAGAGGGTGGTTAACTTAGAGCAATTAAATAGATTCCTTTAAGAATATATGAACACTTAATAAAGATTTTCACTGTAAAATGCTGTTGTCGTCGTTTTGTTCATTTTTATTTATTTTTTTACATTACATCACTAGTTAGGTTTAGTCCTACTCTGTTTCTGAAAACCATCGTATAATGTCTTCTGTGGTTTAAGTCTGAGAAAATTTTATCTGTGGCTTAAGGTTATAAATTTATAACAGAAACCCTATACTCCGGGTATTGAGTTTGACAGATGTATTGTAAAAGACCCTGACAAGTTGTATTATGGGAAATGTAGGATCTGGTATTTTTGGAATCTAAAAGTCAGGATATCTCAGCCTCTCATTCCTCTCATTTTTTTTTTTAATTGGCCCTCGAGTGGGATATTTGACAGTTATGACTTTGGTTTGCTGTAATATTGTGGAGGAGGCAGCTACAGAGGGACATGAATAATAAATGTAAAAACATAGACACTGCCAGGTTTACTCCCTCCCTCAGAAGGTACATAACAGGAAATAAAATAATTTACTCTCTACAGAGAGAACCTGTATAAGTATGAATATTGAGTTAAAGAGGAGCAAACATTATTGATAAACTTAATGTGAAAAGTTTAACTTTCTTTACAGACAGCATAAAGGCCTTTGGTAGTTATCCAGTGTGAATGGTGAATTTGACAAAACAATCCCACCTCAAAGTCCACTTTCAATCACAGCACTGAACCATCTCACACCCTTCATCAGTGAATGGAGTTTGTTCATTTGTTATAGAGATGGATCTGCTGCAAACTCCTTAATATGCTGATGAAGACCTCATAGCGTTGAAAGCTTAAAAAAAAAAAAAAAGCATGTGGACCATAAATTGAGATTATTTTGTTACACTACTGTTTTCAAGGCCACGAATAAATTAACTTTCATTATTAACAACAGTTTTGATGATTTACGTATTTGTTCATTCTCGCTATGCTTCTTTGTTAGAAATACAAATATGTAGCCTAATTTACGTGTTTAGATTGCATAAGGACTTGGAGCACAATGCCAATAATAACTTAAAATGTGTTTGATGGCAAAAAGCAGAAGAAAGAAGTATAAGAGAGTCAGCACTCTTTAATACTTAATATGTGCCTTTATTGTGCAAGACAGGTCACACAGGATGTTGCAACAGTGTGAAAGCTTTAAAAGAGATTAATTTAAAATTGTGGCCTTGAGAGGAAGAGTAGAGTCTGTTCTTGGGGATTAAAGGTAATGTTTCAAAGTGTTTATTAATAACAGTAAACCAACAGTAAAAGATGTTAAAATATTAATTTAGAACATCATTTTTACATTTATTTTGATGCTAACCTTTAGGTTAGGAGCTCAACAGCTACAGGCCGGTAGCCTCTGACGTCTCATCTGATGAAGACGATGCTGGAGAGACTGGTCCTCGCCCATCTGAGCCCGCTGGTGAGCTCCTTCATGGACCCGCTGCAGTTCGCCTCAGCCTACCAGCCCGATGACATCTGGGGTGGATGATGCCGTCATCTACCTCCTTCACACCTCCCTCACTCACTTGAAAAAGGCTGGAAGCACTGTGAGGATCATGTTCTTTGATTTCTCCAGTGCAGGGAACGGTTCTGGCTCCTTTCCTGTTCACCCTCTACACTGCAGACTTTTCATACAATACTCCATCCTGTCATCTCCAGAAGTTCTCTGATGACTCTGCTGTTGTTGGCCTCATCACAGATGGGGACGACAGAGAGTACAGAGGACTTATTCAGGACTTTGCGGACTGGTGCCTGCGGAACAACCTCCAGATCAACGCTGGTAAAACCAAGGAGCTGGTGGTGGACTTCCACAGGCGTAGCCACTCTCCGCCTGCACCGGTGAGCATCCAGGGAACGGACATCGACACTGTGAAGTCCTACAAGTACCTGGGTGTTCACCTAAATGACAGTCTGGACTTGGTCGGACAACACCAATGCCATTGTCAAGAAGGGCAACAGCAGACTGTTCCTGCTCAGGAGGCTGAGGTCTTTTGGAGTGCAGGGACCACTCCTCAGGACCTTCTATGACTCTGTGGTGGCATCAGCCATCTTTTATGGGATAGTCTGCTGGGCCAGCAGCATCACGGACAGGGACAGGAGGAGAATGGACAGACTGGTGAGGAGGGCCAGCTCTGTCCTGGGATGCCCTCTGGACTCAGTGGAGGTGGTGGGAAACGGGAGGATGATGGCTAAGCTGTCACGTCCCTGTTAAACAACACGTCCCACCCTCTACAGGACACTCTGACAGCTCTGGGCAGCTCCTTCAGTGAGCGGCTGCTCCATCCACGCTGTGTGAAGGAGAGGTCCTTCCTGCCTGCTGCTGTCAGACTGTACAACAAACAAAATGCCCGCTAGTCTGCAGACAATGGACAATGAACAATAAACAATAACACTATTTCACTGTTTTTTGCACTCCCTGAGATATTATATATATTTCTCATATGTATACTCTCAGGCACACTCCCTCTGTACTCCCCGCTGTGGGGGACTAATAAAGGAAATCTGAATCTGAATCTGAATGCTAACCTTTAATTTTTATATTCAAAAGTCAGAGCACAAAATCTGAATACAGATGTAATAAATATAGCCACAACACTCACCTCATTTTTCCAGCCCACACAAGTAAGAAAAAGCAGTTTCTTTGAGTGATAAAATTTCTTTGAGATTATAAAAGAATAACCTCTTACTCGCAAATCACAATCGCCTATTTATCCAAGTCACATGTTTGGACCACCACAGGGGAAGGAATGTTGTGGGGAGAGAAACATGAGGGAAAATAAGACAGTACCACATTTAGCCATGATAGTTTGCAGCTGGTGCTTTAAATGCAAGAAATATGTTGTTGTTGTTGTTGTACTGACAGCAACAAAATATTTTGTGCAGCTTACATGGCTCTGTTGCTTGGAATAGAAAGGAATATAAAAGAATAAATAGAAAAGAATAGTTAGAAAAGAATAGTTAGAGGTTTTACTCCTCCTTTACTTACTTATTTGGGTATCCATGGTGTTAGGATGAGATAACTTCATTTTGTTTAATTGCATTTAATCTTCAGTACCATGAAATAGCAGAAACAGTGATGCATCTCTGTTTTAAATCACTGTGTATTTAGGTAAGTGTAATTAGGTCGCACTAGGTAGGACTGGAAAGCATTTATATTAAATAGTGATTTTACATTGTGGTTTTGCATTTTTCTTCCACCACTGATGTGTTATTGTTAAAAAGAGTTATGGGAAATAATCAGCTACATGAGTTCAAGTACTGTACTTAAAGTTACTTGATTTTAAGATTTTCATTTGGATCTCTTTTGTAGCATCTATGGTGGTAAGCTGTGATTTGCAGGGGTGTTTTTGGACCACACTTTCCAAGACTCATCATCTGTTGTCATCAAACTTTTCTTGTCATGTAAAAAATAAAACAAAATAAAATGGTGACTTTTAGACATTTATTCAAATGAAAATCTTCAAGATTATATAATTAAACACAATTTTGAGGTACTTCATGATTGACAGGTGTCAAATAATAGCATCAAATAATTAATTGAAATAATTTATCAGGAAAAGTAACACTTTAACAAACATCTTAACAAACCATCTTTGGGGAGAAAATGATTTTTTTCAGACAGGTTTATGTCCAATCTGACTGCTGCCATCCACCAGGGGGCGATCCACATGTTTCGGTTTCACTTTTGGGGAGCTGTCATGTCATCAGTCTTTACATGTGTCTATGTATCCGACCAAATAAAAAGACCTCCATCATCTCTGGCTGTGTCTCTATTTTGCTCCAGTAAAAAAAAACAAAAACATGTGTACTGTGAACATGGGCCTTATGACCTTATTACCAGCCTCATATACTACCTATAATAATAATAACAACAACAACAACACATTCAAGATTCAAAGATTCAAGATTCAGTGTTTATTGTCATATAAACAGTAGGAAACATGTTCCCTATACAATGACATTCTTTCTTTGCTCTCCACAGTGAACGGCAAACAAACAACAATAACAACGATTATTATTATTATTATTGTTAATATTATTATTTTATTGTTGTTTTTGTTGTTGTTGTTATTGTATATATATATATATATATATATATATATATATATATATATATATATATATAATTGTGAAATGGCTTCTGCAACTTAATTAGTTGCAACTTAGTTCACAGCACCACCACTTCTTAACAACTCTTAACACTCACCACTTCTATTGTATATATATCTATTGTATATATGTTACTTATAACACCTACTTTACATTTACAGTTTATATTTTATTTGTATAACTTATATTTTAAGGTCTTTACTTATTTTATTACTCTAGTTTATTATTTATTGTTTAATTTTATTTTATATTTTTATTTTCTAAATGATCTTTTTTACTTTTCTTGTTGACAGCCTCTATTGCTGTTAATATTCTTTTTAGCATTGTTAGGAGAGCCTGGGACTTAAGAATTTCATTACCAATTATTGCTGATGTAAATTGTTGTGTAATGACAATAAATTCTTGAATCTTGAATCTTGAATTTTAATCCTAATCAATAATAAATAATCAATATTAAATAAAGGGACTGTCCCTTTAAGAGATCGCACCGTTGGGAGGGGCGGGGAGCGGGAATGTTTAGCCCCGCCCCTGCAGCCGGACGCGGAAACAGAAACCAAACATCGGTTCACCGAAACAAAATGGGAGCGGCGTTGGACACCCCAACGAGATGTCCCCTGTGCAACGAGCTGACCCGGGACCCCGTCACCCTGAAGTGCGACCACCGCTTCTGCCAGCGGTGTATCGGGGACCTGTGGAGCGTCGCCCCCAGCGGGCCGTACCACTGCCCGGAGTGGAGGTGCAAGACGGTGTACCAGACTCTGCCGTTTGACCGCAGCCTCATACGGACACCGCCGCCGGTCTGCCCGGAGGGTCCGGCTCGCAGCACTGAGGGTACAAAAGCCAATTTAATGTTGGACTTGTTCAGAATAACCTTTTAGGAAATGGAGAAGTACACAAGTAAAGGTGTAACTAGTCAGCTAACTGCACATTGATGCTAAATAACTTAGCTAACATAAGCGGTCTCTCCCTCTATTTACATTAGATATATATGTTATTAAGACAGGACTAAATTGGTAGCCAATGTTATTTTATAGCTGCTCCATTAATTTTTTTTATTCTAGCACAGTACTAAGCACAATAATAAGTACTACAATGCTCATTAAAATGTAATACATTTCCACCTAAAGGTTCATTTAAAACTATGATAACAATTAATCTAAGCTCTTGGATGCAGTTGTTTTTAACTGTCTGTAATTATGTCTGTTTGCTTTCCTCTGTTTGAAATTGTACTCTGAACTCACAAAATGATTTAAACAAAAGTTGAAGAAATGAAAAGTTAGACCATACTTTCTCACTAAAAGACGCTACTATATAACATAAGATAATCCTTTTATTAATTTGCAGTGATACAACAGCAAATGGTGTAGTGCAATAGCAAGAGGCATGAATAAGGAAAAGCAAGATGAAAATAGGCAAGACGACTATTCTAGAGGACAACTACTACAACTACTTGCAGATTAGATCTTGTTAATGTAATTTACATTAATAGTTTGCTGGTATGATGAAACAGCAAATTAGAATTACATTGTGTTGCACACAGGATATTGATGGGATACTAAAGTTGCACCATCTATTTTACCTTCATACTGCACATGGGTGAATAGTTGGTTTTGGTGTGTGTGTGGTCTACAGGGAGCAGTGTTGATTATATAAGTGCTGAACGTTACTCGAAAGGAAGTAAAGTCACATTTTAGAAATATCTTTTATCAGCATTAACGTTAGCTCTGGTGTAACTTAATGTTAATGTCAGCAGTGATCTATGTTTGTTTGCAATGTCAGGAGTCAGACGCACGTCTAATGGTAAATTTGAGGACAAAGTTGGCCGTTTTCATCTGCAAATAGTCAGCAAGGACTTTCTACACTTTCATCATGTCATTTGTGTTTTACTGCTTTTGATATTCTGGATGTGTATCTGTTTTGATAATGACCTCATTAAGTGGATTGGACATCGATCAAACTACACTGTTTTTTTATATTAAATATTATCATGGCAGTGAGATAATGTTTCACTGCTCAGTGGGCAGTAAAAGTTTTGCTGGGCTGAAGACAGCTTGCAGGTGTTTTTGTGAAGCATTGCTGTAAAATTGCCAAGTCAGCACTCCATCTGACCGGTTTTGCTTTGTTTGTATTCTTTTTTTACAGGGACACCCAGAAATAAGGAACACAACACACAGGACCAGCTACTGAGGAGGCCCTCACTTACCAGCCGACTTCTTGGGAAAAGAAAGGCCAGTACACCTGTATCAGAGCAACCTGACACAAAGCGATCAACTGTGGATGCTCCCCGTGAGCACTCCAATGACACCGAGACTCCCACCACTTCGCTCTCTGACGTATCTATGCAGTGGACTGGTGTGAAAGTATCCAATATTGTAGTGCAACCGCAATCTACACACTCTGAGCGCAGTGATGGCATGTCCTCCAGCAACAACTCTGACAGCAAGGCCATACATGCAAGTGACGGGCTGCGTGAAATCTCAGTCCAGCAGAACCAGGTTAAACCAGAGGAAGTCGTCTCATTGGATGACTCTGACAGCTCCAATGAAGTAGACATATGTGATGCACCTCCTCTTGCAACCCCCAAGAGAGACACGCCAGTGACAGGAATTCATGCATCGCCAAAGAAACCTGCCACACCTGCCAACTCTGATTCTCTTCCTGGGGCCTCAAATCCAGGTAGTGATAAGTCTCCAGCACACCATGTCATCAAGTCTCCTCTGATATACAGCAAACAATCTGCCGCTGCTTCAGCATCCCGAAGTCCTTTTGGCGTTCTGCCCACGTTGGAGAGCAAAAAGGCCAGTCCTGTGCCCTGTGACTACTGCCCTAAATTTGGTTATCAGTCTGCTGTGAAGACCTGTCTGGTTTGCGGAGCTTCCATGTGTACAGAGCACCTGCGTGCCCACCTGGATTCCCCTGTCTTCAAGAATCACACCCTGGTTCCTCCTGTGGAGGACATTTCTGCCTGGAGGTGCCAGGAGCACCAGGAGATTAACCGCATATTCTGTCGGCAGTGCGGCAAAAGGTGTGTGTGTGCACGGTGTGTACTGTCATAGGCTCACACCGCGACCACGTCTGCATTAGCATCAGGGAGGCTGAGAGAGAGCTCAGAGTAAGTGGTGACTTTACAGCCATATACCATATATTCTGTAGATACACAGCAGTTGTGGTTAAAGTTCAAATAGATGTAAACCATAACAATTAATAAGTGATAGTTTTGTGCACATTTTTCTCCAGGGGAACCTAAAAGAAGAGATCAAGCAGCTGCAGGAGGCTGAAGAACAAGTGAAGAACAGAGTGACTGAACTCACACAAAAGAAGGAGACCTTCAAAGTAAGAAAGTTAACTAAAGTTAAATGCTTAGACATACAATATAACATTTCTTTCTTACTCTGACTCAAGATGATGTATATATTTGTACAGATGTGCAGACTAATCCATTTCCATTGAAGGGGAAGAAATTACAGATTGTGATTTTGTTATTAAGCAAATTTAATCATCTAGAAATGGATAACAAATATCAGACTTGGAAGACTTGTTCTAATCCTGAAATAAGAGAGGAAATAAATTTGTTTTAAAAATGCAGTTTATTTGGCTGCATTCATTCATTCATTCATGAAGCACATTAGCAGTTATTTAAACATTTTACTGTTTAAAATTGCTTTGAAGTTCATATTGGTTGAAGAGATATAATCTTTTGTTTATTATTATTATTATTATTATTATTATTATTAATTAATCATTCCGATTTACACTTTTTGTTGCCATTTCTTGCACAGTAGACTAATAGAGTCACTGGAATGAGAAAAGCCTTTTACAAATCTAGAGTATTGCATCATGTGATGTCGATTTACATTGCACCTGTCCAGGTGGTTTTAAGTGAGGCTCGAGCAGGGGTGGAGCAGCAGTATGGAGCCATCAGAGAGGCCCTGGAGCAGGAGGAGCAATCAGCCCTCCAGTGCGTGACGAAGGAGGAGAGCCGGGTTCTGGGGGCATTAGAAGAGAAACTCAGCCACCTCCAGAGTTCCTTGCAGTCCATCCAGAAAGGCCTTCACACCCTGGAGGGGCTGGCCGATGCCAAGGGAGATAAACGCATTCAGGACCAGGCTTTCATTATGGTGAGTTGGATGTTAGGATAAGAAACTGTTTGTTTGTTTGTCTGTTAGTAAAATCTAAGATCTACTGTTGGCTTATGAACACTAACCCATGGAAACGTCTTTTTCCTTCTTTCTCACATTACAGGAATACAGCAGGACAGCCCATCTGTAAGTAATTTCCTCTCAGGTTCTACCTAGTTGCATGTAAATCTGGGATTTGTTGAACATGTCACTTGCTAGGTGTGCTACCAACAAAGCATAGCTTTATTTGACAGCCTCTATGCACCCCTGCTCCTCTAGACAATCCACAGATCTGTTGTAAACAGCTTTACCCAAAACTGCTTTCTCCTGTAGAAATAGTCCCCATGAAACCTTTTGACAAAGTGTCCTATGGATTATTCAGAGTAGTAAGGATGCGAATAATGAAAAATCAGTTGCCATTGATTTTAAGTGAAACAAGAGCTGAGAGTTTAAACTACATTACTCTCAAAGTCAGTATATTGGGGTTGAGGCACAAATCTCTGTGATTAAAACCCAGGCAAAATAAAACACAAAGCACAAAAGGTAAGTGAGAAAAAAGAATAACTGGAATCTCTACTGGAATCTGATAAAAAAGATACAGATGCACAGATCAAAAGAAATAGAAGAAAATATTATGTTGGCATATTACTAACAACAGCTGCAATCTGTTAGGGTAGATGTATGATGCATGTTTGTTTTTGTCCTTTTTTCACAGAAGCCCTATCCAATCTTATTGGAAGTTTTAGATAACAATGGCTACTTACTTTTTTGTGTGTGCTTGTTCGCTCATTTGTATATTTGGTTATATATGTTTTACTTATAATTTCCTTGTGTGTTTTATTGTATTTATTACTGTGCTGCTGTCCACTTCCTTTGTTTTTTTTTTTCATTATTTGTGTATCTGTGTCTTCCTGCCTCAAAAAGTCATCAAGGAGTAAAGAAGTTTAATTGTCCTGTAGTAAAAGTGTCTGTGCCGTCTATTCTCTCTGCTCTTCACCAGGGCTAGTAACATGGGGAACTTTGTGAACCAGTTTGAGGCTCCAGAGGAAGTGGATCTGGCCCGGCTGAAATGTCTGAAGGCTTGGACTGAGAAACGGCTGAACACGGTCGTCATCACTATGCCAGGCCAAGACAGAGACCTCTACAGACTCCTCTGTGAGACAAGTGTTTGTTTTTTTTGTACCAACACCTGTTTTCTTTCCACTCACTGATGAATCGCAGCTAATTAATCCAAATGACTAAATGCATCCTGTAAGCCCAAAGGTGGTGTATTCAGTTAGTCTTAATCTTCTCGCCTAAATTCATCTAATTTCCTTTCCTGCGTACAGATGGCACCGTCCCCTTCTTGGACGCAGACACAGCCCATCCCAAGCTGCGGCTGTCTGATAACAACAAGAGGGTGACCTACAGCGAAGCCCAGCAGGCCTACACGGAGCACGAGGCTCGCTTCAGCTCCTTCCCTCAGGTCCTGGCCTCCTCTGCCCTGGTGGGCCGTCGCTGGTACTGGGAGGTGGACGTGTCCATGGATGAGGGCCGCTGGAAGGTGGGGCTGTCCGAGGGCCACATTGAGAGGAAAGGCCAGAAGGACAACTCTCGCCTGGGCTTCAACTCGTACTCCTGGTGCCTGGCCTGCGACAGAAAGAAGGTGGAAGCTCTGCATAACAAGGTGACGGTTCCTGTGGATGCAGACGGGCTGCAGAGGGTCGGAGTGTTCCTCGACTTTGAAGACGGTATTTTGTCTTTCTTTAATGTGACACCAGGGGGCGGTCTAGCTTTAATGCATTCCTACCAGCACAGATTTACCGACCCTCTGTACCCAGCCTTTTCTGTGTCTAAAACACACCTGGCCATCTGTGATCTGTTCCAGTTGTGAACCATGCAATACCAGAATGTGAGTTCTGCTGAAAATGTAGAGAATACATGAAAGCGCTGTGCCTTTTTTCTATGTTAAAACCACTCATATTCATCTGTTTAGACTCTCTGGAATGTCATACACTGTAAATCATGCAAAAAAGTCCTTAAATGTGATTTTATATCATATTGTACTGGAATTGTATCATGCCAGAAATGCTTTTCATTATATGCAACATTCCTGAAAGTAGCGCTATATTTTTATCAGGATTTTTAACCTTTGTATGTTTTTGCTTTTATATTGTCAGTGAACAAATGAGCATGTTCTTACAGCGGAGACATGTTACCAGAGCAGATCAATAAAAAAGTTGATTTGGATAATATTTCCATTTTATTATTCCAACTGTTGTTTTTATATCTCATCTTTGACACCTGTTTCCACTTATTGTGACCCAGTTACAGTTGTTACAGTAATAAAATTTCAAAGTTTCAAAATCAAGTTAAAACCTGCATTGCGTCTTTTCCTATTTGCGTTTAAATAGAAACACAGGTGTGTGAGTGGGTGGCGTGTTTCCCCTCAACAGGTGACAGTTGGTGTGCTAACTTTGAACTCTCACTGCCCCCACAGCATGTGAGCTTTACCAACAACAAACACTGCCTTCTGTACACTCCTTATAGCATCTCAGACTGCTGCCATGGTTAAATTGCGCTCCGTCTTGCCGACTCAGAGGCTCATTTATTCTGACTGGGGGTCTGTGTGGTTGACGTCACTGAGAGGGATCAAAGTGGTGTTTACTTGCCAATGGTTCAGGGACAGCTAGACACAAATCAAGGTTGATCCAAACGTGGATTAGTTGAGTATCTTAAAATCATCAGGACCGGCAGTAGTAAAGGTACTTTTGAAAAAGGACTGAATAAAAGACTTAACAGGGCTTGCACAAAAGAGCTCCATGGGGGGTTGTAAAGAGCAAGGTCTTATCAACACCTGCAATTTATTCTTTTTATAGTTTAATAACTTATTTCTCCAATGTCTGCCGCCCCTTCTGACAGACTTGTATTTGCCATAATTTCAGCCGCTTGAGAAACTTGAATCCGTGCAGGTGCACCAGTCAACCATGGCAACAATTTCACGCTCGCAGCCACACGATCCAAAGGTAGTCAAAAGCCCTCTTTGGGTTTTGCTGTCATTCTCCCTCTTTCTCTCTCTCTTCCCCAGCTGGCACATGAAGACAGGATGCAAGACACGTCTGCGAGAAAGTCGGGCTAATTAAATTCTCCTCTCCCTGTCCATCCAATGGCCTCTCGAGCTCAGCCGGGCTCTTACAAGCTTTTTTCCAGACTTGTTACCATTAAATGAAATGAGCTCACAGTGTGTTGGCAGGGAACAATGTGTCACGTAGCTATTAAGGAAAAAATGGACGTCACGGAGTATTGAGAGCTCCGGGCACTTTTATTGGCCACTAATGGGGCATCACCAAATCAAGGGACAGGGTCTTCATTGGTGATCCCATGGGTCCCCTATATTCTAAAGACAGCCAAGCAATCTACTTGTCAAACTGTTCTTGCCTACGTCTGACTGCTGTGGTGAATTGCACTCTGGTGTTTGTGTCTCAGAGGGATGTGCAGAGAATCCCTAAATTACCACATCAGTGTCATGTCAGTGTACGGTGATAAATTACTCAGGGGATGTGGCCTTGCCTCAGTGCTGAAAAGGCTTTGAATTAAGATGACAGTTACCTTCTGGGAGAAATAATCAGTTGATTTACAGCAGTATACATCTGTCGCTCTCAAAGGGAAATGAGCAAACATCAAGTACAGGAGTCAAAAGCCAGGCCATAAAGGGTGCTATTTCCTTTTAAATCGATGCTTAATTAAAAGGAATCCAAACTCATCCAGCGATTGAGACATCCAGTCTTGATTTAATCTCATCTACTGCAGCAGTACAGTAAGTAGGTCAAAAGTGGGTCTCATTTGCAAAGCCTTCCGAGTCAGCACTCTCTCATTTTTGACTGCATGCTTTTATCTCTCATCATTGTTCTCATGATGGAAAGTGGAATGACATAAAATTACCGAGATTTTCAAACACACGGTTGGCAGCAAGCCTTCCACTTCAACTGTCGTCCTAATGCCGCAAAATGTCACTCTTCTTTGGTTCTAGCTTTTACCATTTGTTGTTGACCTCATATTATATTGCTGAGAGGTTAAGTAATTTCACGTTCACTTTAAAATTTTGATATATTGCACCATTTGTTGTAAGCCCCTGAAAATTACAACCTCTTTTCCAGTCTTTTGTGGAACTAATAGTGTCTGCAGCACAGAGGGCTTGCTACTCCTCCTGGGCTAGAGCGATAGCCAATTCAATTTGCATTCTTTAATGGGAAAATCTCCCCCAAGTCAACCTTTACCTCCTGGGTCAAAATCAGTCAAAGCCACTGATTTGAATCAAGAGTAGTCCATTCAGCATGCAGCATGTCTCATTCATAAGCAAACAATAGCATAATCAGTTGTCTTTCTAGCACCAATGTGTGCCCTCTGTGTATTATTTTGTGCCTTTGAGTCACAGAGCAGAGATATTCCAGAAAATGATCACCTAACAATCTTTGGAAATAATCTCAGAACAGCACAGAGTCCTTTCTGAAAAGCTCTTCTCATCATCTGCATTGTGTACACTGTACTTCCTGATCCAGGTAGCAGGGAATCACATGTCCTTGCTTGTGTTTGAAAAACACAAGATAAAAACCTTACTGCATCATTTATTTGGAAATATAGAATATTAGAAAGAAACATGAATATATACCAATTTAAGTGATCAAAACATTTTTATTTCATGTTTTTGTCTCACGTACAAATTGAGCAAAGACACACAGTATGGCATTTCTGACTACCATCTTTGTTTGGATTTGGGGATTTTGGAAATTCCCTCAGAACAGCGTTAAGTGTTGTCACACGACCCTTCTGGGTTTTCCAAAGATTGCTGGTTATTTATTTTATGTGAAGCTCTGATGTATCTCTGCAACTTTAATGTAACAATCATACATGAAAGGGGCTATTCTATATAGAAAGAGATGACAGGTAATTATCCCAAATGCTTTGCTAATTAACCAGAAAGATGACATTAACTTTATTTCTCCAACAACACCGATAGCACAGTTGAGTTCAAACATTTCTTTCCATTTAAATAATTTCAACTGCTCCCAAAGCATACTACATAGTTAGAATAGAGCCTGTTACTTGAGCTCTGGGGTAATTGGATATATGCTAATTTGAATTTGTGCTCATTAGAAGCCCTAAACTCATTAACAGTGTGACTGGGCAACATCTCTCCTCCAGAGAGGGCAGAAAGCAGCTCTCAGTCCATTTTAGCAGCATGTCACCACATCAGTGGATATGTTACTGCTCATGCATAACAAATATATTAAACTGCCTTTTATACGATACGCAGCCTTTTAAAAAACAATGTATTGGTGCTTGAGTCCTAAAATTTGCACATGGGGTTTTTCTACAAACCTCTCTAAAATGAGAATTAGATAACTATTAGTATCCTAGCAGTAGGACACAGCATGCTGTCCGTCTGTTCCATCTATACTTGATCTATCCAAAATAATACAATTTTTTAAATCTGTTGAATAATTAACAAATCCTATGGATTCACCAGCAAGTACTGTCTGTGTAACCAAAGCTTGATATAGCTCATGCCTACAAATGTTTCCACTGTTGCATTTGAATGATAAAAAAAGCACCTCATTTAACCATCACAAAACTGTGAGAATTTAATGATGTCCAGTTGAAGAGTATAATGTGTTTTGGCTGCAACCGTGTTCCCTATTAATGCTTCATGAAGGCTATATGAAAAACTCTTTGTCATCAGATCTGGTTGGATCTGTTTTTAAAATACTGTAGTAAAACATCAAATACTTTAAACCAATGATCATGTAAGATAGGACAAGCCAAAATAAATGAGCAAGTGACTCTTCAGCCAATCTGTCACATAATGGAGATACTGAGGAGGAATTTTACTCACCTTTTTTAACAGTAGAGCCTATGAATAACTTTAAACTATATTAATTTGTATATACAGATATAGTGTGTAATGTGTATAATGAGATACAGTACAGATGTTTCTGTGAAAAGCAAAGAGTGCCACAAGTACACTGTCTGTGTGAGTATTACACTGCGTTGGCACTAACTATACACACAGCCATCGCCACGCCCCTCTGTTGGCATGGCAACAATTGGTGAGCTCAGGTGACTCTCACATGTCTGACCCAGTCACCTGCCAAGCTTGGCTTGGAAATGTGAGACAGGAGAAGTGATGAGCCCATTGTTGAGTGACATGCCTATTCTCTCCCCTCACCTTTCCCCAGGCAGATCAATTTATCTTCGATTATTCCTCGAAAAACGCCTCATTACTTTCACGAGTGGGTCTATCTCTGTCAGCCAGGGCTGAATTGATAAAAGCCAACTGGATGGCAAACAAAAATCACATCTGAATGTTAATGTCTCATGGGATTTACAGTTTATTGTGGAAATGTACACTTTCCAAAAGCACGCTGATGCTCATGCACAGTGTATTTTAAACACTTGAATGGCATACAGTTATATCTAATGTCTGTTTGTGTGTAACTGTCTGTGCCTGGCTGTTATTTAGTAGCTTTGCCCTTCAACTATTAACATGTCAGCATATTAAAATTGTGAGGAAATAGTAGCAGCATCTATTTCAAACGCACTTAATTGTCAGCTGTATGGTGCCTGTCTCCTCCTCCTCCTCCCCGTCCTCCTCATCCTCCCTCCTACATTCTGCCACCCCCCTCTCCTTTCTGTCATTTCCCAGAATATCTGCAGTGTCTTTAGCGTTATTTATTTATTTGTCTGCCCTGCTGCTCTTTTCACTTTCCCCCTCTGCAGAAAGGTCAGAGTGCAGGGTCAGTGGCAGAGCTTCAGGAGTTGGCAGGCATTCAGCATCTTGGTCCAGTATGTTAACAAAATAGATTCTTGCTCTTGTGAGAGAGTGAGCCCCACTTAGGGTAACGTTCAGTGGTTTTCTCCTTTATATGCTGCAGCCTATAGCATTTCTAACCAAGAGACTGCACGGACCAGTTTGATTTTAAACCAGTTTGATTTTAAATGCATGTTCGTGTCTAAACTCTACAATTGCCATCTTAACCCATCATTGGATAAAAAAAAGTTCAGATTTTCAAAACTAGGCTCAAACCAGGCTTGAAGTCAATGTTCAAACTATTTTTTTAAAAAGCAGACTTAAATCCAACTCTTAATATTTATGGATAACTCTAATTTATTTAATAATCAATCAACAGTTTATTTAATACATCCTTTAACTTAATCATCTATTGTTCTCAAAACATTCTTTCTTTGAGAACAAATATGGAGTCAGTTTGCAAAAATACATTAAAGCCATTCTTAAGATGAATAAACCAGCGTCAGTTTGTTATAATGTGTCCACATAAAAATAGACATTTGTTTTTGTCTTTCACTGTACTCACATTAAGTGAAATCCAAAATGCAACTTCTCTAAATCTCTCTGACAAAATATACCTTCTCAGTTTCTATATAATCATTTGAAGGGAGGAGACTGGATATATAAGTAACATGACTAGATCAATTAACAGTTTTCCAAGGCAGCCAGAATCAACTGAACAGACTGAACACTTTTCATTTAAAATGTGATACCATCTATTATTTGTGTGGGTTTATTTAAAAAACAATCCCTTTATTATGCTGAGAAGACTTACAGTTACTAGCATATGCAAAAGATGACTGTCTTTGTTTAGAGTGCCAAAAATGTTTGATTTATTCCAGAGGGTAATTGACATACATGTAATTCACCTGACATCAATAAGACTCTTTTTCAAACCGTATGTGCTTATTTTTAAACTTTTTGGCAGATTTGGGTTATTTTTGTGTTTCCTTATTGTCTTACTAGGAACAGTGTTTACAAAGTTGCAGGTTGCTCACTGCGCACATGATCACAAGAGAGATCTTGCGTTTTTAATCTTTTGAATTCACAGCCGTGATAGTTGATTGCTTTGACTCTTTCTCTTGTGCTCTGAGATGTTTTTCACAGTTCATTATTTCTGTCAAAGCCATGGACTCTGTGGCCTCATCATATAGCTTCTCCCACGCAAACTACTTCGTCTGGCATAGTGTCAAAGTGTTGAGTTGTTTTTTTTGTTTTTTTAATATTTTAACCCTTTAACATCCTCACCAAGAAAAAAGCAAGAAAGAAAGAAAAAAATGTTTCTTTATATTTTTTTAGATATAAAAAAATTTCTCAGTTTCCAGTCTTCATGCCAAGCTAAGCTAACGGGCTGGCTGGAGCTTCATGTTTAGCAGACAGGTGAGAGTGGTATCGATCTTCTGACCTAACTCTCTACAAGAAAACATTTCAAAGCATTCCTTAAAAAAATGGGTTCATTTAAACCTTGAAAAGATGTTACATTACAACAGGACAAAAGCAGATCACTAAAGGAAAAAAAACAAAACACAAACACTTAATCATAAGTGTTAATGGGTGAAAATTAAACTACTGATTAATGTGAGTTAAGACATCTCCCGTGGGAATGAACAAGCCAACATTTCCAGAGAGCAATGACCGGCAGGCAAAAAGCAGGCACTGCAGGTGCTGATTTCCACTTTCTGGCATGTGCAGTCTATCACAGCTTATTTTGCATTTGGTTTCATAATGTTTCAAAGCGCCACGGGGAAACATATGCAGACACTCGATCCATTTGATGAATTTGCTCAATGAATGCAGCACTGTAAATGACACAATCGAGACAATTAACATCCATTTATGATACGACAACAGCATGAGTCTTAATGGTGAGTCTGAGAGATGTGTCATCAAACTTGTCCTCCACCCACACCATCAAAATGTCAGCCGGGAGAGCTCTTGACCCCTGGGCAGATGCAATGACGCTGAACTATTATGAACCAGATAACATTTGGCATTTCCACACACATCAGCTCTGTGGCTGGGAGATGAAGGGAACAGGCCCAACACACATCAATTCTGCCCAGTGTAATCACGTACTTTTTGGTGCAAAAGTATTGCATCCTGAGTGTAATCATCCAACATTTTCATTTCCCCCTGCCTTCCTCCGGGGCCCACTTTCAGCTGTCTGGAATGTTTTTTCTATCTCCTTTACGGTTTTCAAGGTAATAGGTATGTTGCCGTTTGAGAATGTGGATGGAAATTTATGGACGTCTTTAGTGTTTTTATGTACAATAATAATATCAATGCACATATTGCAGTCAGGGCATCTTCGGTCCAGGTGTCTCAAAAGCTACAAATCATTCTTGTATAGGGCGTTTTGATTGTCTCTGTAACAAGCTGGTTGTCGTTATTTGCGGCAGATGTTATTTCTGTATGACTGACCTTGAAATATGATTTGTGATATTTTCTGATGAGTCCCCAGAGCCCACTAATGAAGCACGCTCATTAAAATGAAATCTTCGCCCTTCTCGTTATTTCTCTGCCTTTTTGCTCGAACTTTCTTTCGGCCCGTTATGAATTCCCTCAGTTCACTCTCACCATCCTCCTCTCACGCCCTCATTTGTCTTCTCCGAGCTTTCGCTGACTCGAGTGATTCATTCACATCTCAAATTCAGTCTCATGGTGAAATGTGAACAACGTCCGTGTCCCTGGGGCAGCTGAGGCAACACCCTACCCTTCATCCCTGCCTGTGGTTTACATCCTTATTATACATGAGCATGAGTGAAAATGACCTCACTGGGTTTGACAAAAGATAAGTCAATAATGTTCCCGCATTTCCGTTTTGCAGACATATCAAAAAGTTTTTCTTTCAGCCTTCTTTGTTACAGTGTGTAGGCATGGTTTGCTACAATTGTCCTTTGAGTGCCTTGACAAAGCATTAGGCAGGACATCTTGTGTAAAAATAATATACTCCACACAGCACTCATCAAACCAAACACAACATAAATCACAAAACAAGGCCGTAATAGAGGAGAGTGTTCTTTCTTCCTGTGTAGGTGCTGCAAATGTGCTACATATATCCAAATAAAATCCCGGTGTCAGATGTGGTTATTGCTCTGCTGGTACTCAGCGGGGATAATGTTAACCATGCTTAATACTTGGTGTTGCGTTTTAGCACACGTTTGCTAATTATGCCAAAAGCACAAAGTACGGCTGAGGCTGGTGCAACTGTCATTAATCTGTAGGGTCATAAAGCAGCAAAGCAGACACATTAAAATTGTGATCTGATGATGGCACCAGATGAAATACTGAGCCATCTACATGCCCATACCATATGGAACTCCATCTAATGGTTGATTAGAAATACAGCCTGGATCAAAGTGGTGGACCAAACAAATACTGACATTTACAAACTACTGGTAAACACAAGTATGTGGCATGCCTTTTACTACATGCTGCATTATTTGTTGATACGGAGGTCTGAATTTTCCAGTTGTCACTGTGTGTCTCCCTGGCAGTTTTGACAGCATAGTTTTAAGTTGAGACAGTCATAGAAGAGAGTACTTAGAAAAAAGTTTGCACACTTTTACTGGAAAAAAGGGGAATATTCATCTCTGTAGAGGTTCATACAAACTCAGAATATTTCCAAATATGGTCACATCCACTTACGTCAAAGACAGGGCTGGCCTAAAATAACATTCGGAGGGAGCCGATGACATTGACTTTGCTTTTGGCTTTCCGAGTGCTCTGGAGGGGGGCGTATCCTGATCCACAGATAAAGCACTGTAGGGACGTGTAAGAGAAGTCGGCTGTCCTGTCCCCAGAGAGCAAGGTTGAAGAGGTATTCTGCCGACCTTGTGTAAACAGTCTGACACAATCTGGAAGAGGGCAATTGTTTCACCTGTCAGTCTGGCTTGTTTTGTAAAAGCGATCAAACTCTACCTCTTTTTAACTAGTGGAAACATGTTGGATGTTTAGTAAAACACAAAACAAAGTGCATGGGGTCAGTTGGACCACTGGGGGGGACACATTTCCATATTTTGTGTATTGGAAGGGAATGTGACACCCCGTCCCCCAGTGGGGATTACGCGCTTACTGGAGAGCTGTCATATTTTCACCAGGCTGAGCAGAGACTTCAAGAGAGTCAGCCAGGGTCTCATTACACCTCCTGTTGGAAAGGAAAGACAGATACAGTACTCTCAGTCCTCTCTCTCCTCATTGATGTTACGACCGGCCTGTCAGCAGGATACAGGACAAATCAATGTGTGCCTTTACATGACAACGTCTTTGATGAGTTCAGGTTATCTCAACCACTCTCAGCTACTTTTGAGGCACAAGATCAGGTCAAATGCAGGTCAGATTCTAATTCATTTGCTCTTGAAATAGCCTAAGCCTGAGTTAATTTAGCTTTTGTGCTTTTACTCACAACATTTATTAAAGGAGCATGTTTTTCATGTCTTTTATGGGTTTGTCATCAACACCGCGTTACACTTGAGGAGTTAGATTGTTTCCATTTTTAGTGGTGCCAAAGAAAACTCCTCATTCATTTACTTTCCTCCCTCCTGTTTTTCCTGTGCCTGTGGCATGTGGGGTGTTTGCTGAGGTGTGAACCTTGACAAAGACAACCCTGTTCACCCACTCACAGGCTCTGAGCATGCCGGAGATTCGGCCCAAGACCTTCAAATCTTCCTCCTTTATTTTTGGCACCAAGCTGGACTCCTTTGTCTTCTATTTTTCACGTTCTGCTGCACTCTTTCATTTACATAGGACAACCTACGTGGAGCAAAGAAACAGCAGCTGGTAAGAGGGAATTGGTTGTAGAGGTGACTCAGGGGCACGAAGAGGCTGACAGATACGCAAGAGTTGTCTCAGAGGCGAAGCAGGGTCAGTGAAAGAAAGACAAAAGAAGAAAAGAAGAAACGTAGCTGTGAGGAAGTGCCATGCATGGAGGCAGACAGGATTAGATTCATGCTTGAAGTAACGTATGATGTACTTTCACCTCCTCAAAATCTTTGTAAATAGATAGGCAGGGATCCAGCATGTCCTTTATGCTCAGATACAGCTTCATGTCAGCACTTTCCGTCAGGGTGTGAAATAAAGCTTGTCTCAAGGGCGATACACCTGGAGCATAAACAACATTTTGAACATGTGTGAGGTTGGGCAGCCCAAGGCAGGGCGGAACTGGTAAATGAGAGTAGATGTAGGGAATCAGCCCCTCATCCCCCAGGAGACAGCCACCACCTGTCTAAGAATTGAGAGGAGCATGGTTTGAGGAAGATTGGCTGTAGGGGATTTGTTGCCGATCCAGTATCATGATATTGTTGGCTAACTGTGTTGGGCAAAAGTTTATGCTATGCCTGTTGATTGCCAGCCACAGTAATTCAACCTGAGCTTATACAAATTAGATTTATACTATGATTTTTGCTTCGGTGAGGACAGGATTCAAGAAGCCTTAAAGGTGCATCAGGTCAGAAAAAAAATTTCTGACTGGTGGAGCAAGACAAGTTGTGATGGCAGCAATTTGGGAGGGCAGCTTCACCAAGTGGGCCATGACATCTAGATGATGCAGCCAGCAGGGCCAACCGTGCAAATATCTGCTCTTTGCTCAGGTGAGGGGAGGATCTAAAGACAGCTTGAATGTATGTGAGGTCAGAGCTAGAGAGTGGTGTCAAATTTCATGGGACACAGTAGATTTATGATACCCACTGCAGGGCCTAGTGATTGATCAAAACATCATATAATACGACTACTGTGCCTCCATAAGAATGTTAACTAAGTGATATATTTATATTTCCTCATATTCTTGTTTGTATCCACAGCTCGCTCTTATTTTATTACTACTTATTGATTTCAGGGAGTCACCGGTGTCTTTCTTTTGCTCCTTTCTTTGGTAAGAGAAAATTTGCAAGTAACAACAGCAGCAAAACATCTCATTTTCACAGCGCACAAGTTTTTTCAAAGTAATTATAATGACTGGGTTAGGGTTAGGGATGTAGAAGTATTATTGGTCAAACGATCCCAATTAATCCTTGGATGATATTGGATTCTGGGCTTTAACAGTCACGTGTGAGGCAAGGTTGGACCCAGATGCAGGACAGCATGAGATGAGGCAGAACACGGCTGACGTAGATCATGAAGCACTTTATTGGTAACAGGCAGGCAGGCAGTCAGGTCCGCAGGAACGCAGGTGAACAGGCAGATACTGACCAGTTAACACAGGGCAGGTTGACAGCACAAACATATACTGTACATTTCAGTCCTATTATACTATATAAAATTCTTGCCTACCAGATACAGATATATTTTTGTGGGTACATGCAGTTGTCTCAAAAAAACTGGATAGTTTCTGTTCATGCACATCATAAATAGCTCATTAAACACTCCAAGCCTGTGTTGTACCAGCAAAACAAAAGTGTCTTCATAAAATATTTAAACAGTGCTCTGTGCCTGTGCATACAGCAGTGTGTTTGATTGTCTATCTGCTGCACTCATGGAAAGAGGGGAGAAACTACTCCACACCAGTTATTCACCTCTTGCAGTGAGTATTTTTTTCCATAATGGCGGAATATTCAGATTCAGATTCACTTTACTTTATTAGTCCAACAGTGGGGAAAACAGCAGCGAAAAACACACAGTGGAAAATAGACAGTAAGAAATGCAAGACATAGAATAAAATAAAAAATAATAATAAAAAAACAGTGAAACAGTGAAATGAACAGTGAACAGAAGTGTAGCGTTATTGCACAGAGTCCAGTTATAAGTCAGTTATTTATTGTTTATTTGTTTATTGTCTATTTGTCTGCAGACTAGTGGGACTATCATTAAAGTGCATATATTCATCCTAGAGGGTGAAGAGTGTATTGATTCAGAAGGAAATCCTGTACAGCCCTGGACTTATACCATTTCTGGTACATATGAAATAGATCTGGGTGTTTTAGGATTGGTTTTGATCAATTACACTGGTTTAAAAGGCTCAAATGCTGTTGGTGTTTTCCAGTCTTGTTTGTGCATCCAGTCAGCTGATGTCACAGTCAACACCTCTTTTCATTTCAAACTAGAATTCATTAGAATTAATCTGTTTTTAATTAAGTTATTAGCATTTCCTCTAGGTGAGATTGTCAAAGCCCCGGTTGTCAAAGCTGAGAGAGAAAATGCCCTCAAATCTGAATTAAGCCTATGTTTGGGTTAATGATTTTCTCCCGCTTGGAACAAGTAAGAGCCATGTTCTCAAAATAGCCCTTGGCTGAGGCAAAGAGGAAATTTAATTATTCCTGAAAGAAGGGACTGCGTTGTTTCCATAAGAGCCGCAGCTTAGGTGTTAAATATTTAGTTGTAACCCACGTAGCTGCACAATGTGCCAAAGGCCCCAGAGAGCTCCATAATATCAAAAGACTCAATTTCCATTTGCAGACGCAGAAGCACCTTTCTAACAGGCAGCACCTTGTATGATGTGAAGATTTTCTTTATATACCTGATACTTCACACACGTCTGAAAAGATCAATAGTGCAGCTATAGGGGGTTGTGAGATCAGAAGGTATTACAGTGCAAGTTTTATTGTGACTCACAATGTGCACTGACCACCAGACATAGATGCCAAGGAAAGCCCAGTACAGCTTTTTACACTCATATAAATGGAAGGAGTCTTGATTAAGATCAGTATTAACTTCATTTGTGGACCAAATTGAGTTTACATTGTAAGAGATACTGAACTGTAAAATCATGAAACAGCTCTTTAGAATTTATGAGTTGGAAGGTAAAGCAGAGAGCAGAAGAAATGTGGATGCTTTATTTACTTGATGTCTTTTCTTGTATTTTATATTTGATATTTACTTGATTGAAAGTGAAATTGAAAATGTACACTTGTTTGATAATACCTTCATTTAATGTAATGTAATGTAAATCAAAATGAATTAAACATATACAAACTGAGTGCAATGAAACAATGAATTTATTTTTGAACAAAGGAAAAAATCATCTGAGGAAGAGACTCAGTCTGCTTTTTTAGGCAGTAAACAGCAGCACAGTCTTTTTCTACACCAACAAATGAGTCTTTGGACTTTTCCCCGATCTTTCTTTTTGGCCTCATCCTGACTGATGGTCAGGTCACCCTGCTCTGCATTGATGGCAGGAATGTGTGAGACTTTAACTGTTTTATTTTTGTGTGGACATGAAAATTATTGAGGGTCTTACCTGAGACTTATAAGAGCCCATGTGCCAGCAGGTCTGCAGAGCCTGCTCATAAATGGATTTGTCAAACATCACCTGTGAAGGAGACAAGATAATAATGTGTTTAATCAGTTTGTTCCTCAAATGTTTAAGTCCATGTAAAAATGTTTTCAGGGTTTCAGGGTCTAACTCCATGCTGCTGGTTGATGACCTTTGTACCATACTAGACTGTAAGAAGTGGTTGGAAAGCACTTGTCCTGATTATTTTGTTGCATTAGTGGGTTCTTTAATTCTGTCCAGGATAGAGAAAATAATGATTAATCCCAGGGCAAAGAAGAACCAAGGAAATTATTAACCGGCTGTGCGTTTGCCCAGTCTGGTGGGGGACAGGTCAATAAGCCTGCTTCTGAAAGAGTGAAGCGGAGAGAGGGACTGCATTTAAATAATACTTGACCTTTGCCTCTTTCCACTTTTGAGCAATGGGCTAAAGCTGAGCTGAGCCTCTCACTGATAAATAAACAGCCAAGCCAAAGCTGACTGTTGCTTGACATGAACGCTCCACCTCTCCAACCCCAATCTTTGTGTTTACTTGTGACAGAAGGAGTGGTCACAAAGACCTAG
The DNA here is from genome assembly GCA_023238725.1 of Scortum barcoo. NCBI lineage: Eukaryota > Metazoa > Chordata > Actinopteri > Centrarchiformes > Terapontidae > Scortum > Scortum barcoo. The sequence goes on from CM041536.1 coordinate 11,100,683, forward strand.
ATAACTTATTTATAGTGATTAGAGTGAAAATTGGACAAGAATCTGGTTCTTTTGGTTCCTAAAAGCTGTTGGCATTGAGCAAGAAGTGGAATACGCCCTGGTCAGACCACCAGTCAATAACAAGGTTGACATAAGATAGACATATAGGCAGCCTCTTACACCCATAGGCAATTTAGACTCACCAATTAACCTAACTTGCGTGTCCAAGTAAAATACAAAACTGAATAAAATAAATATAAATAAAAGATGTTTTATATATACTGAAAACAAAAAGAAATAAACTCAACTAGACTGTTAACAGCCAGAGCATATGGCATTTGATTTGACACTGAAATGAGGATTTGTCATTAAAACACAACAAATAACTTACTTTGCTGAAAATTGTTCATGTAATTACGGGGCTTTATAAGAGATTTTAATAGGGTTTCAGTTTCATGGCAGCCATAAAATTTATTGTGCATCACCCAGTCATCACTCATAGTCTAACCACGTTCATTGGTCATGTTTAACAGAGTGGAAACAATGGAAACATTATGGAGCATAATGTAGAATGAAATGACGTCTGTAATAATGCAGGAAGACTTAAATGAGACTTAATGAGTCCATGAATCTATTACCCCACTGCATGCTGGAAGGGTTCCTAATACCCCTATATATCAATCACGTGATAGCCGAGCATGATTTCAACTCTCTATTCATTTTGCCATTATTTCAAAATAAGAGTGTGCTATTATTCAAGATGGGATTAACAAATAATTTCTCAAACTACTTTCAAAGAACCAAATTAGCCGGTTGAGAATAAACAGGATTATTTTAGCCTGATAAAAGCACGTTAGCCTGAATGAGTGTATTGATTAGTTAGCTATATCTGAACAACAGGGCTCAGAACTGTTCTACTCTCGATACGGTAAACTTCATGGATAAAAGTCATTTTGGCCAGTGTTTCCACAACTGTCAAGAATACTTTATTCCCTGGGGTACTTGTAATATACACTGTAAATACACTACTTTCCCCTTTCTCAAAAGTTCAGTCCTCTCGAGAAATCACCTCTGCTCTCCCAGTTATACAATGTCTGCTTCAATACATCCTTTCCCCTCACATTATTGGCTGTGGACAGTATTGGCTGGTTCTTGATATTCTCTATTTCTATCAGTGTTCCTGTTGTGATGACTGGTTTCAGTTTTCTCAGCCCGCTGGCAAAAAGCCTCAATAATCCATTCGTTAAAATGAACGAAACATCACAATCTTGCTCTTAAACAGCGCATCCTGCCTTCTTGAGGCAAGGAAGGATTATGGGGCTAGGATTTTCTATACATTTTTCAGGTCATATGATTATCAAATGCGAGCGATATCTCATGCTTTTAAACATCCTGGAATCTCAGGAAGTGAGGTGATACAAGGCACAGCAGGAGAGTTGCCTGGAGGGCTGTCTAACATAGCTGAAGAGAATTGGATGTCTGAAAGGGAGCTGATAACAAGATCTTTGTGACAGCAGAGTCCACTGAGGTGTTTATGGAGTAGATCAACGACCAGGATCTTAAAGCTTAATTATTTGAATGCTTTTGGCAAAGGGCAACAACCAGATAAAAATCAGTTGGAGCTCATAGTCAGCTTTTGTTATCGGTAATGAAATTGAGTGGGCTTGAACGTGGATCCTGTTTTTGCTGGCATTACAGGAAATATGGAGTCAAGGGATTTCAAAGTTAACAAAGACTTGGTCATGGCTATCTGGATCTATCTGAGACTATATTCAAATGATAAATTATAAAAGAAAGTTGTAGAATAAGTATGCATTGTTACTCTTTCCTATTGCCTTGTTGAATCGACATCTATAACAATAACCAAAATAGGAGGGCACGCAAGGTTTTAATGGCTCTTTCTTTTCATCCACAATAATCAAACACCTTTTTCCAAACAATCTTATTTGAGAAAGACTGGGGAAGAAGCAAGAAATTGAGTTTCATGATACTGATACCTGATTGGTTCCGGCAGGTTGGGGGTGGAAGAAGGCTGTTGTTTGTTTGACAGGTTTGAGTGTGGGTGAAGACAAAGCACACATGCCTCCCACATGCCAGCCCCTTTTCTCAGAGCCCATATTTTCTCCTTCACAAAGCACATGGGCACATTTCTGCGTCCACAGGCTAAATATGGTATGCACTGAAAATGTTATCCATCCATCCATTTTCTATTCCTTCTTTATCCTGACACAAAGGGTCTCAGGGGGTGCTGGAGCCTATCCCAGCTTGAAAATGTTATAATAAACTAAATGAAAGTGAAAACATTACTGTCTCAACCCCTCGTGCCTTTCCACATGAACCATAATAATATTGTTAGCACCGGGCTATGGTGAGATAATGTCAATGCACACTCCACCATCTGCACTTTTATGATTGCAGCCACATTCAGCAGCCATTTTCTTTTCTGCAGGCTATAATTTCCTAATGATTACATTATACCCGCCATCCCTCCACTGAACACCTTCACTTAAATTGTCGGTCTTCACTCAAAAGCTGCACCAACTTCTGTTGAGCCACAAATCAGAAATGTGATGCTGTCCTTTTTCTTGGAGAGTGGTTTAGTTATGGTGTCAAAGCATGTCAGAGACACAGAAAGGAGAATTTACTCCACTTTCAGTTTGGATATACAGCCTGTGACATTTTTGTCAGAGAAATGTGTGTACAGTATCTTACTATAAAGCCGCCGTTCTATTTAAGTTGTGCTACTCCTTCCTGCTGCTTACCTCAGGTGGCCTTCCCCTCCCACATCTTTCATTCTGCCTCTGCCAGCAAATCCTCTGAGATCCTTCCCCCAACACTAATTCAGCACCTCTGTTCAAAGCTGAAGAGCTTGTTTTATTAACACCTGCACGAGTATCTTTGATGGTGTTACAAAGGCAATTTAGGACAAATAACCCTGCTTTTTTCCAGTCAGACTCTGGAAGGAAAATGTGGGAATAGAAGGCTGTAAAACAGATGTTAGGATACCGGATACTAAGGAAGCATGAACTGCTCATTTCACCAATGAAACAAATTACTCACTGATTGACATCTGCCGTGTTTTCTTAGTTGCTGAGGCACAGTCATTGAATGAAAAAGATGAAAATGACTGTCAAACCAGTGTGCCAACTTCTTAAATCCACAGCTAATTTTCTCACAATTTACATTGTGATTACATTTTTGCTATTATTGGGTAAGTGGTATGTGCAGTGGTATAAGGTATGTGCACTGAAACAAATTTTGCTTGCTGTAGTCATTTTTCCTGTCTAAACTGGCCAGTTTATAGAGAAATTTCATTGTAAATGATTCGAGACAAACTCTACAGTTCTTGTTCTGTGCAAAAATATATTACAACGTTTATCTGAAGCTAAAATAACGCACCAGCTTTGGGTTTGATAAATCTCGCAAGCATTTTCCAAAGTAGCAGCCTTTTTAGTGTGCCCTCTTTGTGGTAAACTGTACCCCCAATGCAGCACAACAAAGAAACACTTTCCAGGGAAAGAAAAGGAGGGAATTTGGTACCAAAAAGCTCATAACTTTGGATGATACCAAAGTTATTGATATATCTAATTCAGCTGCACATCTAGTACCAATTCAGTAATAAATTTACACCACAGGGGGTGATACTGAGTTTTAATTGGGTCCTGAATTACTCAATTTTGAGCACACAGGCATCAGACAGGGGCATCTGGCCACACATATTTTTGTGTGGAGTAAGAAGGAAAATTACATGTGAGGTAAATGACATGCTGTTACCTGACACAAACATTCCTACAGATTCAGATGTTCACATTGACATCCATGTGTTGTACTGAAACATTTGTTTTCACTGTGCAATAGTGGTGGAAATAATAATTTGACATTTTAACATTTTAAGTAAAAATGCCAATACAACAAATCTAAAATATACTTATTTACAAGTAAAAGTCCTGAATATAAAATCCCACTTCACACACACTTGTACACACACAAAGAATCTGTTAGTCACATTCATACAGCCAAAAACAAGGGCAACAAAGCTTAACAAAGGTAGATAAAAATAGGCATTTAACTACGTACGTTACACGTTGGTGAGTAACAGATTTACACTGAATATAAATATATATAAAAAGCAACAAAAAGCAATTTACAATGTCTACATACAGTACATGAAGTGGGTGGTTAGTAGAGTACATGTTTGTCTATTTTAAATATATACAGCATGGAGGATTTATAATTGATAATGATGGATGATATTTGCATATTTCAAACTGTAAATATACATTTTATAATTAGTAGGTAAGTGGAAGTTTTAGTATTACAGGTTTAATGACTATGTGACTGATTTAAATGTCAATCAGAGTGATAACCTTTGGGAAGAAATTGTTCTTAAGTGTGCTTGTTTTGGCACAATGTCTTCTGTACTGCCTAGCAGAACAGATAAGTTGGAACAGGTTGTGTGTTTTGTGTGTGTTGGATCCTGCTTGTATCCCGACTCTGGAGCTCTTCATGTGTTTTACATGTAAATTTCTTCATTTGTAAAGCAACTAAAGCGGCCAGACAAATTTAATGAAGTAAAAAGTATATTTCCCTCTGAAGTGTAATGAAATAGAGGCAGAAAGTGACATAAAAAAAGCACACAAGTAAAGTACAAGTACCTCAAAATCATAAAGCGTGGAGGTTAAAGTAAAAACTAAAAGTAGGAAGAATATTACAGTGTAGAAGTCAATGCTAGAAATACATATGCAATCATGCATTTACATTTTTACATAAGTATAAGTACAAAAATATAAGCATTAAGTCATACTTAAATGACCAAAAATAAAAGTAGTCAATATGCAGAATAATATTGTATATTATATTGCTGGAGTATAAGTAATGATGCATTAAAGCGTTCATCACTTTAATGTTGCAGCTAGTAAATGTGGAGCAAATTCTAATTACTCTTGAATTCAACCAGAGAAATGTTTGCAAAGCACTTAGAGAATCTTATATGTGAAAGTGATGAACGGCAAGTTTAAGATTCAGCATGTGATTTAGAGGTTTATTATTCCTTTCAAATTCATGAATAATGGCATTTGGCATTATTTTTATGGAGTGCCCAGTTTTGTCATACACAGACTTCAGGATGTGTCTGCAGATCACGGATGAGGAGGGACACAACTGTTTCTGGTTCAGCTTCACAAGAGGTGCATTCATTTTTGGACATCTGTGTAAATCAATCTGGAAATGATCGTGTTAGATGGGGGTATGTTGTGCAAAAAACTTCAAAGTGAATTTCTCTTGTTCTTATCTAAAGCACCAGAATCAAGTTCACTGCCAAGCAGGTCTTCACATACGGGTAACTGTGTTGATATGCTGGTGCAAAGTAATGCAAACGTGGAAAAATAGTCAAATACATAAATAAGTAAATAAATAAACAAGGGTGAAGGGGGCTTAGCCAGTCTGTGTTATCTAATTGTGACTTCAAAACGTGTTTCCCTTTGGTTAAAACCTTATCACAGTTTTGAAATTCCTCCCTTGCATGTTTTTTGGAGCTCTCTCCCTGCAGAGCTCGGTGCGCCGCTGCTCGGTGTTTTACGGTAGAGCAGCTGCTGTGCGCTCTCCGCGGCTCTTTACGGCTCCTCGCCCCGTTTGCGGCTCCGTGTTTGTGAAAGCTCGGAGCTGCGGGATGAACATCCGCACTGTCCGCCGAGCCCTCAACCTGAAACATCGTCCGACAGCACACCGAGGGGAAAACTCTGCACAGAGCTGTAAGTCACACCAGTTCACATGTGGGCTTTTTTTAAAACTATTATTATTTTTCTTTAAATGTTCTCCTGTCTTTCCTGCGAACTACAGAGTCACTTTAACGTGCTCCAAGCGGCGCGTTTCAACCTTGGAGAGCTTCTGAAATAGAAGTTATTTTATTGTTATTTTGTTTTTCTTTAAAATGACAAAGTGTTTAGTTTCATGATGTGGTTAAGCTGTTTTATTGTGGCAGTAGTTCGTGTCAATTTTCTTAAAAGTATGGGAGGTGAACTTGAGCGCGGTGGGCAGCTCCCCATTAAAATACTGAAAAAAAGTCATTATTTTCCTTTATCGACATTGTAACGTTAAGTAAAACCCTTATCTTTATTAGGAGGTAATCCTCTTAATTTACTCTCCTTTTTTATCGTTTTAGCCACACCATCGTTTTAACCCCACCCAGAGTCAGTGAAGTAATTCAGCAGCCAAAGGTTGGCGAAAAAACTAATTATTATCCAGAAAAAAGTCCTTAAAAATGTGCTGTCATTATCCAACATGAGAGAAATAATAACTTCCCTAATCCGTGCTGCTGCCTCTGAGCAACCCCTCAGTTTAACACCCAGATGTCATTAATGAATCAGTTTTAATGGCCTAGGATTGCCTTAACACATTGAGTAAATGTTGAGTTTTCGTAAAGGAGGAGGTAAAGTTTACTGCCTAATAGGGGAAAAAGTGGATTAACCTGTGTGGCAGAGCTGTGAGAGCCGAAACGCACCAAATGTCTGCTTATTTTCAGCCGAATTAGGGCAGCACTTGAGATTACTTCAGGAGAAAAATACCAGCGTCCCATCTGTGTTTATCACAGGGAAAAGGAAAGACGTGCACAGTAGTAATGTTTAGATAAAAGTGAAGTGAGTTTGTGTCAGTGTTTTGAATTTACACCGCCCCTCTGAAATGGTAATTGAGGTTATGAGGCCAATTGAGAAGAAGTGAAGTGTGGTGGAGAGCTTCACGTGGATCGCTCAGCTCCAATACCTCAAGGTTGGTGTCTGCTGTGTCAAGACTTGTCCCAAGTGCAGTTCAACAATGCTGCAGCGCTCGCTGGATATACAGTCACGCTTACCAGAGTTGTGTGAGCTGTCTCGCTGTTCAGCCTTCTGCAGGTAACGCCTCGATCCCATTTCCCACGAGGGGCTGCTCATTGATGGCCTGAAATGTGAGGTGGATTTGTTTTCCGGCTTCCAGACAGATTTTTTTTAATTGGTGAATGTTTAAAAAGGGACGAGGAGCGGTTGTAATTTTCCCTCAAGATGACACCACCGCTTGTGCATCCACATGCCCACATTTGTAATGCTACAAGCATTTCAATACACAACAAAGCCTAACCCTGAGATGCTGGTTTGGGTCAAACAGAAGCCGACAACAGGGGGGAAAGCGACATTACATTCCTTATATCTCCAAATGGGAAAAAAAAGTGACGCCACATGAGGAAGGAGATTATTGCCCCTCAGCATGAAGTCTTGTAAATTGCATATTTGATCCGCCTTTTCTCATGAATCAAGCCTCATTCCCATGGCAGCAGGCACACTGTTTTTCTCTAATTGCCTTGTGATCAGGAATCAACATGTCATCCAGGCTCTGTGGGCAGGCGGGGGACTCTAATTGGCCGAGAAATAGGAAAGATGAAAAGGGGCTTCCTTTCCAGTTCCTCGTACCCATGGTGATGAAATTTTCAGCTTTGTGGAAAATGAATGAAACTGATGTGGAGTGGGCAGCAGTGGATATCTGCTTAAGATACTGTGGCCGTGCTGATGTAGCCTTCAGCAGGTTTTCTCTGGCTGAGGTGTGTGTTCAACAGCATCTCTGTCCTTTTTTTTTTGTTTTTTAACCAAAGCAAACCATGATCAAACTATCAGATATTTTCTGCCAACAAAGTATCACTCTACTTTCTGAATGCAGAAGGTACTCTGGTAAATGGGTCAGATCTGGCCTGGGATTGACCTTTTCGGACTGTTTTCTTTTCCCATGATCGCTTGTGACTGCAGGATATTGTCACCTCAACCAACCCTCAGAGACGATTTCAGCCTTTGTTGCAGGCTCTTCTAACTAATGGCTCTCATGTAGAACAACGATATAGCTCTTTGTGTAACCCTGAAGTGGCACACATTGTTTTACAACTGTACTTCATACCTGTCTGATGAAAAAAAGAAGCATTACATTATATTAACAAAAGATTCTCTGCGGGGTTACTACTGATGGAGGTGACACTATATTCACCCCCTAAACCAAGTGGAATAATGAAAAAAACATTGCTCTCAAGTTTTCAATGTATCCCCTTGTACTCCACCAGACTGCATAGAGCGTTAACTTGGTCTCTGCAGTGCCGGGCTGTGTGGCCGGAGTCATCCTCAGGGAGTTAAGCAGCAGCATATGTACTGTAGATAGCTACGTGCCTCTGTGTAGTTTTTGTGAAGAAGCATTGAGGCAGGCAGCGCCATGGAGGACAGCCCTGGTCAGTCCCACAAGTCCTCAACACACTCTTGGCAAGCTGCATGCTGGATAGCCAAAGCAGATGGTGACCCTTTTTTTGTTTTAACCCCTCAGTGGGTTAATTAACACTTCCAGTCACAATACAGTCCACGAATGATGCAACAAACTGTAATTGTTATGATTTTAAATGTTATTTTTTCAGTACAAATGTACATGTGCAGCTGATTGAAAGTAGTATTTATACCGCCTGATGCATAGTAGCATGAAGAGATTTTTCTCTGTGGCTGCAAAGGATTTTTGCCTGAAGACTTTTTATTATTTATTTACTGTTGGGTAGATGATGCCTTACTTACAATCACAGCTATAAAATGTGGATCTCTTTTACTAGTGCAGGTTCGGTAGTTGCTTTAGATTTATTCTTAGAATAGCAAAGCATTTGATTTACCTCTGCAAAATGGTGGTTAGCTATATTTAGTTTCATCTCTCTGTATTGGCCTCTGGTCTGTCTCTAGGGACGACTGTGCACCAGCTTTATTCTTCTATCAATGAGGATGCTTTCTTCCTGGCATCTTTGCTTTTAATTTCCTACTATCTGGTGTGACAATGGGTTAGCCATAGGCTTTAATAATGACCCCACAGCAGATGTGCCTCTGTTTATTTCCAGTGGACAAGATTAGAGAAGTTAAGACCATATGTTGCCTTTCAGACTTTGTCGTTTTATGGCAGTGACAGGCTGCCCCGCTCCTTAATTACATCTGGGGAAGACAGAAAAGCAATTCCATTGTTGAGTGTTGGCAAAACACTGTGGACAATTTGGCGAGTAATTTCCCTCAGGCAACTCCAGCAGTCCGCATAAACTCAGGAAAATCTCATTTGGAATTCATTATCTTTGATAAACCCCTAATGTCATGTTGTAATGTTGTTGAACATGCAGTGCTATCTTTTCTACGAGTTGCTTGTGCCCTCATTCGTTTCCTCAAAAAATATTTCTGTGGATTTTATGGGACATCTCTGGTCTTTGTAATTTGCTAAGGACATATTTCATTTTAAAACATGTTGTAATTTTTCATCGACAGGTAAACCTTAGGGGACCCCACAGGAGATTTGGAAGAGCAGAGTCGTGTCAGCAGCAGCATCTTCAATCGGGGTTAAGAGCAAGGTGTGAACTCCACGTCTTGTAATATCTGTATTCAGTAAGTAAGAGCTTAGTTTTTGTTTGACCTCACTGATTCATATTTGTATAATTGGTTTGGTTTTGGTCTGTAGTAAAAGGCTGATAGGCATCTGAGGTGAGGAATATACCAGGCTGTGCTGGTCAGCTGCTCAGAGGGCCTTACTGAGGAGACTGGTTGTTTGGAGTCTGTATGTATTCATGCTCACAGTGGAGCATTGTGATTGTTTTGGCTGCTTGTGTGGGGGTGTGTGTGTATGCACAAGCCTTGAGTTTTTGTAACGTGGTTTCACATGTCCCCCATTGCCATTTGATCAAAGTCACCTTTCAGTTCTCCTCAACAGCACTCACCCCTCACATCTGACATTTTCAATATGTGCATGGTATATCTGGTTGATCACCTCCTGGGAGACTTTTACTTGAAGCACTCAGAATATGAAGAAAGACATGAAAATATCTCAGCTGCTAAGTTAAGAACTGAGGCGGCAGGTTTATCTCTCTATACGTTCCCCCTGTCCCTTCAAAGCCACCCCTATGCAGATGTAATGTGACGGGTTCATGTAGAGGTTGAGTCACTTAAGTGGTTTCTCTGGCATTGTAATGAAAAATGACTGATTTAGGTAACATTTTGTCATATTTTTAGAAATGAGGGTAAATACGTTAAAGCTACTAATGATTATTTTTTAGTTTTGATTAATGTGTCCATTATTTTTCTTATCAACCAGGTTAATCGTTTGGTCTAGAATAGTTAACCATTTCCAGATGTTTCTATAATTGGCACGGAAGGAAGCCGACAAGCAACAAAGCCAGAAGTTTGTGTAAGTAGTCAAATATGGTTGAAAAATACATTTGGCAGCAGCTGTGTTTTCAGCAGAGTAGATGTCCCTGTTCCAACTTGGCTGGCCTTTGTTCAACAATATGTCCTTTAAAGTATCTTTTCCTGTTGTGATGGTTTAGATAAGGATGGGAATCTTACTCCTGACGCATGACACAATTCCCAAATAGTTTTTGTCTGAGGATGTCTGGTTGTGCACTCAGAGCCCTCCAGACCAAAATGAACCAGTACCAACATAACTGGCCAGACTGGTTACCAAAGCTAAACTTTCCTCCCAAGAAACACTCTATCAGTGTATTATTTTTAGTGTTGTAAATGACAACCAGACTGCATATAATTTCATTCATATTAGAAAAAAATAATTGTATTAGGACTGGTTGCACTGTTTAGTATGTATTTAAGATCATGCAGACATGGTAACTCAACAACAGGGGTTCTTGTTTTATACCTTATCACACCTGACTTGCTGTGAAGAGTGACACATGCTGGTCATTCTAAAACAAAATGTCACCCATACCTCCATCACACTCACTCTGTAAGAACATGACCACCTTCAGGCGTTGGGCTCTCCCATATTTGCAGTAAATTTGCTTGATTTGAATTTCGTTTCATAGTTTTATCCCCCCAACGCACTCCAATATTATATCATTAAAGTAGTTAGAAAGCACACTTCCTGAAGGATGGAGCATATTTAATGCAAATATATGCAAATGCGTGCTAACGCTGTAGCCCCCTGTTGTGTAAAATGATTGACGTCAACTGTAAAATATAATTCAGTCTTGACGCCGACCAAGCCCTGACCTGCTCGTAACACATTACAGTTGTGTCATTGTGGGTGTGTTGCTGTGGTAGATCCAAACACATTTGCTTGACACTGCTAATAGAAAAAAACAAAACCACTTCCTGCCCTAATGTGGCACCTTTTGGTAACAGTTTTGAACCTCAATTTCCTTTCCTTGGCACAACAGCTCAAACATCTGCTGTAATACAGAGACTCTACAAGACTGACTTGGTGAAGATGGAGCTTATTTGTCAAAACACCACGTCATGTAAAATGGGTTAAAATCCCATTTCATCATAGTTTATTGACTTTCAGTGGAATTATATCTCAATGATCACATTGTGTTGTTTTACAAAAAAAGAAATAAGTCATTTCATCTACTGCAGTGGAAAATTGCATTGAAAACCAATTTGGATGTTTTACATTTCATTCACCATATATAGATATTATTTATAATATATTATATATATTATATATTATTATATATACTTGAACAGTTGTTTCATTAAGAGAATGATTTTCACAGCCCAGCCTGAATAATATTTCACATCTGTAAATACATAATTTGGATGATATGGTCTTCAGGATTTCTGGCAGTAATGAGGCAGAGAAGTGAGCAACTTATTGCAATTGAAAAGTTTAATTTTCTTATAAATAGATTAAAATCAATCAGTCGAAAGCAGAAGGCGCTTGCTAAAGAAATAAAGAAGCTAATAGGGCCAGGAGACAAATGCAACCTTTTTCACCGATTAGATATCAACCTCATCGCGCTCGAGCTGCAGCCGTCCTGTGCCAGCATTGATTTGCCACTGGCTAAGGTTGATTCCCTCATTTGTTTCTGTGTAAACTCAGCTGAGCCCTCATGGCATTTGTGGTGCTCGGTGAAAACCTGATTAGCAAGCTGTGTAGGTGTACTCACATTTACCAAGAGGTGGCAAGTGTGACAAGAATAGGCAATAATGGCCCAGTGGTTGACAACCCCTTTGTGGATGTAATTTCGAAAATTTGGAAAAGTATTTAAGTAACAAGCTGTTTGAGCCTTTTCTGGCAGTTTAATCAGGCTTGACTGCGTTTAGGGCAAAAGGGTGATTTCCTTGCATCAAAGGCCTTACACACATTCACCTATAAATACACACACACAGTCTTGACAAAGGGGGGGGGGGGGTCTGCTGTACCCACTGACAAACAAAGACTTTATTTAGACCCTTTCTGCCCGCTTGTAAGGTGAGCTGTGACCACTACTCCTGGTGAGCTGCAGGTAATGTTCCACTTCCTGAACAAGGATATAACATTTCCAAGGAAAGTTGTAATGTAAGGAAATTAGCTGATTATTTTGCACAATTCATCGCTGTAAAGCAATGTTACTTGTGTAATTAAACAGGCTGGCATCCAATGACAAGCTGTTTTTTACATAAAATTTCTGTTTTCTGCAGACAAGAGGGTTGAAGCTTCAGACAGACTGTAAGATGTAATGTACCAAGTATTGATTTTCTGTCACAGAGAACCTTTATTATTTGCTCTGTCTGTAGCACAGGAGAGTGCTGTGTGCCTGTATGCTGGTATGGATGGAGCTGTGTGTGTTGCACTATTTGTGGAAGATGCTCTGCTTACTGATGGGGGAATTGATTCAAGTGTGTCAGTCATTGCGTCAGAGCTGAATAACAAACAATGACGGTCTTATGAAATACGCTTCTTTGTTCTAGACAGAAGGGTAGCTATAAACTTGGAGACAAGGATTGTTTTAGGAGAACAGGCCCTAATGAGCGAAGATGTTCTAACCTTTACTCAAGGCAATCAATGCATTTTAATGTTTTTTTTGCACAATTTGTAAACTGTTTACCCAACTGAAAGCAACCTGTGTAGTTATTATTAGGGTGGGATATCAAGCTTATGTACTACAATCAGATTGTGTCTTTATTATTGAGTATGCTTGGTCACATTCTTAGTGGGTGTTTACACAGAAAAGAGTGTGAGGTCTCGGTGAGCTGATGAAATAGGATCCAGGAGGGCTAGTTTGAGCAGTAGATCTGTGAGTTTGAAGGCTTCCAAGATGCCAAAACACGGCAGGGCAGTTTATAAAACTGAGTTAAGATTTGAACAGGGATCAACTATGTGTATGTGCATAGGATGCCCTCTCCCTCGTTACCCACACAAAGACAAAAGGATTTAAACATGTTTATGGACGGATTTCACTGCGCATGGCTGCATCACACCCCAGCTTCATATCCCACTGGGAGCATTTCAGAAGTGTTTTGTCCACCCAGCATTATTGACTTGTTCAGATTTTGTTGATTTGGTCTTTTTTTTTGTGCTGCTTCTGTTGTTGATCTAATGATGTGATATACAATCAGGAGTCTGTACTGATTTATTTTGAAAATTGACCTAACACTCAATGCCATTCCTGTGTCCGACTTCTTGTTCAGCTCATCTGCTCTGTGAAGCTTGATGCAGCTTCCTTCAAAACTAGACTCGGTGTGTATTTTATGCAGAGAGCCACTTCTGGGGTGCTTCTAAAATGCGCTATGACACTCGATGAAATACCAGCATTGACTAGAGTGGCCGCCATGAGCTCTAATAGCCACAATGTCAGAATGAAACGCAGGCATGCCCGGTGAAATCGAGCCATTATTCTACACAATCTAAGGCATCGAAAACGGTTTGCGTTTTGTATTGGTTACAAAATTCAGGTGTTGTAGATGCACTGATGTCAACAGTTTTCGACTGCTACCTTGCTGTGGTCATGGTTGGGTACCTGTCTGAGTCTGCCAGTTCTGAGTCAGTCAAACATGCTGCAAAGATGGCCGCAATTAACGCCACTGTAAACCATTGTAGATGTTGTTGTGAGAAATGAGCAGGACAACAAACCTGCTGCGGCTGAGACATAAACAAGCTGCAGAAGTGGAGCGTAGTGTGCTTGGTTCCTCCCTGCTTGGTATTTGTGACCAAATGATGGCCAGGAAGCTTTTCAATCTCAGGTTTATTGCTCTGTATTCCAGATCGTTCTGCCTCTACAGCCATTAAAGTTTAGAACAAACTCTAAAATATCCCAGATTATTTAGTTGACTCAGCCAAAGTCATTGCTAGCTTTGCTGCTTGTTAAGTCTGAGGGAGGTAGCACATCCGTCATAATTGCTGTGTCCCATTTGTTTTGATATTTCCTTCACTGCTCTTGTAGCGTGAGGTGTATAACAAGATGATTTGTCACACCGTTCAGCCGGAGAGTGAAATGTCAGCATAATCAATCCCTGCTGCTCTTGGAACCCATTACTTTAAGAAAGGGGTAGGTTAAAATAGCAGAGCCAGAAATACATTTCTATGCTGTAAACATTTCTGTGTTTGGCAGATCAATAACGCCAGTCTAACCTGTCCCAAAGAAAGCATCTCTCTCTTCCTGTGTTTGTACATGTGCCACGGTTTAAATGTTGGAATGTAAATGTTGCCTGAATGTTGATCCTTTTGTTTTGTATACACAGTCACTTATCGTGTAGTGAGTGTAGGGCTGGGGCGATTCGTCGACATAGTCATCGTAATCGACTACGTAATTAAGTCGACTAAAAAAATGTGCGTCGACGCGTCGCATGATATTTTATCCGCTCCATGGCCGCAGCTGTGCCAGTCAGTGTGGGCGTTGCTACAACACACATTTTCAGTGCACTGACGTTTGTGTCTGTTATTGTCATGTTTATTGCGTCCACCCGCCTGCAGCCGGCGGCACTGGCAGCCGCTCGTTAACGGCGAACGGCGTGTGTGTGACAAAAAGATGGACGTTGTTTGCGCTTGGTCTGATGTGCTCCTGGTCTGATTTCTGAAAAGCCGACCAGCTCCGACACATGCTAATGTTGATGTCGCTGTTACTGTGGAAATCTCTTGTTGACTCATTTGAATTTTATAGGCAATAGAAAGGCAATAGAAATGTGTTTATTGCTGTGTGTGTGTGTGCGTGCATCCATTACCGCTACTATGTTTCAAATGATGAGCTGAGGATTATAAGATAAGCTCTTAGGCACATGTTGAGGAGAGGGAGTGAGATGACACAGGGTAAAAATGCAAACATTTAACCAAATGAAGGTAATTTTATCACACAGTTGCCAGTGTAACTGACAACATGTTGGGTATTTTAAGGATCGCTTTTTGACCTTTTACTGAGAAATTCTTTCCACGTAAAGAGATCCTTGGAGACACAGATTGAGCCCTCAAATAAGTACTCTTCGTCATCCAGCAAGGCTGCCTAGCAACCAGGTAGCGCTTCATGAAGCAAGACAAGCTGAGAAAGGAGGGACCTTGTCGAAGGCTTGGAGTAGTCATATTATGACATCTCAAGGATCAGTCCCCTGTGCAGTTAATATTGTTTAAGTTATTTTGAAACTGTGTGCTAATGGCAGTATATCAACAGTGAGAACTATGACAAAAGCAGTTGATGTTGGTAGCATATATCACAATATTTTGCCTATTAAGTAGGACAGGACTTGAATTAAGAGAAGGTATTTCTATTCTACTGCTGTTCACAGTCTGCAGCAGGTGGACAGCCAGAAAGCTGTTTCAGTTGCTTTAACGCTCATTCATTGACAGGGAGAGAAAGTAAATGTCTCCAGCCCTGCGGGTTTCCCTAGGAACACAGAAACATGTCTGGTCCACTTTCAGAGATTGCAGATTATCACACTCCCCTTTTAGTTCTTCAGCACAATGCTCAACAAAATCAGAGGAGCAGAAGAATGTCAAAAGGAAAGTTAAATGTTATCCAGTTGAAAAAGAGTCAGATTGTTAGAGAATCAATGTTTCCTGCTTTAAAAACTATGCGTGGTGCTTTCAGTCGTGTAATATTGGAGTATTAATATCAATAGACCAAGTGTGCAGTTCTCCACTTAATCTCTCAAACGAAACCTACAGTGCACCTCTACAGCCCCAAGATTTATGTACTTTTCTTAAATTAATAATCACTCAAAGGGGGAGGGAACAGTGGGTTGTATGTCTAAAAATGTGCCTGCCAAATGGAATTGACGGTGGATTAAGATCTCCAAATGATTGTTTGTTTGGTATAAAACAAACACTTGGTCCTGTTTCTAACCTTACTAGTCTAAGGGCGCTACACAACACAAAATTATTTTGTTAGTATAAAACAACTGAAAAGTGCCTTTTTTTCCCCCCTCACTGCAGGAGAGAATTACAACCATTTAGAAACCCCAGTCTCTAACCACTGCTGTGATTCTAAAATGTCACCGTTACTTATCATTACCCATTGCAATCGATGTATTGTACAGCCACTGAGAAGTCTCACAGCTCTTACTGAGATGCACTTGTAGATACAATACAGCCCCATAACCATAATACTTCTTCAGTCATTCTCCCAAGCAAGATTAATTTCGAAGCACTTTAAAAGGCCTCACTGTATATGTTACGGCCTGAATTCTAAGGTTTAAAATGGAATAACTGATTGTTCGCAACTGGTGGAAAAAGTGCAGCCATCTTGCAGTCTACCGTGATCTTGATGTAAAATGTAATTCACTTTAATCCCCAAAGTGGTGTAACACAACCCCTTTTACTGTGATGGTGTTCAGTGTGGTGAAGTTTCTTTAGTTACCCTTGAAATGCTTGAAAATATCTCCTGTAATAAGCCAGCAGCCTTGAAGGGGAAGTAATTGGGTGTGCAGAGTTTTATCCACTAATAACCATTTGTTGTGGGTTTTTAAGCCTGCCTCCTTAGATCATTTAATTAGTCTTTGCAAACAGTTTCCCTGGACAACGAGCATTTCACAAAAGGCATTTCTAGGTACCCGTGACTCCACTACAACACCAGGGGAGTCCTACACTAAATCCTTCGGGATGACAGTTAGAGATTCTGTTTTTTTTTTGTTTGTTTGTTTTTTTGTTTAAACTGTTTCAAAGAGGTGTTGATTCAACTGCATTGTCCCTTTGGAGACTGTTGGATTGTATTGCACTATTCTGACAAGTGTTTATTATTTCATCCATCCTGTTCATATCAATGAGGGTCAGCTAAATAACAAACACTTCTCTGTATTATGCAGTACAGTAAACATCACCACAAATTACATCTTTCAAAATGACCATACAGCTGAATCAACACCTCTCCAAAACAGTTTAAAGAAAAAAAACATTATAACCATCAGGAAGGTAGGGTTTATTACAGGACTGTTTGTATTAGACTTTATTACTTTTAGCTAGGTATACCTAACACACCAGCAACTGAATATGTATGTGCTGAAATGTTGCAGCTTTCTTCAGCTTGGCCCAATTTAAATTTCTCCGCGAACGTTTTTCAGCTTTAGTTGATCTGCTTTAGCAGAACATCTGCTGCGGCTTTCTAACCCCCCATGCAATTATAATTACCACATATCTTAAAATCATAGTGACAGTGCAATAATATGCTGCTGTGGAGATGTAGAAATCAACAATAACCCCAACTGTTAGTCACTGTGCACCAGCAAAAATAATAATTATATGTAAGTAGTAAAAATTACTGGTTGGCTGTTTCTCGCAGCAGTGTCTTACAATGGAGCAGAGGCACAGTTTTGAAGCTTCAGGTCTGCTTTGTTGGTGCGTACGTTATGAAGGCGGAACCTCATCCTCTTCGTCTTTTTTCCGTGTGTGTGCTGCATCCCTGCTGAGCTCTGATGGTTTTGCTCCTTGGAGGAGATCATTCACCTCCCAGATGCGGGTGTGCACTAGGTGTCAGTTCTGCTTTGACTCACCACATCTTTGCTGCATCTGACTTGGCTTCACAGTGAGCGCGCTGTGTTAAGATGGCTCCAGAGATAGAAACACCAAACAATCAGAACTAGAACTCCCCACCCACCCCCTTCGCCTCAGTGGCCCACATGGGCCCTGTGTAACAGATGGTAAAAATAAACCACCTGTCGTTCGTACACATCATTAAATTATACGATGTCTTAGTGCATTCGAGTACAAAGCTGTGCCAAGTAACAGTACAGTCCCTCACTGTATCTGAAAATGTAGTGACACAAATATCAGGGGATCTTTTATCTGGAAATTAAGTTTGAATAAGTGGGTGTCGTTTTGCACTCGATGGCTAGACATTTACATAATCACTAAACATGAATGGCACAACCACTGCTTTCTACTGTTCTTACAGAGTGAGCCTGTTACTGGAGAATGTTGCATTATGGGTTGTTTGTAGCTTTAATTGTGCTTTTGATGAACATTTTTATGTAGCTGGTACAGAATAAAAGTATGGCTTTTCCTAAAAAAAGATAAATAAAATAAAAAGGTTGTGAATTAATCGTTAAAATGGTGGTCAATATCACCTTTAATGTTACAAGGATGGTGACTTTCTTTATTTCAATTTACAGCGTGTCCAAAAGTATTTAGAAAGACAAGTTTACACGAATGTCTGATGGAGAAAATAAATTCCTGAAATTGTTTTGGTGTTTTTATATGTCATAATATATTCAGGCCATTACAGGACATGCATTAAACATTAACAATTTCTCCTCTGGCACCTCATCTGAAGTAAAAGCAGAGGTTGACACATCATTACTCAGACAATCATTGCCAAAGTAATGCATTACAGTCTTTTATTATTTTCTTTTTGTAACTGATTTATGAAGGACTAGTTGTAGCGCAAGGAGGAGGGAGGGGGTGTTTCCGCTGAGACCCAGTTGGACTGCTGGACTGTGAACGCCGTCTTTCTCCACAATCCTTACAGCTGAATGCCGAGGACAGTATTTCAACTTGTTGTCTGGAAACGCAAGTTCTTGATCGATAACCTCACTATGATAGGAGGGTGGTCATGTAGAATTTTAATTGTGATTCTTATTTTGGCACTAGACTTTGCAACTGATTGTTGTTAAAAACCTCACCCTAACAGATTTAGCAGTCACATCTTCTTAAAGCAACGATGACTCCTGGGAGACTCGGCTTTGTATGTAATTGTAACTCCCCAAAGACCCACTCTAGGAACACTCTTACATAATCATGTTGGAGTAAGTCAGCCAACAAGAGGGTGATTGCCCTCGCTGCTGTGTGATGTAATAACTGAATATTAGACAGGGATACTCCAAATCCCAGGAATCATTAGGACTAGTTCATTTGGTGGTAACTGTCCCCAGATGATTCAACGGTATTAATCTGTTCGACTCAGCACAGTAATCTATTGATAGTAACTGAAGAGTGTTTTTCTCCTCAGACTGACTGTGCGTACAGTTCCCAGGGCATGCACTGGTGGTCTGTTCTGACTCAAGACAGGAATGTGCTGTCTTTCCCCGTCATCCTTTGTTTATCACCAGCTGTCTTAAGCACTGCGTTCTGTGTTCATCAATTTTCTCTGCCCTTCTGCCACAACAGATCCTCATTTGTAATTTCCACTACATCAGAGCCGGCGCCTGTTGGGCAAGGAAACCCTTACTGTAGGTGGTTTGACGAAATCAGGGTTTTAACACCCCCCTGGCACCAGCCCCTCCACATGACTGAGTAGTGCTGAGTTCACGGGCAGCTGAATGTGTCAAATGTGTGATCACTCGGGCAGTATGAAAAAGGACGTTGTGGTAGAATTTGAGGCTACTTTTGTAATGTGGATAGATAAATTAAAAGGTACATCTTCAAAGCTATTTAAAACCAGCTAGACGCCATGAGACACCAGCATTTGCGGTGTTGGATATCATAACACTCCAGGTGTCAACACCTTGTATGGGTTTTTCCTGTGTTTTTTTTTTTTAAATTTTAATCTGCTCTTCTTAGCAGTGTTTTGTTAGAGCCGTACTGACTTTGTTGAAGCTATAATGAGATCCATTCCTCCCTCACAGCCCTAATTGGCTGTTAATGTACAGCAGCACAGAGTAAAAGCCTTTCACTAGTGCCTCTTTACACCTTGCTGTTGCTGTTCAGGCAGTGATTTTTGTTGTATTTCAACTAGGGTTCAAATGAAAGTTTTAAAAGCTACTGTGGGACTTATTTAGACAACAATGACAAAACCATAGAGGAGTTTCATCTACAGAATGAACCTGTTAAGGATTAAAGCAAGAAAATGGTGAGTTTTAGTTATTCACCAAAGACTTACTTATTACCTGATAGAAGTTGGTGTACTATATATTTTTAATGTGGTTGTTGTTTAGTGGGGGCCAGTTTTGAACATTGTGGGGATCAGAAAACACTAAGACTTTTATCTGTTACATGAAAAGTAAGAGCTATAATGCAAAGAGGTAACAAAACTCTAGATTACTGTATTCTCTAAACTGTATGAGCCATTTTCAGTTTTAATTTATAAGGGACAAACATTAAAAAAAGAAAAGAAAATAAGATAAAGGTTTTAGATTTTAAAAAAAAATGTAGGCTCATGTTCTTATTTTTTTCTGTTCCTGTTCTGAGGAGATTCTCTTGACACCTTCAGTTCTGATCAGGATCACTTGTGGCGTCGCACGCCACAAGCGTCTATCCAAAAACAGATCTTGTAAGCACTTTCTGGTGGTAGTAGGAGTGGATCACTTTTTCACGCTGAGCCGGTATCTGAGGTTGTTGAGGAAATGCACTTACACTCCATCGTCACACAGTCATAGATTAACCCCGCTCCACTCGCCCTCTGGCACTAGACAGTCATGTTGGCTTACGTCAAGGAAAACTCGTGCCTCACTCTTCCCCAGTGACTGGATGTGCTCACACATAATCAGAGACACAATGACTTGGTCAGAGATGATCAGAGTAATTTTCCAGCTAGTTTCCGCTGCCAACAAACACTTGAGCCAGAGCACTGCTGACTTTTATTCAGTGCATAGTAATGATAAGTCAGAAGGGATCATTGTCTGTGCACCATCAATATCTGTACTAAATGTAATAGCATTCAAGTTGAGACATTTCATTATAAACCAAAGATGTTAAACTCATAGTGGTGCTGTAAGACCGGGGATCACCCAAGTCAGTGGGCTTCATCCAATGGGGAGCATAAATGTCTAAGAAATGTCATGGTAATCCATTCAGTAGTAAGTGTGGAACAAAAAATCAATATTGCATCATATCACTATATTTACACTTGCAATACGTCAGTACCTTTTTTTTTTGAAAAACAGGGCCATTCATAATTGATTCAGCTACTCTAAATTATCACTACCAAAGTACCACTACCCTTCGAAGAGGAAGTGAAAACAAGATAACCAGCCACAAGCCACTACTGTCAGGCTGTGTGTGTCAGGATTGGAAACAGAGTCTGCTGGAGATTTTACTCACTAGAAGCGCATTCATGTTCCTTTGTAAAGGTTTTTGTGAGGCACCGGTGTTGTAGCTGAGCTAAAGGCTCAACAGCGAGAGGCTCTCTGTCTGTGTCTGTGGGGGAGAGTCAATCACTAACAGTAGCCTAGTTGTTTGTCATATTAATGTTACCGTGGCCAACCCTGAATATCTTGTTAAACTCAGATGTAGCACAGTTAGTTATTGACGGGTCGTGTTGTGTTAACTGCCACATAAACAAACAAATCTCTCAGTTATTAGCATGATGTTGCCTCTCTGTTGTCTCTTATCAGCAGCCCTGTGAGAGAGATAATAAGTGAGCCTATAGTTATCAGTGTTGTCATATTTCTGCAAACTGAACATGAAAATATGAAAGCAATGTGCTGTTCATAAACATACATTATCTGACTACTTCCTCCTCTTTGAAAAAACATTTTCTTTCTTCTTCAGTTACGGATGTCTTGAATATGTAGTAAATAATTTCTTTGTGTGTTGAAGAATCTCATTTGTTGTGATATATCGTGGAAAAAACACTGTGACCGTATTGTGAATTCATCTGTGATTTACACCCCGATTCAAGAGGCTTTTGGATATTTCAGTCTAAAGTGGTGGAACAACCGACAGGATAACACTGTCAACCCCAGAGCCATGCTGCGCAAAAAAAGTAGTTCTTTACATCTCCACATATCCTCTTCCTGGTTTACAGCTCTAGATTCAGAGGTGGAGGGACGGCCGGTGGCTCAGTGTGTCGCAGCAGTAAGACAACACAAACAAGCAACTCTTAACATCGTTAGGACATCTGGAATCCAATAAGTGTCGAGGATGCTTGATTTTACTCCATCAGACCACGGGAGACTGTACCTTCCTGTCGTCGGCTTAAAGTCACACCGTGCCAAAGCTCCAGTATTCTTCTGGCCAATGAGAAATCCATACCATTTAACACAAACCACGAGAGATAATACATTTACTAAGGTCAGGAAGTTATTCTGAGTGGGCACAAGAGACAGACATTTCATTGAGGATGAACTGCTCACACTTGTCTCTAGAGTCTGTTGAGCAGAGGTGTTGCTTTGTGCGTTATCTCCTCTTGGCACTATATGGTGCTGCTAGATATCCCAAACGTGGTGCTGAGGGGATTTAGAAGCTACTGGGCAACTGTGTCTCATGTTATTTATGGAAAAAGAGGAGGAGATGAGCAGGCTGTAGAGTCTGCTTTCTTATTTTGAGTAACACATTTGTTCACAGTTGCTCCCCCACACCCACACGCCGCTTTGTTCATGTGATACAATTATTTTTTTTTACCGAACGTCTTTCTTGTCACCAACCAGAGATCTCTCGGGGAGTTTGCACATTTCCCACAATATCTTTCTCCTATGTTGAGCAGATTTTTATTGCAACAGCACATGTTCTGTCACAAAATCCCTGTCAAAGGAACAGAGAGGGTATTTGTCACTATTGCTGCTGGTACTAAACTTGTTTGGTTTCGTCTTTGCTCCATGTGGACCAACCTGGCCTCTTCCCCACGCACACTGATAAATTTATATGTTCTTCTGTGATAAGACTTCATTCCCTCTGTTTATCTCACTTGGAGGTAAATGCTAACTCCACCATTCATATTCTGCAAAGACATGCACATCAAAATCCTTGAGGCTATTGTCCTTATTATGATCATCCCATGTGCTGCAATTTTGAGGAATCTGCAGATTTCCCTTTTTGAGATTGTTGATCACGAACGAGAGTCTTCTTAAGCAAGACATTAACCACCCTCTTGTTTCTGAAATTTGTCAAGTGTTTTTAGATTTTGTATAAAAAGGACACCCACTTAGGTCATATTCCAAGATATTTGTATTTATTACATCAAGAGATGATTATTGACAAGACGTCTCCTAATCCTTTGTACACTTATCTACTCAACCTGGACAGCATCTCTATACATCTCCTGTGAATACTGAACTTGTACTCTCTGGTGCCGAAACAAATAGTACGCTGCCCTCGAATTCAGCTTCTCTTTATTCATCCTGTCCAGCTCATTCAATAATTCATCATTTTACACAGCTCACACCGTGTTCTCATCTTCACATCTGACCTCTTTCATCACCCAGGCGAAACGTGGTTGGGCAAACAACTAAATGTATGTCCAATAAGATTACAGCATGCAACATACCTATTGTACCTATTTGTATCTATTGTAAGAAGATAGTTATTTTACCAACCACACACCTATTTTGAGTGAGTTCTAAAGGCTAAGTTAGTCCCTCTTCATGTCAGCATAACGTGAAGTAGCTCATTAGGAAAACATGTCTTCACTCCAGCTGACGCAATACAGATAAAAGTCTCTTAATATGTGCTAAAAGGTCCCCTACAACAGCAAAGACGGTGGTCACCGCTGGCTCTCAGCAGAGACCTCATCATCAAAGGTGGTTTCAATCATGATGGTGTTTTCAGTAATGAAGAAGCCATTGGTCCATTGACAGTTGCTAGGCAACTCCATCAGCATTAGTCCAGCAAATCAAGGAGCACTGGTCGGGAGATTCAAGGGGCGAGACATGCAAGGGTATTTTAGCACGTGAATGAAATGTGGGGATTTAGCAATGCCTCTAGTGAGATCTGTCCAATTTTCTGGTCTAACACAGATTTTGATGGGGTTATGATGGTGGAGCAGATGACCCTTTATGGGGCCACAGTGCTGTAGCTTAGCATCATTTAAAGGGACACAATGTGACACATGCTTCCTCTTTGTGCCTCAGACAGCAATGTGGCAATTCAAGCAGGGAGGATTGGAGAAAATGAAAGTAGGGCTGAAGAATATAATGTTTCATTCTTGATATAGCAATGTATTTGTGTGATATAAATTTAAAAAGATGCAGTGTAACAAAGCAACTTGTTTTACTGCCTGGCCAAATTAGTAAAGTTGTTTTTTTGAGTGACCAATCTAATAGATGTTTCGTCTGACAATAACATAATTTTGGCCTAAAGCAAATGTTTCATCATAGTGCACTGATTCACTGAGCATAAAAAACAAGCTTACAAGTATCTAATGGATTTTTGCATCAAACTTTATAATTAGCTGAGAAGAAGAAATCTCTTTTTTATGTATGTACATGTACAGGCCTTTTTGAGGCCCATCATCTGATCCCATGTCCTAGTTCTGAGAAATAGGTTTATCTGCATCCCCCCATCCTTCTTAGTTGCCTCTTCCTGCTGATAGTTATGATAAAAAAAAAGGGAAAGTCTAATGCCTCGAGCACTATGTGGGAGTCCAAGTGGAATGTTTGACAACAGAAGCCTGAACACATGCTGCGTAACCTTCACTGACCTCTGCAATCCTGTTTCTGCGCGCCAGTACAAGGGAATGTTGTCAAGGCTTCCTGTATGCACCGCAGACAGAAATGAACTCAGATTGTATTGTTCTTTTGGAATCCGTGCTTAAACAATTAGTCGATTAGTTAGTTGACAGTTAATCTCATTTTCTTTCAGCTGATTAATCAATTCAGTCAGTTACCCTGTAAAAAAATACTAAGTGCTTTCTGATTCAAGTGTCA
Organism: Scortum barcoo; assembly: GCA_023238725.1. Classification (NCBI taxonomy): domain Eukaryota; kingdom Metazoa; phylum Chordata; class Actinopteri; order Centrarchiformes; family Terapontidae; genus Scortum; species Scortum barcoo. Next base: position 11,125,396 of record CM041536.1, read on the forward strand.
TAAAAAAAGTGTGATAAACTGCTCTTTTTGTGTTACAGTGAGTTTTAGGTCTTTGGGATTTCTGACTGCAGGTGAGATGCCGTGAAACTGGAAGACATGAAGTTAAATATAAACAAGCTTAACTGATAATGTAAATTAACAGATGCTGCAGCCATACTGGGACAGCTTTACATTGTATTTGCATTTGTTCCCACTTCCCTCTTTCTGTCCACCTGTTTGGAAGGGACAGACAGGTGGGAGCCAGAAAGTGTGCTAATTTCATATAGAATATCGCTAAATCATCACTAAAATGGAATCTATGCAACATAATGTCTTGCTGAGCAGTTGTATTGGAGTGTTTTATCCTTGAAAACTGAGCACTTTGTTTTTGTTTCCTAGGGGCACAGTTTTTTTTTTTCATTTCCTGGGGACAGAGCTCTTAGTTTGAGGTGCAGTCCTCATCCTTGAGAGAACAGTTCAATAGTTCCTCTTGTTTTACTCCTCTAGAGAATTGCCCTGAATATTGTGTGCTTGTTCATGCCTTTTTGTCTTCAGGTGAACCACAGTGGTTATTGAGTCGATGATGATCTCTCGTGGTTTGACTGTTGTCCCCGTTGAATCCACAGGCAGTATTCATTAACACTGATCAACTGTACCACTGCAGTGTTTCCTGCTGTCACTGTTAACAACCAACCTTTGTTATGCTTTAAAGAAATTATTGTTTGAGTATGCAGATCAGAATTTTTACTTGTTGATAATAATGGGCTATTGTTGGAATAAAGGCCATTGAGGCCATTCATTTCAACATAAAAGTGTCTGGTTAGGGCATATTTCTCTGTAGAGGATACATCAAAACCAGCTTCCACTAGATGAGGCACTCAGTCGTCAGTGAAATTTGATCAGTATGGACAGTCAGACCTTCAGTCTTCAGAAAGCCCAGCTTCGTGTGTGTGTGTGTGTGTGTAAGTGTGTAAAGCAATAGCCTGTGTCACCATCAGATCCACTGGCTCTTACAGCAGTCACCTGCGTATGTTGGCCTCTTGGCACACCTAGAGGACATCTGGCTCCCGCTTCCAGTCTAAGGTTTTATGGGTTGCCTGTATTTGCTAGAGCTGTATTATGTAATTGTGTTGCATAAGTGAAGTCCTCATGGGGATTATTAGTAGATTGGTAGATACTTCTTCCTGCCTGCGCTGTAGAATAGTGCCTTCTTCAGAGTGAGGGGTAATAATAGAGGAGAAACTCCACTGGTCTTTCTTACATAAGCCTGGAAAATGTTTTTTTTTCCCCATTCTTCTATCCCACTCTTTCTTTATTTCATTTTCTCAGTGATTTCCTCCAACAACAGCACCAAACACACACTGCTTGCCAACTTCTCTTTCCACTTCTTTGTCAGGTGTGTGCGCCATGGCGTCTAAACCTCACCCTCCTCTGATGAAGAAGCACAGTCAGACTGACCTGATAAGCCGCCTAAAGAGCCGGAAGATCCTTGGAGTCGGCGGCGAGGATGATGATGGCGAAGTGCACCGCTCAAAGGTCAGATTACGTCACATGACTTTTTTTTATCTGTGTTATTTTTATTCAATATGGGCAGCAATGCAGAAAACAAAGGCAAAAACTAGTGCACGAGTACAAAAAAAACTCCAACTTGGTGATAGATGTGTTTAACCAACATGACACAAATGGATTATATTGCAGCAATGCACAAACAGAAATGACACTCTACCACAGATGCATTCATTACCTCCTAGAGGAGGTATAGATTCCTTTTAAAAGCCACAATGGGCTGCTAATTGGCTCATCACTCTGATGTGTCCCATTGTGTGCATTTGCTCCTTATGCTTCATTGAATCTAGATCACATAATCCCATGAGCTCCCGCAGCTCCACCGAGATGTGACTGGCTCCCCTGTGAGACACCATGCTTCTTGTATGCATGTATTGTATTCCTGCCTCGCTTGCATTTGCACATTCATATAGAAAGTGCCCAGCGAGAATGTACACCAAGAAAACGCAGCACACACACTGATTTGTGCCAGGAGACGCAAAAACACTTGTCATGTTCCTGCATGTTGTGTTGCACAGCTGCAGACTGAGAATCATTTATTGGTACGTTGGTGGTACGTGGTCCTCACTGAAATATTAATCAGGCAAGTGGGAGAAGGGAACAGAACAGAAGGGAGCAGGCATACGGTGGCAGCCGATAGCTTGTGATGAGATGTCGGCCCCCTTTTCTCAGCCCTCCTGAGTGTTTGTTTTCTCTCTCAATGTTTTAGCGAGGAGGCTAACCCAGACATCTGCCACTTAGATCCCTCTCACAAGGCTTACTGATGGAGACGGATACATAAGAGAAACACTGAATGCCTCTGCATCCATGCTAGTAAAGTTTATTTGATGGGAGAAAATTGTTGAGGTTAGATGGCGGCTGTAATGATTGAACATTGATCCAGCAACGGTGTATGTAAAGGATAGAAACACAATAATACTTTGGCTAATGTAGTCTATTGTGCGTGCTGCTTTGAATAGTAGGTTTCCCTATTTAACTGTGGCATTGACCCTAATTTAGAAATTAAATTGTTGCTCTTGTGCAGTGTAATTGTGTACTTCTTCTGCTGCATTGTGCTGTTGCTCTTGAGCTTTTCCATTTATGCTTGCTACAAGTGTTTGTGGTAAAGAGACCCATGGGATCCAACGGTAAGGTTAGCCGCATAGCCATAAGAACCATTCCCTGTAAACAAAGGAGGGAAGTGCTCCTGCCGCTGACTGTCTCTTCCTGCCTCATTTACTGCTTACAGATAAGAATGCCGCTCCTATTACTTATACTTCAGTGTGAGACAGAGGCTTTGTATGTGTGCTACCATGCACGAGTGCAACCGTGCCAAGAGATATTGACAACCAAGTTCTCCTGGTGTGAGCCCCTGCCTTCATTAATAAGACATACTGCAGTGTTCTGTGTATGTTTTGTGCACCAGAGGATTAACACTGAGGCATATGAAATGGTGATCACTGAATGTAACAAAGCACAAACGTACAACATCCATCACATGGAAAGCATTTATACTCAAATGACAAATTTTAGGATGGTGAATAAGAGATTCTGCGTCTCCTGAGTCTTGCTGAAATGTTGCCCTTTGTTTACTGACTGCAGCTGAGTGAGTGACTGATGCCAAGGCCAGGCCGTAGCAGCTGTGATTAAGCGTCTCTCTCCGCAAACAGCATTGTGTATTTCTTCCTTTTCCTGTTTCTCCCTCTGTCTCCCCAACTCCCTTCCGCTCTGTTCCACCTCTGGCCAGCCCTGTGCCATCAGTCGACGCTCGGTTCCCTTCGGGTATTTCTCATGCCAGTCATGAATATTTATGTGTTCCTGTCAAAAACAGCCCCTGAAACCATGGCGCAGGAAGTCTGATTCACCTGGTCACATGATCACAGCTGGCACAGACGGATTCATGCACAGGCACTTCAGCGGCAGTGTGAGGAGAGATGTACTGTCTAGTCTTCAGCTCTTTATACTAATATCTTTAGAAGTTCTTCTAAAGAAGAAACTTCTAGGGTGTCTTTTCTGGAGGGCTTGTAGAACAAAGATATCTGCCTCCATGGGTGAGAGGAAATGTTTAGAAAATGAAAAACATCAGCAACACAGAGATTTCTTTTTTCTCTATTTAAATTACAACACATTAAATCTTTTCATGTCATCCTTTCTTCTATTTTTATCATAAAACACTCTCCTGTTCTAAGAAGCTACTGAAAAGGCCTTTTGAACCATCGGTATCCCACTATTTGTGTTGCAGATTTTCTTCTTCAGTCTTCATATCTGACTGTCTGGTATATGTTTCACTGCTTTTTAGTGAGGTGTGTAACATTCAGTGTGCTGTGACAGTAGGGCTTGGCGAAATGTATGAAATCATTATGACACCATCAATATGGGTAATTTCCTATATCACTATACATCACAATATGGCAAATGCATGTAGATTTACATATAGAATAAGGATATTTTTCTTCAATGAATCTTACAACATTTAAGTTTTTGTTTTTAATTTATAGTTTGTGAGGAACAAGAAATTGATAGTGGTGGATAACAGGAATTGCTTTTACAGTGAAATTAAGTCTCACTGATATGATAACAATTAGTAATATTTCAGACCAGGATATTTCTTATAACATGATTTGACAGAGCAACTAGATGCCATACAGTTGTTTTTGTACATGCAGTGCTTGGTAACATTTACATGATCTGTCTTGTGCATGACATGAATCATTTAGTTTCATTCACTCTGACATTTCATGGGTTAGTCGAGCAGAAAACTACTTTCCAATTGATAGTGAGTTCCCTGTAAACACTGCTAGCCAGAAAATGATTCATCTCTGCTTTAGCGGTTTTCATGCTTCAGTGTATTTTTGGTTTCTGCGATGCCATGTCTCACTGCAACACAAGAGCGCTGTTTGAGGGAAGAGATGTTTAAAGATGAAGGGAACTCATTGATGTTAGGAGAGTGATAAGACCTGAAGGCTTTGGATGAAGGAATTCAACTTCACAGCCAACCAGCAATTGTAATTTATCTGTAATTTTACTGTCTGCTCAAGCACAGAACTCTGTTTATGTTTTTCTCCTCTTGCTCTCTGTGTTGATTATCAGGGACAGTTTGTTTACCTCCCTAACTTTGTGTAATTTAAGATTTAAGAAAAATAAATAAATCTGAAGTCTGAATCAGAATTTGTCAGCAACATTTCTGAGCTTATATCCTCATCACATGTTTAAAGAATCAGCGCTCTCACCACCACATTTGTTTTTGTTTTTTTCCATATTACATATATTTTACATATACACATGACATATACACATAGGTTGCCTCTCACCAGCTCTTTAGATATTTCCTCGATACAGCTTGCATACGGGCTGCTTCACAGTTTAAAGTTGTTGTGTAACCGCTAATGATGATAAAAAATAAATAAAAATGATGTTTGTTTCATCACTACATCTTACCAGTCCTCACAGTTATTGATGAGTGTTGACAATCAACAAAGATCAAGAATCAGTCATGAATCTTTATTGTCATCATGTTTTCACATAACAAAATAAAGATTGGTGACTTTCAGCTTTAAACATAAATATATGTAAAAATATGTAATATGTACATAAATATCTAAAGACTTAAAGTTGTAGCAGCAATGTACAGTAGGGGGGTGGGTCAGTTGTATAAGTGTAGTCAGTGCATGGAACAGCTTGGCCCTACTGTACTCAGCTGCTGCTGCAGGTGACTGTAAGATAACTAAAAAGATAACTAAAAACATAAATAAAAAGAAACAAAGCCGGGAGCACCAAGCCGCTGTGTGTTTACGAACAGAAATGAAGCCACAGACTATGAATCCTTTTTTTATTTGTGGTGTTTGTTTGTTTCATGTAAATGTATTCATATTGATATAAAGCCGTGTCATTAGCATCCCAGCATTTTCTACCATTTGTGATAAGAGATGCTTATCCTAACAGATATCACCAAGGAAAACACTTGGCTGCATCATCTCACTATCGCTGTATGATGAGATTCTTTCTGTGTGACATTTCATGAAATACTTTTTTTCTACTCAGCTGGAATGAACGATTGCTCTGTTTGTCAAAATGTTCTTCCACTATGCTTCAGGCTCTCAGGATTATAAATTGAGTATTGCGTGGCACTCGTGTCGCAAAGATTAAGTGAATTTGTACCAAATAAGGCTTTTCTTCTGGCATAGTCTTGGTAGTTGATTATTCATCCAAAATTCACTGCAAGATGTTATGACACCCCCGGGGGGGTGATTAAGGAGGGGAAGACATTTACAGGGGAAGACAGTCTCTAATTAACATCTTAATAGGTCCTCTTTTGACACTCAGCCTCTCTTTCCTTTTCTCTCCGCCACGTTGTTTAATGTGCTTCTTTCAAGTCACTTGTGTTGACAACGTGAAGTACACCTCCATGGAGAGCATTTTATTCTTGGTTATGTGGTGCTTTGTTGAAGGCTGTCATAATATATATTTGTTAAGATGACATAATTGCTATTACACTTCCCCCTCCCATAACTCATTTCCTTTTTTTTTTTTTTTCTTTTTGTCTGGCCTTGTTCTCTCACAGATAAGTCAGATGCTCGGAAATGAGCTGAAGTTCGCTGTTCGAGAGCCTATCGGACTGAGGTGAGATTTCGGCTGCTCAGAACAGCTCACAGTTAACACAGCAGACTGTGAGAGGTTATGTGTGTGTCACTGCCAGTGAAACTCAACGTGTTGTGAGCTCTGAGAAAAAAAATGTACAGTCAGAATTAATGTCTCTCTTCTCAGGGTGTGGATACTCATCTCAGCAGTGGGTTTCACAGCCACGGCCCTGATGGTAAGTGGTTGCTTACGTTATCAACACAATGAATAAGTTGTTTTACATTTATCATTAAAAAGTCTGCATTCAATTTTAATAGTCTCCGTACATACAGAGACTTTTGTCACTTTGGAAATAGAAACAGTAATGGGATGCACACCCAGCAGTTACTGTAGATACTTTCCCAACTTATCAGTGAGAGACATCTGCAGAAACAGCTACTTCTTTGTCAGCCATACCACCTAAATGCTCAATATCCTCACTGTTTAGGCCATTCGCAGTGACTCTAACTCATAGAGAGGAAGACTTTGTCAATGGCACTGCATTTTTGGGCCACTCAGAGGTCATTTGGGGAGGACAGAATGCTGCTGTGTTGATATGACAGAGTTGTGTTGTGCTTTTGTTTCCCCACACAGGCCCTGATGTTTCCCAACCAGCTATATGAGCTTTTTTTTGAGGAGGAGCTCTCCACGACCAACATCTCTGTTCGCCTTTACGGAGGAGCACTGCTTAGTAAGTCCTCACTCCTGAGGCGCAAGAAAGATGTGCAGATTATGTATATTATGTACATAAAGCTTTTCATGTTTCTCAATGTGCATTACTGCAGCACATTCAATATACTGCATCGGTGCATGAGGGAGTACATTCACTGTGCTGCAATGACGCTGACATGCATCATTTTGATATTTACTTAAATATGTGCTAAAAATATACTCTGCTCAACTGCACATGGTCTGTTGTGATAATGCCCTCTGATGCATTCATTACAATTCACGCACTCACATTCAGGATGTACAATAAGCTCCCTTCTTGCTGCAAAATCATTCCTTTAGGCAACAAGCAGAGGCTCTATATTTTGATACAGCTCTGTGCGTGTACAGTTCACTACAAGGCCTCAGCGTGCGCAGAGACCAGTTTCTTCAGAATCCTCACAGCTATGGCTCCACTCGCCTCTTTCTGCAGCCTCATATGTCAGGTCTAAATCTAGTGGGAACATGGTGAGGTGTGTGTGTGTGTGTGTGTGTGTGTGTGTAGAGGTTGGACTGGAACTCAGAGGAGAGGCACCGTTTTACTTTACATTCAAATTTTGCAGCTCCCTTGCCTGCACACTCAATCACACATTAAATTATCCACAGGGAGCAACCAATGCTTATAAATATGCCAGGCAATTATGGCATTTCCACTGTGCTCCCCCTCTTAAAGACAAATTATGATGTGAGCAATTATTTTAATGACTTTAGTTTGTGACAACTCTGTCAGGTAAGTCAGTGAGTCAGTCACTCAGTCAGTGATTACAGGGCTTATGATTGTGCAAAGAGACAGAGACAAAGAGCCAGGCAGCACATAGGTTGCTCCTTGATGGGAACGTATGCATCAAAATAGACGAATATAAGCATATATTCAGCATACTTGCCAGAACTTCAGAAACCTCAGACATCCATTTTAAATTGAGACTTTATACTGTATGTCATATGCATATCTTGATAAATCTGAGCAGTGTAAAACCTGAACAAATCAAAAATATCACTCTGTGTGATTATTGAATCGCCTGAGGAGAGGTAAAACCTTAATGCACTGTGGAGGAAGATATGAATGAGCCAGCTCAATCACATAAAGCCAACCAAACACGGGCTTCCTTTATTGTAAATGTCAGCAGGGCTGTGGGGATTAGCAAAGAAAAAGGATGATGTCTTACAGGACAAGGAGCGGTAAAGGGGGCGAAGGATGGGGTCTCATCTGCCACACAGATGGAACCTGGCAGCGAGAGGATACAGTCCATCAGCCCTCCCACCTTTCTGCCCACCCCTTGCTTTCCATTACTTCACTGGTGTGTGTGTGTGTGTTTGGGTAGGAGTGAAACACAGGAAAATGAACTGGAAGAATGACAGGGAATGTAATGATTGAGCACAGGCTTTTATCAGAATCAATGAGTCAGAGCCTTCAACAGAATCAATGGGACAATTACCACTGTGTGCACATGGCAGCACAGATTACAGTTGGAGCGCAGCTGCACGTAAACTGTTCTCATAGTAGTTTTGTTTGCGTTTTTTTCTCTCGGACATGTAGGAGTTGTCTTTTCCGTGCTCCCTCTTTCTTTTTCTGTTTTCATTCCCATGCCCCTAACCTATAAACTCCCTTTTATCACATCCTTTTCCAGGCCTGGCCCTCATCATGTGGAACTGCCTCTACACAGCGGAGAAGATTGTCATCCAGTGGACTCTGCTCAGTGAAGCCTGCTACTTTGCTGTCCAGTTCCTAGGTGATCAAACTTCTCTAGTACATTTATTTTATAGTTATAGTTATGTCTCTTTGTTGCCAGAATCAAAGACCCCTCTTTTCTACCTCACTTGAATAGTGATAGTTGAGACAAACTGTTAGTCAGGATTGGTTGTACAGCAGAACTTTGCAAATGTATGTCGATACTGCCCTCTTGTGTTAATAGTGCAGAGTCACAGCCTTGCATTATATTAAAGGATAGGTTCAAATGTTTTGAAGTCTAACCTCATACATTGAAGCAGTTTTAGGACTCTGACAATTCTTCCTGTCCATAGTGGAGCTGAGGACATTGCTTCCTAAAGCATTCAATGCAAGTGATGGGAACAATACATTCCACAGTCCTGGTTCTGTTGAAAAATGACTTCTAAAGTTAATATGAGCCTTCAGCCAGTCAGTTATGCAAATAAAGTTGATTTTTCTCAAACATTACAGTCTTACATTGCAAAATTCCTTTTGAGTTACCATCACTCTACAAAGCTCTACAAAGAAACACTGACGATGAAAACAATCTTTTTTGTACAAAATCCCTCTTTGTAACTTTGATTTATACTTACTTGTCTAACACAGACTGAGCTACAGATAAGTCTTAATTTCTTTGTACATATTGGGATGTGAGTACTGTTTAAAGACAGACTTGAATAAATGTGAAGCTATCCTTTTGAGATCCACTTACCAGAGGTTAATAAATGTTATGTGCAATATGCTTTTAATAATTTAACTAACTTAATAACAATAAAAATCAAATTTCAAGTCTTAAATGCTCCTCTGTGGTTTCAGTGACATCCATCACCTTAATGGAGATTGGCATCCTGCCCAATGCTGCCATGCTCCTGCTCCTCAGCCGAGTGCTCTTCCTGGTGGTCACCATGGCTTACTACTACCACCTGGGCCGTAAACCGAAGAAGGTCTGAGCTGACGTTGTGATACTTCCAGGGAGGGGACAGCCAAGCACAGATCACAAATGTGGGGTCAGAAAGTTTGGAATATTTTTTGATTGGGGCTTTACATTTCCATTGGACCCCCCCCTGCCTGCCCCTTTCCACGGGACCTAGCCGATTATAACCCCCAGTATTCAACAGATGAGCACAGTCTCACGTTCCAGACTCTTCTACAAGAACGAGAAACCTCATAGTGAAAGTGAATTACTCTTTGACTGGCCTGTGAGGTGAAGCCCCTCTTGACACGCATTCCTCTTTTTTGCAGTTCTGAGTATCAATATTATAAAGAAGGAGATAGAAGGTCATAGTGCATTGTGTTCTCGTGTCACCTAGTTATATGATTTAAGATGTACAGAGTAATTTCAAACATCTGACTTTGTTGTTCATGTACAGCTACATGATTTCCAGATTCAGTATTTAGTGTTATCTGATAAAATGCTTCTTAATCACACTCAAGGACCTGGAGTTTGTGCTGTAATGTGTTTTCTGTTTGATGCTGTTTTATTGTCAACTCATGCTGTATGTGTGCTAAATTGAAGCCCGAACATCTGTGCTCTTGCATGCTTCTCTGACAGCTCCCCGGTGAACACACCAAGTGGAGAAAGCATCAGCTGTGCTTAGTGTGAGATTCAGGTGCAGTCAGATGAGCTAAACTTAGCACACTGAGGAAACTCCTTAAGGTCAGTTTTTACTCTCAATTATGCCCATCAATCATATTCAGACTTAAACTGCCCCAGAAAAAAGAAGAAATGCTGAATCTAAACATTTTTCAGGGACAAAGGTTTTTTTAGCAGTCGAAGAAGTTCTACCAAAGTGAATAGGAATTGTTTTGTACAGAATATTTACTCTGCTGAGATTAATACATGTAATGTTGATATGTGCACATGCAAACTGACTTGCAGAGGAGAAGCAGTGTGTTCCTCTCCTTGTTGTGTGTGCGCTCTTAGGCAGGACTTAGGCAGCCTGTGCGATCTTACAGAATCTATTTAACATTTTGACCTTTACTGTAAAGCTAGTGTCACAAGCCGAGCATGTCAGCGTGCAGGGCAAACAAACCTGAGCTGGTTCCTCCTCAGTGATGTAGCACAGTTTTTTTTTTTGTTTGTTTGTTTTGTTTTGTTTGTTTACATACATACAACAACAACATACACCATATCCTTAGCCTTGCCTTAAAAGTCATCAACACAGTCATCAACACTGCACCATATTTCTTGTATATATGTAAATAAAGGTATTTACTATTATGTGGTGTTCTTGTGAACCGAACAGGGAACTTGTTCAGTATTAGTTAAACAACTTTCGAAGGTTGAACTTTCTCTTGGTGTGTCTTATTTTGTACCTACTGTATTTAAGTGACATTTTGTGTTTTTTTTTTTTTTGTTTTTTTTTTTTTGCTGTCATGCATGCAATATAATCCAGCTAAAGAAATAGCTTAGACTGTGTAGCAAGCTGCCACCAACTAGAACGCAAAGCTGATAAACAAAGATATTACTGGCAGTGAATGGATGAAAATTGGATTTACACACATGCTTTAAAACAGATATAACCCAGACCGTGACAGTTTGCACCCAATAACTTAAATACATTTTCTACCTCCCGATACTTGGCAACCCCCTCAGGTACGTGACATCCCAGGTCAGTGCTTAAGAGCTGTGTCAACTCTCAAATTTGTCAACTCTGATCTCTGCAACTCATAACTCTTCAATACCCAAGGCCAGTCAAAAGGCCAGTCAAAAAGACACTCTGAAGATAGTTCATACGTAGTTTTGTAAATTGAACTTGAAACATGATTTTGAGTCAGACAAGAAACACACTGTAGATCCCCTCCAAAGGTGGTCCATATTGTTACAAATGACCACATTTAGTCCTGCCCTGGAAGGGAGTGGTCCTGAGGTTGGGAGTGATTGAGGGTTTGCAGTTGTGAGTCCAGCACCGAAGGCAGATGTGCTTGTTACATGGGTGAGCTCTCTGTTCAGATAGGGAACGCGAAACATGGGTGAGGTCTCGCGTACTCCTGAAAAGTTGTAATTATCCCTTTTTCCAGTGTTTAATTAGATGCAGCTCTCCCAAGTGACATTGTGTGCCCCAACCTACTGCTGACTCCTGACTTTCATGGTAATTATGGAGTTCAAGAAAAATCTCATTCCATTTCCGTAGATACTACAGGCCTCAAATCATCAGCTTTGTGAAAGGATCAGAAGTCTGTAATGCAGGTTATTTTAGGAGGGATGGGCAGTTTTGGGGGGGGACGGGCTGAAATAGGGAGGGAGGCACAGAAATAGCTCTTTCATCCTCATGGTTCTCTGACGTAAAGTAAGTTGAGCTACTGTTGTGAAAACCATACCAGGTCATTCTGTTTCAAGTTGTAGCATTGTGTTTTTATGTATATATGTTCTATAATTGTACCACAGAAATGAATTGTTATGGATTTCCACTATTTAGTTTGAAATGAAGGATACTACTGTTTATTTTTAAGACTTCAAAAGTGATGTAATCATTTTTGTTCTTTGTCCTATTTTGATAGAAATATAAAGTGCTGCAGCAAACATTTTTTTTGTAATTGTAATTCATATACAGATCTCGGTCTTGGTCTCATATAGTGTCAGATAAAAGGTTTTCAGGTTACAATGAATAGCAAAATTGTCCATTTAAAGACTTTATATTCATGTAATAAATAAACATATGTCAATAAGATAGGAAGGTGCTTGAGAAATAAAGGAAAAGTAATAATCATCCGCTTATGATGATCAGTTGTACCTGGACAGACTTGATCACTAGAAGAGGTTTCCACTTTTACATTTTGAACTGTTGAAGTAAATTTTTAGTACTCATCAAGAAGCTACATAGAACTCCAGTTGTCTACTGGAAGCATTTAAAGATGTTAAACAAATCAACCCCTTCAAACATACTTAAATACCAGAAAAGTCTAACTTATACATTGGGAATCATAAGGTTGAGAAAAGCTTCCACTCAGTCACAACATCCAGTGAAACTGCACTTATGTTCTCTTGATAACACGAGCCTGAGTGTGCTTTAAAGGTGTTGAATAAGTGATGCCCAACAGCAAGGGTGAGCCTTTAATTTTTAGGCACAGATACACACTCTCTAATTCGATTTGTCTTCCACCCGCCTGCACTAACTTTGGACACAGGGAACCTTCAGCAAAATGTCCAGTTAAATTCAACAAAACGCATCACGTTGCAAAGCAGAACCTACAATTTTGTTCTATCATGTCTCAACAAAACAACTGGAGGTGTGTTATGAAATCTCAACCTTTGTTTAGTGTTTTCTGTTTGGGAAGTGTTGAGCATGTCAGAACATGATTATCTTCAGGTCTGCACAAAGATCTCCTGTGTGAATTTCAATGGATCTACCTGGTGTGTAGCCTACCACGTAAGTCCTGCCCAACTTTTCCCATCCCCAGCTCTCGCTCTCGCGCTCTCTCTCTCTCTCTTTTTCTTTCACACTAACACGAGGCAAAAGAGGTGAAAAGGGGGATTGTGTGGCACAGGAAATGTGCATGTGGTGGGGGTTGTTTAGAGGCAAAAAGCTCCCATGTGTCCCTGTGTGTGCATTCTCGCCATACTTTCCACTTAATACACAGTCCTGTGCTGGTAAACAGTGTTTTGGAGATGTTTGCAAAGGATAATTTAAAATGCAGTTTTCTCACGTTTTGTAGAAATTACCTAGCAGCAATTCATGATCAACATAAATATAACCGGTTGATCGTTTTCTGGTGTCATTTGCATTATGTTAAGATAGACCAGACAGTTTGTTTCTTCACAGTTATGACTGAACTTTGGACAGTCTCAGCATTACCCAAACTATTTATGTGATCATCAGATTAGAAGTGATGATCATCAATAATCAGAAGATATTACACATTCTCTGCCTAATGTTGCTGCCCACATTTCACATCAGCCGATAACGGCTAGTCCACCACAGCAGCAGCCACATAAAAGGTCTCTGTTACATTATTATGTGGACCAAAACTATGACTTAATAGTGGATGAGGAAATATTTGGATCCTAAATTAAAACTACTAATACAACACTAAAAATACTGTGAGAAGTCAAAAAGTAAAAGTATTTTGAGGAAAAAATGGCCCATGTTACAGATTATATCACTGGATTATCATTATTCATTTATTGAAGTATTGACTTTACAGCTGTTCTTAGTTGAGCTCATTTTGAACATTTTTTGTGTTGAACTAATTATTATTTTCATTATGGATTAATCTGCTGATTATTTTCTTCATTAATAAACTGATTGTTTGGTTTGAAAAAAATAAGAAAAATCACAGTGGGTGTTTTGTCCAACCAATGTTGCAAAGTTCAAAATGAGTTCAAAATGAATGAAAATATTATTAAAAACATCCCAGAAGCTGGAACCATAAAATGGCTTTGCTTAAAAGAAAATACTGTTTTTGTGTGTAAATCAACTTATCAGTGTAAAAGTCAACTAATCATTTCAGTTCTGCTTTTATATACAGTTGGGTAGTTTAATTTATATCTTAAAAAATATCTGATTTTATGAACTCTTGATAGGTTTTGTGCAATAATCTTATTTTGTAAAGTAACTAAAGCTATCAAATACATGTAGTGAAGTAAAAAGGACAGTGAAGCAGACAGACAGTATGTAATAATATACAAGAAGCTCAAATGTGTACTTCAGTAAAGTAAAGCACTTGAGTAAATATGCTCTTTGTTCGCTCTTTGCACTAAAGAGAAACACAGCAGCGTGTTTCGGTCATGTTTCAGTCAAACGTGGAAGTAAATATATATATATATATTTTTTTTTGGAGACAATGACACCATGAAGTCTGGTGTAATAAAACACACACATGGGTCCTCTCTGACGGTCTGTACGGCGCGTGTGTGTGTGTGTGTGTGTGTGTGTGGGCAGGAGAGGGTTAACCGTGTGTGTGCAGCCCGGCAGGGGTGTGAACATTTTCATGCACACACACACACACCCCACAAAGACGCAGACATACACACACGTTGTTTCAGAGCAGAGTGGTCTCAGTTTCACGGTGAGCAGCACGGGGGACGGCGCCTCCCAGCACCTTTTACGAAGAAGAAGAAAAAGAAGAAGAAGAAGTAAGTGTGAACTTTTGTAACATGTCGCTTCAGTGTTTCAGACTCGTGATCATCTAACTTCACCTCCGTCAGGCTCAGAGGACCTGCTCCGGAGTTTAGTCGCCGTCTGCGTTGCCTTTTAGGAAAACCTCCAGAAAAACAACCTAAATCACAACATTTCTGCTAAACTCACTGAGAGTTAACAAACACGTCGCAGCGGACGTCGGTTAAGTCGATTTAAAGCCCCCGAAACGATTAACCGAACAGATTTGGTCCATTTCGATAAAAGTTCCGAGTTTCTAATAAATAAATAAATAAAAAGTTTTTACTTTCACTTTACTTTACTTTCTACTTTCACATATCAGGGTGAAGTCATCCTCTCAGTTTGTGTCAGTGAAACAAATAATAATTTCCAGTTAAAGCGGTCACGTCTTAACTTTGAGTGAATTTGTATGAGGCTGAAATGTGGCAGTAATATTAACATTATAAGTAGTTATTTCTGTCCTGTTTGTCTTTAAATATTGCCACAAGTAAAATCCAAAGCTTAAAGCAGGTGTCAAATGAAAATGAAAAGACCTCCAGGATTAGCCTCATGGTGTCCTCATCACTGGGTCCATCCATTGTCTCACCTTTAACGTGGATTGTAGCCTGAGACTTTTCCTGAGTGATGGAGCAGCTTTGATAAAGTGTGTTATGAAAATATTGTGTGTAGTGTAGCAGGACAACAAGAATCACACCTCCCATTTTGGACCAGGTTTTAGCAAAAGCCATCTTCTAATCTGCACACATTAGTCCACGACAGCATCAGGATATTTGTCAAAGCTCAGCTCATATTTCTTCTGTTCCCTTGCAGCCACTGATGCTGCACAAATTGGGCTCTAACTTGTTTTTTTAACAGTTATTTTCTTATGTGAGTCCAAAAGATTGATGCAGTTGCTGAGAACATGAGTCATCCTTTTATCAAAGTCGCATCTTTTCTGTCTTTCTGTTTTTCATCATAAAGGAAATAATAAGGCTAATTGGTTTTAGGTGGTTAAACTAAAAAATTCATTTTGTCTCAAGTAGCTTGTAAGAGGTGTTTTTATTTTAAGGTGTTTTATTTTTTTTGTAAACAGATTTAAAGAGTAAAAAAATGAAACAAAATGAAACAAAAAAAACATTGTGCTCTGTTTAGTCTTGTTGTCACAGATGCTTCATCATTTCTATGTGATGGTGGGAAGTTACCTGGCACTGAACCCCACTGGGAGATTCCAACCCTTTTTACAGTATGTCAGACAGCACAAGTGTCCAATCAGTACCAAACGGGAGATCCCCTCCATCCCACTGAATTCGTTGAGGCTTATCAACTTATGAAACAGCTCCACAGATGAAACTTGGATTAGAATACATAATACACATGAAATAAAACCTTTCATAGAAACAATAAGTAAACAATATTCTGATAATGAAAATTAGCATTACTAGCAGTGCGAGAACTTCTAAGCTGCAATATTACTCTTTATTTAGTAATAAATAATTATATTATTATTTATACCAATTGCTGTTTTACAGAAACATATATATGGTGAAGTTTCCTTTTACTCAAATATCATCTATCTATCTATCTATCTATCTATCTATCTATCTATCTATCTATCTATCTATCTATCTATCTATGTTTTTTCAGTTTAGTCACCAAACTGCCTCCATAGACAATGAGCGACATCCTGTCTGGGATAAACCACTTTGTTTAGATGTTAAAGCAGGATTCTGGCATGGCATTAAGGGCTTTAGCAGCAGGATGGTGTGTGCAGGTTGATGCCAGCGTGATGGCCTCACAGATGTGTAAATGGGTCATATATGAATAGAAGAGGAGGTGGATGGAGGTTGGCACATGGTCTGACTTTTTGTGTACAACAGAGCTGTAGTTGATCCATGCTATTACAGACACAGTCAACGCCATCTGTCACTAACGCTATCTTCATTATTATCTGTGTACTCCATGCTTCTGTTGTGGCTCTTTGTTCACTAAACAACCATGAATTTCAGTCAAACACCTCCTTTTCAGTTTGATGGAGGTCACAGATTAAGGCAAATCGCAGGAAAGGAAATGAGGGCTGTGAAGGGAAAAAATGGCTGTATGAGGTCAGAGAGTTTGGAAAGTTCAAGTGACTCATTTGCAGCTTTTCTTAGAAAAAGTCATTTCTGTTGCATAAGGGTTTGCACCTCAAGACTGAGATTACTCTCATTTGTGACTGTCGTCCCGTATGAGATGAGCTATGTTGTCTTTGTTTTAAGCAGCATTGTGAACACTAGCTCTTTTACAAGGTTATAATGGCGCTCTTTCTTGGAATTGGCACTTGGCTCTGCTTTGAATTTCCATTGCACTTTCCTATCCTTATTCCACCTCGGAACAGACAGTGTGATAGGGTTTGTCTACATAGGTCGAGCAAAAATAAACCTATAAAATGGCCCCACAGTTTACAGTATCTACTCAACGTGTGAGCATGCATGACAGTTCTGCAAAAAGTTTATTTATGGTTTGGTTTTGGCTTTGCCTCCACAACCACAATATGGTTGCTTGGCTGCTTCAGAATGAACGGTGCTGGGCCTGTAAGCCTGTTTAATTTGTTGTTTGAAAAATATAATAAGTAGCATGGAAGCATTGTGAGGAATTGTTTTCAGATGGAGTGGGCTCAGTCAACAAACAACGGTTGTCATAACTAAGCCTTTTTTAATCCGCACTGCTGCTCACCATCTAGACATAAAGACCGGCAATCTCCTTTAAGGATTATCTACTTTGCAGGGGTATCTGCTGTGTGGTTTAGCTTTATACTGTATTTGGTTTTGTAAACATGCAGTTGTGTTGGTATTTAGGTTATCAAGAACATTTAATAGCCTAGTATAGGTGGTTGGTAATAGTAATAAACACAGCTTTAACTCAGCCAAGCATGTCAGATGTCAGAACGATACACAGTGTTTACTTGTCCATGTTTGCTCTTGTGATGGTTTCCAGCTGTTAAAATTGAGTTACTTGATGCACCTTAACATTCAGTATTTTACTCATCTGCCTGACCCAAGAATGTAATCGGGAAGATTAGATTGGATGGAGAAAAATTGAATTTTTTATTATGTATTATGAGGAAGATATAACTATATTATTAGGGTATTGTAATCATGTGTTAGACTAATACTGCTATTTTAATCAGCCAGCAGAGGTAAAAGTAACTGTAGATGATAGGCAAGTAGACAGCATAATGGCATGTTTAGATGTGTGTTGCTCTTTTTAAAGACACCATTTCATATTTAAATTAGGCTTGAACTAATTTCCTGTTGTTGCGAGGAAGCGGTGATATTAAGGCTTCATTTTTGTATGTACGGATACACCACAAGCCAACTAAGGGGAAGATAAAGATGTAGCATTCAGATGAGACTGAGGGATGTCAGCAAAGTAAATGTGCTTTGTTTTTCCAAGTTATTAGAGTTGTGTGTTTCCTTGGTAACTCAAAGTCATTTAACCAGTGATGCAGTCTTTGTAGAAAGTGGTGTTTTACATCATGACACATTTGCAGTGTTTTTTTTTTTTACTTTTCCCAGCCAGCCGGTACTTTCACAACACAATGATCATTTTCAGGGCCTGTGCATGTGTTCAGTTAATTCTCTGAAAAAGGAATCCACCATTGTGAAAGAAGGCAGACAAAGATTCATCAAAAACTAAAGGATTGAAAGTAACTGTATTCTTTGTATTCAGTAATAATATACAATAAGCATAAAGTCATGTGTTGCTCTGCTTCCAAAAGTTTAAAATAGAACTAAGTACACAGTATTATAGGCAGAGACGTTGGGAAGAACCTACAGTTTGGACGTAAAAGAGACAGGGAGAAAAGACAAGCTTGTCATCTGATACAGGGGGAGTTGTCTTTATAGGGTATTTTCAGTCTCCTCAAATAACCACAATGGCTGGTTATATTTTCAGTTCTCCCACTGAAGGAAAAGGTCTGGTTGTGGTAAATATTTTCTTTGGACTGGTGGAGCCTGGGCTGAATCATGTTGCCAAAGAGTTTCAGAAAGCGTCCCTTCTGTTGCCGTATGTGTGGTACTAGCCTGGCCTACAGGTGTTTCCCCAACGGAGCATGTTACTCACAGAAAAGTCGCTGCATGCATTTTTATGCTCAGGCTTGTGTACTCATGCATACATCAGATGTCAGTATAAAAAGCCCAAATTTAAACAATTTCACACAGCTTCAGTCGTATTCATCATTGTGTCGTCTGTCATGCTGTTAAATTACATCAGCCAGACCTATTGTATATTGCTGGATGTGGTTCAAATAGGCTACTGTTGTAGCTTGAAATAGCTCTTACAACACCATGTTTCTAACCTAGCTTGTAGCTGCTACAGTAGTAAACACGGCCTTGTTTCCTCTGCCTGTGATGACAATAGCATACCTAACCACACGCTGTCATGGCCTCTCTACACACTCATCATGACTTCATTCTGTCTCACCAGGGTGGTTCTTCTCATTTGTCAAGAATAAAACCGTGCTCGTTAACAGCAAACTTGCTTTCAAGAGCTTACGATACCATCATAAAACCTAATATTTTAAGACAAAAGGCCAATTGTCGTTTCGTAAAAGTGGGGACTAGAGCAGGTCGGGCTGTTTAAGGAGAAACGTGGCTGTTGAAAATGAATTAGGCTCATGTTGTTGCTTTGAAGATTAAAGCTTTGTTTAATCAGGAACCCAACCGTGCGGATTTCCCTGTGTCCTCGTTCTGTGGCTTTCTTACTATACAATAAAGCAGGGTTGCATCAAGGTCTTTATTTTGCCATTGTGTCTTTTCTTCCATCTTGTGTCTGTCTTTTTATCTCACACGCCCAAGCTATGCTGCCACATCTGATGTTTAATTTAACCAATAAATTCTTAACTTCTGTCTTCCAGAAGCGCAGCCATGGGGAAAGGATGCATCACAGTCACCAAGTACTTTCTATTCCTCTTCAACCTCCTATTCTTTGTAAGTAAACACATCTCTTCATCACGGCGTGGTGGCCATGCTGCATGATAAATGCAAATGCATAGCGTGCGCTGTCAGAATCCTGTTACATGCCTAGTGACTTCCATTTTGTCAGTGGCTTTGTTTACCTTAGATACAGAGATAGTTATGTTGTGCTTCTGCAGCTGAATCGGCTTATGACACATCGAGAGCCGTCTGATGCTTTTCAGCGGTTTTTATTTGAGTAAGCATTCCTTATTCAAATACCTCCAGAGATTAGTGGAGTTACACAGGGCACTGTTGCTGTGACTCCACCTGGGGAGAGAGACTTTACAGAATAGCTCAGCACAGACAGGTCTAAACATCAGCAGATGGTTTCTGTTTGTTACCCCCTCTCTCACACCGGCCACAACATAAAGCCCAGGGGTTGATATTACCCCAGACTCCTAAAACTGACTTCTGCGAGGATGTCCAGACCTTTCCAGTGAGACGGCGGCTGTAAACCTGACGCAGACCTTTTGATGTGAACACTCGACTGGTGTCTAATAGGAAGCGTGTGTGTCTGCATCAGTGTTTGTCCATGTGGACAGATTAGACTAGTGGCTAGGGGAAGCCAGGAAGCAGTGGGCTAATGATGGCTGCCGGGCGCTCAACAGTTCCTCTAAATGAACAGCTCTTAACCAGGGCACTAATGACTGTTGTGGGGTTGAGGAGGGGTGGCGGTCCAAGGGAGGGGGGGGGCTGGTGAATCAACAGAGCCTCTCATCTATGGATCTTTCCCCCACCACAGTCCCCCACAGCGTCTAAACAAGGGCCTTCTTAACTACATAGAAGTTCTGGTCTTCATAACCTCATTACAAAGGTACAGAAGGTAAAACTGATACTTTTATGAGCCTTTCAGACGCCAGTGATAAAACGTTACAGTCTAGAAGTGACAGTTCTTCTCATTTCTGACAGTCTTGACCCTTTTTCCTTCATTAACACTGTTAAGTTTGCAGCTCTGAATGAGATATTTAATATTGACTGGTCTGTGGTTGACTGGTTGTTAATTGTGAGAAAAAACGGCCGAGGGGGTTTCTTGATCCTCTCCACATCCCCTTTTCTTCTGCACGTTGCTGCAAGAGAGCAGACAGAGAGAAAAGTTGGGATTTAATTAATCCCAGATGTGACAGACTGAGGAAGTGAAAATAAGGCCCTCTGTTTAAGACACACCAACACAGATTCTGTGTTTTTACTCTCATTTGAGATTCATGCCTCATTCTTTATTTCCCCTCCACAGATCTTCGGAGCGTTGATCATGGGCTTTGGCCTGTGGGTCCTCTTTGATAACCAGAGCTTCATTTCTGTTCTACGTAAGTGTTGTAACACTCACATACACCCACAGCCCTGCTGCCACGTCCTTTGTCGATAACACTCACGTCAGCAAACATTCAGCACTTTTGACCCATGCCAGTTCAGCTGATCTGACAGCAGTGAAAATAGAGGTTGGAGAGGGAGCTTGTCAAATCCTAAAACGTTCTGTTTCTCATGTGGATTTTGATCCCATAGGACTCATTCCCAAGGAACCACAAAAGGATGTTCGCACCAAACCAAAAATGTGACTCACAGATGAAACTTATATGACTTCCGCAGCCACTCAAAAGCTGCCCCATAGACATGCAGACACAGTGATACACACATATGTGGAGATCCAGGGGAGGGGGTTAGTCAGGGGAGGTGTTGGAAAATAGCAACTTTATTCTCCCCACAGTTTCCAAAGAGTTGTTCTTTGAACTTGCGGTTCTCTCAGCTCCCCAGATGGCAGAGGTGCAGAGACAGAATCTCCCACCTACACAGATGTTGTCACAGATCTAGTTGCAGACACTGCATTGTGAAAAAGGAACCAAGCCTCCGAATGGCATTTTCCTAAGGGGCAAAGTTATCAGCTTTGTCATAGACACTAATATGTCTAACTTAGGTTATCTGCTGTGAAGACGTGAGAGAAAGCATAATGAAACCCGGTCCATGCCTTGCCTGAAAAGAACGGGGAACCACGGATGGAAACTCTCAGTTGCAATAAATCTTGTTATAAATACTTTCAGTGTATTCATCCCAGATGGAGCGTTGCCGAGAGCAGCAGCAAAGTTTTCTCCCAACATCAGTCTATAAAAAAGAATTCTTTCAATTTATTATCTGGCAACTTAATATGTGTTGGAAGTCAAATGTAGAGGATTTTTTTTTTCTATGTGAAAGTGATGTCTCCGTTCTCATAGGAGACACAAATATGACGTGGATTGCAAAACTAGGTCTTCTGTTGTGGTTATAACATACATCACTGTGCCAGTCTGAAAAAGATTTACTGCTCTTAAACAGAGAATTTCTTAACGTTTGAATATTGAATATTTGAGGGTTGAATACCTGGTTCCAGCTTCTCGACTGTGAGGATTTGCTGCTTCTTTTATCATTATAAAACATAAAATCTGAAGACATCATCTTGAACTCTGGGATAATGTGCTGACATTTTATGGACATAAACTTATTAAACAAGAAAATAATTGGAAGACGAATCAAAGGTGAAAATAATATGCTAGTAAGTTGTAGCCCTATCTTTTTTAGCCTCAGCGTTTTTATGGGAAATCCTAATCTCTGAGGGCTGAGGAGAGCTGGAGAAATCTATATTTAGGCTGGAGGTCTGTGCTGCTTTGACTGATGAGTTGTGAAAAGGCTGGGGTTTCAGCGAGGACCAGCAGACCTGACCTTGCGTCCAAAACTAGTCAGACCGAGTCTCTGTCTTTCTTTGGCTCATATCTCAACTCGAGGTCACTACACAGGGAGGAATCACTCCAAGGTTATTATTGAGCTGAGTTCGCTTATCTCCAGTCAGGCGTTCTGAACATAAAGGCAGTACAGTATCCATCATCCCTGCCAGCCTTAGTCCCATTGTTATGATAATCCAGCTGTTCCTCCAGAGATAGCAGAGATCCTGCTTCACTGATACCCTGAGGATATCCCCTCCTATGAGGGAATGGATAACCTTCCCTCCTCCATGTATTTTTGTTCCCTGTACTCAGGCTGGGTCAACCTCAACTCCTTCCCAGGTCCCTGGATTTCAAACCTCACTGGAAATCTCGTACACCCCCATAGAGAAAGAAAAACCAAAGCTGCAGGCAACTCTGTTTATTGACTCTGTGTGTTCCCCTCAGAAATTGTACCATTGCCTGACCGTAAACAGGATCCGTGTATTTTCAGTTTCCATTCTTTATGAGTTATATTAATAGAGGCCTCTGCAGCTGTCCCAGTGACTTCAGGCAGGGGAACTGGGAATGTTTTGGTTTCAAGGCCACCCATTTTTCAGCTAAAAGGGCATCTTCCTGTCCATATCGATACAATGCTGTGAATAGTTTCCCTCAGTGACTCGATGCCTTGAGTTTATCTGGCTGGCACTTGCCAACACACTGGTTGTCTTATGTTTAAACTAAAGTCAGCCTTGGAAAAGGAGGCCTGTGAGGCAGAGAGTGTGCCAAAACACAACTTGGAAATATGCTGCAGCTTAATTCAGAAACTTTCCAAAGTCGTGGACAGAGTGAAGAGAACTTGGTTGGAAAATGCTTTTTCTTTAGGCTGTTTAAACTCTATAAACTCAGCACAAAGTCGATGTACTTGTGTTTGCGTTTTAAATCTGTACATAATGTCAACCATGACTATTCTTCTCTATACAAGCTGTGTGGCTCTGGTTATGTTTACAGAATGACCTGCAGTACCGAACAGTCTGTCCTCCCTCCGCAGCTTTTTTGAAGGACACCATAATTCTTGCCTCTCTAAATGGAAAGTTCCATGGAAACCACCCAAGGAACTATTTTAGAAAATCTAGCAGAGACCTACATGGAAACTTGCCATATTACATGACAGAATAGCACAGTAACAAGGCAAACACATGCTGACTTCTAAAAAAGTACATGTAACATTACCGCAGAACACAGGTGCAAGCTCCACAGCAGGCAGGTTGTAATGTACGATATCTGTGCTTGATCCTCTTGGCGGAGGAAATGATTTTTTTTTTTTTTTTTTTTTTTTTTTTTTTTTTTAAAAGGCTTTCATCTCAAGTGTGTCAGATAGAAACAGCAACCAAAAAGTAAAAGTCCCGCTGCATATGCTTCATTGTTAGCTGCTGATTCTGCATGATGTTGGTGGAAACAGTCAGTCCAAAGATTAGCTGCACTGCCAAGAATATTAAAAAACTGCTTCAATTAAAACTTTAGAAGTGGTCACACAGTGGAGAGTCGTTTTGAGGTTGCATTAGTGTTGCATGACGTTTCCTCTAACTCCAGGGTGTATGTTTTTTCTGGAACAAGTGCTCATTTAATCACTGAGCTGTAGAGAAACCACACAAAAAAACATCTATCTCAATTATACTTCCCACAGTTAATAATAATAATACTTCCTTATGATATATATAGAAAACATATTTTAAAGGTCCACTAACTAAATCTTTATTATGTTGTTGTTATGCAAAAATAGAGGCTAATGACTTCAATGACGATCATTGTATCAAGCAGAAAGAATTATGAGCATGTATCATGCACTGAAACTTGAGTCACTGTTTTCTCAATTCTATCTCTGCTCCAGATATTGATCTGTAATGTCACTAGCTAGACAACCAGTGGTTTCTTGCATGTGCTGGCAACGTTCAGTGTTCACTCAACCTCTTTACAGTCACCGAAGCTTCTGTTTAGATTATTGCATGTGTCTTTCCAGATTGTTTAGGTAAAACATGTCACATCTGTTGCAAACACTGGTTTAGTGTGTGTGTGTGTGATTGAGAGATAGAGAGAAACTTAAATAGCATGCTTCAATAGAGTGCCGTATATAGAACATACAGTGCTTGTCTACTTCCCTTTAAATGCTACCCTGTAGCCACATAAACACTCTACATATGTCAAGTTAAAAGAGGACTTTCAGCTTTCAATTATTCTCAAACCACCGCAACATGCGCTGCTCTAGTGACCAATGTAGAGTCAGCGATGTACGTGCATGTAACAACGTCTTTGTACAAGCGGATGTCTTTTGTGTCTTTATTATAAATAAGTGGATTAATTTGAAATAATTTAAGGGTCTCATTACACTACACCATCTGTGTGCAAATATGATGTTCAAAGAATTAATTTGTAATTGAAATTTTTATTTTTCTCATTTGTTGATTATTGCTGATTATTGTTCTCAATAACTGATTGTTTATATTGTATAAAATGTCAAAAAGAATAAAAAAATATATCAGTTATAATTTCCCAGAGTCCAAGGTGATGTCCTCAAATATTTTCTTTTTGTCCAACCAACAGTCCAAAACCCAAAGTATTCAGTTTACATTGATATGAAACAGAAAAAAACAGCAAATTCTCACTTTCTTTTAGCTGGAGCTAGAGTATGGTTGAAGTTCTTCCATGAAAAGTGACAATAAATATTTATATTTGATTATCAGGCATATAACTGAATTTGCCTCTATGCTATCAACTATCCATTAAAGGCAAAAATGTCCCATTCAAAAAAGAAATCCTAAGTACATAATATACAAAAACCTCATATAGAATAACATATAAAACCTACTGTGTGTAGATAATAGAAATTTAGATTTATAAGACTATGTTGCTATAAGCAATTGTTATTATTGGGACAGTGACAGTGAAAAATAAATAGGTCTTCAGTCTTGATTTCATCATGATATAGTGTAATGGTTTGTTCCACAAAATCGGGACATAGAAGGAAAAACGCTCTGCCGCCCTACAGATTGCTTATTTATCTTTGGGATAATGACAGAGCCTGCATCCTGTGAGTATACATGATTTAGTATAAATACTGAGGAGGTCTGCAGAGTTAGGTGGCGCTAAGTCATGAATGTTTTGTAAGCAGCAACTCACAGTCTGACTTGGAGGATGTATGTGTGGATAGATTTTGGCGCAGTGTATGGACAGCCATTAACTTTTACACAGTAGAGTTGTACTTGGAGAGGCAGCTTATTTTTACAGTCTAAGAGATAATTGATAATCATTGCGCAGTGCATGTGAATGCAGTGCATGATGATTGATTATCATATGATATATATCATACGATATCAGCTTCGTCATAAGCAGGAGAAGAAGCAACATTAAATACTATTCATCGAGCAGCGGTGGAGGAGCTGCTGTGTCTGTCAGCCTCTTCACCAAATGGATGAGAGTGAGTTATCTGATAGCTTTGGCTGGTTTGCTTGGCCCAGTAATCTTTAGGAGTTGGAGCCATTTCACAGAGCTCAGATTCTGGCTTCATCTGCAGACCGAGCTCTGACTCTCTGGAGCTCCTCCATCCCAGATAACACGCAGCCACATAATGGCTCCAGTTTATCTCCTCTCCAACCTTACAATCTTCCATTTCAGTCGGTGCCCCCTCCACCTCCCCCTCCTCCTGGAGCTCTCCCAGTTTACATACCAAAGAGGGAAATCAATTAATCTCGCCACACATTGACTTGTTTTGGTCCAACTTTCCCTGGTGGCCTATTAAAATAATCTTTCTGCGGGGGAAAAGCAGTAGAATGCTCTGAATTCAGAGAAGTTGAAGGTTTGCACTGTGAATCATCTTTGGCCCGCTTTAACCATCTGTATGAAAATGGTTTTGCATGTGAACAAGGCCTTCCTCTGAGCTGCATTTGTTTGCAGACACACACACACACACACACGCTGACTGTGGTTAAAGTAGAAAAACAGAGAGAGCAGAGATCGGGGCCCTTCTTGTGTTATTCTGTCATGAAAAATGATGTGTGAGAGCATTTTGTATGCTAAGTGGTTGTGTTTTTGTTTAAAGAAAAGGAGCTATAAAACTATGAAAGCTGCTCCCATCACTCTATTGTAGCTATAGTTTACAGTGTGCTTATGTTTCAGTGGTTCTGTGTGAGTTGAACTTGTGTTTGTCTGTTTTTTTTTTCCAGAGGAATCTTCAGACACGGTGAAAGTGGCATCCTACATCTTGATCGGAGTGGGTTCTCTGTCAATGGCCATGGGCTTCTTCGGCTGCATCGGAGCCATCTACGAGATCCGTTGTCTGCTGGGTCTGGTGAGGAATTATACTTTAATTAATTATAAGCTCCGGTACTCATTGGGTCCATTCTTTAATAGGCAGACACAGTGTTAACACCGTCACCATGGTGAAGGCAGAGATGTAGCTTGCGTAAGATGTAGCATCTAACCACATTCAGTCACTATCACACAGGAAACTAAATGTTCCATAGTATAAATGACAGAGGAAATGAATAGATTACAACTGCTTCAGCTCTCTAGTACTGTGTTTCTGTATCATTGCTGCACATTTTAAATAATTCTACGCTTTTTTTTTTCTTGCGTGAAACATTCACCTAAATGCACCTGCTCGGCTAAGAACACATGATAGATTCCTGCTGACAGTAAAGCTCTTTCACATTTCTGCATATGTGTGGCCCGGGGGCCTCGCAGCATGTGTGGATTTACAGAGGGGAGGGGGGTGACAGGGATAAAGCCAGTGAGATGTAGGGGGTACAACAAGAGTGGGGATGGGTACATGACCTCCAGAGCGTTAAACCTGCTAAGGGTTAACTGAAGAACTGCTGTGACCTACTTCTCCCAGTGACAGTGACCAGCTGGCATGGAGAGGACTCCCCATCCCTCATCTCTCAAGCACACACACACACACACACACACATACACACCACCACCTTTACACTCAGAGAGGACATACACACACACGACAGTGGAAGGATCTTTAATGGCTTGCATTATTGTTGCAGAAGGTTTTAGGGATTATGTTTAGGACTAACTACAGATTAATGACAATTAAAATTGAAATGCAAGAGTGTGTTTTATGGCTGCTTATTTTGTTAGGTAATGTGGGATTAAACCTGCTATAACTGATTTTTTTGGCCACTTAGGGGCAGGCAGCAGAAACAAGTGGTTGACATAATATTAACATATCATCATCTTATTCATCCCCAATATTCACTCTCTGTTAACTCTGCATTTGGTCTCTGCAAACTCCTGAAGGAAATATTTGGCTCTTTAGTTGCTAAACACTCCTCTGGGTTCACCAGCTAGTCCCTAACTGTGCCTGCTGTAATGTACAGTGGGTCTATAGGCCGGACAGCTAAAGTATAAAGCTCCATAATAAAGTAAGAGGGAGTTTCATCAGTACAATTGACCCCTTTCACATTGTCATTGATATGTTTGATTAAATATTTAGTTATTTAATTTTATATGAGTTGCAATGTATAGTATTGATTGATTTTCTGCATTTTTGTCAGTGTTTTTAAGGTTTCCATTGTAAATGTTATGCTGACATTTTCCTTTGTTCCCACAGTACTTCACCTGCCTCCTGCTCATCCTCATCGCTCAGGTCACTGCTGGAGTCCTCATTTACTTCCAGAGAGATCGGGTAAGACTCTAATATACTTAATCCACCTACTTTTTTCCCTCCCTTAATGTCACCTATTTACGGTAGTCCTCCTGTGTTTACGGTATGTTTTTTTAGTCTTCTTCATTATTTTCCTGTTTTCAGTCTCTGTCCTAATTTGATCTTCTTTTCACCATTTCTTACTTCCTCTTGTCTCCTCTCGCTCCCACCAGTATGACTGAGACCCACTGAGTATTTGTGCTTCCCCCTTTTCACAGCTGTGACCAGCTGCAATTGGGTCTTAGCTAAACCTCAGCATCCTGTGATGAAACACATTTTCAAACCTCCACAAATGGAGAGAGAGAGATGTGTAACAACTGTAGAGGAAGTAGAAAGAAGGCTCTTTTACTGAATGTTTCTTTTGTCAGTTCTGTTCCTCCTCTGGGTTTTTTATTTGTTTGTGTGTTAAAGTGAGTGTGCAAACAAATTTAGGGCCAACAAGTGTTACTAAAGCTGCTGTCATATGCTGACATATTACATTGGTATGTCTAACACTGCCCCATCTAAGACAGTAATTATCACCCTAGAAACCACTTTGTACTGAAGTCCTTGATGAAACAGAGCCCCCTACAGGCAGATTCAGATTAAAGCATTTAGTACACGGATAAATTACCCCAGGGGAAATGCTTTAGTCATTTACTCCCAGAATGAGGCCAATTAGAGATCAAGTCAGACAGGTTGCAACAAACCACACGTCACATATACAGCAGAGAAAACCATAAATGGATGTGACTATCAAACAGAGGTTAGGTTTGAATTCTCCTCTTGGGTTTTTCCTCTAAAACCTATTCTATTAAACTGGTGATAAAACAGATCTAAATAATAGAACCAGCCATTTGTGTTTGCACTGTGTGTGTGTGGGTAAAGGGTGCGTTGTGTTTGGACACATTAAGTTCTCAAACCGGTTTCATACTGAACATGGGCATTCCCTCCCAAGGGATGAAAAGCCCTTGATAGACCTCACACCTGTAGGGTAATAGACAGTTAGATACCCTTTCAGCTGCTAATAGCCCTCCAACATGAATATGTGTGTGTCTCTGCACATACATGCTGGTGTTTGTGTGTACCTCTGAGAGCACGTGCATGTCTTTAGACACCCTCCCTGTGTTTAAGGCTTACCACAGGGCAGGGTGGTGTCCTTTCCCAGAATAGGGTGAGGCAGTCACTCATCTCCTATAGAGCTCTGAAGATACATTGCTGCCACCGCTCTGTGGTCAAGTGCACATAAACACAGAGTCGTGCTCCTGCTAAGCTGTATTTGTGCAATGTTGCAGCCCAGCATGGGACTTCACAGGGCAGTACCACCCGAGGTGCTGACTGAAGAGACATTAAGATCAGATGCTGCTAGTAAATTTCAGGGAGGGTTTTTTTGCAGGCATTTACTTTCTTTTATTCAACATTGCTTTCCTACACCAAAGATTGATTTCTATGTACGTTTATGTTTATGACAATATTTTGACTCTAGAGGTCAATGTTTATGCACAGCTATCTTTAGTATTTGTATCAACTAAAGCCATCAGTAAGGATGCGACACATAAACCTGGTGTTGTTAGTAATGCGTTCTCATCTCATCTCCAGCTGAAATATGAGATGTCCAACATCATAAAGGGCCTAATCGTCAACTACACTGGGCAGAACAGGACCACAGAGCACGCCTGGGACTACATTCAGACAACAGTGAGTTGACTCTTCATCCTGGCCTAATGTAACCAACTGTTCTTACTTCCTATTTCATTTAAAAAAACAGCCTATGACATAAAACTATATGCTACAAAGATACATGAAGAGCAGCAGCTGCTATTTGAGGTAACTCTTAAAGTAACAGTGTATATATATGTATATGTATATGTATATGTATATATTTAGAAAGGGTGTCTCCAGTGTGAATTGAGCTCTTCAGTACAAGTTACATGTTCTTATCATTGTAATGCAGAATGGCCTTGACCTTTAATGTTGCCACATGCTTATCTTCACCTTGTAGTCACATCATTAGAATTAGCTACTTTTGTCGTGTCAGGTATTTTGAGCAACAAATGAGACCAAATACAAACCGCCTGTGTTTAGCTGCTTTAGACTGATCAACTCCTTTGTTAGTGTTGGTGTTTATATTGGATGTTAATTAAATGTACAGAAACTGCCAGTGATGGAGGCTTTTCAGGCATTTTGCCTCAAGTTTTGTCGACACTTGTAGTAGTCCTTTTCACCTGGTGGTTGATATTGTAGCTGTCAGAAATTCCTGATGTCTAAGAATTAAAGCTGAGGCTGATTTTTCTGACTTCACTGCTCATAATTTCTATCTAAGTGATATGACTACAGCTATAATGTCATTTTGCTAAAATTACAATAGGACTTTTTTTTTTACATTCTTGGAGTTTCCAGTTTCCATCCCAATATGCCTGAGGTGACTGGAATGTTGTTCATTGTGCTCAAAACATTGGAAAATGACATTTAAATAACTCAACAATAACTTGTCCTTATCATTTACATTGGATAACCCACAGACATCACAGTACTGCTCCACTGTATAAATCTGTTATCCTGAAAACACACACATTATTTGAAGAAAAATATTCTGTTTTAAAGAACAATTCAAAATCCATTGTTGTCCATTGCATTTACAGAGAATGGTTTCCCAGAATCTCAGCACATGAAACTGAAAATTTGCACAATCAGACACTTTAAGACAACTTGAGAAAATATGTTTTTTGTTTTTTTCCTTTGTACCTTGGATGAACTAACTCATTAAGCTAATCAGTATATATCAAATAAAAACAGGTCTGAGGCAAGCTGAAGTCAGATTGTTCCATGCTTTGATTAAGTTTATGCATTTTTCTTCGCTGTCTCCTTCCTCCCTCTCTCCCTCACTTTCCTGCCAAGCCTCTTTCCCCCCACATCTTTGTAAAGAAAGCTACAGCCAATAACAGAGTGGTCTTAAACTCCACAGCAGAAATACTCATTCACTGAGCCAGTGGATTAACTTTTATCTTAATTACAGACTTTTACTATAAATTCATTTGGGATTTTCACTCCATCCTCTGCTCTTTCTCTTCATCTCCTAATCTTCTGACTCTCATCCACCCTCTCGTTCGTATCACCAGATGACGTGCTGTGGTTGGACTGGTCCAGGGAACTGGTCTGAGAACATTTTTATCAAGAACAGCACCCGGCACCTCTACTCATGTTCCTGTCGCAATGTGTCCTTGCCCGGCCCAGAAAACCAGTCAGTCGGTCTGTGTGAGGCCTTGTCCTCAGATCTGCCCATCTTTGAAACGGTACGTAACACCAAAATCTGCAA
The DNA here is from genome assembly GCA_023238725.1 of Scortum barcoo. NCBI lineage: Eukaryota > Metazoa > Chordata > Actinopteri > Centrarchiformes > Terapontidae > Scortum > Scortum barcoo. Next base: position 11,156,695 of record CM041536.1, read on the forward strand.
TGCTGTTTCTACACCAAGGTTGAAAATCAATTTGAAAATCACGATTGTGAATTTACTGACGAAGCAAACAGTTGTTCAGTCTTAAGTATCAAGGCTGACATGGCAAATATTACTCCAATATGTGAATAAATCCTTGTTATAGAGCATCATAATTCTGCGATTGGTTGTAAAATCCTTCCAACTTGCTTCATAATTTTTGCGCTGTGTGAAACTGCTGTGTAGAGCAGCTGCAGATTGGGCCTGCAGTCTGCCTCACTGTGCTGAACTAAACACTTCTTTTGAGAAGGGACTTTTCCCATTAATGCAGGTTTTTACTCTGTTGCCAGCAATTTTCATTTTGGTCTTTAGCAGCATCAGACAGTCGGTGAACACTTTGAACATTTTTATGGTCACAGGGAGTCTTTGAAAGTCTGTGTATCAGGTCAAAGATCTTCATACAAAATCTTTCTTAGAGCACAAAAGTAGCAGCAAAGTGCATTTAAAGTAAAAGAAATCATTCTGCAAAATGGCTCCATTGCGAGTTTTAGATTTATCATGTATATACAACTGGATTATTATTACTGATTCATTAAAGCACACATGAAAGAAGCAGTTTTATGTTGTCAATGGACAGCTAGTTTTACTGACCTCTTATTTAAACTGTATCCAACACAATGCAAATTTTATTCTGTGATAAACATTACCCAGCCCCTCTGAGTTTTATATAAACAGTAACATTTTATTTGAGAACACTGGCAGACTGTAGCCTAAACCCTGGTCAGCGTTACCTTGGCTGGTTGAACAGTGCCACAGCACGCCCACATTGTTCTCACAGACCTTACACCTTCACCCATTACGTAAGTGGGTTCGACTCGTGTCGTGTAACGCTGCCAGCTCAGTGTGGCACCATGGTCGCACTTAATCAGCACGGCAAGTAACGACAGCTTAGGCGTGTTGTTTGTGCTCTGTGATTCGTTCAAACTCCAGGAAAGCGCTATTGTTCTGTTGTTTGGTCTGCGTGTTTCAGAAACTTTGCCTCTCTCTCTCCGCCGTTTTCCTCGGCTCAGCTAAGCCGTGTTATTCTTTCCCTCACTAACTCAGTCCAAAGCCAACAGTTGTGTTTTGAAAAGGCTCTGTTCATGTCCGGCTGGGATCACGTAGCCATTCATCTCTCCTCTGCACATTGGCCTGCAGCCCTCCTCTTTCCACGTCTTTCTTAACCTCCCTTTCTTTCTCTCTTGTTTCTTCTCTAGGGCTGTATAACCAGCGTGGAGAAATGGCTCTTGGACAACTGTGGAGTTATTCTGGGAATCTGTGTTGGTGTGGCAGTAGTGGAGGTATTTATCTCTCCCCCTGACTTGCCTTAAAGAAAGACTTCAGATTTTTGTTTTATCTTAATACTCGGCTGTTTTTCTATATGTACTTTACATCAAAACACTGTTATCATTCCTTCTGTCCATACTGACCATGAACCAATCCCGCCCAGACTCAACTCCATCGTAAAATATGGGCAACTAAATCCACATAAAAAAACATTCTTAGTTTAACTAAAGCTAATATGGAGCTTCATCTGTCTGAGTTAAAGGATTACTTCATCTTTCTTGTCGAGAATTAGATGAGAAGATTGATGCTGCTCTCATGTCTGTCTTAACTGAAGTTTTTGAATAGATTAAATAAAAGACATGATAACAGATTCCAGTATTTAATGCTAAGCTAAGATAATCACTCCTGCCCCCCAGCTTCATATTTAATGGAAATTCAAGTACCTTGTATTCTTTTATGTCTGATAAGCATATAAGCAGATTTCTCAACTATTCCTTTGACAAACTTCAAAGAGTATCTTTGGGGTTTTAGAACAAAATGTCTTCCTTGAGTTTCCTGCGATTGTGTTTCTTCGCTGAGTGAAGAAACTGAAATAGGGACGGACAAATCTGCGATCTGCTCATAGTGACGATGAGGCTTTGACCTTTCTCAAATGGAAAAATGAACATAAATGCCATGTTTTTCTACATCATGTTGTCTCACCCCATCTTCAGCAATGATTTAATGGCACCTGACTGGAGATTTATCGCAGTGAACCAACTCTTTACATTCGCATACCTGTAGTGGATGTCAACGCACATGCATTCACATTTTCTTTTGATCATCTGGAAACTGGGTTAAAATTTGCCCCAGATTTACATGGCCGCTGTTATATAAGTGTTTTACTTGTTTAGCTTTAACATCTACAGAGTACGTTTGAGTGAGTCCTCCACTGGTCAGTTTAAAGTTGTCAACTCTGTTTCCCCCAGCTCCTCGGGATGATCCTCTCCATGTGTCTGTGCAAGAGTGTCGTCCAGGAGGATTATACCAAAGTACCGAAGTACTGAGCTGAAGACAGAGCCAGCTTCACGCCACACACAGATGGATGGACTCTCTCTCTCTGTCTCTCTCTCTCCTCCTCCCTCCCCCTGTCTCTCACATTCTTACGAGCACACATATAAATTAAGACAGCTGTCTCCACCATTTGAGCTTTTCTTGCCTGGACAGCTGTGCAAATTTCTCACACAAACACACACACACCTCTCAATCAAGCTTGACACACTTGTCAGACACAAGTCCACAAGTACCATTGTTGTCTTACTATTTTTTTTTATGGAGACAGTCATGATGTTTCTGTAATTGTATTATTTTTTTGGTGGTTTGATACTGTGCAAATGCCCATTTATGTGTTGTTTTGTTCTCCTTGGCTGACCTCAATGAAGCGCTTAACATAGTAGTAGAGATAGAGAGAGCACTTTAGTGGCATTAGCTGAGAGCCAGAGCGCGTTCTAACTCTGGGGCACGGAGATGAGAGGGAGACAGGAGGGTGTGGGTGGGTGCGTGGTAAGCGCTGTCAAGGATTAATGCCACTATATGATCCTGCAGCTGGTATTTTTGGTGCAAAGGGCGTAGGAGAGGCCCCGGGGCTGAGCCAGGGCAGGGCTGCTGTGGTGGAAGTTTTGGTTTCTTTCATCAGCTTGTAGCCCAGTAGCCCTGATATTAACCTCTGTTTACACCCACTGAAACCGCCTCCTCCACCCTCCCGCCATCCATCATCTGTTAGCATCTCTGAATCACCTCTCTGTCCTCCTCTCGGGTGTGTCTGACTGGTAACCAGTAGCTTTCCAAAATGACTAGTTTTGCATGAAATAAGTGTGTGTATGATGTGTTGAGTGAGTATTTTATTTCTTTTTGTCTTTTTTTTATATTCACATGTCATCTCTGTTTTTCTTTTTTCAATTGTACATATATCTTCTGTAAGGGCACTTCAGTGCTCCGTCAACATTTTATATGGGAAAGCTGTCACCCACATGCTCTTGTTTTAAGAGTCCTATTGTTCTTCATTTCCTGTCTGTTGTTTATGATGTACAGAATGTGGCCACAACTGCAGCTCTCAGCACTATTTTGTTCTGAATCAGAGAAATTGGAACCTTGAGAGTGAATCTCTCATCAATCTTGAACCTGTATTTTCATTTCTTTAGCATAGCATGAGTTTGTGAACAGATAACAGCTCCTGTCCCTGAAAATCTTTATTCAAGCTCTTCACACCTGCTGTCATTTTGAAAAATCTTCATACCAGTCTTCAGCTGACATAGCAGCAACAAATGAAAACGGCATCTGTGTGACCACAATGTATTTTTCCTTCTCTGCATGATTATGTGTTTTCCCAGAAGCCATTTTGTCTGGTTTATATTATCGGTAACAAGAGCAGAAAAAATGTTGAAAGCCAGCAGCAATTGCATATTTCAGAGGCTGCTATGACCAGGAAATGACTGTTCATCAACTCGTGCTATCTTTGCTGAAAATGTTTTACAAAAATGTCGCCTTGAGTGTCCTCATGCCACTTATCCATCTCGTCATCTCAGTCCTTCTGCTTCATTTCAAACACACTATTATGCCAGAATTTGTGGTTAATTTAGTAATTTAGTGGATGGATTGCACTTTTATGTGGCTGGTAGTTTTTCATGCCATCTCACGAGTCATTTCAAATCATGAACATCATGCTGCAGTTACACAAAAGGGCAGAAACTGGCCATTAAAAAAACATTTGTCAGTCAGAAGTACAGTCAACCTTTTATTTTATGATCTACCAAATTGAAACATTAATTTAACTTAATAAAAGATGAAGGCTTTTTATTGTATGTGTAAGCTATTTTTTCCACTTTTACAAAAAATGAATTTTGTCTAGTAGAATGCTCTTTTTATTTTTGAGAACTATTAATAAACCTGAACCTACTAGGATCTGTTGAACTCATCTTTCATTTTGTGTTCTTTTAAAACCTGGTTTAGCTGTGGTAACAGATCATGACATGTAGACTGATGTTTGACCTTTGCCGGAGTAAGTTGTCAGATTTTGTACCTAAATCAGCCAGAAGATGGCAGTATATATTCAACAGAGTCACAAACTCAGACAGAAATGCATTTGGGCAAGATGAGCTAAATTAGTATGTTATGGCGTTTTAGGGGTAAAATTAAAGATTCTTCATCAATAGAGTAATGACTAATAACAGATGTTTAACAGATGTAAAAACCAGATTTGTAGAAGCTATGCAGGTTTAATTATAAGCACCATGCAGATTCTGAAGAAAATTACTTATTTCACCACCTTCCTTTTTCTGCACCTCTAAGCTAATCTTTTTCTCTTGTTTTTAATTATTTCCCAATTTATTCTTTGTATTTTCTTGTTAATTTAGTCTGACTACCCTGTGGCTGAACAGAACAAAGGACTCTACATTCATTCATTTCACAATGATAACAGGATTTTTACAAAAGAGCTCCTCTCGTCGGTGCAAGGACTCTTATCAAGGAAAGGAAGCCTCACGGTGTCATGTCAAGCCAGAAGCTAATGCGTCACCACTGACTCACCAGCACCGATTTTAAGCAAAACAACACAATCACGGCACGGACCTCACTGCTCGAATCCACTATTGTCTGAGACACTTAACCTCAGTATAATGAGTACAACTCAATGTTCTCTCTAGAGACTGTTTTCAAGTAACCGCTGCATCCCATCAGGGAGCTCTGACCATGCTGGGTACTTCAACTTCTCATTTAAAACATGATATTGAACTTCAGAACAACAACAGTGGGCTACAGGAAGGAAGAAAAATAGAGAGTATCAACAAACTGAACTAAAGCTCCCCAAATTTTACTGGACTATCTTCATCAGGCACCATGACAAACAATGAGGTTTATATTGGCAAAGAACTGATTACATCCTGCTGACATCATAGATAAGTCATAGTTTACTCATAGAGAGTCAGTCTAGACTACAATCTACAATATGACCCTCCAGACAATGTCAAAAATCTACATAGCTACAAAAGGTTACAGAAATGTCAAAAATTGTTTTGTTATTTAGGACATAGCTAAGAAATGACCAATTTAATCAATCATTTTTAATACAGTGTAATGTCGCCTGTCATCTCTAGTCTTACAGCACTGCTTCACCAGTAGAATGTAAAAATGTGCACAATATTGTAAAAACAATTAGTCAAACTAATTTAATCAAGGAAATCAGTCATCTGAAGTGTGAACACATTTGGATTCTGGATTGTCAAACAAAACAAGCAATCTGAGAACATCACCTTGGGCTATGGGAAATGGTAATGCATGTTTTTTTTTTTTTTTTTTTTTTTTTTTACTATTTTGCATGGATTATAGAGCTGCAGTGAGTTAGGTAGTTGGTCAATGGAAGATTAATTGGCAGCCATATTGATACGCCTACAATTAGTTCTTTCCAGAAGACAAAACTATTCATCAGTTAATTGAGACAATAATCAGCAGATCAATCGGCAATGAAAACAATCATTAGTTGCAACTCTAATGGATCACTGGGGGGGAAAAAAGGCCAGATTAACTGATAATGAAAAAAATAGCCTTAGTACACTGTGTTTTTTTCATTTTTTATTGTACATGCAGGCTGTGTTAAACTGTGTGAACCTATAGGCAGAATAACGTTCTGCTGCTGCTGCTGGGCTCATCAGATCACACACACACACACACACACACACACAGTCACAGACACACACATTGTGCAAGCCAAACACAACAAGGAAGGAAAGCTTCCCCAGTTTTTTTCCAACATAACTGTCAGTCAGAAAGTTCAGGGAAGAGGAAGTGGGACAGATGATGATGCCTCTGAGACAGAATGAAATAAAAGGATGAATAATGATGTCAGGTCCACGTGTTCACTAAGTAACCTGGAGTGATTTAAAAGTTTTCGCTGATTTTAAAAACATGTCTTGAGAATGTGTGGTCAGGTGAAACTTCTGTAACACTGCCTTTTCCCACAATGGAGCACACATGACTTTTCTTTTTACACCACCGCATAGAGCTCATGTATACAAATAAGATGCATGTTTACCAGGATGTTCTCTCTGTAGCTATTTGCCTCCCCATCAGTGTGTGTTTTTAGTTAGCTCTCTGCTCCATTGGTGCCCATCCAAAAAAAAAAAAAAGGTGATGGGGGGGCTCAGTGCAGCCCGCTGTGCTCTTCCTCTCAGCATCCTGTTCACATTGTGTCATGAACACGGCCCAGGCAGCACCCCCACATACCCCTCCGTCACCCCACATTGGACCCCACCTCCACCTGCGGGCTGACCCATCTGCCCGCTCCCTTCCTCCCCCCTCACAGACCCCGACTGGCTTTCCTGTTTTTAATCTCTCTCAGGGATCTCACATAAACAATCGGTGTGCACTCAACTCACTTACACATAACCCTCTGAACGATATGTATAATAACATAACTGCCTGGGTCTTTCCCCTGTCTGGTGCAGATTACTTTTAAGCCCGAGGAGCTCTAATCAGAAATGAGCAGTGTGAGTCACAGTGCCCCTGCATGAGATAGAAAGAGGATCAGCCTAGTTCCATTAGCTGTTTAAATTGTTTCTGTGATAGGCTGAGAGGCGGCAAGTGGCTGCAGGTCAGTGGGTGTCCTCCGCCTCATTTCCTGCCCAGCGGCTTGTAGAATCCAGCACCAGAGAAGAATGATATACTGACTCACCCTCCTAGCCACTTTTCATTTCTCTCCCTCTCCCTCTTTCCCTCTCTCTTATTCCTCTTGTGGGCTAATCCAGTGTGATAAGGGCAAGCTGTCCCCTCCATGTGGCCTCTTTGGCCCCCGGAGAGAAAAGACCTCTAAAATCGCTCTCGCCAAACACCGGTGAACGCCAGCAATACGGGTCTGTTAAAATCTAGTTTCCACTGCTGTCCCGTGAGATAGAGGTGAGAGAGATTTTGGGAGGAGAGAAAGAAACTACAGCTGGGTGCCAGTTACTTACCTAATCCACAAAAACACCACAGAAGCAGCAAAGAAAGCTCATTTCCAGCGGTAGGAAGTAACCAATTACTCATGTATTGCACTTACTGTGGGTACAATATTACAAAACTTACTGAATTCTTTGGTTGGCTTGGCTGCATGCATGTTGCCAGTGATGGAAATCTGGTTATAGAACTTCTGAAAATATTCATGACTAAATAAGCAACACTAAAAGATTAATTAGCTGAGTCGAATAGTTGATCAATCAGTAAGTTGATCAAGAATTTGCAAATATTTTGATAATCGTTTAAGTCATTAAAGCCAAAAATGACCCTACTTTCCACCTGAATTTTGGGGGATACTTGGACTGACAAAACAAGATATTTGATGATATCATTTTTAGCTCTGGCTAACTATGATGGACGTTTTTCACTATTTTCTGATACTTTTTTTAAGATGGAAGGATTAATCAATTCAATCAATCAATTAATGGAGAAGTGGTAGATGAGGCAATAATGACAATAATTGTCAGATGCAGCCCCAGAGGTTAGAAAAACATTACAAAAATCGAATTAATTAAAACAACATGAAAACAGCTATCAACTTCTGCTTCATCAGGATTGCTTTGGTGTGAATGGATCAGTTTTGACTGACAGCGTCATCTCACTGGCCACAAGCCCGGCAACCGTCGTAACATTTTAAATCCAATTCTTACTTTACTAAATGCTGATTGGTGCGCAGAAATATATGACGTCACCTTTTTTCCACCAGAGCCTGGCTGACTTGAAGGCTAAGAAAGGAGACAGAACACAAATAATGAACAATTAATAATTAGTAATGAACCAATTGTTTGGCTAAAGATAGGGTATTCATGCAGGACGCCGTAACCCACAATAAGAATCTGATTGGGAACAAAGCGCTTTCAGGGACTTAGAGCCAAGCAAGTAAATACTACAGTGCGCCGCTGTCTTTCTCTACAGAGATCACAGGCTGCAGAACCAGCTGTGGTTCACATTATTTCATGATCATGCCTAAGGGCTTTGCTCCAGGTGCTAATTATCTTTCATTGTGTCCATAAATACCCCATAATCACACTGTAATCTCTCGTACAAAATTGCGGCCACAATATTGTTGTGTCAGTTATAATGAGCTATCTCTGCATTGAGCACTTTAGGATGTTTGTACGTGGGCCTGTATGTGTTGGTATCAGATATCTATGTGTGTTTGTGTGTGTGCTGAGTGTGTGAGTAGGAGTTCATGTCTGATCTGATTGATGGAGGTGGTAGCGGAGGCAGCGCTCCCCTGATTGGAGCTACAGGCAGCACTAGGCTTCTCATTAACCTATGATAATGCACCTGTCACCTTGATGCGAAAGCCTCGCAGTGCATTTGTTGCGGATGGCTGTTCTCACTTCTTCATTTTTTTTTGCCCTCTTTCGCCTAACTTTACCCGACTGCTCCATCCGTCTCCTCCTCCTGTTTTCTCTTTTCTCTCCCAGCTGTCTGTGCACTCCTTGAACATTAACACAAACACACATAAAGTAAGCGCCTTTTGTTTGGAGAGTCCTGCTGACTCTGTGCCAAAGCTGACCACAGCAGATGGAGGCTACTGCTTGTGTGTCTCCCCCCCACCCCTTTCCTCTACTCAATGCAGCAGCTATAATATTTAAAAGGATCTCTGTTTGCTAACCCACGGGTGATAGGAGTTTAGTTGTTCCAGCCTACATTGGCTGCATTTGTGTATGGACTATAAATGTGGTGCCCTCTCCAAAATGGCCAACAGTATGTGCTATCACACAACATACACCCTCTAAGTCGACTTATTTGCTGGCTGCCAGAGATGTGATCTGTCCTTCTGGTCGGTGGTTCACTTTAACTCACAGCGAGAAGACGCCGATATCGAGTTGCGCCATTAAGATGTTAAAAAAAGTTTTATTGTGGGGGCAAATTGTATATTAAGTATATTATATGTATATTGTATATTATCATCTATTTACCAAGATGTGACAAGTGTGTTTTATGTATATACAAGCAGGGAGAAGCTTCAGATCATTTACTCAAGTCAAAGCAGTACTAGACTGTGAAAATAATCCATCACTAGTAATTGAAAATATTATTTCAGCAAAGGTAGGCAAGTATTATTAGCAAAATATACTTAAAGTCTTAAGATGCTTTTGTATACTTTCTATTTTGTGCTCTTATATTCTAGTTTTTAATACCTTCAGTTTTTATTAATTTGCCTCTCTACTCATTCATACTTTTTGCTGACATTTTCCTGCAGTAACAACCAAATTTCCCCACCTGGGATCAATACAGGTTAATGTTAATGTTATTTTAACGTACATAAATTCAGAGTGGCCATAGAGAGAGAAAAAAAAAACAATGTTTTGAGGCCACATTTTATTACATTGTGCACTCGCTTTTGCATCTGCATGAGATACAGTTAGTTTACACCTTTTGATTAATTTGTTTGCACAAATTAAAGCTAAAAGTTAAAGCTAAATTAAAGTTATTCTGGGGAGGTCACTGATTCCAATGGGCACCTGCTACTCGTTAATTAAGCTTTCCAGTTCAGGGGTGAGTTGTCAAAACATGTTGACGACACTTGCTTTTCAAGGGATTATTGTTAGTAAAATGCAATTAGCTTGAAGTGCACCTCATGCTTTGAGGCTTTGTATAAAAGTACAAATAATGGAGAGAAATTAGCCCTATGAGAGTACTACACTATATATATTATGGTATTCTGCTACTATTATATATTATATTTTTAGATTATTATTATTTATGTATTAATGTGTAAGTAGCATTTTACTGTTGTAGCTGGTCACGGTTGTGCAAATTTAAACGAATAGATCATTGTATGCATTACATGTAAATCTGCATAGCTGTCAAATAAATTTAGTGCAGTAAAAACTACAACATTTCCCTCAATTTCCCTTAAGTACAATACCTAAGTAAACATACCACTGCGGGTTATTTAGTGACAGTTTATCTTTCCAAACACATTATAACAGCGATGGTTGAACTGGTGTAGCTGGCTCCAGTAGTCGCCATCCTATCATAATGTCTTTCTGTAAGTCATTTTCCCTTCACCAGAAAGGCTCCAGCTCCCCCGCCAGATGTCTTCTTTATTCCCAGTAGCCCGTTCCACTCAGTTTCTTTGCTCTCCAGAGGGCTCGTGTGTGATTTATTTATCCTATCTACACATTCAGCGCCAGGAACACACCCTGAGAGCACACAGGACTATGGGAATGCCGCCTTGAGCCGCTGGAGAGTGTCGAGAAAAGGGAGAAGACTTAGAGGACAGATAAATCAGACTGGACCTAAAGATGTGTGTCAGGACTGTTGCCTGTAAAGTCGAGGCTGCCTCAGATAATGTAAAAGGGAGCGACTGGAGTCTATGAGTGCATTGAGGGTGTTTAGGTTTGGGGTTTTGGGGGAGTGAAGCTTCAGTAGCTCCTATTAGTCACTCTGTCAGATGTTTGAGAGCTATACGAGGCTTCGCTGGTCCCATGTGATGCTGAACAGCCTTTGGAATTCAGATTTCCCAATATTGGCAGGACGTGATCATGATTAAAGAATGAGCATGTGTGGTGTTGGGAATGTCTCTGGCATGACGCTTCGCTTTCAACCTCTAATCGCCTCTGTTTCATCTTGTGCCACGCAAATCTCTCAGAGGACCATCAAATATTAGTTTTGATGTCTCTGGACAATAGCCGGAGTTTGTTTGCATTAGATACCAGCTGCTCTCATTAAGGAAATAAAAAAGGAACACCCCTTCATGGGGTCAGACCTTCCTGTTTAACAACCAGCCAGTTTCCTGCTGGGGCCCCGTCATGTGTCACCTCTTTGTCCCTGAGAGTTCATCCTCGACTTTCAGGGGGGAAACCGGCTCTACATTTTGGAAATGCAAGCATCCTGCAACCCTTTTGCCGTCCATCCAATCACAACCACATAAAAGAATTCACATGCAATGCCAGTAAGTGGTGTCACAAAAATCCAAAAATGTAAAAGCAATAGGACCTTTTGTCAGCATCTCAGAAATAAGTGTTACCATATTCAACAGCTCCAAATTTTTAGTGTCACAGTGAGGCACGTTTGGAAGTAATTTGGCTGTATTTATCTAGTGAGCTGTCATTCGGAAAAGATAGGCTTTCAGCATGAGTGCTCATTTATTCTTGCTGCTTATTGAGTGGGGCTGAAATGGTGGAAAACAAGCCTCTCCTGATGTGACGAGTGCAGAGTGGATATCCTTAACATGGCCGCCTGCTGTGTCTCACATGTAAAGACAGACCACTGGACATAATGGAAGCAGAGGAAAAACAGACGCTGCGTTTTCAAAGAGTTTAAATCAGACTCCTTTAGTTATATATATAAAAAGAAAAAGTTATGGTAAATTTATGCATCAGTGTAATCAAAATGAGAGGAAGGAGGTGGGGAGCAGAGCGGATGGCCTTCAGTGGAATATTCTCGGATGCAGATTAGAGAAGCCATGTTAATGAGATTCATTGACAGTCTAATACGGAGAACAGCATGCCCCCCGCTGTAGCTGTCTGTGCCGTCCCTTTCTCTTGTTTCCTCCTCCTCTTTTCACATTTTGTTCTTTTTCTTGTGCTCTTCCTCACATTCTGTGTTCTTCGCAGGGGGAACTGTATTTATGCCAGACTAACAGCAGACAGCAGGGGAGCTGGCCTTTTCCACCAAACTCTGTAATGATCACAGTTGCGGAGTCGTACCTTTAACATCACAGGCATCGCACCGCTCTTCCTGTGTCTTCTTCCTGTGGGGCTTTAAGGCAGGAGGAGCAGCAAGCCAGGCAAAAACACACACACACAGCATTTGGGGGTTTGGGTACGTGTGGCGCCACGTGACAGGCAGGCAGCTGGGCCACATTAACAGGAGTAATGACAAATGGGCCACTGCTGTTGGTTTTTCCACATATAAGCAGTGCATCATAGCCTGTCAGGTGCTGTCACTCAACAGAGTGCTCCAGTGTGTGTGTCTCGAGTGTATGCATGTGTGCACACTGTATATGTCTGTTACCCACCAGCCAAATCCTGAAGGATCCATCTCTGCACTCTGGGGAAAGTTGTGCAGGGAAAGTAGGGGGCCCAGATGTTTTAGCTCAATAAGCTTAAAGATGAGTTCATGGAGAGAACATCTGAGGCTTTCAGCTCTGTTGACCCCTAAAAGAAATTCTTAATCCAACCGGTTTGAGGACATATGTATACATATCCTTTTCATAAATATGAAAGCCAGAGAAGCAACTATTGTGCAAGTACTTTTGCTCAGATAAACTGTGACCTAATTACTTTTTTTGGCATAACACTGCTTGAAAACAAAGATGCAAGAGTAAAACATTAGCCAGATGCAGAAACAGAAACAAATGTGCTGGAATGCCTGTCTGTGCATTTAAAAAAAGAGTGTGTAGGGAGAGAGGGGGGGGGGGATAGCGGAGAAATAATCAGTGGAGACAGAGGGGTTTTTAAGAAAATAGTTGAGACTGTGATTGTGGACAGCAGGAAGGGGGGCGGGAGGTGTTTGCAGCCAGACTAAAGTGGCTCCTATTAAGCTGAAGTGTGTCTGTGTGTGTAGGTGATCCTGTTTCAGTACCAAAAAAAAAAGTCAGGCTAATGGCCTCCCCCAGGCCACACAGTTCATGTTGGTGGAGTGGCTGCAGCCTCAGAGTCGTGACAGAAAGGGAAAGGTCAGCAGGGGTCAGGTGGAGGGATGGATCCCGGGGTGCTGCGTTTGCACTCCGGTCACCCAACTTCCCCCGGCTGTGGAAAAACAGACCACAAGCAAACATGCAGGGAAACCCCCCCCTCCCCCCCACATGTTACTGTACACAGCTTCTGTCCAGATTGCACAGCTGCAGACTCTGTGGTCACACTTTGACTCTTTCATAACAATTAAAATATACCATCATTTAGGCATTTGGCATTAAACTGTATTTACATTTTCTGTAACAAACTTAAAACAATAAGGATAGTCCACATGTTGTTTATTTTAAAGTTTGATTTATGAATTTACACTTTCTTTTATTTGTATTAGCTTACTTCTGGTTGGTAATTGTATTCTGTCCACTGTCTGATGTGACTAATGTCCATTAAGATGTGGCTATTTTTGCAATGCTGCAAGCCAAATTTCCCACTTGGGAAAATAAAGAACTGAACTATGAGTGTATCTCAAGTCACAATACAGTATATAATGTTTTTTTTTCCAGAAGGGTAACCCAAAGTTTACCCATGTATACTTCGTTATATATATTCTTGCCTACAGTGGAAGAGTCTTATGATTTACTCATTAAAAATTAATAGCTGCCTTTAGTGCGATAAGCAAAGGCATTTATAAACACAAACGTTCTCTTCACTATCTACAATCAGAACAGAGTTAAAGTAACTGCAGTGACAGTAGTCTTTAAATCTGAACATCACATGGACAGAATACTTTAGGTGGGCTCCACCAGTAATGGTTGCATAAGGTCAGCAATAAAAAAAAAAGCCTTTAGAGAGATGGGACCAACTTCTCCTAGAATTCCCTGTATCTAAAAGTGCTGTGTTCAAGAGCAGCTTACAGTATTATGGTGCCACCTCAAGGGAACAAATTACACCAGGACACTTGATAAACAGGCTGAACCAACTGTTTTATGTGCGCTACCTTTAACCCTCATGCGTCATTATGGACATTTTTGTCCTTAATGACTTAAGAGGGTAGTAAATTGAACTGATGCCTGAGGGTTAATATATATAACAGATTAATGGAATAATGGATTATCCTGGTTAAATAAACTGAATTCCTTCAGATTACGATGCAGATAATGAGCGTTTATATACTGGGTTTTTCTTACACTATTTCAAAAATCCATGCAGTAAACCCCTCTTGCATGGTGACATATCAGACAGCCTATAATATTCATCACACTGCCTTTTGAGTTTTATCTTTCTTCTGACAGTCAAGAGAGTCAACTCAACTGATTTTACACATCAAAGTCTGTTTACAGGGGAGATCTGCTGCATATGTGAAAAAAGTTGAGTAAAGCTGTCCGTGGCTCCAGAGGGCTAATGTGCAAATTCCGATAAACTGCCTCAAGCAATGTCACTTGAGTTAACATCAGTTGGGTCTGAAGACTTCAAGTTGGAAAATGAAAAAAATAAAAAAACATCTGTGGGTGTGGAGTAAGAAAAAAGTGAGCTCACCAGACCTCAGCAGCCCGCTGCTCATGTCTGCTTGAGGCTAGTGACTCAAAGATTACATTAGCCACCACTAGTGCAACAGACCCAAATCTCTGACCGGTCTGTCAGCGGTTGGGTTGAATTGTGGGTAATGTAGGCACCATTTCTTGACAAAAAAGATAAACAAAAAAGATCATATCTGTGGTTCTGCTGCATCAATTTTGATCTCTTATTTTTCAGCTTTCCACTGTGAAGTCCCACATTGTTATACAACCATAAATCAGTGTAGTCCTCTTTTAAGGTTTTTGAGGCAACATTTCTTTGTAATATCTCAGCATTTATCTCCCAAAGCTCAGGCCCAGCTGATGTTTGCTCTCACAGAGGAGGAAGCCCTCTTCAGACCAGACAGCAGAATAAAGATGAGCTTGGTACTGAAACACCTCGTCCTGCAAAGCCCCCAGCTTCTGAGGATCCAGCCAATCACCACACCAGTGGACAGGAGGGGTCATGTGAAACCAGTTAAGTATTTTATGAGCCCATACCAGACAGACAGGGGGGAATGGGACAGAGGAACACTGTCTTTTATGGGCTATCGGGGATAGTGTGCTTCCATCTCAAGGCCATTAAAGGTCTCCCCAGGATGGAGACTCTCACAGCCTCAGGGTGGGACATGGTGCACCTGGGCTCTGGATGGAGGAAGAGGTTTAACTCCTTCTCTCCTTAACCATGCTTTTCTTATACTCACAGATTTCTCACCACTTTGAATCAAAATTCATACTCCCTGTAGGATCTCAGCCAATTCTGAACTCATAGACATAATAACTTTGTTTCTATAGCTGATTTCCATTGCAAATAAATATCCATAAATCCACTCTGATATAACAGAAAAAAGACATTCCTTACATCTCCAGAAATTGCTTGTAAATAAACAAATACAGGCTAAAAAAAGGGGCGGGGGGGGTTGTAGCGGCTCAGTTGTAGCCCACAGCCAAGTACTAACTCCACGGTAACATTATACTTCATGTTGTTATTGTGGTGATGACCTGTTGCCTTCATGGCTAAGATAGTTCTGCTCAAGGCAGCAGAATTCAACATATTAAGCGCACTGTATATATACCCTCTTGTGGTTAGCTTGTGGTTCTGGTTAGTTTTATACTCAACAGGCAGCTGCAGGGATAAGTGAACTCACTCGACTTTTACTGATCTTCCTGGTCTCCACTGACAGGCCTTTATGATACACATGTGCGCCCACAAAAAGTGAAAGCCCATATTACTGAGAAGAATACTAGTCCCATAAACCAGGATGTGATTAAATCCGTTGCAGGGAATAAGAGGTGTGGTTGTAGAGACTGCACACTTAACTGAATTTTACTTTTTTAAATTGAACTCACAGTTTCCTCAGCTTGTACTCCTGCATCCACCCATCCAGAGAGCAGCAGTTTACTGCCAGCAGGAGAGAATTTTTCGCAAGATTGGCTTTGTCATTTTGATTCATGTGGGGCTTGCAAGTGAGTGTGTTATTGTGCGGCCGTGAGCCTGTTCTCCTGCCGCACCATTCTCTCCTCCCAGTGTTATTAACTTAGCATCTTATATGTGTCCTGTAAGAGATGATTAGTCACAGGGGGGACTTGAAAATGATAAATTCCTGGAGGAAAGTTTCTTTTTTTTCTCCTCACTTCCTAAATCTTTCTTTTCTCGCTTTCTAAATCTTGCCTCTGATTGAAATCTCACTAGCTTCACTTATTGTACCCTCCACTATGAGCTGAAGGTGGGTGGTTGAAGGGGGTAACACAAGGGAGGAGGAGGGAGAAAGAGTGTAACAGAGGAGGTACAAGGGAGAATATCGAAAAGGGCTTGTTTTGACATGCAGTGCATGGCACCAAAGGGCAGTGCATGATTGTGGATGTAACAGCCTCCTTTTCACCTCTTTCCTTTTCCAATGTTAGATCATCGGTTGTCACAGTGCTCCTCTCACCCAACCCGAAAGTGATGAATACTGAGTTCACACAGAGTCAGGTAAAGAATTGGTTTTCTGATTTCTTAGCAACAGTATTTTCTCTCATTTGCGCTCCATCATGAAATGTGCAACTATTTATGTTTCTAAAGCAAGTTGTGCAGTAGCAGTAACTGGTTCTTTCCACTTAGTATCAAGACTGGCAGCACAATGGAAACATACTGTATTACTGTATTACTGTATTACTATATTACTTGCATGCCCTTATGTTTCCACCTTTCAAGCTGCTGGAACTGTGAATTTCTCTTGGAGATCAATAAAGTGCCTATCTATCTATCATATCTATCTATCATCTATCTATCTATCTATCTATCTATCTATCTATCTATCTATCTATCTATCTATCTATCTATCTATCTATCTATCTATCTATCTATCTATCCTCACTCTGTTTCCAGCAAATAATACCATAAAATTGTTGCAGCTACATTTCATTTTTTGTACACATTTAACAAACGTTATATTAAGTGGTCTTAAAATATGGTTTGCTATAGTGCTGTAACAGTTAATTGAATTCAATGTTTTTGTCAATGGTCAGAATTCTGGAGTGATTTGATGCTTTTCTCAGCTTAATCCATCCATCCATCCATCTTCTTCCGCTTATCCAGGGACCGGGTTGCTGGAGGCAGCATTCTGAGCAGAGATACCCAGACTTCCCTCACCCCAGACACTTCTTCCAGCTCTTCCTGGGGGGACCCTCCGAGGTGTTCCCAGGCCAGCCGAGACACATAGTCTCTCCTCCCTAGAGGAGGCGTCCCTGGGGGCATCCAGAAACAGATGCCCCAGAGCCACCTCAGCTGACTCCTCTCAATGCGAAGAAGGAGCAGCGGCTCTACTCTCGAGCTCCCGCTGAGTGACTGAGCTTCTCACCCTATCTCTAAGGGAGTGTGCCTAGCCACCCTGTGGAGGAAACTCATTTCTGCCACTTGTATCCGCGATCTTGTCCTTTCCATTTGGGTCATTACCCAAAGGTCACGACCATAGGTGAGAGTAGGAGCGTAGACTGAATGGTAAATCAAGAGCTTCGCTTCTTCGACTTAGCTCCTTCTTCACCACGACGGTCTGGTACACTGCATAATCAATGGACGCTGCACCAATCCGCCTGTCAATCTCAAGCGCTCCATCTTTCCCTCACTCGTGAACAAGACCCCGAGATACTTGAACTCCTCCACCCACCCGGAGAGGGCACACCACCCTTTTCCGGTCGAGAACCATGGCCTCGGATTTGGAAGGTGCTGATTCTCATCCCAGTCACTTCATACTCGGCTGCAAACCACCCCAGTACATGCTTGAAGCCAACAGGACAACATCATCTGCAAAAAGCAGAGATGAAATCCTGTGATTCCCAAACTGGACTCCTGTAGTATATTAGTAAAGGTCCTTGGTTATGATTTTATTTGTTTTGATTTTTAAGCGCCAGCATTTTGAGCATTTTATGGCAACCACACCATTTATTTTGCACCATTCACTGATCGGGGAAAAGTTAATGTTCACATGGTTTGGTCCTACTGTCAGGGTTTGGGTGTGTATGTTCTGGCTTTCATATTTGATGGTTATGCTTGTGTTACCTACCAGTCCTTCTTTCATTGCTGCCATCACTCCTGCTGCTAACGCACACTCAACAAGTTGTTCCCTATTGGTTTGTAAGTGTAGCGTGTGCATCTAGGTACTGAGAAGTAGCCAAATTACTATGGTTGTTACTAATGCTCCCACCCCAATCCTTAATCTTTTAATCTGTGATTCGTTCCCTTCTGTTTGTCTCCCAATCGGATCGGCCTCTGGGTGGAGCATATATGGTGCTGGCCCTTCTTCTGGGTCTGACATTGGTGCTTCACTTCCTGACTCATCTGGTTCATCTGATACTTCTGACTACTTTGACAAGTGAACCACTCCTCTGTGTATCTCCACTATCCTTTGTCCTTCTTTCTGCCAGCCTCTGTAATCGCCTGCGATTGGGAGGCGTCGCCTTCTTCTTGGCTGTCTCTCCGTGACCGTGTGTGTCTCCCTGCGGGGCAGCGTCGCCATCGCCCCTTTCCAGTCCGGGCTGTGATCTCACAGTCTCACTTGGATCGTTTGCTCTGCAGCATTGATTTAGGTAAAACCAAACAATCTTACCTTGCACTTTAAGAGCAGTTGGGGTTGTTAGAGTAACCTTAAAAGGACCCTCACGTCTGGGCTGGTCCCACTTTCTTTTGAACACTTTGACGTATACCCAGTCACCAGGCGTCACCTTTTGCAGTTGCGGCTGGATCTCTGCCTTCTCGATCCTCTGCTGCTGCTTTTGTCTGTTGAAAAACAACTTTATGTATTCGGGTTAAATGTTGCAAATAGGCCACCAATCCCCCATATGCATATGCTGAATCAGTATACACATTCAGACGCTTGCATTTTGCCAATAGGCAGACTGCTGTCAGTGCTTTGATTTCTGCCAGCTGTACAGAACAAGGTTGGGGGAGTTTCATTGTTTGTACCTCCATAAAGGTGTCATCAGGGTTCAATTGTATCACAGCATAGCCTGCATGGTTTCCTGTTGCATCTCTGAAACATGAGCCATCAACAAAATAAGTCAAATCCGCTGGTATTGGTTGGTTATACATGTCTTCCCTCAGTTTCATAAAAGCCTCTGCCTTTTGAACGCAGTCATGGGGTGTGCCTTCTTCAGGCAAGACCATGCGTGTTGCAGGATTAACTATATTGCAACGTTGGATAGTCAGTTCCAGTGCAGAGAGGATTACCTCATAGCCAGTTTTCCTTGCGTTAGAACAAAACGCGGACTTGTCAATAATGCATGTAATTGATGGGATGTATATAGAGTAACTGGATGTCCCATGGTAATAGAAGACGCTTTTTGAAACGCAAAGATGGCTGCGGCCAGTCCTTGGTAGCAGGGTGGTAACCCTACTTCAATATTGTCCAATTTGGTACTATAGTATGCCAATGGTTGCTTATCAGCTGGAGTGTCTTGCATCAATACTGCACATGCATAGCCCGATCTTTCTGCAACATACAGATGAAATGGTTTGCTATAGTCTGGGTTTCCGAGTGCTGGTGTTATGTATGTGGGGTTTTGGTCTGTTCTTTTGTGTGCCTGTGCCGTGGTGTTTTGTTTCCTTCTGCCTCCCGTGGGAGGTTCCTTCCTAGAGTGGAGAGGCGTTGTTTCCTGCTGACTGGAGGTTGACACACTGCTGCACCTCATTTCTCGTCATCACTCCTTTTAAGCTGGAGCAGGGCTTCACTTCGACGCTGGATTGTTCCACCTTCTTCAGTGGTAACTCTCTCGCTGCTGCGCTAACAGTCTTCTTGTGAAAACTCTTGCTAATAATCTCGTGTTTGTTCCTAGTGACTCTTGTGCTCTGTTGTCTTTCTGCTCCAGATACTCACCTGTGTACCGTACCGGATTGCTCCTCCAGCCAGAAACCTGCCAGCCACGCCGCTCTGCCTCCACTCCTCAACCTACCGGACAGCTTTTGGACTTACCTTTTGTTTTGTTCTAATTAAATCAACTTTAAACTGCCACCTGCCTCTGGTCTGCTTCTGGGTCCTCTTTCGCTCAAACAGAGACATAACAGCTGGAGCAGTCTGTAGGTCATGTTTAAGTGCTTGAAAGCTTTGTTCAGCGACATCAGTCCACTGTAGTGTGGCTGAGTTGTTTGTTTTTTCCTATGGCACAAATCAATCAATGCCCTCAAATGGGCAGCCTTTATAGCATAATCACAAATCCAAGCTCTGCTGTATCTAGCCATTCCCAGAAAAGACAGCATTTGTCCTACTTGTCTGTGGTTTTGGTATTTTGGTGATTGCCTCTATGTGAGAGGAGGCTATTCTTCTCCGATTACCACTAAGCTTTCTGCCTAGGTATATGCTACCTCATGCTGGCAGAACTGGAGTTTATCTTTACTAACTTTGTGTCCCCCCCTTGCTGTTAACACAGTAATAGAATAGAACCTTGTTCACACTGAGCTTTAGTAGGGCTGGCAAGCAAAATATCATCCATGTATTGAATGATGGTGCTTTGGACATTGAGATGGTACAAGTCTTCTGCCAAAACCCTATTAAATATTGATGGGCTTTCTACAAAACCCTGTGGCAAATGAGTGTAAGTGTACTGTTGGCCCTGAAATGTGAATGCAAATAAGTGCTGTGTAAGGGTACACTGAAGAATGCCGAACATACATCTATGACAGTATACCATCGGGTATCTGTTGGGATGTTTGACAAAAGTGTGTGAGGGTCTGGCACAATGGGAGGTTTTGCATCGATTATGGAGTTGACAATGCACAGGTCATGTACTAAACAATAATCTGGAGAATGTGGCTTTTGGATTGGATAAATTGGAGTGCTACAGGGGCTCTTGGTTTTAATTAAAACTCCTGCAGCCAACAAACCCTCAATTGTGGGCTTGATGCCTTCTACAGCCTGTTGCTTCAGTGGATATTGCTTTTTATAAGGCAATATAGTATTAGGTTTAAGTTTAATTCAGACAGGCTGTGTAGATTTCACTAACCCTATGTCTGTCTTGTGTTGTGACCATACTTGTGTAGGTACTTGTTTCAGTAGTTCTTCATGTTCTACTGTGAGTGGTAATTGTTTAGGAGTGTCGTTAGATGTCAAATCTTTTTCTGCCTGTCCCTCATCACTTGTGCTGAGTGATATTCTAATGTTTTGTTTGTCTGGGAATACATGCAAGCTTTTGTTCATAGTTCGTGCCATTCGTGCCATAGTGCCATTCAGGGACTTGCAACGCAGCTTTCACCATTGGCCTGAGGTTGTGAGATTCATGACCTTGTGCTGTTAAAGGAGTTATGTGAGGCGTAGAATTTGGGACTGAGAACCATGGTTGTAGTTCAGGTGGGAGTTGTATAGCTGCTGCAGCTCCTTGAGGAACAATGTATATGTCTTGGGCTTTTAAGTAATACAGTTTGTTGTTGATGATCTTCTGCCAACATTCCTCATAGTCCACATGTTCCTGTTGTTCATCATACATAAGGGTACAATGCAGGGGAAGACGTGGTTCTCCTGCTTCACTGAATTGGCTTTGCGCCCATATTTTCCATTGGGTCCATTCTTGTTTCAAATTGGATTTTTGCATCAACTGAATCCAATATACAGCTGACTTCTCCATTGTCGTTGTGTTCTGGGCCACTAAGGATGGCATCATGGTGGTAGGGGACATGAGGGGGGTGGTAGGGACATGAGGCCTGGTTGTGTGAGGGGGACAATTTGGGTCTTCCCAGAGAAACCTACAGTTTTCACTGATGAGCCCGAAAGGGGAAGGTGGGAGTCGGTACTCTTTATGGATGAATAGGTCGCTCCCGTGTCCACCATAAAGTCGTGGTCTCGAACTTGTATAGTAACAGTCACTGTGGGCTCATCATGTGGTTGTGATGAAACTGCTGGTGCCATTATTTCCCCCTCAGGCTTCTCTGGGCCTCCCTAAGGCCAGTATTTGGCAGGTCCATTCCATTGGGGACGACGAAACGGGCCTGTTCTGGGTCCCGTCTGTCCTCTGGGGCGGTTAGCATGTGGCTCAGGGTGTCCAACATGCACATGGATCATGGGTGGCAGTGGCGCTAGTGCAGTTCCTGCTTGATCTGTTGTTTGTGGAGCTGGTGCCTGGAACTGTGGCTGTTGTGGTGGTTGCATAACTGGGTTGTGGCTCTCGGTGGTGCTATTTGCATTCCATGCCAATAGAGCTCTAGCCGGTACCTTTCAACCTCCCGCACACGAGCTCAGGCTCCTTCCCCCCAGTGAGGTGACATTCCATGTCCCTATGGCCAGAGTTTTGGTCCGAGGATTGGGTCGTCGAGGCCCCCTTTGCCACAACTGCTACCCAAACCACATTGCACATTGCACATTGCCCCTCATGGACCTTCCTGCGGGTGGTGAGCCTACTGGAAGGCGGGCCCATGTCGCCATTTCGGGTGTTCGAGTCCAGCCACCAGGCGCTCACTCATGCGAACCCCATCCCCAGGCCTGGCTCCAGGGTGGGGCCCTGGTAACGCCTAATCCGGGCAATGTAACAGTCCTTGATGGTGTGGAATCCATGATGAGCTTGTGAACCGCTCTTAGTCTGGCCCGTCACCTAGGAGCCTGTTTGCCATGGGAGACCCTACAAGGGGTGTAATGCCCCTGACAACATAGCTCCTAGGATCATTCAGGGCACACAAAACCCCTCCACCACTGGATTAAGGTGGCGGTTCAAGGAGGGGTCTCAGTTTAATATCATTCCAAATTTGATTTTTTTTCCTTTTTTTTTTCTTTTAGGTTGAACGCATTTGTAGAAACCTCCTTGGGTTTTTACTATGGTTATGTGTGTCAATTGATGCCTTTTGTATGGATCAAATAAACAAGACTTATCATGCTAATTATTGTGCTTTAGAGATGCTGGTAAACATGATTTTTTTACTTTTAGAAAGACCTTGGCTAGCTGTTTCTCCTGTTTCCAGTCTTTATGCTAAGCTAAGCTGCTGGTAGTAGCTTCATATTTACTGTCCAGACATGTACAGTCAGATAAATGTCTTTCTCTGTCCCTGCCATCTCATTTGTGTCCAGTTTCCCTTTTCTTCGATCTTCTTTCCCCCTCTGCCTCACTGGCGTCTTGACTTGCATGCCATGTGCTTCGTGACCTGTGGATAAGAGAGTGAAAGTGACAGGGCGGGATGGCAACCGTCCCCAGAGGGACGTGATGTCCTTCTGCCTCGGCAGTGAGCAACGCCAGCCAGTCCTAAATGAAAGCCTCAGCCCAAACTCACCATGACAGAGAGGATGGAGTCTCAGCTAAACCCTGATGGCGACTGAACACTGCACCGGTCTGGTCTGGAGCGACGTTTACAGCAGTGCTGCACCAGTATGATGGGAAAAAGTACGTTCATCATCCGAAATATGTCAGAAATTCAAATCCATCCCTAAATAGAGAACATTATATAAAACTACTTTGATACTGCTGTATTCTCAACAGGTGCCACCAGCCTGGCTCTGAGCCACTGCCCAGTTGACTGTGGTGGGTGAGATAGAAGACAGCAGCAGCAAAGCCATCGGGTGTCATTATAAATCACTCATAGAGAAGTTTTACTGCCTCGTCTGCTGTAGTGCATATGCAGACGTGCTGGTAAACCTCAGAAGTCTGCCCTTTGATTGGAGAGAAAAAATGATGGGCCTCTTGGTTAATGGGGAAAGCAACCGTCGGAGGAAGCCTGTGTTTTTCTAACTCATCTGGCTTAGATTAGAGCACGCCTGCACTCCGCTGTCACAGTGAGAGTGGAGACGAGATAGAGGCATTTAGATATGAAGAGAGCAGAGAGGAGAGAGTGAGAAGGGAGGGGACAGAGGGGAAGGAGAGAGAGAGAGAGAGAGAGAGAGAGAGGAGCAGGGAGTAAAAAAACAATAATAAAGACAGAAAGCACCGAGGAAGAAGAAAAAGCATTTGAAGAGGGTTTTAGGATTTGCGATGAGCTCTGGCTCTGTCACCCCGAGTGCTTAGCACAAGTCAGAGGCATAAACCCTTTAGATAGGCCTTGTGTAACAATGGAGGGGGAAAAAGCTCTTAAGACGAGACCATGAATGAAAAGCACGGGGTCTGGGTTCAGGGAACACAGCCAAACACGACTGCTTGCCTCTGGCACGTACTTGCCTGCTAACTGAGAGCACATGCCTGGCACAGGAGGACAACTCACACCCTCCTCACCTTCGACACATCCTTCTGCCTCGACAACCCCTCCCCTCCTCCTCCTCTGATGCCCTCAACATGGCCCCCGAGACTCTTGACAGTCGCTCCCTTGCACTCTAAATAAAGGGAATAAAAGAAAAGTGAGGGTGTCCACATCACTCACTGCAGGTTAGTGGTGTTTACATGGTTTATCAGTTTCCACAGTGGAGTCACAAAAACAAGTTACAGACATGCTGGAACAACTTGTCTTGTCTGTTGGTGGCTGAGCAGAAAGCACTTTCAAAGGCTCTGAATTAGTTGCCTAATTTAGTGCTGGCACTTTTTTTTGCAGGCTTTATGTGCCTCTCTGCATGTTACTGCATCTGTAAATCAGTCATGGGGTTGAAGAGGTTTTTTTGCCTGCATGTTTTTTGTCTAATAAATGTGTGTGTTTATGTGTGCGTGAGTTAATCCAGGCTTTTAGACAGTGAGCTGAGGGGAGGGATTTGGGGTGTTTTGAGCCCGTCAGTCTTGTTTCAGCTTGTTGTGTATTCCTTCGTGCAGACAAGCTTTCTAGGTCAGGCCTAATTGACAACCTGTATTAATAACAGTGAGTGGCGTGAGTGAGTGTGTGTGTGTGTGTGTGTGTTTGTATACTTATTCCTGTCCTGGATTTTGCTGTCTCACTGTCCTCAGGCACAGCTGACACCCCCCACACCCTTCAAAAACACCCCACCCTCCTCTCCAGCTCCTGGGGGTTCTTGCTGTTTTTGGGGCTATCACTGGGACACGGGGGGGTTTGTGTGTGTGTGTGTGTGTGTGTGTGTGTGTGTGCGTTTGTGTGTATGGGAACGTCCTGCTGTCACTGCAGGGCAGGCTGGTCATCGTCCACACCCTCGTCTATTTTGTCTCTCCATGGGGTCTCTCTGTCGCTCCCTCTCTGTCTCTCCCACTCAAAGGGGAGTGGGGGATGGTGGGGGTCGCAGTCCGAACAAATAACATCACCACTAATGGGTAGACAGTACAAATCAGTGTCGAATGGCAGGCGAGTTTTCCGATGGGCACTGGAACTAAATATAAAGACAGTTTCATGTCCATACAGGCTCACTCGTGCCTACATTTCCAGCAGTGTGGACGACTGCAACTGCAATGTAGCCCCCCCATCCCAACCCCCACGCTCCCCCCAAAAAAGATGATCAGACTATTTCATCATATTCAGAATACTGCTGCCAGAGTTTTAACAAGAACCAAGAGACATCAACACATTTATTCTTGTTCATTAAGAAATATTTTCACTAGTTTTACTTGTTTCATATTTTCTTATCATTTCTATCAGTATTAATAATATTGCACTCACCTGGTAACTGGTTAGTCACTTTTATTTAGATGAGAAAACAAAGATGAACATTATTAACACAAATCTCCTGGTTCAGCTTTGATCTACTGTAATTGTGTGAATTTTCCTCTAAAAGGAGGGATTGTTACAGACATTGCAGGTGCTCTGCCCTTTGATTTTATGACCCAAATACAGTGATATAGATAATCTGGTTAAACAACCTGTTCATTGGCTGACTACTTGTCTGTCTTTCCCCAGTGGATTGCACTGCTGATGTCATTTTGTATTGTGTGTGATGTGGTTGTGATCCCAGATTTCAGAATTGCACAATCTTAAAATTAGACAACATGGCCAAGGCAGCTGTGTAAATAACACCCCAGTTGTGAGATGCGTTCATTTCAGAGCAGATCTTAAAATGTTAAATCTTTACTCTGCCTTCCATGTTGCTCACAGAACATATTTTAAAGAGCTGCTGCTAGTTTATAAATCACTTTGTTGGTTGCGGGCCAAAATACATTTCTAATTTGCCTGAAGAATATAAACCCCGCAGAGGCACTTTATATGTTGAGGAGGCAGTGAACTAGAAGAGCTTTTAAGTTTAAACCAAAAACAAAATGAAGCAGAACCTAGTTACAACACAACATACACACAACCAACCAAATTCCTAATGTTTAAATTTCTTTAACCACTAAGTAAAATGACATAGGGTCTATTTTATTGAATTGCTCTTCCCTTTCTGTGTTTTTCATTGCATCTCTCATCTTTTGTATGGTACTTTCATTTCCCTAGGTGTTACACAAATAAACAAACGTGAAAGTCTTTGATGACAGACCCTTGTCATTACAGAGGAACTCTCTCATCGTGGAGAAAATGACTAACTGTATGATGTAAACTCTCATCTCACAAACTTTTTTCATCAGGAAAAAAACTCATTTTTTCCAGCTCCGTCTTCTGGTGGAAGATATTTTCTCCACACAATGAGCAAACTTCCGTGTTAATCTTGCAGGACGTGCGTTGAGCCAGTGCATGCATGCATGCTGAATCTGGGAGTGAAAGCTGCGTTACCTTGAAAGCAGAAAGTCTGTAAGCTGTTCTCTGTGGAGCTCCTGCTGCTCGGCTTCCTAATCCCTCATGAAGCTGCTGTGTTCAACACATACTCCAATAACACTGCACTTCTGTTTTCTGACACACGCCTCAGCTTTATCTGTGCTTCCTGTCTTTCATTTGTTTCTCATCCGCGAGCTGTAGCCAGACAGACCCCCCCCCCATCGTCACTGCTCCCAGAGGAGATGTCAGTGCAGACAGAAATCATGTCCGTGATCACAAAACTTCAGTGCTTTGACAGGCCAAAGCTCAGAGCACCAGGAACATCATGTTTGTGTGTAAGCAAGATGGATGGAAAGCAGTGAAGTAAGGGTGAAATTATTTGTTTGTTTATATGAGTGAATGTGTTCTTATGTATAAAGATCCTTTCAGAATTCCCCCATCGAGTAACATCTGACAGCAGGAGAACAATAAATCTCTGGCTCCTTGTTAAGACAATATTTTGGACTTGAACTCCAGCACACATTGGTCTGTGGAATGTGAATGTGATAGCTTGTAATTCCTCACATCTGCTTTCTTCATAAGTGTCCACATCTTTATATGGTCAAAGTATGCTGTGGCTCCTGCTATTTGGTAACAATGTCTAGAAATGACCTGAGATCATCTGATCATGTCCATAAACACATTTTGACATCTGTGGTGTAGCCTATTCACAGAGGTAGCGTTGGAGCGTGTTGTACACACTCTCTCTTGCTAGAACTCATGTTTAAGTAACTACAAGTTAACATAAACATGCATACTGCTGCTGTAGAATACACAAAATTCATATTGTTTCCCTCTCTTTGTGAGAATCATGCTACTTTTGTCTGAGCAGACTGACAGGGCCAAGTCCTGCTTGGCTCGCTTGCCGAACTCTGTTGTCATGGCGACAGAGACGTCGTAGCAGTTGGAGTGCATCTTCCTCGAAAATAAGACCAGTAGCATTATGCATCTACTCGTGCTGCCTCTTAACTATTAATGGACATAAATATTTATATGGTTTGGAAGATATTTTCATGGTGGAGGAGAGCCAGTGGCCTGTGGCGAGCAGAGACATGAGCTGATGAAGTGGTCGATGTCATACATTTGTGACTATGTGCCCATGTGTGGTTGCACAACATGCGACTCTCAGCACCCTTTAATCTCTTATAAGAATAATAATGCAGTATGTTAATGTGACACAAAAACAGAGCTGTTAACATGTTTAGGGTTTAGGGTTCCTAGTCAGATAAATCAAGCATGTGACGATGTGACCTTAACTTATGTGAGAGGGATTTTTAACTATTGATTGACCCAACAATAGCCTATACTGTAGATTAACTGATAATGGACAAAATCATTAGTTAGTAATAGACACAGACTCAGAATGTTTTATAATTGTTATATTTGTCAATCAATGCAGCTTTATAGCATATTTAATAAAAGGAATATTCAGTTTAATATCAAGTTGTATGTTTAGCTTAGCTTATTATAAAGTCCAGAAAAAAAATTAAGACATAAGATTGCAATGTTTTCATTTTACCCTTTATTCATTTTTGTACAGATAAAAACGCCAAAATATAACGTGTTAATGTTTTAGTTTGAGATGTGTTTGTTCTGCAGGGTGGAACTTGTTGGATCTGTCCACATCTGTATGCTAAGTTAAGCTAACTCCCTCCTGACTCTAGCTGAATATTTATTGTACAGATATGAGAGTGGCATTCATTTTCAAAAAGAGAATCAGCCTATTCTCCAAAATGTTCAACAAACCTGGATGTTAAAGGAAAATTCTGACTTTGCTCACACTGACACTGTCAAAGCTGACAGAACAGTAGTGAATCTTTCATTCTGAGAGACTTTACAGAGTCTGGATACAGTCCAGTCACCTTGCAGAGTTGCTAAACCAAACAAGACGGCAGGAGATTCAATTAAATAAATACAGTTCGACCTAACTGCATTTGCTCTTCCTTTTGCCTTTCTTTCCTTTTCATAAATGGCACTCTGGCTACAAGGTCACCCTTTTACTTTAGTTTGATGTTTGAGATCTATATTTTATTGTCGTCTGTGCTGCCTGTGTTTCACACTCGTTGCCTGCCTCCTCCACTTCTCTCTCAAGCTTTGTTCTCTAACCACAGATCCTCTTTTGTCTCTTTCCACTTTCTTTTAAGATTCTCTTGAATCTAACATTATTTCTTGTAAAACTGTAGGATGGAGGCTCCTCCCTAAGGGCACCCACAGTGAGCTCAGTTTTATAGCAGATTAAATCATAAGTAGAGCCTGTGGAATCTACAGGGAGAGAAGAAAAATCCTCCTTTTTTATATTTCATTTGCATGCTCTCCTCATTTTCCTCCAGGCCTTTTGGTTAACGTGACCCACCTCCCATGGCTGTCTCGCAATCTATCCTCTCCATGAAGACTAATTTAAATGGCTTTGATAATCCGTTAGTACTACGAATTAAATAGCCATTAGAAGAGGGTTCACAGGGAATGAGGTGAACAGAGGATGTGGCCTCAGTGTCCTCTCCATTTTGCCTCCTTTTCTGCAGAATAGTGTTTTTCACTTATTTAAAGCATTAAATATAAACAAAAAGGAGCTCTGGCAAAAGGCTCCAATATTGTCTCATCATTCAAAGCTGGATTCAGTCTATTGTATAGTTAGTATTTATATTACCATTACCATTATATCACTGTTCCTCACTGGTCACTGGTACTTGGTGTCAAGTTAAAAGGTCTTTTTTTTAACACAACACCACAGTTTAGTATATGATATATATATATATATATATATATATATATATATATATATATATATATATAATAAAAGGTCTTTTTTAACACAACAACACCACAGTCATGATTATATATATATATATATGTATGTATGTATATATATATATATATATATTTTTTTTTTTTGCCCACATTGTTAACATCTTTAAGGATTGCATAAAGTCATTTTTTGTCATCTCTTTCTCTAAACTTTTCCCTGACACAAAACTGCTCTGACACCCTTATTAAGTCTAAGAGGAAATCCATATTTTCAACTTCCATTCAAATTGATTCATGAATTCATGAATCAGTTCATTTCATGAATAACTTCTAATACCTTTGCGGCAATCTGCAGATAAATTTTGCCCTCCATAATTACATTCAATTATACTTCCCATTTTTCTTTCACATGGAAAAAGCTTCTTTTGCCATGTCACCTAATAAAATTTTATAGCTATGGAAAAAAATTGCTTTAACTAGATCTGATACTCAGCTGGAAATATTTTATTCTCTGTGTTGTAGAGAATGCAGAGATTGATAACACTGTTAAATTTGTCCAATGGTAAATGTGAGGCTATCACGAGCACATCCAGGACAGATGTTTCCAGACTTTGTGCTAAGCTAAGCTAACTGGCTTCTGGAGGTAGCTTCATATTTTCTGTACAGATACAAGAGTGATATCAATCTCCTTATTTCACTGCTACCAAGTAAAAGAATAAGTGCTAAGTAAAAGAATAAGTGCTTTCCCACAATATCAAACTATTCCTTTGATAAACAGCTGTTAAAATGCATCATGACTTAGTGCCTTATCTGGACACTAGCAATCAGGTCAGGTCACTAGAAAACAATGCACATTGGTTTTAGACTAGATCAGGCCTTTCCCTACCTGCCATTAAAGAACTATCCCACTTATTGTAAAACAGAGGATGTCTTCCATGTCCACTTTGTCCTATCCTACTGCTTAAACTCCTCTATGTAAATGAAAAACAAAAGTCGCTGTAGTCATAATATCTTTTTCAGATTCAGATTCAGATTTCCTTTATTAGTCCCACAGCGGGGAAATTCACAATATAACAGCAGCGAGACACACAGTAAGAGTAGTTTGAGTCTCGGGTGGTATCTTTTGACCACTGTTGGCCAAAAAAAAACCCCCCAAAAAAAGCAGTAATTTTTCCTAGTCCACCAGTACTGTACAGTTTATCACATCCCTGCCAGGAGAGAGGAAAACGCTCTCATTATTAAACAAGGCCCTCCGGCACTGAACATCTGCATTGTTAGCGGTAATTAACAATGCACTTTCCTTCAGGATAAACAGTTTATATAAAGAAACGGAAAGAGGCCGAGTTGGAAGCTCTTGACAGGAGTTGAGCGGTCGCAGCAGATTTACAACGAGGCTTTCTGTAAAGCTCAAACGAGAAAAACTGATGGAGGGGGCTTTTTATATAAGCCATATTCCCTAAATCAACATCTCACGTGAAAGTTTCATGTATCTGTCAGTTTCTGAGTGGTATCGCGGAGTCAGAGCAAATTGAACATTCATCCTGAGGGATTATAAATATCGCATCAAAGAATCAGATCCCTTTCTACTGAGAATACACTGCCAACTTACAAAGACATCAATTCTCCCCTGATGGACTGAGGAATCTGGGATTTATGATTTAAAAATTAGCTTCTATAAGAAACTGCCTGCTGGGTTTTGACACAAAGAGGAAAATAAGAGCCAACCTGTGCTGCTTTGCTTTTTCCATTTCCTTTTTTTCCCCTCATTGCTTTCCCTTTTTATTAACTACTCCGTCTCAGATGGTATGTGACATGTTTGCCATTTATTCCTTGATGCCGCAACAGATGGATCTTGGAGCAGGGCTTTGATGTGACAATATTTCACAGCTGATACTGTGAGTTCATTGGCTGAGCTGTGACTCACCGCTGATGGAGGTTAAATGTTCTGTCTGACTCCCCACCTTCACCTTGTCTTGTCCTTGTACAAAAATAATTACACCAGTGTGCCAAAGTTTCTCATGATAGGCCATTCCAATCAATCACCTGGGCTATCTCTGGACACTGATCACATCCTCAAATAATGAGACTGAGATCCATTAAATGAATGTGTCACATCACTCAGACATGATGGGGGTCATTTTTGCCCTGGCAGACAAATAACTGTCCATTTCTTGTCCATCAATCTGCTTCCTTTGATAGAATTCTTGGTGACTTTTTCAGCCAAAGTAGGTGACCAAGCCATGATTACGATCTTCTTTTCAGTTTTCATTTCAGTAATCTTAAAGTATTTTACCTATTAATTAATTAAATCCTGACAGAAATATCTGTTTCTTTAGCTGCTAAATGCTCCCTTATATTAACAAGCTATAATTCTGCCTGCTGTTAGGTACCTGAGCAGGTAACATACAGAGGGAGTTTAGAGCGAAGATGTAACAAACAGTGATGTAGACCTGAAGAGTTCAGAGTCCAGTGTTAGCTACCTATGGATTCATCACTGCTGGCGACCCCCTTCCTATTAACAAAGACATTTGACTAAATTTTAATATATAAAATGAAAATAATAGCAGTTTTGAACAAACAATAAAATGATGAAGACAGTACTAACAATTTGCAGTCTGTTGATCAAGTGTAGATGTTTCCAGATTTCAGTTTAGTCTGAATTTGAAAGCCTGTTGTTTTTGTTTTTGCTTTTTTTCTGTGTCAACATTTCCAGCTGAATCCAGACGGCACAATAATACTGAAGGCTGCTTTTTAAGGGAACGTTTGTGGTTGCAGGGGTTTTCAAGAGATGAAAGCCGGTGCTGCTGACCTTGTGTGACCATTAGGGGCTCGTGGTGGAGACCACTTATATTAAGCTCTGTATGCAAGGGAAATGCAGTGCTTATATTGCTGTAAGATCACCAGTCACCTTATATGCATCTTCTAGTGTTTTAATTTTGCAGCTCAGGGGTTTCAAGATAATTTAAACGTATTGTCTTGTGAACAAAAAAAATCCAAGTGAAAGATAAAAAACTCACGGTGTCTTTTTAATCATGACATCACCTGTTCTCAAGCCTGGGCTGTTTATTCATTTATCCATGGAAACAGGAGCAAAATAAACAAGCATTCAGCACAATAGGTCTTGTTTTGGGCACAGATTTCTGGGCATTCCCTGTTTTATGTGTTTGTCAATGGAAGCATGGCTGCACACCTCCCGTGCATGTAGAAACAGCTTAGCAAACACTGCCGTCATGGGAAGAGCACCTGATTTGGGTTTTATGATCTGAAATGAAATTATGCGTGCGAGTTCTGGCACCTTGAACTTGTTTGAGCAATTTTCATTTTTCTCAGGGAGTTGTGTTTACATCCATATCTGATGACATCTGGCGTGTGATGAGGAAAAGATCTTTTGTGTGCTCACATGTCTGTTCAGAGTATTGGACAGGTGTTTCCAACGAGCAGGCCTGTTCTCCTTATTGGCCATACTGTGCACACACACTGGTAAGTCCCTGATGGCTGTCCTCAGGCCTGGTGAATCTCACACAGAGCAGACAGTAATGAGAAAAAGGATAACTGTGTTCCATCAACAGCTGAGCCCTGCAGCTCCTGTCAGCATTAAATGCACAGATATAGCCGCTGGCCATGCAGTTGCTAAGGAAGTGTTGGTATCCAAGCAAGAGTTGGCAGGAAAACATCCCCAAACTTGATTCAAGAGATTGGATGCTGCTGGAGTTGATTTTAAGCTGCATCCATATTTCATTTATGTATACTAGTTCTCTGAAGGGGAGGTGGAAAATTACCTGGGCATCTGTAAAAAAGCTGCGGCGTAAAAATTAGCAGGTCCAAAATAAACTCTGGGAACGTCATTATCGGCTTGAGGACATGAAAAAACAGTGTTAGTGGTGGGATAGGACAGTAGCAAGAGTTATGGTTCTGAAAGCCCCCAGCTCAAACTGTATTAACAGGTCTCCACATTAATCTTGGGCAGCGGAGTCTCCAACAGGCCAGAGGGAGAAAAAAAAAATAGTGGCCACCATGACAGTGTTGTTTCCACACCAGGTTGCTGCTCTCCAATCATAAGCTCTAGAAACCAGACATCCAGGCCTCCTCAGACATGCCACCAAAGTACACTGTAAAACACCATGCAGGGACACAGACGTTAAATGGTGATTGATATGATTTTTCCAAGCATGCACATTTAATGCTTTAGAGAAAATAAACCAATGTGTTGTTTTACAAAGTTTTAAATCAAGTTTTGTTCACTCAGTAAAAAGGTGTTTGTCATGGTTCTACTTTAGGAGCACTTTTTTTTTCTTTTTCTATTTTATTTTGGGTTTTTTTCTTTCTTTTTGTGAGGGGATATTTTGAGACGCCCTTGAAGACATGTTACATCTCAAAGGGTTTATCCTGATACAGACCCTTTTTTATCTTTCTTCTTTAGGCAGAATTAATACAGCATGTTTTGCTCACTAATATATATGAACTGAACTCTGTTTATTGTTCAACTGGATAACAACCATACCGAACTAGGCTTTCTTACTCCAATACTTCATTGATCAGTTTGTTCTCTGCTGGTGAAGAGTTGTTTAATTCATATATTCAGTAAAATTAGCTTTTATATTTTTTGCTGCACTGTGATTATTGTGGTTGCCATGGTCACAAAGCAAGCTGTAGCAGGTTGAAAAAAATTGACCCATCAGCTCTGACAGCAGCTCCAAATAGCTGTCCACGTTCAGAAGAGCGGCAGCTGCCCATCTCTCACCTTACCTGTCGTCATGTTGGAAGCAATGGATACGGCAGCTGAAACAGCCTGAGAGCACCAGTTGAGAGCCTAGCAACCTACTTGAGACATTATGGGGGATTCGGTGGCTTTTGCAGTCTCTTATTAAGCTTTTAACTAGGATGAAATGTACTTCAATTCACAGCTGAATTAACAATGGGGCTTCACAAGCAGCTCCACTGGTAAAAGCTGCTGATTTGTTCAGTGATATAGGTAACTGAGTTTAGTCCGGTTCAACAATTTGTTTTTTAAGACTCCTTTGAACATCTGCTGACTCTATCGTTTATGTTTTTAATTCTAACCTGCTTACAATATTTTACAGTGCACTGGGCCACAGCATCTCAATCCACAAATCATAAATCAATTACATTTTTTTTTGTATATCCCACAGTTCCACCTTCCAAGACTCCCAGACCAGATAAATGTGTCTGGGCTAGACCAATAACCACAGAGCTCCATACTTGAGCTGCACACATGACCACAGTCCCCTGACAGAGTGGCTCAGACCTGCTTGAATTGAACTAAACAGTGATGTGCACACCTACATCAAGCGAGTGAATATTAGAAATAAATCAGACAGAGTTAAAAACAGGTGCTCCATCTCAGGTAAATGAAATCCCCAATGAAACGGAGGAGGAGAGAAATTCTGTGTGACAGACAAATGGATCGCTCGCCCTCGGTGAATCAGATTTCTGGAGGAGGAGGGGAGGCGGCTGTGGCTCCCCCCTGGCCTACTTTCCTCCCTTCACCAGCCAGTTCATCCTCCTGGGATCAGTGGAGGTACAGTATATGGAGGGAATTCAGCCATGCTTGGCCTGTCACCGCAAGACAGCAAAGGAATGGCTGCATTCGAGGGGGTGGAAGGGGGCGAGAGTCAGTCAGCACACTTACTGTACAGAAAGAGGGAACAAGGGCAAAAGTGGTCCAGTCATTCCTTGTTTCCATCTTTACACTTTCCATTTCCTCTCGCTCCGCAACCCCCCTGCCTCGTGTGTGTTTTTTTTTTCTCTGCTCGGCTGAGCTCAGACCCAGCAGATGTTTCTGTTGTGTGAATTGCTGAAAGAAGAGGTGTATGAAATGTCTGGGCAGATTGACATACATCTCCCTGCTCTTCCCTCACTTTCCCTCCCACTTTTCCTCCCTCGCACTCTCTCATATCCTCGGGCTCCTGTCACTGACTGAGCAGGCAGACATCCATAATTATTAAGGTGGAGGAAAGTCACTTTCGATTGCCTACAGGTGTTTTTTTAATGCAGAGGAATGCACAAATGGAACACAGTATAGAGTCTCAACACAGAAAGCAGAAAACAGAAAGACTCATCTAAAAGCTTTCTAATTTCAGATTCAGAGTATTAATACTCCTAATTTTTTACGCCTTTATGCATCTTCCTACAGATTTGTCCAATTACTCCTTCTAAACAACGTTGGGGGCTTGTTGCTAGGTGACAGCCAGGTAACACACACCATAACCGCAGGAGTTAAGATGAAGGTGTTTCCAAATAAAGATGATTCATTATCTTCCAAGAGTGAAACTGTCATTTCCATTGTCACCTTCCCCTACCTCTCCTCCGTCAGCTTGGCTATGTGACAGACGCAGTCAGGCTCACTAAGCCAGATGGAGATGCATGAATTCACAGATGATTTCATGTGAAAGCACACTGATTTTGAATGGTGTCGCACACAAATCGTGGAGGGGGGTGTTTGCCACTTGTCTCGTGAGGATGGTTTCTGCTCAAGTTTCTAGGTTAAGGATGAACTACTCTCCAAAAGTTAAATTCTGGAAAACCAAATTATGGCTCAGACAATGTGATGGAAAAATTAAGCCTGTTCAGTGGAAGAGTGACTGAATGTGTGTGATTCCCCTAAAGAGCATCCAAAAGATGAGACTTGCCCGTCTACGCGCCGTCTCACAGTTTGATCCTGGTCGTGGAGTCATAGACAGGGCAGGAAGCCGTGAGGCATGGCATGCTTCCCCTGGGTGCTGGCTGATGCCCCCTGACAGATTGAGGCTGCAAGGGTGTGCTCGGCAGTTTCGTGTGTGCCTCTGTGTTTATGTATCTCTGTTCATGTTTTAGGGATGTTACATTTATTAGAATAATGGGAGACAAACCGCACAGTTGGGGACAAGACCTCCATGGCTTTGTTTGTTTGTTCCAGCAAATGGAATAAAAAGCTTAAAAGAAATGAATCATAAAAGCAATCATCAGTGTTTTGTGACTCATCCTCCTACTGTGATTTTTCCTCCATTTATTTTTTTTTAAAGTGCTCAAATAACTTTTTAATTGCCTTTTTGTGAGTCTGATGTGAGCAGTTTATGCTCCCGACGCCTGCTGTAAATGTACATCTAAAAGGAACAGCTTGACTTGGAACTGTAAGGAAAAAAAGTTGTGGTTTAATGGGGGGTTATGTGCTGGACCTATTTCTTGCCAAATAATGGTCATCACCATGAGGTTGCCAAGCAACCAGTGGAGGCTCCAATAAGTCACTGCATCTGCCTGTGTGTCTCCAAGAAATAACATCCAGCATGTAAAACCACATCTTGTCATTTTCACATTTTAGTTGTGTATGAATTAAACAAATAAGAAACATCTTGGACTTTCCAACTGTAGAGAGCCAGGCTAGCTGTCCCCCCTGCTTTAGTTCTGTATAAGCTAAGCTAAGCTAATTGCCTCCTGGCTCTGGTTACATATTTTACATTAGAACTGAAACAACTAGTTGATTGATTGAAAATGAAGCTATCTTGGTAATCATTTTTTGTGCAAAAATACCAAACTTTCACTCATTTCAGAATCTCCAATGAGACTATTTGTTGCTTTTCACTGTCATTTAAAATAAATGATTGTAAATTGAATATTTCTTGGTTGTGGACTGTTGTTCAGACAAACCTGACAGGCTGCGGATAATTAATCAGGGCTCTGAGAAACTGAGACAGTTTTCATAACTATTGTCTGACATTTTTAGACTAAATGATGAACTCGTTAGTCGAAAATATGATTAGATGATGAGTGGATCATGTAAATGATGTTTGTTGCATATGTACTTAGACATGAAATTGGTACCAGTCTTCTCTTCTAAATCTAGGAAGACAGTAAACCAGTGCATTTCCCAAAATCCCAAATCTATTCTTTTACACTACACACTGTCAGTGTCAAAAAATGAAGCTGGAGTGTTGCAATGGAAAAGAGCTTTTCTGTCATTTAAAACCTGCACATCATAAACCATGTTTCAGCATAGGGAAGAGTCTGTTTTATCTGTATGCAACAACTACAGAATGTTACAATTACATCCTGTGTTTACAAGAACTCAATATTTACATATTAAAAACATTTAAAGACAAAGCCATCCAGCATCACATTACCATGAAATTCTATATTAAATTACTCCTATGCCATTGCCGGGGGAAATTCCTTAAGACTGCATCCCCTGTGTGCATCTGTGGGTGTGTGCGTGTGTGTGTCACTGCACAACAATGAGGCCTACTTTGTGAGAGCTTGTGAAGCATGTCCACAGCCTGTTTAATGAGATAGCATGCGGTATGATGCTATGTGTGTGAAATTGAAGCGCGGGCTGTGTAAATTGAATTAAATGGGTTTGTGTGCGATAAGAATGAGCATGTGAGGAACGGCCTGTGAGCCAGCTAGCATAGTCCGCCTATCAGTATGTAGTGTATGTATGTGTGTGTGTGTGTGTGTGTGTGTGTGATTAACACAGTGTGTGTGTGTGTGCACAGTTAACACAGACACAAGGTACATTTTATTGCCAGCAGCTCGAATGTAGGAGGAACAAGTAGACAGTACACAAAATCATGCCAAAAAAAAATGGGTTTCAAATTTTTTTCTGCACACGTAACAAACAGCATGCAATCCAAATCCCCATGGTTTAACATCCTCATGGCTTCACTGGAAGCTTTCGCCGAAAATGAACTGCCCGACTTGTCCCCTGCAGTGGCGAAACCTTGCATCGCCTCATCTGAGTCACCTCAAATGTCATTGGTTAAAGTTTGGAGAGTAAACGGCATTCCACATTTTCTTTTGTCGCCACTTTTATAAAATCCTTCTTAAGATCTGAGTCACTTTAAAATGTCTCCTTGAATTGCTGCAGAGTGACTTAGACCATCCCTGAGAGACTGTAAACTGTTTTTTGGAGCTGTGTACTTGACTGGCGAGCTGCATCCCGAGGGCCACAGATCACTACATGTGTGGATCAATCACTGATTAGCTAAGGAAAACAAATAATCCCTGAGCCAAACTGTGTCAGGGCCTGAGGAGAGGACTTCTCCCAAACACCAGTGATCCAAGTGAGCGCTCAAAGGCAGGGGGAGGAGGCGGTTTAGTCAGTGATTCACCTCAGCCTTTCTTTACTCTCTGAGCCCTCTGAAAATACCCAAGGAGCCAAAAAGAAAATACCTCACAGCTGTTCACTCTGCAGCCAAGCCGTTCCTATGATACTCCTCTTACACAGGCGGAGGAGGCCCTGCGTCTGAACCAAGCTCCTGACGAATCTCTGCGTCCAACCTCTCCATAAGCTGCTCTCTGCCTTGTTTTAGACGTCGCTTTAAGCCGCTGGTTGTCACGTATTCTCGACTTCAGAAACGCTCTTAAAATTTCAGAATTCCTCAGGGCCAATAAGAAGGGGATCATAAGAAAACACAATGAGGCTGGGGGTTGGAAGTATCACGTATGCCACCGGGAATGTCAGTGTCACGACCTTAGCGGAGAAGGCAAAAAAATCAGTCTCTGGAGCGCTTATCTTGCTCTCCATCTGTAGTGGATTTTGTGACACGAGAAGCACAGAGGGATAGAAAACACTTCAGAACCCCCCCCCCTCCCTCAACCCCTCCAAAACCCAAAACAAAAGCACTCCTCGTGTTTTCTGGCTGTGAAAGAGGCACACAGCATGAATAATTAACAAGGGACAAACAATAACTATCAGACGCCTATCTCGGAGTTGTCACTTATCTCTCGATGGGATCAAAAACAGGGTTGAGTGCATCTCACAAGAAAGCAATACACATTACTCCCACAAAGATAATTTTACTTTACCCCATAGGATACTCTCCAGGAGCTGTAATTTGTTGTGTTCTGTGTGGCAACTTTCTTTTCACCAACTTTTTTATTACTTCCTCCACAAGTGACGGCTGCATCTCGGCTGATCTGTTTAAACAAGACTTTCACGTCCAGCATGTCTGTGTGTGCGAAAGATCATCAGGATAAACAAACAAGTCCTATACTTCCAAAGAAAAGACATTTCCCAACTAAGACTAACAAGAAGCTGTGGGGAAAGATAAGAGCCACATGACAAAAATGTGAGCGCTGAGATCAGTATCTGAGATTGGTCTTAAAACGAGTCTGAATTCAAAGGTGTCGGCTCATATAATTTTTATTCTGCTGCTAGAGTTAGAGGTTAATTTTTAATTTTAGAATTTAATTTTTAATTTTTTATTTTAAAAGGCAAAATTAGCCTCCTAATTTTGGTTTTTCTTCCCCCTAACACTCGGCATCCTGACATTAAAGCAGCACTTTTGGGAATAAGCATATTCTCCTTCTCGCCCTGAATTAGAGGAGAGCATCAACACTTTCATACTGTCATATTCAAATGTGAGACCACAGCTGGTAGCGTAGCTTAGCTAAGCACAAAGCACAAAGGCTGGGGGGGGGGGCATCCACCTGGAATCAATGCTACCAGCCTCTGAAGCCCACTCATGGAGATGTTACATCTTATTACTTTAGTGTTTTGCATCAACTAATTAAAGGCTCTGCTGCAACCTCACAGCTGACAACTTCAGGAAGTTAATTCTCCAAGCAATAAAAAAGTCATGAGTGAACCCTAGTAAAACTAAGAAAATGTCAGTTTTTCACACTTTGGTTTTAATTAGTGAGCTTCAGACCTGCCCGTAGATAGATAGATAGATAGATAGATAGATAGATAGATAGATAGATAGATAGATAGATAGATAGATAGATAGATAGATAGATAGATAGATAGATAGATAGATAGATAGATAGATAGATAGATAGATAGATGAATGAGATAGATAAAGATAGATTAAACGACTTGGTTAGTTGCTCTCAGCCTTTATGTCATATTATTTTTTTTTATTCTAAGCTCTGTTAACATAACAGGCTGCTTTTAAATGACACATATTATCTACGTGAATGAGAGTCTTTTCCAGGAATGCTGCTCTCCCTCAGTCTGACACTTTAACGTGGCTTTACAGTGACTTAAGTTCACTACAGAGGCATTACATCTCGCTGCTGTTGATGCAGATGGCAAAAAAAAAAAAATCTGGGTCTCTCAGTCCAACAAATGGAAGTCGGAGGGGTGTAAGTGGGGAAGGTAAACCGGGGGCGTGTGCCGGAGCGCAGTCTCCGCCCTCCGGAGCAGAGCAGGCTTGCCGGATGAGCCGCTCGGCTTTCAGTGACTTCAGCAAAGTGTCTGCATACCGATCCCCCCTCAACGCTGCATTGCTGGTTCAGAACTGGGACCCGCAGATCTCGGAGCGCTGGATTTTTTACTACAGCAGGGACAGCTCCAGGGCGCAGATCACCTCCCAGCTGATCTGTCTTTTTCTTCTTCTTCTCATTGTTGTTGGTTTATTTGAGCCTCCAGCAGAAGCAGGCTGCTCCTGTTTTAAGTGACATTTTACGCAGGGAGACGTGTTGACTGACCCAGGCACCGAGCTGCGCTTTGAGGTAAGAAAAAGCTTCGCAAAAAAAAAAGAGAGAGAGAAAAAGTGTCTCTAAGTTATAATGTTGCTGAAAGGAAAAGATGAAACGATCCCATGTATCGCTTGTTTTCGTCGGACGGGCTCCTCGTTTCCAGCAGCGTTTGGTTTCTGCTCACTTTTGTTGGTGCAACTTGCGTTTTCTCCCCCCGGATGAGCCAAATGAACCGATGGAGAAGAAAAATCTCATCTTCTGCTAATTGCCTGAAAGCCTTTTATCCTCTTAATCCACGTAGGGTTGATGTAATCTCGTGTCCGCGCGGTGTTTTTTTTTTGGTCTTTGTAAGAATAAAAGACTCAGAATAACCCTTTTAACAGTCTGTGAAATGTGGTTTGATGTGCACTCCTCAGATAATAGTAGGTTACAGCATGAGAAACCTGACATCGGGGGGAATCCGGAGCGATGGGTGTCAGTCTCCAAGCTGGCATCCTTCCCACGGGGGTCCAGCCCGCGACCGTGGGAGGAGGCTGTCTGCGGGGTCACCAGATGGATGTCTCCTCCTGACGGCGCTACCTTTGCTGCAGGGCAGGAGTTCACTGTCAGTTTGCGTTAATCACAGGGATGCATCACCCAGAAAGAAAAAAAAAACCACCACATCATCCACCTAACCTCCGTCTGATCTCCACTGGAGCAAACATGACACATTCAGGAGGAGACAAAGAAAACTTGATGCTCTGTTGCCAGGCTTTATTGTAAGAAAGTGTGCGAGTTGGTCCAGGGTGGCTTCATCAGTGGTTCGCTCAAAAGTTTGGATGTCTGGCAAAAGTGCACATTGAGAG
This sequence comes from Scortum barcoo, assembly GCA_023238725.1. Lineage (NCBI taxonomy): Eukaryota > Metazoa > Chordata > Actinopteri > Centrarchiformes > Terapontidae > Scortum > Scortum barcoo. Next base: position 11,198,219 of record CM041536.1, read on the forward strand.
CGAGAAGTTTCTGCAAGCCTCAAACATTTGTCTAGTTGCAGTAACAGCAGGTCATAATCACATTTCACCCGAGGAGATTTGCTCCGAGGGGGCCATTAAGGCATACCAGTGTCTAGGTGAGTGTGCTACGCTGATTTTTCTTGCCTCAAGTTAAAGTCACAACCACTCGCCCTGGTCCCCCTCCAACGCCGGAGGTTTTGCACAGTGTGTCAGGAAAGGAGAGGAGAATCATATTAGGCGGCAGCAGCTTGGACAGACTGATAAATCAGCTCCTGTCCCGATTGATGAGCTGGGCCACCATACTGCTGCATCATGTAAAGATCTCTGTCTCTTTTTGCTCCACTCCACATCCTCTTTTTTTCTCCTTCCAAAACTAAATGATGGGGAGTTCACAATTTGTAGAGAGAAACTGGAAACAGAGACGTGTTTGTTCGCCATGTTGTGGGTGAAAATTTTCCTTGTCAAAGAGAGGCGGGGGGGGGAGAAAAAGAAACAGTAGTATTGATGCTTTTGGAGCAGCTGCCAACACGGATGACTAAACTCTGCCTGAAGCCTTTCTCTCTTCTGCTTGATTCACGTCAGTGTTGGGAAATAGTTTTGTTGCTCAGATGCACAAGTGATGTCTGCAGGATAAGAACAAATGTAAACAACAGGGTCTGTAAACCTACAGTGTAATTTACACGGGGAATAAAGGTTACGAGCAACAATGCAGAGAATAGCAATTAGGAGGGAGCATGTTTGAGTGGATTCAAATCTCCTCCGAGCCAAGCTGGTATTTATTCCGCCTACAGACGCAGAGCACCTGGTGTGAGACTTGCCACTGGTGATCAGTGCACTCATTTTAACAGTGCCTCCTATAATGTGTTGCTCTTAATCACACATTTGCGGTGCCAGCAATGGAATGAACAGCAAAAACAAATGAACAGGAACGGAAGTGTGAGATGGAGACAGCGCGTGTGTCTGTGTGTGACAAGTTCGCTGCTCCTCTGCCACCCAGTCCTTGGCGGAGATGGAAAAGTGTGAATTGCAGTGTATGGCAGCTCCTGCTGAGAGGGACGGGGTAACTGACTTGATGCCGCCTGGCCTGGCAGAGCACCGCTCATTAAAGGCTCGAAATTAATCAATCTGCGCTTCCACATGGTTGGGTGCCTCCGATTTCTGTCTCTCCCCTCCATTCGCTCTCAGGCTTTGCACTCTGTCTCTCTTTTCTTTAATGTCGACTGATGTGCCTGCAAATGAGGCTGCTGCCTTTTTAGCCAGACATTTGATCGCTGGCCCTGATTTCACATCCCCGATTTCATCCCTACCCCAACACAACCTCCTTCCACCTCCTCTATCTGTCTCCCTCTGTATCATCTCATCCATTATCCTTTCTTCCTCATCTTCCCTTTCTTCACCTCCTGTCCACCACCCTCATCCAGCCTGCAAAGCACGCCTGTATCTATATCGATGGGTTCAGTGCAGCAAGGCAGAGGGAAAACGAGGCTGGGTCATCACTCCACACTCGCTTTCCCCTGTATCAGCCCCACTACAGCAGCAGCGGTCCGTAGAGAGCCCGGAACTAAATGGAGTATCTATTGGCTCAATGAGAAAATTGCTTTTTTCGATTGCTAGAGGACCCTTCATTTAATGTGTGTGATGCAGAGGCCTCAGCCAGTAATGGGTTCAGCATCTTTGTTGTCAGGAGACATGAGAAAATGAAATTTGCTTTTCAGCTGGCAGAAATAATTTACTCTTGGAAAGGTGTATTTTTCATCAGCTGTTTAAAAGCCATGAAGGTGTGTGTGTGTGTGTGTTATGATATACACTTTGTTTCTGTGAGCGCCGAATGTCCAAACCCTGTGTGTTGATGTCGTCCTCTGAAGGCGGTTTTAGTAAAAGGTCATGTCATATCAAGCCTCTGCTTCCTACAGCTGGATTTTAAGCTGTTCATTAATGGTTTATGTTGTGACTACAAAGGCTATGCACACCATAGCTGACATCCTCAAAAATATAACAACAATTTGGGGCTCCTTTATCAAAATAATGCGTTTTGTGCATGGCTGATTTGTAAAAGTTGCTGATATTGATGAAAGAAAAATGTGGGATGACCACTTGAAGATCATGGCACACGCACAAAGCATGTCACTTTTCACATGGCACAATAACTCTCTTTTTTTCTGGAAATTGGCTCAATTTGAAAGTAGACTTGTGACTCAGTCAGCTTGGGGTAATTATTTTTTCTCTCTCAAGTTTTTAATGCCCCACTGCAATGACTACAATGACTGCACAGAATAGTCTCATTTTCAGTAATGAGATAAGGTGGACCTTTTACAATTACATTATCGTGTGTTATTGACTATTTATTAATTGGTTGCTGCTTTTAAATGCTTAACAAGGTTAGATTAAAATAAAATTCTACCTCTGAAACTATAAATGAAAACCTATGCTGTGGGTATTTATGGTGGAGCCCCTGTTACCCTCATGTGTCAAGTATAAACCAGCTTTAGATCAGCTTCAGATTAGCGTTCTTGCATGAGCACAAGAGAGGATGCTGTCTAATCCAGCAATATTCACACATTCACGCATTCCTTTGGCTTTTGCGTGTCTCTGCATGGGCCAGGAAGTAGTATGACCTAAGCGTGGGGCAGCTGGCAGCCCCGGAGTTCACCGAGAGCAGGATGCTGAGGGGCCTCTCTCCGCTGACACTTCCTTTTTATCAGGAGGAAGCAGGCTGGCTGTTTGTGCTCAACCCAAGAATTCTTTGTGCTTATCTTGCGTTCACCCTATTTCCCCCTATAATGGCTGTGCTGAGCAGGTAATGAGGTAAAAGGTATGTATTTGACAAGCTGGGTGCTGCAGATAGCGGGCTCTCCAACGGGCTCACGGCTTGGTAGGCGCTTAGTTGAGGGTACACTCAGCCTCGTCTCGGGCTGTTCAAATATCATCTATCTCGAAATCCCCCCCAGCCATCTTTCCCCTCCGCATAATGTTTTTCAGAACTAATAAACCATGTCGCTCAGGTGTCCATTAAAGGCTGCTGGTGAGGAGCCGCTGGTCATTACATACAGAGTGAAGACACTCAGTAAATCCCTGTGCCTTTGCCGGAAGGTTTCCTCAGCACCTTGCGCTCTTTTCATCCCTCAGATGTTGTCAAAGCTCAGAGAGGGGTTTATGCTGGCCGGGGAGTCTGGCACTGATAGGTATGTGACACGGGGCTACGGTGTGGAGAGATTACCTGCCTGGCTTTAGAGAGACTGGAGCACAACTCTGATCCACTGAATGATGTCGAAGTTTAAGCACTTTTCTGCCTGAAAGAACAGCAAACAAAAGAAACGGCAGAGCTCCACACAGCGTGCTTTGCGTCCATAAAATGGGACGTGTTTGTGTTTTTTTTTTTTGTTCGCCAGATGAACAACCACTTCTTTGCCAAGTTCACACAATAGTGCTCGGTTGATTCACATCGGGCGAGGAGGAAGCTGGGTGCTAAGCAAGTAGCACCAGGGAGGAAGAGTTCATTTCATGGACGCGTGATTGTTTCCCACACTCACAGCTTAACACTGGAGCTTTTCATTGAAGACTAGCTTCTTGTTTTGCTTTTTATTCTAAATTTCTTGGTTCCTTTTTTTTTTTTAAATATAAAGACTCAATGTTCAGAGGATTCAGTTTTCCCACAAATGAAGGATTGTACTTTACTATGATTAATTTCAGAAAAGAAGATGTGTGGTGGATAAAGGAAATAACCGCTGTCTTGAGTTTTCAGAATCACTTTTGAGGCTGGAACATGCTTCTTCATCTGCATGCAAGCAAATGTGCACCAGTGTTATTTGGAGATGCTGTTTTCCTTTATACTTACACTCAAAGTGTCCAGCGCTGTTTCAATGTCCTGTTTGTTTGACTCACAATGCTCCTTGTGTTGTTGAGATTTGGGGGTTGTATTTACATAATAGAGCTGGATAGATAAATCAATGAACAAGTCAATTGATTAAGATCTTGTTTCAGTGTTTTAAGTGTTTTAATCAAGAAAATATTTGATATTGATTTTATAAATAAGAAAATAATTATTATTTGTAGCTTTCTGTAAACCTGTTTGACCCGCAGGTACCCATGAAGCCCTTTTCTGTGTCGATCCACAGATCCTACATGTACTTCAGCAGAGGTGTGTATAACATCAGTCTTCACTGATGAGGAGGCACGCTACTGGGGAAAAAAACCCAATTGTACTCCATTCTGGGCCACTGTTCTGCTCGTCTTTGGCTATTTTTCGGGGATGGTTCTGCGAGCAGATCTCAGTCCAGATCTGTTTTTACAGCCTCTCCCTGTGACTCACTGGGCCTAATGGTTCTCCCGTCTCCTGACTCAGGCATTTTTCTGATGAAATGGGACTCTCTCCCAGCTTCTGGTCTTTCTCTTTTTCTGTGTCCCAGCTCTCTGCGACTCCACCCCTCCCTCCTCTCTTTTCTCTATTCCCAGGTCCTCCTCCTCGAGTGCTCCTGCTCTTTCCATCCAACCTTCAGGAATGAGAGAGACTATAGCTTTAGAGTGCCCTCATTAGACATCTAGGGCTTTTTTTAATGTGTCCTATTTTAATACATGTTCAGCTCTGCATTTTTATTCCCTCTGCCTAAAGGGGATCTGAGGCCCTGTAAATATCCTGTTTATTTTTTATCACTGACGGTAGGGCTGCACAGTATAATGTGATATGATAATTGTTACTTGCATGTACAAACACACACTTGCTCTCGCCGCAAATTAATTTGGTAATTCAGAGTGCACAAATTATTGTAGGGATGGACGGTAGGTTGTTAATGATGACCCAGATAATTAGCCCATTATCATTTTAAACAAATGAAATGCATGTCAGGTGTTAAGAGGTGGCTGTTAGCTCATTAACTCACTTTCTCATGGTTAGATTATGATTGAAAGTTGTGATATGAAGCCGCGTTGGTGCAGTTACATCAGATTTATGGAAGCAGGGAGGACTGTTAGATGGTATATATGACGTTGTCTTGTTTGCTGTCTCGGCTTTTCCAGCGTGGCTGAATTATAGAGTACCTCTAAGAGATTTATTTTGAGCGTGATTTGGGTTTGCATCCCAGTCTGCTAATAACACTTTGCCGTTCCAGTCAGTGATAACCGTACAAACCTCAAATACACAAACACAAACGCATACATGAAGCTCTCTCTCTCTCTCTCTCTCTCTCTCTCTCTCTCTCTCTCTCTCTCTCTCTCTCTCTCTCTCTCTCTCTCTCTCTCTCTCTCACACACTCTCTCTCTCTCTCTCTCTCTCTCTCTCTCACACACACACAATTACACACCCCTGCAGCCTGGGAGCTGCTGGCAGAACTCAACTGGAAACTGGGGTTGTTTAATATGTGCCATATATGGATCTCATATCTGCTTGAATCTAGGCTAAATGTTTAGCATTCAGCTCAGAAACATGGCGCAGAAAAACCTGAGCTAAGCAGACATTTCTTTATTTTGACGTGAATGTTGTAAACTTTAGGAGATGTAACTGGGCTAATGTGATCCTCCCTCTCCCTTCTCGCAATCTGATTATGTGCATTTGTATTCAAATATCTTGCCAATATGAAAGTATGAACCTTTTAAAAGCCCAAGCATTTTTTCTTTTTTTCCGCTACGCTGGCTGCTTTTTGCTGCCTTTGAAGCCCACACACCTTGTCCATGGCGCTGCTCCCTGCAGCTGCTGTGGAATAACAGCAATGTTACAGTCCATCCCACAGGGCGAGACTCACCACAGGTCTATAAGACATATGGGCTCTTTGTCAGCCTCCACAGCAATAAGGGGACAGATCAGTGTTTGATTTTAGAAAATCCACAGCAGGCTCCAACATCTACCTGGGGGAACTTGGGGGAAGGGCCGGCTAATTATGCCTCTCCTGCCAGGATCACAAGCCTCTAAGATAGACGCTTGTGTTTCACTTCAGCTTGTTAAAGAACAAGAAGTTAAACTTTTTAGGGCTCATAAACTAGTAGTAATTTAGGTGAGGGCCACCTGTCTGTTTACATTGGGAGCCTCTCTTGCGTTGATTGTGTGATAATGTTATCTCATGTCAGGTTACGGCACATAAAGTCCCCTTGTGTCAGAGCGTGACACAGGTGTGCTTTCTCTTGCAGGATTTTCCGCTAGTGCTTCCAGAGTGTCATTCTGTTTATTACCCACAATCACACCATTAGTCCATGTGGGGTTGAAAAGCGAAGCACAAAGGGGTGCTGAGATGTTACTGACAATGTAGCCTTAAAGTCAATTTGTATCGTTCAACTGATCCAGCATCCTCCGGCGATCATAACCGGTTTGCGTGAAAATTGTAGCGATGGTTCCTGGACAGCTTAAACGCATGCTTCTTACATTGATGAATTTACTTGTCTGAACAGCTTCTGCATGTCTGACTGAATAATAGCCTTTGCCTTTTAGCAGCAGATCAAATGTACATGTTGTAGACTGTTATTTTTACTCCTCAGAGTGGAAAAACAATTAGACAGCAAAGAGCGTGCGCCTCACTGCCTCATGATTTTTTCATGCTACTTTATGAAATTTTTAGCCCACTGCCACTTTAGAAGTGCGCTCCTCGAGACAGCATTCACGGGTCACTGCGCTAAACACAGCCTCTGTCCTTTGGGCAAACAGTCGGTCAATGCCAGCCGATGTGTCACGGCCACAAGCAAACCACGCTACCATTACTGTGGACGGGATGTGCTGCATTTTATAAGCTCCTCAAGAGGGAACTCTTAAGAAGCTATGGTTTTCTAAGAAGAAATGAGCAAAAATAGATATAAGGTGCTATTTTCTTTGCTGTAGAATTTCTTTGCTAATAGTTATTAGGGGAAACACATGCACACCATGAAGCATAATTCCTTTTTTCCCTAATCCTTACCTCGCTGCATATTCTTTTTTCTTTGAAGCTTTGGGGAAAAAGGACAATCCACTGCATAGGAAAGCTGGCCGCTGTTTAACCATTTGAAGTATATTAAAGGAGGTTTGATATTTTCATGAAAATGTATTTCAGTCCTAACGTTTCTGACGGTGGAATCCAGGGATCACCTTCACACGTGTTTGTCAGAGATAGCACAGGCACGCCAGGTGTCTCCAGTATGTGAAATTAAATTGGCTGCAGTGTTCATTGATTTAAGCTGCTATAAAAAAAAGAGTACAGAGGCTCTTAGGGACCATGTTTTTTTTTTTTTTTCTTTTTTCAGTCGAACATCAGGTGATCTTGGATGGCCTCCCACTGATTTGTCAGCTGTCCCACGTCAGGACGACAACAGAGTCGCCCAACCTAATCTTGACCACCTGGGTGTGACGCTCAAATCTGTAAAGTGTTTGAGGCAAAAACAGACAGCTCAGGCATTTCTCCAAGAGTTTGCGCACCGGAGAAACAGGCCCAGATCATTTTTCCTGATAGCACTACTTGGCAGAAGGTAGATCCCATGTGAAATTCCTCAGCACCAGTGTCAAAGCCAAAGCAATTTTGTGGGTGTCTTTGAAAACCCCTGGGTGTGTAGAGGTTCTCTTGGCTTAAACTGTCAAGCCATACAGTAAAAGAAAAATCATCCGTCTTCTAAACGGGTGGTTCAGCTGGCGGCTCCAAACCGGTGCTGTAACTGGACAGATGACAAAACAGGATTTAACGCAAATAAAGCAGCATTTAGATTAGTTTCTTTAATGCTTAAATAAAATTTAGTCTCAGTCAATAACCGGACATGATCTCATTTGACCTCAGCACATGAAAATGATGCACATAAGAAACAATGAAGGAGGGGAAAGCCAATGTTGTGAGCAATTACCAAAACCACTTTCGCTTATCTCTGCAGGCAGTTTGGATTTAGACAAGCTGTTTTTTTAATGTAATAAGGAACAGATGTCCAGCCTTGCTTCTCTTACTCAAAACATCTCTGAGTGAGCTTTCCATACATTTGCCACATCCAGAGCAACCCCTCCACCTCCCTCTCCATCTCACCCTCCCACCTCACCCTTGATAATCCACTCTGTATTGCGAGCTTTCAAAACACCCCCTTCAAATACTTGGCCAGCTTTCCATATGTATATATTTATTCTGTTGCTTTTGGCCTGAACCAAAAGTCTGTTGTGTTTCCAGGAAGCTTGAGAATTTGCAGACGTTTTGAGATTTTGCAAACTTTGAAAAAAAAAATTCTCCCACTGTAACAGCTAATTATAATGAATATGTTCTGTAATCCTTTCCTGCTTTGTTCATATCTTCGCCATTTGGTGGATAATATCGATGCAGGTTTCATAGCTTGAAAATGAGTTATGAGTTATATTTTTGCTTTGTTGTATAGGCGCACTCACAAAGACTATGTGACAGAAATCCTGATATTACCTCTTTGTAAAGTCTTCTTTTAACAATCCGCAACATTCATCTGTGGCAATTTGCCGAACGTTGCTTCGGTTGCCTCTACAGGTGATTAGCACTGCAGTCACACAGTCACTCAGCCTCACAGGACTGCTGTACGTGCATCTCCAAGACAAGTGCAAACTCGACTCTTTTAAACTCAGCTCACATGCAAGTGTTTAAAAAAAAGCAGAAGAGCAGTGATGTGTTTCACCATAAATATCCCAGCTGTGGTCACTCCTGTGGTCCTGTTACAGTAGTAGAGAGCACTAAATGGGCTGTTTATTTATAACTGTTATGTTGCGGTTGGCTGATGGAGATATGCTTCCCCTGCTAACACTGCAGTGCATGCTTGGGCGCATTACTCACAATTTCATCACCACCCCCCAAATTAATACTCAAGACAGCATCAGCAGTATCTGCTTGAGCAAGACGGTTGTCATCAGTTTTCCAGAGTTCAGAGAGCTGAAAGTAAACTCTCCACTGGTGTTTTTACTATTCTGAACTTGTTGTCTGTAAGTGCTCCATGAGCAGGTTCGCCGAGAAGCTTCTGTATTACAGTCTTCATTTTTTGTGTGTTTTCAGCCTTAAATCATAATCAACCATCTTAGATCGTTTTGACCTCTCCATGTTGCCGATGTCTCTGCGACCACATTCATCCCCACACAATTGTCTCAGATCCATCATGTTTTGTGGTGTAAACCTATTGACTTGTGTTTCTTCAGGGACCTAATCTTGGACCGCTTCCAAGCGGCTCAGTTTCCATCCTCTCCCCATCTTTCCTCTGTCTCCCATAAATCAATGTGATGTAATTGCATAAACTCCCTTTCCCACAGCTCGGGGCTGGAGGCAGAGTATTCTCAGAGTGAAAGTGTTTCACTCGGGCCAGTTAACCTGAACCCACTGATTCCCACAACTCTGATGTCCCTGGCTTGTGAAAATTTTATTCTGGCCTTTAAATACCTCTGTTTGCAGTGAGTTTTCTTTCATTGGTAATGTTGGGAAATGTTTGATGTTTCATGTATTGTTTTTCCAAGCAGCAGGGCTATGGAAGTTATCTTTCTCACAGCTGGTACTGACTGTTTACATCTGGCTAATACACTCTAAGCTCAGCAGATTAAATCTCATTTCTCTGAGTGCTTTTTGTGTTGAGCCAAGCATGATTTCTCCTGACGTCTTCCCGCTTGTGGCTCCCTCAGCTTATATCGAAGGAATGTTTCTTAAAGCACTCATGCGTTTTCACAAGATTGTACCATGGAAAATGTCCCACCCTCTTTTTCCACATTTCAGTCCCTCCTGGCTTCCTCTTGGGATGTGCTCACAGGCAGGATATCTCCTCAAAGGACATCTTTTAACTCTTCTCCTGGTAGTAGTGAGCATAGAGTGAACCAATGTGAAAAGCAGTGTATCTCAATGCTTTCCTCACACGTTTCAGAGTTCCTCTTTATCCTGGTTTCATCTTCCACTGCTCCAGTAATCCTCCTGCCATCCGTCTCACCCTGTTCAGCTGAAGAACACGGGTGATAAAACCTTTTTTTTCCTCCTCCTGCAGAAACACATTTTAAGGCTATTTGGCCATTAGTGGGAGCATATTTGACAGTGTGAGAGACAAAACCATTTTCACTGCTCCCTCTCTCTGTGATGTTGTGAGTTTGTCACAGTTTGTTACCTGCTATCACCACAGCCACCGTATACAGGCTGACACAGATGAAGGATTCAGAGGGATTTGGGGTTCTCTGGCACATGTGCAGCTTTATGAGGAGGTCCCAGTGTGGAGCCCCTCTGGGCTGAGGAAATGATCCAGATGCAAAGCTTCTGGCTCTCGTAACCCAGTGGGACACCTGCCCTGCTGCTCTTGTACAGCCCCCTGCAAAATCCACAGAGACAAAAAGACATAGACTGCCATCTCTCTCAGCAACTCTGTTATAAAGTACTGTTGCATACTGATTTTCCATGCAGCTTATGTGATACTTGTGTATTGGCTTTCAGTCTTGTAATGGAACACAATTATTGCCGCACTCAAGTCAAACAGTGTTTGCACTCAGTCTCCTAAATGCATCTGAATGTAAACTCTTAAACAAGTCTATTGTGGGAATTAACACAGTTTAAATTGTTTCACCGTAGTTAATACTCATCAAAGATAATTAGCAACACAAGACTTATTTCTTTTTTCCAGGGGTTCGATAGATAGGAAAACTTGTTGGAACCAAACAAACAATTACAACATAACATGTGTCGGTGTCACAGAGTTGCTAAATGGAGGAGGAACCCGTCTAAGTTAGAATCAATGTTGTTTTTTTTTCTCTGTAAAATGCCCTCTAAACTAAAGTTAATAGTTAGTACATCAGTCAGTCAGTCGGTACTACTGTTTATTTACTATTTATTACTCAGTGCATTAGGCTGCAAGAAATGTATTTTAGCACGTGCATAATTGCCTGTATAAGATCAAATCCTTTTTGCCTGATTTATTTCAAGGTCTCTGTGCTGTGAACTAGTCAACATGGTGTTTGAGAGAGATTCTGGCTCTATTACTGCAACAATTAACATTGCCATGACAGAGTTGTGAAATCCAAAATACCACCAAACCTTGGATATAAACTGGGCAGTAATCCTGCCATCTGCCTCCATGTTTGTTTATACTTTTGTATAGTAATTTGACCCACATGTTTGTGCTCATAAACAAAGGAAGTGAGTGCGCTGTCAGACCAGCATTCACAGTGTTGTTTTACCTCATCTGAACATGGCTGAAAACAACAATTCTATGCCTCAAATTAAAAATATTTATTTTGGAATCAATCAATCAGTCAGCTTCAGATACTCACCACTATTGTCAGAATTTCAGAATGATGTGTGAGTAAAGAAGTTGGCTTTTCTGAGTGTGCTCAGGAAGGTATGCAGTGAAAACCATCAGCAATGGGAACCAGACCCTCTGGGCCTCAGATTTTGGGCTGAACTGATGTTGTAACTACCAGGCAGCAATCCAAGTGTCCCTTGGCCTATTTTTTGTTATATTGTCTTTATGGGGATTTATATTTTAAACTAATCCTAGTGGTGTCAGAGTTTTTGTTTGTCGTTTGCATTGCCATGTGATGTGTAAGTGATTGCCAAGTGGTCATGGAGCAAAATTTAGATTAACAAAAGCAAAACATCACTGCTTTGGCATAGATTTTCATGCATTTTAGCTATTCCAGTTAGGATAGATAGATAGATAGATAGAGATACTTTATTGATCTCCAAGAGAAATTCACATTTCCAGAGCAGCATTGAAAGGTAGAAACTTAAGGGCATGCAGTAAGTACAGTAAGATGCAAAAAGAAACTATAATAAAATAAAATAAAATACAAGGTAAAAGTACAATGTGAAATAACATAAGTTAGGGAGTTTTGCTTATAGAGGAGCCCAAACACAAATGCCTTCTATTGGTTTTAATTATGAGAATAAGTTGCATCTGGTCCCTTTGAGCAAAAAAAATCTGTTTCCACTTCTTGTATATCTTCTGCATTGAGACGTTTACCACATTGTTTGTCAGCATACTAAACAACATTATGAGTCTTAAGGAAAGATATTCACAATTACAGGTAATGTAACAGGTAAAGGACAGTAAAGGCCTGCTGAGTTCTTCTGCTGAGGACCTTTTAGGTAATAGCAATTGCCTTTTTTGTTTCTTTTTCTTTGCTACAGAATCAGATTTGAAAACATATACAGAACCTACTGCTCTATGGTATTTTAACAAAATTGAAATGAGGCCTAGAAATGGTTACCAGATGTGTTCTGAACACATGTTTAAGTTGCTGGTTTGACTTATAGGACAACATTGGCCACATATTTCTACATTCAGTGTCTTGTGAAAAATGTAACACCATATGTTTTAGTATATACCATGGATTCCCACTGGATTTCAGTGTTTCAGGTGTAGCAATATACAATATATAGTCTAAGTGTTGTAGCAGCTTTACTTTGGTAAACTTGGAAAACTTGGAGTCTCTTTTTGTTTACAGTAAGTAGGTTTTGGGACCAGTCATGTATCTGCAGGTCAACAACAAGTTGACTTTTCTTAAGCTGAAATGATTAGTCTGTCAATCAAATGGCAGACACCATTTTTCTTCTTCAATTATATATTTTACAAGCAATTTAATTAATTCAATCTATTAATCATTAAAGCATAAATGCTAAAAAATCTGTAGTTCCCTCTTCTAAATTTTCATTATTTGCTACTTTTAATTTATGTGATACTCAACTTTAATTTTGGTTTGGTTTTGTTCTTTAGAAAAATTTGTCATTTAGCATAGAAATTTTATACACCAAATGATTTATCTAGTAAATTACAATCAGCTTGTTAATCCATAATGAAAACAATCATTTGTTGCAGTTCTACTTTAGTTACATTTTTAATAAAAACATTTCATTATCCCATCTATCTTTTGACTTTGACTTGAATTTGACTTTCCTACAAATCTGGTGTGTTGTCTTTTGTGCACTTGCGATTTTTTAGCTGAGGAAAACATCCAACAAGGTAGGACTCTATGCAAGTTTCCCCTTTGTGTAGGCAGCCTGGATCTTCATCTCAATTCCTCTCTAAGTTGGAAGCTCTGTGAGCTGTAAGCTGCGTGATTCGCAAGCTTTACTGGGCTTTAGGATTTAACTGGGATGGAAATGGTTATCATGCGGCTGTTCGTCAGCTCGCAGGGCCTGTGGGTGGGGGAGTCAGTGAACAAACTGACGAGAGTTTAACAACCCCAGCCCCCTCTGTGTATGGAGTAATGAACTCTTACCTTGGTTTGGAAGGGTGCACTGCTGGTATCCTTGCTGTGTTTTTGTAACCCTCACTAAAAAAGCCTTGCTCTTAATTGTATCCCACGGGGCCCCTGAGCTCTCAGTATTCACAGCCTTTCCTGTCCCTCATACTGATCCTCCCCCCTTTCCAACCTTAGCCCCATCATGCCAATTCGACAGGTCTTTCCTCTTTAATCGCTCGACTTCAAAGCGGTGTTGTGATGCCCCCCCCCACCCCCCCGGGCCCCTGGCTCCTCAGGGACAAGATGGGGACTAGTCTTTGGGGCCTGGGAAGTAGTAGGGTGAAAGTGTATGAGGCGGCTAGTTAGGCCTTAGGTTAGACAGGCACGGGTTAAAGAAAATAACAACAAGTCAGTTTGGGTCCTGGTCTTCATCATGGTCTCACCAGAGAAAACTTGGTGTTGTGTAATCATAGAAGTAGGTTACAGATGTTTAAAAGGCTCTGAGTAAGACACTTCTCAATGTTCTTTGATGAGGGCATCTTGTGAGAGGTGCCAGAGGAACCTGCTACAAAGAGAGGAGGCCTGGCTAATGTTTGCCACTGGCTTGCCAAAGAGGTGGACACAGTGTCAGCTTTCATCAGCGTCAAAACAGCAGCCTCCAAAACACCATTTCCAGGGGCTGCATTTCTATCAGGTTTCCATTTAAACTAAAACGATTAACACAGAGAAAACAGATGACTGCATAATGAGCTCTATCTGCATCTTCTAGCCAGAATAATTGTCTACTCCAAATGAGTGAACACATTCCTGCCCGATGTGTAACCCCAAGAGCACCTACTGTAGTGAGGAGAACAAAGAAAACAGTGGGTTTGCTCTGGCCAGAGGGGAGAGAGTGAGTGATTAATTGAGCGATGCCCTCTGATCAGAGTGGGGATTGTTTCTCCATCGCGGTGGTTTATCTTTATCTCTGGCGGTTGACTCGCACTGTTAGATCAATAAATCCAGATGGGCTAAGGCGATGATTCTGCCTCAGTATTGCCCTCATTAAAGAGGCTGTTCAGGAGATATATGGCTGCCAGCAGTTGCCCTCTTTCTCATTTCTGTAATACTATCTCATGATGTATATGGGCTCTGTCAGAACTGGAGAGCACCAGGGAGAGCTGACATTCTGAGCTGTAGATTTTTCTTTTTAGTAAGTGTGTTTGTAAAGGTTTCGGGACATAAAAGGCCTGATAGGTCATTATCTCTAAATTTGAAGTTTCCTCTACAGCTCAGAGGTTTGCTTTTGTCAACACTGGTGAGAAACTGAGGACAAACCAAGCTGCTAGGTGTAGATGGAAGAAAAGTCACTTCCTCTCCCTTGTTTTTCATGTCCATTTCCTGTCCCCAAAGGATCTGTTGCTGATCAGACTCCCTGCTGTTGGCTGACCCGTGACATTTCAGTCAAGGTTGCCCAACCGATTGGCAGGATGCGGGCACTTATGGAGGCAGAGAGAAAAAACAAATGACAAGTCCCTTGCCAATAGCACATACATAGTAATGGTTGGGGTATGCTTGAAAGGAACAAGTTTATGCAATGTATTGCCAGACCATATCTGTTTATGGCTGTTGTGAAGATGTAAAGGTCAAGGGGCAAGAAAAATTGCCCAAATGAGGATAACAATGCACACTTCCAGAGAGTCACTCCTCATGGTCTTACTCTTGGATGTTCACAAGTGTAATAGAAGCGGCTGTCTGAAGTTGAAATCCTTCCTACTCTTTCATCAGTGCACCAGAGGTCTTCATGGCTCCAAATATTGGGCCCTGATCCAAAAAGGACCTGTGGAAAACCTACCCAAACCCAGTGTGCATTCAGCCATTTTTAAATAGAGAGAGACCCAATCTGAAGGGGAGTACAGTCAGACCTAACCTGAGAATACCCGAGAGGATAATTAGATGAAAAATACGACCTGAACAGCAGTGCACCAACAACAAAATATTCTATAGCCAACTTGGTGACAGAAGGCAGTCATTTTCTAACCAATTTCATATCTGTCAATCAAATTCCCAAAACTAATTGTCATTTAATAGCATAAATCTTTTTCATTAGGACACTGATTTCCTAAAATCATGCAGCAATTAGAACGAATTGATTAGAACGAATACTGAATACGAATATGTGCATAATTTGTACTGGTCCAACCCTGGGTGGTCTCTGCTCCTATACTCAGAACTGAGAAAACATGTGAAGACCTCTACTCTGCACTCCTTTTGCTGTGTGAAGTGGATATACGTGAAGTGGATAAGTTTCAGCAGTGGGACACAGCTCCCCCAAATACCAAGGTCGGACACTGTTTGACGATGGAAAGGAGCACTTTGTCTGAACAACTAGACACTTCAGTTTCCTCTGCTCTTTCTGTAGTGAATCTGACTGTGGGGGATAACAACAGAGCATACTGTACATAGAAGCGCATAATTTATAATGCGCCACTGTGTTACACACAGGATAGATGTTGGTGATGCAATGATATTGTCAGAGCCTGAAATATCAGTAGAGGCTAATCAATTAGTGGCTGCCTTGATGTTTAAATTGCCCACAGTGCTCGTGAGCTTAAATGTCAATGACTAGTTGGCGAGAGAGATTTATTTAAAAGGAAACCATTGAGCGGATGTAGATGAAACCTTTTCTCTAGTGTTGAGTCGTTCCCCGCTTTGTTGGACCCTCAGTGGCCTGGCCTTTATAGTCTCCCTCGAGTGTTCGTCCCATTGTTGTGCTTTCTCTGCCGTCTGCGCTGATCTCTCTTCTCACCCCCATAACCGATTCAATGAGGCTCTGCAATTCTATTGGTGCTCCACTTTCCTGTGAAAAGGTTTCCATGGAAACCAAAAAATAATGCAGACCCTCACCACTGTTGCTCTCCACCAGCTAATAGCTCTCTAAACAGGGGTTCAGGAGAGACTACCTCTGCAACAGGCTACAGGATAATTTGACCACTCTGCTGCACAGTACCAGATTACAGGCGTGAGGACAGCGATCATATATACGTATCTGCTGCTGTTGTGCTACACTGAGACAAAATTGAAAGGGACTGCAGTGTTGCACTGCTTGGGGATATGTTTGCTAAGCCATATGGTGCATATTCCCTAAATGGCTCCTTCAAACAGGCTCCATCCTCTGGCTCCCCATGCATGGGAAGCCACTGTGGAGATGTTATTGATTCCCTGAGCATGTGCTTTGTACTGTCTGAATTTAAGGCACTGTGATAAGGGAGTGTATCATTCCAGTGCATCTCGCCACTTCTCAGATTTGTCCATTTCCTCACTGAGGCTCTGATTGCCTTTTCTAGATGTAATCAGAGCCCTGTATTCTGTATGGGGGAGGGTGTGTTGCTACCACTGTCAGTTGGGTTCTGCATCCTGGTGATTCTGATGTCTGCTGGCAATATGGTGTGTCGGCGGGATGATGTGGCTGGCTCTATCAGCCAGAATACTCCTGGGATGTTCTCCATCCCCAGCCCCCTGTCAGAATAAGAGTACCCTGTCTGTATTTCACCATCTAATGTGAAAAGAGCTGCATGCTGTTCATGCCTTCGTAGGCAGCTCTCGCCATATTTGATGCTGTAGTTGTCAGTGCCAGTGCTTTGAAACCGGCTCCAAAGTATTGTCAGTCACAACTGCGCTGCAGACTATTTTTGCACATTGAGGCTGGAATACCAGCAGTTTAATTGGCTCTCATTGCTGTATTGTTATTCTCAGTTGGGAGACACTTGTGGCAAAGCAGTTAAGAAAAAAGAAAAAAAAGTTTAAAGCGTTTATGCTCATTAGACACACTTGGTTGGAGACGTATTGCACACTGACAGTTAAAGCCAGCGACGTGCGGTAAGAAAGCAAGGTATTTCTCTTTTAGTGAATAATGCATGAGTTCAGATGCTCATCAAGGTCACGTCAGAAGCTGTATGAGGACTGTGGTGTGTTGGGTCTTCTAATAAAAGATAATTAACCAAGTGAGAGGCACACAGACACAGACACAGATTCTTACACCTCAAGGCGGATATTAGAATTTCACCTGCCCACAACACAGTCCTGCACTGCTACTTTTAAAGGCAGCACTTTTTTTATTCTTTCCCTGTTAATTTTCCTTCCAACAGAGAAGTGAAATACTCATATAGATAAAATAGTGTTGCAGTCTTAAATTAGCTCACTGCTGGGAGCAAGCGCTTCATACATAATAAATGCAAATGCTGTCATTTTAAATGTCCTGAATATTATTTTCTTTTTAATTTCAAGCTCACGGTCTTATTCTGCCTAAATGAATTGCGAACAGCAAGACAAATGTGCCACTTTTCTGTCTCCATGCCGGTGCTTCACTGTTTATTCATCTCTTTAGCTCAGTCCTGACCTCTGCTTCTTCCCTTGTGCTTCTGTCCAACAGCCCATGAAAACAGGAGAGGAGAGAAAACCGAAAGAAGTCATCAGCTTCACCTGAACAACGAGGCACAAGCAGATACACATGGTATGGTAGTATTTTATCTATAAAAGAAGCCCACATGGCTTTGGGAGAAAAAAAAACACCACAACTTTTATCTGCAGCGCATATTCCCGTGTGAAACACATTTCTTCCCTTAGTTTTCCCTCAGCCTCTGTAATGTGGGGGTGTTGCCATGAATGATTTCCACCAAATCCAGCAGTGATTCCACTCCAGCAGACACATGTTAAATCAGGGAGAGTAACGGCAGAAAGAGCTTGTTGACAGACTCTTTTCACTGAGATGCTGACAGCACAGGCGCAAAGCCATTGTTGCTATTAACAGGAGGCACAGCGCTGGCGAGAGCCGGTGCGTGAAGCTGGTCCTGTGAACAGACAGACAAGTGCTTTTGTCCCTTTACCATCACAGCAGGCCAGTACCGGTCTTTGTTAGCTTCTGATTTGCATTGGCATTTGTAACATTAGTATTCCAGGCACGGCTGAGCAGCAGACATGTATAGATTGAGAGGTTAAAGAGGAGTTTAGACCCAGACACATCAGCTGTAATCAGTCATAGCACATAACCATAAAAGCAATCAGACAAATAGATGTGTGTGTTACATTTGCAAGTGGCACATAACATTCAAACCAGATTCTTTAGCCATTTTTAAGTTTACAAGAACTGACTTAAAGGCTAATTCTGTTTCATTTACAATTTTGGTATTGTTCTTTTGAGTTTTGGACAAAAGTTCATTGGTAACAGTGGGATTGTACTCACTTAATGGTACCAGGAGACACTGCAACAGTGCTAAACAGGAGAAACACGATCAAAAGACCATTTGGAGGAGAAATGATAGATTATTGAAATTGAACGTTTATTCTTGACCTTGGAAGCCGGAGTTAACAAAACAAAATAAATCTCCCCACAAAGACCTAGTTAAGCTTTTCCTGAGCTTTTCATCACATAGTCCTCCTCAACAGATGGAGTTCTTGTCCATGTTGGTTTAAAACTATGGTTGAAGTTCTTTCTTTACCTTGGAAACAATTGTTGACTTATCAGAAGGAAAGGAAAATTTTAACACCCAAATGTACTACTGGGCAAACTCCATCTGCTGAGTAAGACTCCATGATCTAATTCTAACCTCCAGTGGACCTTGTGTTGAGATTTTGTTGTCAGATTTAAATCAAAATCCCACACATCTAGTGTATAAGGTGCTTCCATTGCAGCAAATTACACAGCGTGATAAAAGAATCGTGAATTTTCTGCACGCAGTTCATGCAAAGTCATTATCACTCTTTTGATATATTCTTATGAAGTTGCTATTTGCAATGGGGCCTCCAATACATGTGAGTATCTCTTTCATCTAAGGCTCCCACAAAAACACAAACATTCGCATTCTTTATCCTCAAGGCTTTGTTTTAATCTTTGCATTGCTCTTGAAACCGCAGCGTGTAGCACAAATTAGGTTACACTGTTCCACTGTTTTTCTTCTTCTTTCGCTGAACTTTGTCTAAATGTGTGATGGTTCAGATGTGTGTGTATGCTTTCTGTGAGTGATAAAACAGCTTTGAGGCCTTTTACAGGGGAAACAAGCTTCAAACCAACATATGGCCTTGCAACAGGGTGTGAGTGATCACTCATTAGACAAATGGCTGGCCAAGCTGTCCCCCTGTCGTAAAGGGCTCGGCCCTGCTCCACTTTGTTTTCTAACAGGAACTAGTGCTAAGTGGAGATGCCAAACACTGCTCTGCAGACAAAGGCCACTCTCACCCCATATCCGGGTTGCCGTGGAGACCAGCGTCCTTATTGGAGAGCTAGAAAGATTCCAACATGTGCTAAAAACAGCCCAACAGATTTCACAAAACAGCAGATTTGAGCAATAACAATGTCCCACTTCTATTTCTTTCATTGTAGTGCACATTTTTCTCTTTTTAACTATATATATTATTATTATTCAACATTATACAAGCACTGTTGTGTGTGAGTCGCTGTGTGTTTTGTGCTTCTGCGCATGTTCTCATTTCTGAGTGTCTTTTTGTGTTTGGTCCCCTGAGGCTGAAAGCGGTGTCTTTCCTTAAATCTCCCATTGTTTACTTCTGCCGAGGCCATCTGTGATGTAAAACTCTTTTTACTTGGAGATCTGACAAAGACACCAACCTTGACTTGAACAGTATTTAAAACAAGGTTGAGAGTCATTTTAATTGTATTCTTGCCTGAAGGCAAGACCCTGGACAAAGTAGAGTTGGTGAGATTATTGATTGGATTTCTCAAACTTTTTGTCAAGAGAGGAACTGATATTGATTCTGCTCCTCGTGACTTATGAGAAGACAACTGTGGAAACTTTCACAGAAACCCAGAAAAGAAAGTACCAGCCAAGAAGGCAGAGGTTAGAAGTAGGACGACGGAGAAAATAATCCTCCTTCTCGCTGTCGTCATAGTCATTATTGTGCAGTTAGCGTTGAATTGAATTATAACTCATTTTTGTGGAAAGCCCCAATGTCAATGTGTCATCCTCCAAAGCACCCCGTGGGAAAAGCCCAAGCTGAGCACGACCAGGCGGCGGTGGAGAAGTGTTTATGTGTTCATTGTGTGCTACTACCACATACCCTCACCACCAGACAACCAGCTGACTAAGAGCTGGAACTCCAGGGGATCAATGCATCATTGACCATGCGCCTGGGCCTGGTATTGATCCAGCCCCACGCAGCCAGTTTGTATCTTCACTCAGCTAGATAGAGGTGCCGACACAATTAAGTGAGAATCTCTGCTTTGAGAGAGCGAGGATCACACACAAACACACACACACCCTAGTGTTCAATAGCAGCCCAAATCTGCTTGTCTCCATCACATGTCCTCTGCTCAACTTAACCAAGAAGCTATCAATGACCTTCCCCCCTTCCAATCTTTCTTATCTAAGGAGCTGGAGGATGGATTTCACTGTAGGGGTATGAGCAACTGTTAGTTCTGACCTAACAGCTGGATGTGTGCCCAATTGGGATGTCAAGAATGTGGCCTGCAGTGCTGTTGACAACACATGGTTGGTCTGTTTCTGACTGTGCATTTGTTCATTCTGGGAGTCTTCTCTAGTTAATCAGCCTGTTGTTCAGGAGTGTGTCAGCTGCCTGGTCAGAGGACTTCTGCCCTCGGGGATTCACACAATCTCATTTCCAAAATTGAGTGGGTCGGGAGAGCGCCAGTCGCAGGCTCAGATAAGAACTGCTTTAGATTCACAGCACGTAAAGGAACAATGGACTGAAATGATAAATGGCTTTGCAACACACAGCAAATTCATCAGAGACTGCCCGCCTGTTTTTGTGGTGAACTAGCAATGCCCATAATGTGTAGAAGCTGATGATGTTCACCAATCCTATGCATGCACTGTGAAAACTCATTAAGCTAAGCTTGCCTGGGGGTAGAGCATGTGTCCACCTGAGCATCTAACCAACATTAGGACCTATGCTGCAAGCCTAGCAGTTTCTCGAACTTTCTAACCCAGCTGAGTTTCTACGCTCTGCTCTCTGTGTGAGCTACACCCACACATACTGTGTGCCGGGTTGCCTTTGAGCTACTTTCGTACACTTTCTCTGTGTGGTTGTTCCTTGTTGTCTGCAAGCTGTATGCCCTCTAAAGCAGCATACAGTGCTATAGCTGCTTAGCATTCTGTGCACTTCAAAGCTCCTCAGTGTGACAGCACAGCCCAGGGCTCATTCTCTCCTAATTGGAGGTTCATTAAGGGACATGGTGCGCCTCAGGGGAGCCCTGCTCACTGCCAGAGGAGCCTGTCTTTATTCGGATTTTGGGGTGTTTACTTGCTGCGGCTGATTTAGGAAGTCATGGAGAAATATGAAAATGGGTTTTTAATTGAGATAAAGGGTGATGTGGCATGTGTGTGGTCCCTTAGTGTCATGATCAGAGGGTATTAGCTCATTCCAGAGAGAGCTTTAGAGTGGGAAAAACATACCTGCTCCAGCTGCATTGGGGAGCCAAAGGACGAATTGTGCCATCCCCAGGGTTCAACTACAGGTGATCATTTAGAGGGTCAATGGCATTTAAAGGGGTCAAGCTCCAACCCTTATAATCTCAACAGGGTTTCAGTTTTAATGATTATTTGCTATGCAGGCTCACGCTCAAGATGAAGTGAACTGGCTGGGTATCGAGGGGCTGGTTGGAGGGTGGCGACAGTTTGGCGAGGAGCAGACACAGTGTCCTTGTCGTGTTGATCCATTTGTCCTGGGCGGTGCCCAGTGAAGCAGGGGAATATGGACTCACATCATTAATCGTGCTGAAAGTGTCAACTTCAAGGAGAACCACCCAAGGGTGTACTATTTATACATAGAGAACTCTCAATGCAGGAAAATATCTTCCTTGTCTTTTAATTACAGTGACTTGACATGACCATCACGGTTGATTGTGAAGATGCTGGCCAAATAGACCTCTAGTTTTCTGAGTTAAGCATGAAAAAAGGCCTGTAGCAATGTTTCAGAATTCCTCATCCTCATACTGAGAAAAATTTAGGTCAGATGGGTTTGCCCTCATTACAGAGCTCTGGCTTCTGTTGGTACTGTGAAGTTGATTTAGGATCCATTCTCATTAATCCACTATCAAACTCAACCGTGCTGGGCACCGCAGCGCAAACTGGCAGTGGGTCAAACAATGGGATCTTATTGCCGTGTGGCATTTCATGATGTCAGTAACGGGAGACGCTGCAGACATAGACAGTTGGCATTTACTGGATACCTCAGGGCAAAGACTGCCACTTAGATTGTCAGATTGAGGACATACATACATACAATATTTCCAGCTCAAAACACATTATCTGCAGCTATCGCGGTAAGATTTTTCTTACTGCTGTGTGTCATGTTTGTTTCTAAGGGGTGTTGTTTGCAAGCGTATACACATACGGCGCAACACGACTCCTTATCTTGACACATTGCAAGCTTAGCAAAGATAGCACAACGTGAGGAAGATCTGCCTTTAATCTAGTAGTAATTTGTCAATGCTGTTGTAAGACTGCAGCTCCTGGGGTGCGAAACACCTTTCCCTTGTCTACATAATGTACTCTGAAGAATATTAGGAGAGACTTAGTGGTCTGATCTCAACAGCTGGGTTGTGATCGATGAGGACCTGCGATCCCATGGGAGTCATGGGAAAGACCGGTTTGTTTACTCCGCACTTTCTCTGGGGTCTCTGTGGCAGTTTGATTTATACTATGCAGGGTCGCACCATAGGCTTGTTATTTGGAGCCTAGCTAGGGCCGGGTATAGTCCACTTCATTCTTAAGCATCCAATGCATTTTAATGCAGAAAAGAAAATTGGCTCCAGATCTGACAGTTGGTTTGACCCTGTGATGGGAGCAAAGAGCAAAGGGGTGAAGCTGGAAGAGAAATCAGACATTTTGTTTGGAGAATGAGATGTGAGCTGAGCCCTGAGAGTTTTTCCAGCCGACCCCTTCCTCCCCCTCCCCGTTCCGCCTCTTCATCCCTTGCTCCAGTAAATACAGTTTGCACTCTTCACAGGGGCCCAGGACCAACAGTGGAGAGCAGGAGGGATGAGAAAGGGCCTTTTCTGATGCTTTTTTCCTGAGACTGTAATGTATGCAAAGCTCAATTAAAGCCTCCTGTGCCTTCATTAGGCCTTACAGTGGGGCTTAGGAAGGGGAGGGGTTAATTAAAACCCATCTCGGGCAATGAGGCTGTTGGTTACTCTCAGAGTACCACTAGGAGGGTGATCAATACCTAAGCATATCATTATGATTTAGAGGAGCTGTTTAACCATAGCTCTAAATCAATTTCCCTGGCTCTGGAGAGGAAGGAGGGAGAGGAAAAAATAATAAGCCCTCAGGCTGGTGAGGGGAGGAAATGTTCTCATTCTATGTTAACTCGCTCCCACAGCAGACAAAGACTGCCTTCACATCTTTGCTATTGTTCAATTTTATTGTCACGGTAACTTAACACAAGCCTACAATGAGACATAAAACTTTCTCTGGAGCTCACAGCACAAAATTAGAAGCAGAGGGAAAGCAAACCACCACAGTGAAAGAAAAACAGGAGAGGAAAAGATATGAGTTATGACTTTCTTATCCGCATGATTGTCATACTTTATATATCCTTATTTATGTACTGTGTAAAATAAATGCAACAACTGGCTGGGCAGTGCTTGTTTAAGACAGTCCTCTGGGAAGATCCTGGTTTATTTAACCAGTAAACTTGAATTTCCTAGTGGACTGGGTGAAAAGGTCAGTGCTGAATTGAGTCGAGCAGCCATCATAACCCAGGCTTCACTGCTGCCTCAGAGAAGCAGGGAGATCAGCCCAAGAACTCATCTGACAGCAGATCAGGCATTTGAAAGGCTGCCTGAAGATGATGAGATTTCATCTGATGGACGTGCTGCAGCGTGCAAACAAAAGAAGTGAAAAGGAGGCATTTTAACTTTTTTTTTTTTTTTCAATTAGAGGTGGCAGTGTGTAGCTGCCTAGTTGTGTAAACCTATTTACAATTCTTCAGAGAAATCATTTTAAAATCCGCTTGTTACCCAGACTGAGTCTTGGCTATCACTATGGGAGAGCAAATTAATAATCACAACTACAAAGCAAAGAGTGCCGGTTCATTTCTGCCCAATAATTAATTTTCTTCTTTCACAGAGACTGCAATTATGGCTGCCCCACAGATTGTTTCCATTTCACTTTTTGCAGAATATGTAGAGATGATTCCTTAGACAATTCCTATCCTCCCTGAGGGAAAAAAATCCTGTTCATTTGCAGCCTAGTAGGTTAAGAAGACGCTTCAATGGAGACTTTGTGGTGCAGACATATATAGGTATACAAGGTCATGGATACTGAGACATCCCTGTTGTCTCTTAAAGCAGGACAAGCGTTCTTCATTAACCAGGAGTGCTTCCAGGATGGGCCTTCATCAGGGAAAGTGTGTTTATGTCAGATAGAGGGTTGGCTCATGGGAGCACAGGGCTCCTGCCTCTCATTACATTAAGAAGAAGAAGCTCCACAGTAAAGGCCATACGTTGTCACTTAACACACATGGAGTCCCAGTCAGAGCTCATATCCTTAAAATGCTCTGAGACAGACAGCCCCTCAGAGTCACACTGAACCCAGGGGACCCCATCTGTCCAGAGATGGGAAGTCCTGATAGGGAATCAGGCCATGTGACTGTGAAAGTGCATTTTAAAATTACATAGGTTGTCACGGTGTGGTGAGATGAGTTGTGTCAGGTTGGGTTGACACTGTGTAGCCAAACTTGTAGTTACTTAGGGATTGCTGCGAAGCTGTAGCTGGTACAGTGTGCCGGAGGGGATAATACAAGGATTTTCAGCTGAAATTGGACCAAATGAACTGACAGGCCTGTGTGTGTGTGTGTGTGTGTGTTGTATGTTTGAGTGGCAGAACTCATTAAATTTATGAGCAGGTTTTTGCAGAGTATTATTTTCTTGGCAGTTTCATCTGAATGCCTATCCAGAGTGCAGGAGAATGGGAGTACTGTGAACATTTGGCAGGATTCATTAAGTGGCATGTTCCATGTTTATGTTGTTTTCTCTCAGGGGCAGGGAGAGGCTTCAGCGCGAGGGACGACCATGGAGGGGGACTGTCTGAGCTGCATCAAGTACCTCATGTTTGTCTTCAATTTCCTCATCTTTGTAAGTATTTTCCTCTCTTTCTCAAAGACACTTAATCTGGCCATCTCTGAAGTTAGCATCAATCTAATGATATGAGATGGGCTCCTGGCTGCCCCCTTGCCCGACTGACTAATGGTGCTGCATTTGCATTTCATTAGACGGAGGCAATCTTGATTCTATCAAATTCTCTTTTGATTAGATTTTAGTGTGCTGACACACATCTGAGGCGGACTGTGCCACGAAGACTTTGTGACTGGCACCTGAGTTTATCAGTCTTGATCAGACAATCAAGGGTAATCCTGTTAGTCAGAGCCTGGATGGGGGGGAGGGTCAGAGGAAGAAGGTTTGTCTCTTTTCCTGCTTTATTAAGCGCAACAAAACCGTTTAGAGACTCTACTCAGACGTGGTTGTTCAAGGCTGGGGCAATAATGCAATCACCAGAGCAAAGAATGAACTTGACTGGTAGCGTCACTCAGGAACAACCAATCTTTTTCACTGCAATGCCTTTATTCTTTTCTTTGGCCAGCATTTTTCAAGCTCAAAATGGCCACCTATCCTCATACCACAACCTCTGCCTCTGGGATGAAGTAGCGTTCATTTACAGATGTGGTAGAAGTGTGTCAGGCTCAGATCTCTTCTCCCCCACACCTCAGTACCTTCTTTTCTTAATCACATGAGTCACCCCACAGTGGCTACAGATAGGGTTTTAGTGAAAGGGAGGATGGGAGAGGATGTAGGCTGCAGTGCTATGCATTTCTTTAGCAGGTTTGGGGAGTTAGTTGAAGCAGGATAGATATCTCCACCCACCCCCCACTAAGGTATTATTGCTCTGTAGATATTCAGCCTTTTATCTGCCCTCAACTCTCAAGCCAACCTTTCAGAGGTTTTGCATTACCAGCATGTTTTCCTGGAAAAAAAAAAGCACAAATTTATTTTCCATTATATGACATCTTGTTCAGTGTTTCTCCTGCCACTGGGGATATGCAGCTTTCCTCTGAGTTCCCATTAATTTTTAAAATGCAGCCAATTTCTGTTTTGTCTAACTAGTGTCTTCTCTCCTTTGTCTCCATCAGCTGGGGGGTTCTTTCCTCCTGGGAGTGGGAGTGTGGGTGCTGGTGGACCCCACAGGGTTCAGGGAAATCGTAGCAGCCAATCCCCTGCTGTTCACAGGTGTCTACATCATCCTGGGCATGGGAGGCATGCTCTTCCTTCTGGGCTTCCTGGGCTGCTGTGGAGCCATCCGCGAAAATAAGTGTCTGCTCCTCTTTGTGAGTTGGCTGACAAATTTACGATGCCGTTCTGTTACTGATCTTGTTTGTGTGCATGTGTGTTGATTATTCTATCCGTCAGTTTTTTCGACTGTCATGCTTGAAACAGAAAGCCAAAGGAGAAAAATGCCCTTCTTTTTGCCTCCGTGCCTCAAGCCTCATGCATAATTAATGCTGACTGAAGAGGGCACCGCCAAAATGTGATTTTTACTGAGTGACGTGCACTTTTTCTGACACTCATCCACCTTGTTTTGCTCTGGCTCACTGTTTGCCTTCTTTCTTTTGTCTTATTGCAGTTCTTCATGCTCATCCTCCTCATATTCTTAGCAGAGCTGGCTGCTGCCATCCTGGCCTTCATATTCCGAGAGCATGTAAGTTACTGCAGTATTTGCTTCACCAGTAAGGTGTCAAATTCCAACACCAAAATGTTTTCACAGAGAATCACAAGTTGGCATTTATCACCTGCTGAGGTCCACGGTCCTCTTATTATTTCAATTTCATACTATTTCAAGAGAGGTATTAGGCAGCCTTTTTGTATGATTGTGTGTGCTTAAACAACATTAAGAGAGTAATCTTCCAATGTAGCAGTATACTGCTAATGTTGTCAGACTCACAGTGTAAAGAAACAATGCAACCGAACCAGAGATATCATCTCTTTTTTTTTATTCCACACATTCTTCTGCTTTGTCAAAACCTGGCAGCTACTTTACCCATAATGAAACTTGACTGCTGACTGTTTGGTCAGAGAAGCAACTAATGAAGCCCCGTAGCCTCAGGCCAGTAGCCTCAAGCAGAAATGAGGAGCGGACTCCTGAAGCCTGTTACTAACTAACTTCTGTCCAACTACACACCAGATTTGTTTCATTTTCAAGGCTATTGTCAGCCATTACCTGACATTAGCCTGACATTACGTCACATGAGGACATTTATCAGACACTGCGCAGCTCCTTCAGGGCCACAAAATGCTTTTTGTAACCATTTCACATGTGCAGTCGTGCTCCCCAAGACCTGTAAACAAAATTTGATGTGTAGAATTGGTTTAAATGATACCCAGCACTTGAGTCCAGTGACCTTTTCTGATTTGAAAGAAACAGATATTATCCCTATAGTGACACTAACCTGTGCTCTCGCTGGCTGTTTTTTTTTTTAGCTGACAAGAGAGTATTTCACCAAGGAGCTGAAGAGACATTATCAGGGCTACAACAACACTGACGTCTTCACCTCCACATGGAATGCCATCATGACTACAGTAAGGCCACAGCACACATGGCAAAGAGCTTACATACTGAAGCTTTTACCAACTCATTGCTTCCACCAGCAGTCTGTGGAAACAGGGAGGTTTGCAGCCTGGCGTCAGGGGGCTATATTTTATAGATAAAATCCTAGACATTTAGGTCAATATTCATGCTGGATTGGTGCACGCACACAGTGGACCACAGGCCAGTGCACAAATGGGCACTCAGCAATAACGGCTTCTTCTCCCATTCTCTCCTCTCCTCCCATCAGTTTGACTGCTGTGGGGTGAACAGCCCAGAGGATTTTAAGGACAGCCTGTTCAGGCAGATCAACCAAAATCACATGGTGCCAGAAGCCTGCTGCCAGCGTGCCATTCATACCAAGGATATGGCCTATATCAGCCAGGAGCAGTGCTTATCAGGCAATATGATGTTCCGCAATAACAAGGTATCTTCTGACATCTACCCATGACATCCTCTCTCTCCTTCTCCCTCTCTCTCCCACTTTCCAAACCACCTCCAGACTTAATTAGAGCAGGAGACAGTTGAGGGGTGACATCCAGGGGCTTTCTGAATCCTCCATGGCTGATTAGTGCTTTTCCATGTTTCAGGTGTCATGGGAGGCCATCTTACCATGTGTTATTGTGTGGAGACACCACCTTATGTATGCATCTGAGCGTGTGTGTGTGTTTGTGTACATGTGCACACATGGGTAAATAGGAATTTCGATTAATCATAGATGAGTGCAAAAATAGAGCATAAAAGGTATATGAACATGTTAAATGAGGTGTGCTTTGCAAGTGCACCCCCACATCCCTGCTCCATGTGTGTAAAGAAAGAAGGAATGTAATCACAGCGAAAGCTGATAGGAAGGCGTTTGCACCGCGGTCTCCACCTGTTGTTTTTGAGCTACTAGAACAATGCGAGGTGCCCACATTGTGTGTCTCTCTCATTCACACAAAGAGCCCTCATTAAAAGGCAGTGAGGCTGGAGGCCCTACTTCCTACTCATTCAACCAGGCCTTTGTTCAAAGCCTCACATGATTAAAGCTGTAATGTTACTTTAATTGTCTGTGTAATTCTGCAAGTTTATAGCCTATTGATTCTCTGCTGAGTGTCACATCTTTGTGTGTCCACAGGGCTGTTACTCTGCAGTGGTTGACTACTTTGAACTGTACATCTATGTGGCTGGAGCGCTGGCCATTGTGGTGCTGACCATTGAGGTATGAAGGGTTTTCATTTTAGTGCAATCAGCACATATGCAGCATTTTCTTTGCCTCTCCAGTCACGTGAATATTGATTTCTGGAATGGGTAACTCTGCAATAAGCTGAGGTTATTTGCTTGAGTATAAGTGTTATTTGAAAGCTCTCTGTGTGACAAGATCCCCACCTAGTGGTGAGACTAGGTGCTACAGGAACATTGATTTTAATTTGTTTTTTGCACTGCTACGTTTTTCTTCTTTTTTTTTTATTTGGATGTAGTTTACTTCTTAAACATGTAAAAAAAACTGGAGTGTAAATACAGAGTTTTGGTGGAGGTTGAGTTTGCGTGAAAACAGTTCAGGAATGCCTTTAACCAATTGTAAATGTAATTGCGACTGTAAATACAGAAATAACCCAGAGCAGAGAGAGTACACTGCTGCCCCACATGTTTGTCATAATTGTGTAAAACCAATCTTTTTCTGTGTGCTAATAATTTCTTTTTGCTTTCTTTCCACAGCTCTTTGCCATGGTCTTTGCAATGTGTCTCTTCAGGGGAATCCAGTAGAGCTGCTCCATCTGAACTTCTTTTTCCAAAAAAAAGGGAATTCAGGAGAAAAAGAACAAAATGGACACTTGTAAATTTGTGGATCTCTTTTTCTATTGGCTAATTGATAGAAAAACCAACTCTCAAGCTCTTGTACTTCACAGCTGGACTTTTGAGGTACTGGGTGGTTACAAAAACACATACACAAACACACACACACACAAACTATAAAGAAAGTGGGAGATCAGAGACAAAACTGATGTAAAAAGATTTGTGTGTAAAGTGGAAACAGTCATTTTTGGACCAGGTCTAGAACAGACTGGGATTAAAGTGAACCAGGCATGAGGACCAGGTGAAGCCTGAGCAGAAGGCACTGCACTGACTTTTGGATGAAGAATATTTATATTAAGTAAAGTTGGCTTAACTGTAAAAAATGTGTTTTATGTACACTTTGGCTGTTGCCCTTTTCCCTTTCATACTGTATACTGTAACACACTCGCTCCCCCCATATGCCTTTTTTACAGCCCCAATTCTTTAATGCTGTATCATATAAGCTCTGTGTGTGTGTCTGTGGTGAGTGAGGAGTGTGTGTGTGTGTGTGTGCATGTGTGCGTGTATGCACTCTTTTTGAATGTGTATGAACTAGTTTGTGCGCATGTGAGCTCGTGGCTCTCCATGACCCCTCCCAAGCTTGAAAGCCAATCTCCGATTCTTTTTCTATTTGTAAGGTGATGTTTATTGCAGTAGTGGTTACATGTGGTTTTAGGTGGTGAAATGTATGTGTATGCATTTGTATTAGATTCTGGAAAAGTAATGACATAAATGGCATTCTAAATGACCACACTTGTGTTTTTCTTTTCTTAAACAGTGATTTTTATAAATACAATGAACTCCGCATTTATTGTTTGCCAAATAATCCCCATAAATAATGATAATGCATCCTAGCAAGAAGAAAACATGCACAGCACATGAATATTTCTGCAAAAACGAATGTTTATCAAGCCTGATCAAGTAAGAACAGCTTCATTATTTACAGACAAAAGCCTTGCTAATGGTGTGAAAAACAACCTTTAAGATTTTTTTTGTATCAGGCCCCGTGATAAAATCAATTTTCTAGTTGAACTGAGAAACCAGGATATTTATCATAATTGACTGTTATACATTTAGCTGCAGCCTTGTGGCATTGGTGATTTGTCTCTTTTCATAAAAAAATCATTCATCTCTGCTACATCCTTCTGACAGTATTGAAACATAAAAGATGGATGTTTCATTTATTGTTGAGTCAAAGCATAATAAAATGTGGTCAGCGTGCACATATGGCTCTCAGTGTTGTCGTGATAATGAACTCAATTTCATGTCAAATGCATTAGCATATTGATTTTTTTCCTTCAAGAAAATCTATAATAGTGTAAACATCATACAAAAAATAATAAATATGGTTTTACAAAAATGCCTGTGGAAACTGAGCTATTGCAACAGCTGTGGGAAATGACAAAAGGACAAAGAAAAGAACAATTGAAAGTGAGGCTTTAAACATGAGGTGACAGTTGCAGTGTTAAAACAGCATAGTGACAATGAATAACACCATTTGTGCATTTTGTTTGAACATTAATATAGTATACAGAGGCATATACACACGTAAAACAGCTGGAGATATGAGTAAAAGAGGGTTATTAAATATCCTATACAGGTGTTGACATACTTTGCCTGATTAGACCTCTACTGGTAGCAATCATTTTACCTCCAGAACATTTTATTGTACTTGTTAATGCGGAGCAACTTGCTCAGTTATCATTTGTATTCATACGTGGAGTCTACACCCACAATTCACAGTGCAGTTTTGCAAACTTTCAATCTGAGAGGTCTAATCTGCCACAAAAGGAAAAAGGTGTGTAGGCTATATGTGCACAATAACACAATATGATGCAGTAAAAAGTACAAGATTTGCTATGGTTTCACAAAAAAGATAACACACACACACACACATTTTCACCATGGCTTAGATCCATCAAATTAGTAAAACCTACAATATACATCTCAGATTATTTGTTGTGGAAACATGTCATCATTGTTGAATATCTTGAGTTGCACTAATCGTGTGAATTAAGACTCTTTAAACTAACACAAAAATTTTTGACAGAGCTCCAGCTTTGTTCACAGCGGGGATATTTGTGCCTTGTGGGAGAATTTAACAGTTACAAAGACACTTTGACAAGTGAAGAAAACACGCAAGGGAGGAAAAGTAAATAAAAGTCCCTCTGGTCTGTCACAACTGTTTTCCTTCTCATTGCTCTCTGCACAACACTAGAGCCGTTAATTTTTTCTCTTATTCATTTGTCAGCAGATGTGATTGATTACTGCAATTTTCATAGTTCAGAAATAGACTGGAGACAAAACAACCGTTTTTTTGTTTAAGATTAAAGGTGGAGTCCAGGAGAGGCAGCAAGTCCTGATCGATCCAAACTCCATTCAGAAATCAACCATCTATAAATTATGTTTGCTCGTGGTCTTCTGTACAGATCTGCCAAAGCATGAATTCAGACTTTCATAAGAATCTGTATTATGATGTAGTTATTTTGGCATCCTTTCCATATGTTCATTACTAATAAATCACAGCAAAATCTGTTTATTTTTGGTTTCAGCCTATTCGCAGGTTGTGTTTAGAGGTGAATAAACACAAATGATCAATCAAAATCACGCGAGTAATGCACAATGTTAGCATGAGTTAGCGTTGCTGGCTCGGTCCGACTCACTTTGTTTTTGACAACTGTACTTGATGTGAAGTGCAGACTATACCTTTAAACCACAAACACAAACTGATTTTTTTTTTTTTTTGGCCACTAGGGAGCAGAAAAACATCAAAACGAGCTCATGGAAGCTGAACTGCAAGTAGCCGCCTCCCATCCACCTGTAAAGGCTGTTCGGGCTAACACGATAGCAAACAAGTGCTAATACTCACATCCAGTAGACACAAAGCGGGTTAAACATTCATTTAGAGTCGTGTTTCTGGCCGCCTGATGACTGTAAGTTCAAGTTTAACTCTTAATTTGTCTCGGTCGTTAGCTTGCTAGCTGTTTGAGGGCCCCACCTGTGACCTCACGGTGACGTTACTGCGGAACGTAACGAAAAGAACGCTGACAGTTTGGTTGCTTAGTAACATTAACAGTAACAGGAAGTACACCGTTTGCTGTATCGATGAGGGATAAACAAAAAGTTTAAAGAGGCCACAAAAGAAGTCAGAAGTCATGAGTTTATACAAAAGATGATGAAGGTAAAAAAAGAGCCGTATTTGTTTATTTCCACGCTTGCAGTGTGTTCTTTAGTTAGTCAATATTATCAACAACAACAACTCACAGCAACACTTAGCCATCATGTGGTATTATTCCTATCATATACATGGAGCAGTTAAAATGATAAACCATATTAACTGAGAGCTCAGTCAATGCCAGGGATTTAGATAACTGCTTTTTGTTGTTTCATTGATTAATTTCTGATTTCTGTTATTTTAGATATCGGAAATTAAATATTCTTAGCGTAAGGAATTTTGGTCAAAGAAAACACACAATCTGAAGATGTCACCATGGGATCTGTGAAATTAAGATGGCTTTTATCTCTATTTCTGACTTTCTTTAGAATAAGAGAACAATCTATCATTCACAAACATGATAGACAGGTTAATTAATGATTAAAAATTATCATTGCTTCATGTTATTGTGTCCCTGATGTTTTAAGAGGCATTTGAAGTCTTTTGAGATGGGTCTGATATGCAACCATATTGGCCTCTGTAATGTACCACATCTCTTCCTCCAGCCTGCAGATGCTCAGGACATCGGGCCGTCAGGCAAAGAAATGAACTGAAGAGGGGGGAGGGCTCAGCCAGGTTTACAACTCGGGCCTTCTCTCATTTGGGAGACACACACCTTCAGTTTTGGGTATGTAAATTGGCTGCGGGAATGTATTGCACTATAGGCTGGCCTGCTGAGCTTGATGGGGGGTGTGGACATGTTTGGACTGGGATTTCCCAGTCAGGGAAAACAGGTGTTACCCATTCACTCTTTTCTGGTCGCCCTCCATCATTTGACCTGGCTGCTCACAGGCGGGATATTTTAGCCGTCTTTCTCCACACCTCGCTCACGCTGTTCTGCTGGAGCTTGCTTTCACTCGTCTCTCTGTTGGTGTTCTTGCCACCTTTAATTTTATTCAGCTCCCTCTGCGGTTGCTTTCTCAAAGGCACACACCGAGTCTGGCTTAGATCTAGCGAATAGTAAGTCTTCACACAGACATCTTAAGTTCAGCAGTCGCAAATAGCAAATAGCTGGCTGATCCTTGGCTATCTCAAAATAGAAATGCACAGCAGGGTGAGGTTCAGCACAAAACGACAACAAGAAAGAGCAGAAAAAAACAAAGTTTCAGGGGCTTAATGTGGCCTCATTATCTGGTTCTTGACATTGTTCACAAACTACATGTTGGGTGTTTTTGTGATTTTTTTTCCAGCAGTTTACAGGTTAATTGAAAACAGTGCAGTTATTTCTGGGAAAGCCTGGCAACACGCTGGCTTATATTTTAGGCCTACAAGCAATTCATCCTTATTCTAAAACTGTGACACTCACGTTAGACTTTTCTTAGAGCCTAACAACCACTTTAAAAATCTATAGATGCCTCTAACATATTTTTGTCATCTAGACTGAGGGATATAACTTTCAAAGTAGACATGTCAATAATGTACATTTCTTTGTTCGTTGTTGTGTGTGTCTGTGTTATGTGTTTGTTGTTCTATCCTAAATCAATAATTATTCACAATTTCAAGAAAATACTGTATATAAGACTTAATAAAACTGACTGACGCCCTTCAAACAGTCTTTTCAGCAGAACATGTGATTACAATTTCCCTCACAGGCTTATTAAGAAACACACTTTTAGACTTTGGCAATGTAGGAATACTTGTTAAGCTCAAGGTGAACCGAACAACAGCCAGCTGACTTCTTTTAGTTTCCCTGCCTCATTACCATATACTGGAGCTTGTTACAGTCACCTCAAATAAAAAGAGAAATTTGCGGTTCTATTTCCTGTGCCATATACGCAGAGGGCAATCAAGAATGGTCACCAAACAGTAAGCAGGTTAAGTGAATCGTAGCCACAGTGAATCATAAATTTGGAAACCTGTACAGCATCCCACAAAACTACACATTCTTTTTTAACCAAGTGTAGAAAAAAAATTGTAGTAGTGTCTTTGGCTCCTATTTATTAGCTTTAAAGTTTTATCTATAACCTGCTCACTGAGGATTAAAAAACCCTGACATTCATACTTCTCTTTTTATCTTTATCTTATTATACAGTGTACCTCTCCTAAATGTCTAAAATGTAAAATGTTGAACGACAGATGGTCAGTTCAGTTTTCATCTTTGTATTGTATAGCCAAAGCTGAACATGAGAGCCAGCCATTGTCTAACTCACCACATGGGGGCGGTAGCGGTCCTACAACTCCTCCGTCCACTGCCTGTAAACGTGTATTTTCTCCCAAGCATGAACAAGACGTGACCTTTGTATAGAGACTGTTTATGGCATACACATGACAGTGTCACCACCTATTCATTCATCATTATTTTATAGTACTTTGTCAGTATTTAAAAAATAGTAGACAGTGTGTGACATGTAGACATTTGCCTGATTTTCATGAATTGAAAATGATAAATTAATATTGCTGCTCACCACACAAGTATAACATTACGCCGTCTGCATGCGCGTGTTACATGGTGCCCTTTCGCTGACTCCGTAAACATTAACTCCAGTGCGCTGACTCTCAAGAGAGCTGAGATTTTTATCCTACAAACTCAAAAGTGTTGACTGAAGCAAATTTGACATGACTATAAGGCAGGACCCTCAAATTAAAACAGCCTGTCTCTGGTATTTTAGGCACATTTTGTGTTTGACCTGCTGATCAGAAAGAAAGCACCAGTAGCAGTCGGTATGTCAGAGACCCCCCCAAACCCCACCTCTTGCCAGCTCCTCCATTCCTTCCCATTTGAAGTGTCTGCAATGGTTCAGGTCAGGATCTCACTGAGTACTTAACAGCTGCTAAGTGTTACTGGTGGTCAGCACGAGTCAGCTCCTGATCCTGGTGGTTTACTCTCTCTAGCACGCCGAGGTGTGCGGCCCTCCTAGTGTCATCACAGTCATGCTTCTGCCTCCGGGATGGCGACGCTTGAATAAAAAATTAGGCCCTTGAAATCACACTGAAAGCAGCTGAATTTCAGAATCTGGTAAAAATCAACCTGATGCAGATATTGTGTGCTGACATATTGCAAGGATTTATTTCTGTCTGTTATATCATACACATTAAAGGATGCTTTCATTCCACTGAATACCAACATAAATGATTTATTCTGCTTGGAATCTGTTTATATGAATTGACAGTTTGTGGTAAAACATCTCTTAGAGCATCTTTGATTGTGTCAGCATTTTCCATCTTAATTGTGGCCAACAGAACATCCTTGCAAAAGCTTTTGGATCCTCTCCATAGTAACAAATCTCAATGGAAGAACAGACATACATTGTTCTGATTATGTTACCAGTTACATGGCTAGGATTTGTAGTCTTCCTGCTGCCATTAGAGGAACTTGTGTAAAAGCCTGTAAAATAATGTTTGATTTTTTTTTTGTTTTTTTTTTGTTGGGGGTCACTGCAAAGGATTGATGTTGTGGTATTTACCTCTTTGCTCCAGTGTAGTCTTGCACCACCACATCTCTTCTTTCCTCATAAAAATTCCTACCAGGAAAAAAGGGAGAAGAGAGCAAGGGATGGTGGGGGAGAGGTGGTGCTGAGGGGCTCCTTGTTCAGTTTGTTTTAGCCCCGTTTGGAGAGGAAACTTTCATTGCTTGATGATTTATGAGTGGTTAGACTCCCGGGGGAATTAGAGAGTCCTTTTTCGTGCATGTAATAACCCACCCCCTTAACATAAAACTTAGGTTTCTCCTTTGTGTTGTGTTTATCCAGTGTGAAAGGTGTTAGGTCCGGTGGGGAGCTGAAGGACCAGGAGAAGCCCCAGAAGGACCGTTCAACAGAAACCATACCAGGGCAGACGTTTCACATCTGCTGCGATGTGACCGCAAAACCCATTGTGAAAATGTGAGAATCCGAATGCACTCGACAAAACACTTTGATGCACAGGACATGCTGTAAACTGAATAATGCTAAAGCCTTCTGTAGCAGACGTGCTGCTGCATCACAAAACAACTGAATTGTCCCACAACTACGGAGTCTCATAGAACCAGTGGCCTCTGAGTCGAACGGGCAGCCCTTGTGACGCACAGTGCGGTGCCCATGACCCAGCATGAAACAGGAAGTGAGCTGGAAAGGCTAGAAAATGAGTCTGTAGGGATGAAGTCGTTTCTCAGGCTGAGCATCACCGCTGTCTCGAGAGATTGCTTGTGCTCCGTGACTCACTTGTGGAGCATGTGTTTTCAGTGTGTTTTCAGGATTTAGATGATGAGTACAAATAGATGGCCCAAGCTGTCCCGTGTGAGAAGACCACAAAGTGCTCTATGGTTACAAAGAAACAGAATAATGTTTAGCAGCCTGCCATCAGCCAAACGATAGTAACTGTATGAGGCCTCTATATTATTTCTCATTT
Source organism: Scortum barcoo (assembly GCA_023238725.1). Lineage (NCBI taxonomy): Eukaryota > Metazoa > Chordata > Actinopteri > Centrarchiformes > Terapontidae > Scortum > Scortum barcoo. Next base: position 11,235,255 of record CM041536.1, read on the forward strand.
GTTATCTCTGGGCTTTTTTTTTCACTTTCTCTGGTCCCCCTTTGTTTCTGTGTTGTGAAGTGTCCTCACAGTTGGAGGCTAATGCAGTGCTTAGTTCCTCATTGCACACCAGATTTTCTCAGCCTGTGGCCTTCGCCGTTATTTCTGCTTGTCAATCAGGTCCGGAGTGACCCGCCGCACATGAGTCCGTGAGAGGTCAACTGTTGTGTATGTCTGCCCTTTGAGCTCTTCAGCAGGAGGGCTCCTTGTGCAAATGCACCGAACAAGGCCTTTCTTGAGTGCACAATAAATCAGAAGGATGCTTCACCACCCCCATATTCACAAGATTCATAATTGGAAGCATATTGCCGAGTGGAGACAAAATGCCGCACTGGAGCAAAGAGGTTGAGGGGGTTAGAAACACAGCCTGATAACAAACTTGAAGAGTGTGAGGAGGAAATGACTGGACAGGCTGCCGATTTCAGTGTTGACTCTTAAATTTCAAATGGCTGCACACAAGCAGAGAAAAAAAAATCGCATAATCAAGAGGGTGAGTCATTTCATGGCTACAGAATGCCAGCTGACAGTTGAAGCATGTTTTATCAGTCATATTATTTATGTTCCACCATTTGCAACTTGTAAATATGGAAAGAAAACCTCTTTTATAAGCGTAACCAATCTAGTCTTATGCGTAATGCTTCTGCAAATATGCACTTTTAAATGTGCCTGTTAGTTTAACAGTGCAGCTGCCTTACAGCAGTACATGAGTGCTGATTTAACCCAGTAACCCAGTGGTTAGATCCACACCGTTCACCTCTCTCAGCATGCCCAAACCTTCACCCATGTGTCACTACCACTTTAAATCCTTTCCCTCTCTGTTTATGTTTGCATGTCAAAAAGCCACACTAGACATTTCCACACACCAATAAACTAGAGTTTTATTAGTGGGAGCCAGTGAATGATGTGAGCCATCGTGAGGCTGTCTCCATGGTTACAGACCACAGAGATGCCTGTCAGGCAGCTGGCAGGCCATCGGCTGTTTGGTGGCCACTGTCAGCTGATGGGAAAATGCAGGAGAGGCTGGAGGCCAACCACAGATAAACAAAGGAACCTAATACCTTCTCAGACATGGGGAGATGCTCGTTTTTGATGACTCGCTTGGGGCTTGCGATGAGTTTCGATTCCAGCCTAGCACAGTGCCCGCTAATTGCAACAAGACTTTTCAGTTGTATTTTACACCAGGGGTTCCCACCATCTTTTTGTACCGCAGACTGTTTTCATATTGACAGTTTTGTCAAATATGCCTCGATGCCTGATGCCTGAACACTGAGCAGTGGAAGTGTTCTGATCCTACTTAAGTAAAAGTATTACTACCACACTTTGAAAATACCCCAATACAAGTAAAAGTCCTGCATTCAAAACTTACTTAAGTTTATGTACGCAAGTATTATCAGTATAATGCTCCCTGCCAGTGTTTTCTATTGTATGTGATGTTTTTGGCAGGATGATAGCACAGAATTTTGGACCTTGTACATAGGTAGTCTCTGAGGCCCCTCATGATTTTAAAATTATTATTACAAACCATTATGGTGAGTCCTTCTACACCTTTGGACCCTGTACATTAGTACCTTTTGTCCCCCTGTTCTTTGCCCCTGGCTTTTGGATTATTACATCATTATACAAATTGCATTCATTTATATGTTGCTTTTTACTGCTGTAGATGTTTAAGGTTGAGCTCATTACTACTACTTTTTCTACTGGGTAGTTTAATCTACAGCAGTGCATCATGGGCTGTAAGATCATATGTTTGTAGAGCCATTGTCCTGCAAGAATCATGTATCTCAAGTCAAGTTTTCAGCTGTTTTCAGCTTCTTGACAATGCATTTTCCAGCTGGTCCAAGGAGGATTTAAATAGTTTGTTTGGCTTAAGAAGTAGGAGAATTTTCTCAACCCACAAAGAAACATGTAACCCTTTGGTTTATCAGAAAAAATCATATTCAGAATCACCAGATCTGGAGAAACATGGTTGGACAAGAGGTTATGAAAAACTGTAATCTGAATAGTAACTAACACTGTCAAATGTACAAGAAGGGCAGATTGAATAGAGATATGACATTGCATATAATGAAAATACTCAAATAGAAGTACCTTGAACATGTACTTAAATACAGTACCATGTAAAGTAACGTAAATATAGTAAATATACTTTATACTATCAAACTATTTGTATTCTGTATTTCATTGTGGTTACCTGCTAAATTGAAAAAAGACAAAACCTATCAGCAACACTCACATGGTGGCCTCACAAAGGGACTGGTTAGTGTAGAAATCAATATCTTGCTGCTGGGGTTGTGAAAGAGAGCGATGAGGAAGACGATACCAAGTTCAAGGTAATTACCACAAAAAAATAACAGCATTATTATTATTCAACAATTTTTTCCTCACAGCTACTTTGCAAAAATTTCTTACAACTTCAAGTACTGGTCTGTGACTGGGGGTTTCAAAACATCTGTTTTAAATGGTTTTTAAATATCTGAATTGTATTTAAAAAAGGAGAGGATTACTTAGTTGAAAAAAAATGTCACACTGCTTCGTACATGTAAATAAGTAATCTAATAAGAACACACACACATCAGGTATGACCACTGCATTTTTGTAAATTTTACAACCTTGCAGATGTGCTCCACATCAATGAATTGAAATGAAACTGATTTCTCTGATAGAGCTGAGTCGTAGATAAGTTGATAGGAAAGGCTGGCCCAGTGCCAGAGAGCCCATTAGAAGGAGCTCAGGGAGGTAAAGAGTCCATGCTCCTCTCTCAGTTAAACCTCCACTCTGATCTCACCTCTGAGCCAAGTCCTCCTCCTACACTTATCTCCCGTTGCCGACACAATTACCTGACACATCCTCTGACGCACAGATGCAGTGACATTCAGATTTACATATTAGGTTTGGTTTATTTGTGTCAATCTGAGTTAAGTCCTAAAATGTGCACGTGATGCCCCAGCAATTTTAGCTCAGACGGTACCATCTTGTATTATTGTCTGGCAAAGCTTGCTAAAAAAAACTGTACTACTACTTTCAGACCAGCAGTGCATCCATGCTGCATGTGATCGGTTTCTTATGTGTGTCAAACGTTAAGCTAAATGTGAGCTGTTTACTGGCGTTCTCGGGTTGTAATGAGGGACGTTTTACTGGACAAAGTGATGTATGTTGGGTTCCTTCCTCTTCAGCCGCCTGCTCCTCTCCACAAAGCCATGCTGAGGGGCTGCAGTGCTGACTTATGGCCACAGCAAGAGACTGCTTTGCCTTTTTATTTCCCTTAGGACAGCATCAATATATCAAGCTTCTGCCGGCTCTTTTGATTTACGACAACATGTCGCTTGGAGTTTTTTGCACGAGGTAGACTTTTGGTTTCACAGCAGCAAACACGGCCTGTGTGAATTTACATGTCTGAGTCTGTTAGGAGAGTTTTTTTTTTTTTTTTTTTTTTACTGGTCAGCTTGTCGTTTTCCTTTGGCTCCCGTCCTCTTACAGTTGTCATAGGAGTCCCCTCATTGATCCAAAAGTGAGTGGAGAAATTTGATTTACAGTGCAAGCATCAGCTTTATTTTCAAACCAAAAGGATCATTTAACAGTGTAAGCCAAAATGTCAGCCCTAAAATATGACCTATAAGAGATTTTTTTGCTGAAAGCTGATATAAGCGATGATTTACAGCCTTGGCCTTGCTAACGCTGGCCCGTAATGAGCAGCTCAAGCATCCACTTGTTTATGGAGCAGGCTGATTGACAGGCCAACCAATGGAAAAATAAAGTAGTGAATGAGGAATTGGATCTGTCCCGTCTTTGCCATATCAACAGGGCCCTAATGTAGTGGGGTGAACTTTGAAGTGCCCTAATGGTCTTCATGGTCCCTTAACCATGCAGGCTTCTATTAAGGGTGTCAGTGGAGCCTGGCTGGAGCAGCGTGACCCATTAGGTTTAATGAGTGCTGTTCAGGGCACACTGGGCTGCTCTTCTTCCTCTCTGCGAGTGTTTATTTATGTCATTTACCCGCACTTCAGACAGAAGGGGAGTGTGGAAGCAGGGGGGATGTCTCTTCAACTAGAAGCCCTTTTTTTATCTGGGTTTCTGATTTCATCAGTCCTCTGACCACCGGACTCTGCGTCAGTAAGATGGTCTCACTGGGGTCATGTTGGGCACCTAAAACTTTAAATTTGCTCAGTGTGGAAATGTAGAGTGTGCATGGTGCATTGTGAAAGCACTGTAAAAAAATTAATTTATTATTATTATTATTATTAACACCATGATGGGCATAAAAGAGCAAAAGGCTATTGTGTGATAAAAATTTCCTTTTACATGTACATTCCTGCGTTGAAGCAGGTCCGGTTCTACCCTTCCTTTGCGGTCATATTGAAGATCTCCAATGCCTCGACCAGAGCTGGAGGCTTTAGCTGGTGACAGCAGGCTTCTCTTGAGTTTTCCCACTCTCGTGCGATCAGAGTGCTCCAGTTAAACTCTTGCACAACTGTGGAAAAGACAGCAATTGTTGCTGGGAGCAAACAGAAATGGGAGAGCTCCAACATTCTTTGTCGGGCAAAGACCACAGCGATGGCAAGATGTGAATTGGCACAGGTTATCTTTTTTTTTTTTTCCTGGCTCGGGCATTCCCCTTTGTCTTACGTGAGAGTTGTCCTAAGTGGTTGTGCCTTCTGTGGATGATATTCAGCACAAAGTTTGAAATAAAGGGTGGATTGATTACAGACATAGTTTTTGTTGTGTAGGAAAGAAGTTTTGAAGTGATTATAAATGTTTTTTTCTGAGGACTGTTTTGTTGCATGATTGAGCTCGTATTGCAAAAACAAAGAACATCTGTGTGAAACGATGTTGCATACTGTATTGCATGACAGCTTTCTCTCGCTCCGGCCGTAGCTGCACTGTTAGCCAAAGACCACCTGGAGGTATTTAAGGCCCATTCAAACTATTAGACTTAACTTTGGGTCTAATGGCTTGGGCAGAGCATCCCATCTGGAAGCTGCTGATGCGAGAAAAAGAATGGGATCACATATCATCCACCTTCAACCACACACATTCATACTGAGTCAGTGGAGGGAATATTTCTATAGTTTTCAAATGCATGTTGATCGTATTAAGCGCTTTATGTCATTACATATCAGTGTGCAAGTGTTGGTGTACATTCACTGGTCTTATTTTGTTGGTTAGTGGCTCAAAACTTTCAGTTTCAGATTTTTTTTCCCCAAGCATAATATCCAGAGTTACACATTGGCGGACATATCCATAATTATGATCTATGAAAGGAATACTTTGACCTTTTGGGAAATTACTTTTTCTTCCTTTCTGTCCATAACCAGCAGCAAGTTAAGTTAGATTAGCATAAAGATGGGAAGTATTGGGGAACAGCTCGCCTGGCTCTTTACAAAGGCAACAAAATCCACATACCAGCACCTCTAAATCTTACTAATTAACACATATTTATTTAATATGTAAAAAAAAAACTGTAACTATCAGATTGTGTTCTAACTCTTGACAAGGTTGACTTTTAAGGTTTTAACACTCAAAAACTCAGCCTGTATCCAAATTTGCTTCCCATTTACTATACAGTGCACTGAATTTTACACCATCTTATCTTTTATTTAAGTGGCTGAATTATGACTGTGAATATTAAATCAATGTATTTAATTAATTTATTGTTCAAACTAATTAGAAGATGTAATGAAAAAAGCTGTGTCTGTCACATGTACAATACTTTCTGGCTTACCTTAACATTACAGCTCTTTGTGACGCTACACCACTCTGCGATGATGCAGAATGACTGATTCAGAAATGTCTGACATAACAATTTACAGTAAAGAAAGTGAAGTAAAAGTAAACTACTGAGTGTCATGTTAAATAGTCTGCTTCACAAGACTGCGTGTTTTGATGAGATTTGATTAACAGTGGCTTGACAACAAAAGAAAACAACCCAACAGTTATCATTAGATTTTGATTCAAATCTTGCTGACTCCTGATTGGAGTGTGTATGTGGCATTAACTTTTTCCAGCTGAGCTTTTTTGGGTTTCGAAGGCCTATAAAGAAGATGTCTGAACTCATTCAACTGTTGGAGATTCATTTATTTCAAAATCACTTCAAAACCATCATCAACAGAAACAGCAAGTTACTTCTGTACAAACGACCTCAAACGCGTCTCAGTGACGCTGTTCGTGGTGCGGATATATATTTGGACGGGACTGTGGGGACACATAAACCACACACCTCTGGCTTTAGCAAAGAGATCGCTGTCCTAGTGGAAGTCAAGAAAAAAAAAAAAACTTCTCCAACACTGTAAGTGCAATAATTTATTGCAATGGCACATTATATAAAGTCACAATCAGAAGTAGAAATACTTGATTAATATACAAAAAGCTGCTTAAAGCCATAAGAAAATTAGAAAGCACTTTCATCCTCTGTAAAAGTCAAGAGCAACTCTTCAGAATAACACACTGAACATAATTTTACACTTCCTGACAATATTACTGTGATACTTCATTGGTTTATCTCTGGAGGTCCATTATTTGACAAATAAGCAAAACAAATGTACAAGCAAAAGAACAATATTATTAATATTGTTCACATTCACACGATACAACATTATAACTATGGATTTCAATCGCTTTATTTCAGTAGTATCAACATGGACGGAGCTGCAGAGGAGTGGAGCACTGAGGGAGAACCAGCGGGGAGACAAAACACACAGTCAGCTTGACAAAGTAGGAATTCAGTCACACATGTAGTCATGCATAAATGAATGTTGACCGCATCCTGTTTTTATCTTCAAATTTTGACAGTGATGTTTTTGATTTTAAATCCTCATATCCAGCAGAGTCTATATTAATTCAAAATGTTTGTCCTTTATTGAAGGAGTCGTTTCTTTTCATTTGATGCCATTTGTTTGATTATTGCCAATCTCTGTGTAGAGTATATAAACAGCATGAACACTCGTGTGCAAGCAATCATCATGTTGTCACCTAATTTACTTGCGTGTTGACAGGAGAGGGCTTGATGTGATGGCAACAACTATCTATTTTATTTTATACTTCACTCCAGGAACTTGGATGAAATTAGGAATTTTTAAATGTTTTTTCCTCCCTATGAAAAAAAGGAAAGCTTTGTAATTCTTTCCACAATTTGAAAGAGGAATTGTTGAATTGATACTGAACTCTGAGCTGCAAAGATGGATCAAAAGAAGATTAATCAACAACTGTATTTATCATTATTCAACCATTTCGAGTAATTATTCAAGCAATAAATACTGAATATTTTCTGGTTCCAGTCTGTCATTTAGCTGCTTTTCTTTAGTTTCTGAAGTAATAAACTGATTTTTGGTTTTGAGCAGCAAAAATATTTGAAGACATCATGTCGGGTTTTTGCAGATTGTGGTCGTGAAAAATTTGGATTTTTTACTATTTTCTGTCATTTTATAAACCAAACAATAAATCGACCAGAAAAAATATCTGCGGATCAATCAATACTGAAAATAGTCGTGAGTTGCAGTCCTACTCTCAAGCAGAAGGGCTCTAATGGCCACTCACATGTTACAACGATCCACCAGCTATGAGGAGCAGAAACAGACTCTCTTGCCATCATCCTCGCAGGGGAAAGAAAACGGATATGTAGCCCAGTGGGCGTCATGGAGGGATCAGCCAAAAGACTAATGAAGCCTGTCTCTAGCCTCAGCCTGCAGCCCAGCTCTGGTGACAAGCTTATTCCAGCGGGGTAACACGCAGAGACACCCCAGCAATCACTGGACGTACTCTCCGCATTCCTGCAGTCCAGCTCTAATGTCATCACATTACCTAAACATTACAGAATGGTCCTCGGGATGATGGGGGCCACTGATTTGGCCTGCAGTCTCTTGCATGTGACGGATTCTGTGAGCAAGCTACAAATCCAACAGTCATCTCTGCTGAGCCCACGTCTAACAATGAATTGATTACAACAGCGTGTGGAACTTTGGGTGCAGTGTGTCCTCACCATGCATGCTGTGATGTACTACGCTGCTACGGCTCACTTTGATGCTAACTAAGTGTGTCTATTCCTGTTGGTGGCTGATTGACGCTGGCGTAGCTAGTTGGTGTTGAAGGCTGCTGCTGTGCTTTGCTGCGCCTCGTCTGCCAGTGGAGACAGTGTTTCCTGTAACCTGAGGCCTGAGCCTAGCAGGGGAACCTGTGGAGGCGGCCCTGGGGGAGGAAATGACACGTTGGTTTGAAATTGCTGCCAATCCAGCGCCTGCCTTCCTCCCAGAATAAATTGGCACAGGCCATGTGTACTCTTGCTAGGTTAGACTCACTTATTGCGTTCAATCTCTGTCCTTTGCAGGGACATAAACTACCGACCGCAGGCCAAGACAAAATTAATAACTTCTCTCACAACCAATTTGTTTTAAAAGACTGTTGCAATGCCAAGTGACAGAAAAGAAACTTTCAGCACTTAAGTGCATCGAGTGGCCTCGTTTTTAAAACAGGTTTTAAAAATGCAAATACTGAATGTTCAGATATGTACTTGAACTCATTTATACAAGATGAGACAAGTCTAAAGTAACACAAACAAAATGAGAGGGGCAGATTGGGTGGTATAAACAAATAAGCTTAAGGAAGTAGATAACGTGAATCAAGCTTAATTCAGTAAATGAAAATATTGTATGATATTGCTGGATTTGGCAATGACTTCCTGTATTCTATGAAAGTATTTTGAGTACCATATTTATTTCACTGAAGCCTATCACTATCATGAATAATTACCCAGTTTATTGGGGCATGAAACCCCTTATTTCAATGAGACCTGAGAGATCAAGGAATCAATAATGAGCACAACGTCTACATAACGTCACACCTTTGCATTTCACTGACTTTCAGCATCTGCTGATTGTCACAGTCACAGTTGTTATCGTGATTGCGTTGGCCGCTGTACAGGCCTCTGTTATCTCCACAGTCTCCCCCTGTTCATTTGACCTGTGTTATCATTAGTGCTCTCAGGAAAACCTCCCTCCTCCCCCACAGCGCTTGCTGATGGCTGCTCCAGCGAAGAGGGCCATATGGGAGCAGGGTGGAACTGGGCCAGGACATCATGTAGCCCAAGAGATTGCCGCACTGTGTTCCTTGGCCTTCATACGCAGCGCAGCTATGCTGGAGGACTTGCGGTCTGGGTCAACATTGAGATCATAGCCATTGATTCCCCCGCCCATCCCGGGACCCCCAAAAAGGCTCCCCATGTGCGTCTGTCCCATGTGGCTGCTCCCTGGACTGGGCACGCCCAGGAAGTCAGTAACGCCTCCAGGACCGTGAGGGTGAGGTGGCATGCAGGAGGGGACGGAGTCACAAGGCACAACGCAGCCCGGCACTGGAGATGCTCCGCTGCTGCTCCCAATCCACGAAGGGTTCTGGATCTGGTGGAGAGGAGAAGGGATTATGAGTGAAAGCGGCGATAATCAGTATTTTTATAATAGCAAAATCAAATGACAATGTGACAGCGTGAAAGGATATGAAAGGCTACAAAGAGAATTTATCTGAATCTGCAGCTCCACTCAACTCTGTGGAGCTTTATAGCTAGATTTGAGTGATTGTTAAGATGTTGCTGATGCACAACTTTACTGTATTGATTAACTCTTGCAGTGTAAAAAAATCCACTCTACACTATCTGCTTAACAATAGATATACACAGTTAGCAACTAGCTGGTGAAAATAGTGGAACATTTATCAGGTAAAGAGAGAGCTGTTTCCCCCAAAAGTTGGTAGAGACCAAAAACTGAGCAAAAAATTACAATGTTGCTGAACAACTGTTGGATGTCTATGAAGACTCTCAGTCATCCAGGTCATGGTAATATGTAAGAGATAGAAGGAAATGAACTGACTCTGAAGAAGCCTTTCAGATGAGAGGTGAAATGTCTTCAAGAACTTCAATCATAGTCCAGCTGACATTCTTCTAACTCTTACAAACTGCTGGATATATAATAAGCAACTGTTTCCTCACAAATTCATCATATTAACTTAAAAGGCAATAATATATGTTATTGTTGAGCTCACAAGCTGTTTCCACTGACTCCAAGTTGCCAAAAAATCTATTGTTGCAGATTTAGTTAAAAATAAGACTGATTACTTGGTATCTCAGATCATGAGTACTTGTGCATATGTTAAGTGAGTCACTACCAGTTCTTTTCCTTTACCTGTGCATAGTTCTCAGGCCGAGTCAGTAGAGGCAGCTCGTAAGCTGTAGAGAAGTGTGTTCGGACCTGTTGCATCTGGCCAAAACGTTCCCTCTTCCTCCACTTGGCTCTGCGATTCTGGAACCACACCTGAAAGGAAAATGGCTCAAAATAAGCCCCAGCCACTTCCAAACAAAACTCTAATATCATTTTAAACACAGCTCTCATATCACGTGCAAACCCAAGAACTTTTTCTTTCTCTGTTTTTCTTACCAGCCTCTCTGCTCAGGAAGACAAAGTCAGAAACCGAACCACATAAAATGAAGATAGTGAGGCAAATAAATTCTGCAGCACATGAAAGTCAGGGCCCAGGTTTTAAGACTTGACGTGTCTTTAAAGTGCCGTCCTTATGGAGCTATTGATGTGAAAAAGGTGAGTCTCCCCTGGTGCTGCACCTTTCAGCTCCTCCCTTTGATACATAGGCGTCTGCCTCCCTTCAGGCTGCCAGTGTCGACAGATCCACATCTGGGCCTGTAGCCATTCATAAATCACTGAGAAAAGTGTGCTCTCCCCCACATGTCAGCACAGTGGGATACAGTGGGGAATCCCTCTCTGTATAACCCATGAAACTAAAGTTCAACTTTTGACCAAGATTATGCTTTTCTTTTTCTGTCTTTGTATTAAGTGTTATATGCAGTTCATGAAGTAGGTTCTTCTGGACAGTTTTTCCTCATGAGATTGATAGACTTGCTGCTACTTTGCAGAAAGGGTGTACTTTCAGTACCTGCTGACAGACCAAGTGCAGGCTACTTATCTCACTTCACCCTAAATGTGGAAGGCCAAGCAGGACTGCAGGGTAAAGAAGGTATCCAAGAAAGTGCCTCAAGAGCAAAGAAAAATGTTAAATTTGTAGTCTGAGAGAAATTCACTGAAGAGATTTCTTCCTCCCTCATTTCCAGGTTAAAGATTTTTTGGAGGTAAATGTCCTCATTCAGATTTGGGGTCTAAGTATAGATGGTATCATATGCTGCACAGGTTGTAAATCCCTTTGCGGCACAAGTGATTTTAGGCTATATAAACGTGCCATGACTAGGCATAAATGAGCAACAATGTTGGCTCTATATTACAGCTACTGGATACTGGTCATAGACATGTAGCCAGCTTGTAGCTGATGTGCATACATTGGCACATTGCTGTATAATTGGTTAAATATTAGCTATTTGACAGCAAAATGACCAAACACATCTGCAAACTGTCGAGCTGCAACAATTAGTCAATTAGTCAAGTCAATTAGTCAAGAAGTCAATTTTCAAGCAAAAATTCCAAATATTAGATGGTTCCAGCTACTCATATGTGAATATGTGATATTGGGATTGTATACTGTTAATCTGTGAAATCAAGGCATTTGAGGATGTCACCTTGCATTCTCAGAACTTCAGAACAGGGCTTTTTAAAAATGTATTTCTGATGTTTTATACAACAAAACATTTTCATATTAATTGAGAAAGTAATCACCAGAATAATCAGTAAAATGGGTAGTTGCAGCCCCAGCAAACTGTGCAGTAATCATTTGATGTGCAGTGAAATCACACTAAAAGCAGTATCTGCCTATTAATGAAAATTAATCTGATCAGAATTAATAGAAAAGGACTGTAAAATTCTAACAGGATTTAATATACCCAAATAACACAAATGAAGATGTTATTGATATTATTGATAGCTTAACCTTCTTAAATCTTTATTAGATTAATTTCATAAAATGTAAGCCAGTGGTAACCACCTCATTTATTTCTCCATGTTTTCTCAAACTTTCATCTTTACTGTTCCTTAATATAATCAGTTTACTTTTACACATCATTTTTCTGCAAAAGTTTCTCACATCTCCATGCAAGAGAATAGAGAATCACAGGGGGGTACTGGGAGGCTCCACATGTTTATCTGTATCTATTTGTTGCTTGTCTGAATCTTATCCTCCCAAGAGGGAAAGGGAAACTTCTTCAAAGAGAAAAGAGAGAGCGATCCTGCTTCGACACAGGGGTTTGAACTTGGATTGTGGGTTGATTCCCAGCCCAATCAGCTTGTGGTTTCCACAGTCCCTGACATGCAATTTCCCCTCAGTCAACCTCCTCAAATCCCCCCTCATGTCTCTCTCTCCCCATTTCTCTCAGTCAAGCTAAACACAATGGGGTTTAGGGACAAACATGAACACCACAAAGATGTGAATTTTACAGGAGCAGTGTGTATGATATTTCATTCCCATACTGCGTTTTTGTTAAGGGGCATGAGATAATATGACAAGACCAGCTATAAAAACCCCAACATGCACACAAACCTGTCACTGAAACTTGACATGGATAAAACGACTGGTTCATTTTTGAAGAGAAGACCATATATGGCCTCCTGTGGCACATATAGCTAGTTGCCTGTGTTTTGCGAGGAGCTGACGTAAAGAAATGTCGTCTGACTCTGACATTCCTCGGGTCAGCTGGTGAGATTAGAGGACAGCTCACCCTTGCAAAGTGGTAAACTGATATCCGAGGTTGTGGCTGAACCCCAATGTCAAGGTGAGAGGTTGTTGCCCTTTGAATTATATCATATGTTTGGAGGGGGGCTCCGAGTCTGTTATGCTCCCCCTGAGGATTTGCGGTCTATTATTGTTTAAGGTTTGTCATGTCGTTCCTTTGGTCCTTCCTTGGCAGTGTGAGCTCATAACATCATCGGTCTCTAAATATAATCCCCAACACAAAAACGCCCAGGTTGTTCTGAGAAGCATAAAGATTGCTTACAGTTTTAGTTTCTAGAAAGGTTTAATTTGTGAAAGGCTAATCTAGCCACAGTTTCTGTCTCTCATGTATTCCTGTTACATTAAAGTCACAGAGCAAAGCATCGTTTTTTTCCTGAAAATAAATACCCTGCAATATCTGAAAAACCCCAAAAGTCATTTAACAGCAAAAACAATCAAGACTTTTTTAGCCATCTGGATGAAAAGAAATTCCGTTTTCTGTACGATAAAAAAGATTTTCAACCTGTTTCCCAAGTTTTTCCTCTTTGTGATCATTAGAAGAGTCTTTTAGGATTATGGAAATACTTTCAGAACAGCTGTTAGTGTTATTAAAAGACCTGTGTTTTTTAGGGATGGCCAGGTATTTATTTAAAGGAAAATCAGATGCCTAGCTCTGTGACTCGAATGTAATGGTAATACATGATAGGAACAAACGGGGGCTAAAGTTAGTGTTGTACAAGTATTTCAAAGCTCCACTATCCTTTTAAAATATGAAGTTTTATCAATTACCAAGCTGTCATTATAATTATGATGCATCAAGATAAGTGAACGTTACTCCTCATACTCCCACCCCACTGTTGAGGCTCGGCCTCTTCTCTCCCACTCCAGACCCCCCCACCCCCACCACCGACCCTTCTCTCCATGTCTCTCTCCTCCCTCCTCCCTTTTAAGTCAGTGAGGGGAAGTGGGGATATTGGAAAGTGAGATGGGAGAATGTTCAAACTGGAGCTTGTTTTCATTTCATGTTTAATTTCCTGACGCCTAAGCCCTTGGCTTTCCGCAGCTAACCCCTCTGACCTTTCTGGGGCGTGCAGACGAGAGCAGCGGACTGCATACACATACACACACATGCAGGATACAGACAGAAAAGACATGCATTTACATACCATGTTGCATACAAAATTCAAAGTCAGTCACTAACAAATGTGGTCTTATAACCTGGGCACTCTCGCACACTTACTGGAACCCAATCTAAACACGCAAACAATGGCTGAGCACATATATGCGCCTTGTCTTGGTTTCTGGGTACTGAGTGTGTCATGTTTCACAGAGGGTTTGCTCTATGTAGCTTTGCCTTTGAACGGCAGTAGGAATGAGACCCAAGCCAAATAGTTTGGCTGGGAGATCATTCGGGGAACATTATGAAGTCAGATGTGTCCTTTGGTGCTCCGTGTCTCTTTTTCTCCAGCTTCTAAACTTCCAAGTTTGTTAGAAAGGAAAGCCAGTGGTGCTTTTGCTCAAGCAGAATTTTAATTAACACAAAGAATTTTTAGAATGACTAACAATGACCAATGCTATATATGACTCCCAATAGAAGGATGTTCACCAACTACATACACTTAGTATTCTTGTTTGTTCTGTGTTGCAGACATCTGCAAGGAAGGTGGCTCAGACTTCTTGGAGCTCAAAGTGCTTGGCGGTGATACAGTAATTGCTAAAGACGTTGACAGCAAAAGGCAGCTTACGGAGCCATTAAAGAGCTTTATTTATGCTCCAGAGCCAGCGAGCAGAGGGAGAGGAAGAGGGGAAGAGGGAGGGCAGAGTGCACAACTCCAAAAGCAGCTTTGAAGTCCAGCCGTCTCACCTCATCTCTGTCATCCAGGACCATGGCGATTGATAGACTGCCTCAGCAGTCACTCACATGCAGCCTCCTCCTCCATAAAAAAATGGGCAGTGTGGTGAAGTTCAAGTCTGAGGTTGAGAGCTAATTGTACTAAATAAACTGGTGGCAGCAGAAGTCACAGATGCGATTCTGGAAAACTGCAGCCCAGCTTTATGAAGACATTCATCATCAAACTGAGGATGAAACTGTAGGACCTTGACATTGGCATTTTGGCAGAAAACATCTGTACTCTGTATTTCAATGGATGTTGTGTTGGAGATGAAAAGGATTCTCCGAGTGCTTGCCAAGCTTCGAGTGCCCCTTGGTATTCAACAATTGGATATCCCTGGACTTTGTCTTGATGGACCTTCAGTTGAAATTGTTGGGTTTAGTCTTGATTGCGTGCATTTTTAGGGTCTGATTTTAGAAGAATGGGTCAAACCTCACAGTGATTCAACAGAGTCTGCTGTGTGCCTGTCAGATGAGGAAGTTAATTATATTCATCTGGGGAATAGATGGGTCTGTGTGAATGCAACATGAATGTACTTATTTTACTGTACCACCACAAGGGCCAGGCCAGGTTCTGTGTCCATGACTATGTCATGGACTACGCGTGGAAATTGAAACTGGCATCTCAAAGTGTTTTTTATATCCTTGCCAAATAGCTTTGATGACTTTTTTTCCATGTGTTTTCCCTCCCTGCCTCCAGAGTTGTGCGGTGAAGTAGTTTGAACATGGTAGTGCTGGGGAGAAACCCTTGACCTCTGACCCTTTTGCAGAGCCTGCAGCATGTAAGAGCTAAGAGCAGAGTATTCCCTTAGTCCCACCCATCCCACTCTGATCTAGAACTGGCAGGCAGAAAAAGAGATGGAGAACAATAGGCCTTGCTGTCTGCTGTTGTGAACAATCTTTGTCAACATGCCAGTCTTAATTCTCCCAGTGCTCTCTGTCAGTTCTCCGAGTGATTATTAGCATGCAAACATGGACGACTGCAGTCATACAACACAGCTCATGCAGACTGCACTCCCAAGAAGGAACAACAGCATCCGTGGTTTCATCAAGTGTCCCAAAATGACATATGTTCATGTTAAAATGACAAAACTCTAAACTCTAAGGGATGTGGTGATTTTGACCAAAACAAAGAAAGAAGTCAGGTGTCAGATGGTGTTATACAGTGACAAAGCTGGAGTGAGGAGTAGGTCAAGGTGGACAGTGACTTAACAAAACATTTTACTTTAACATGGGAAACTGCTGTTTTAACCAAACAGCCAAAATTTTATTCTTTTTTTTAAAGCATGATCATGATCATTCCCTATCCTTAACCATGTGTTTACTGTTATCGCCATAACTGCAAAGCTCCCCTAACCTAAAACTAACCAAGTTGTTTTTGTACCTTAACATATGCAATCTAGAACCACAGTGTTATCACATCATAAAACTGATGTATTTTCTCAAAAGTGATTTGTGATGTTCTGCCGATAGAGGCATCAGATTATAAGTCAGAACCAGAATTTGTCCTTCAAAAAGGCATTGACAGATTCCAACATTTGCTGTTTTATTTAGAGAAATTGTTGATTCAATGCTTAATGCAGAAGTGAGCTTTTCCACTTCTAACCTGGTGATATCATGGTGGTATTCCCCCTATCCTCACCTGTACACGGGCCTCCGTCAGGTCTGTCCTCAGTGCCAGCTGCTCGCGGGCATAAACATCTGGGTAGTGTGTCTTCTGGAAAACCTTCTCCAGCTCCTCCAGCTGGTAACTGGTGAATGTGGTGCGATTGCGTCTCTTCTTGCCTTTGTTGCTCTCAGCCTCACTTTTGTCCAGAGGGCTGGAAAGGTCCGAGCCCGGCCGCTCACTCGGGCCCTTCTCGCCAGGCGCCTTTAGGTTCAGGTAACTGCCTTCCATCCCAGCAGGGTCGACGCTGTGAGGCAACTCAGACTCTGTTAGGCCACTGTTGTCTTTTCCTGTAAGTATAAGATTGAGAAAGAGGTAGAAAGAGGTGTGGAAGGTTACGATCGATCGTATTTTACCAAATTTCCCCTCAGGGATAAATGAAGTATTCTGATTATTTTCCTCTTTTAATGGGGCATTTCTCTCTACACATGAAGTTCCCTTAACTTGTCACAAGGAGTACTACAAGGAGTTTATATAATTGATACATCAGATAGTTTCTTCTGTTAATCTGGAGGAATCAAAGTTTGGAAAAAAAATCTCAACTTAGACCTAAGATAATTGGGTGTAATGAAAGAAGTCATCATTTATGTTGTAAGAAATGGAGGTTTTTGGGCTTGAATCTGCTCTTTGCTAGAAAATAAAAGTCACAACACCTCGGCCTCTGCTGCATAAATTAAGACTTTCGTTTTAAAAATATCTCTGTCCTATACACCCTACAACTTCATTAAAGCACAACACTAAATTACTGTAATGTGGATTGACAGCACTGCTCAAAAACCTCATAAAATATACTGCAGATTTCAAAGTTTAGATTTTGCATTGTGGTTCTAATAAAATACATTTGAGCAATATTGGTTTCGGTTGAAGTGTGCCGTTCTTACTGTTTTCATGTGAAGCATGAAAAATCAAAGAAACCTTCACAATTTACTTAAGTGTGGCTTCACATATAATACAAATCATATTCTTCCTGTAATAATATTATTTTCAAACCAACTTTCTGACCATTTTAGAGCTGAAGAAAGGAGCCACATGTTGTCAATAATAGTCCTATAATTATTGTTACTACACTATAATTGGAATATTCAGCAGAGCAATACTTTCTTTAAAATGTGGCTGAATAAAACCATGGTGCCTCGCATTCAAGTCAGACTGTGTGTCTGCTCATCATCACGTTACTACGTGCGCACCAAATGACATTTACTTTAAGCTTACATCACCTCAGTAATGTTTTGTTTTAAGGTTCAAAGGCCTTGTCTGTATGCGGCGAGTCTAAAAGTTGCGGGGAAGAAATGCTGCTTTCTGTTTGAAAGGTATGTCACTACACATTGGCGTGACCTGTGACACAACCCTTGAAGCCCTCTCGCTCGCATCCCTCAATCACGCCACCCGAAACCCGAGCCATGTAAAACCTGCACCGTCTCGAGCCGTGTATGGTGGGCCTTGTGTACGGGCGGCGGGGGCTGGGAGGGGGCCACCGCGCCTACCCCACAGCCTTGCCCCTGAGATGTAAACAACATTGTGTTTGTCACCTTCGATTTCGAGAGCGTCCATTTTGTGACATACCTCGCTCTGTTCCTGTCAGCGCTTGCTAGCTTTTTTGTTTCCTTTTAGGAGATGAAGAAAGCCGTGCCTTCTCCTTCAATAAACAAACAGCTGTGTGAATAAATAGGCTGAAGGGCTCTGGTTGTGGGCCAGTGAGAACAGTGTGCTCTGTCAGCCTCTCTGTTTGCCTTTCCTGCAAATGGGCACGGGGAGTGCCCTGTCATAACTGTATTGGTCCAAAACCAGCTCATAATGGTCTCCTCCACATAAACAGACTTGTGAGCCTTGTGCAACACCGGTGTTACTTTAGTCCAACAACATTTGTCAGTTACATCAAGTGTAGGATGATTAACTTAATAGTTATGTGCGTGCATTTTACTTTGTCACTTTGCATTTTTGTCATGAGTAATGGCAGTAATGGCCTCCTGTCATTCTCAGAAACCATGTGCAATGAGGGAAAGAGAGCTGACACCTTGTGGCACTGGTGACTCTCTGAGCCAAGTGTTTTAGTGGTTAGTAAGATGACTGAATAGTTTTAGAGTGATGAAGCTAGGCGGTGACTGTCTGCAGAATGCATGTTTGTTTTCATGGATTAGTAGGACTTTGGCTAGTGTGTCCCACAATGAGATGTCAATAGTCATCCTCCCGATACTCTAGAGGCCCTCCCCCGCTCTCTGGCTCAGACTTGCCCCGACTGAGACACTAATGGAACAACACAGCTCACCCAGCTGGAGTTCATGACCTCATATCGCTGTGGCCCACCTGTCAGACCCTCTTACAGTCTCCACACAGGCAGATGTTCTGACATCACCAACCCCTGCGCTGGCCTCTTATGCTAAAGCACTGTGCAATATTTTCATTCTGCCTGTGGGCAGGAGCATGGCTGCAATGTTAAGAGGTAAGACAGTGTCAACTCCAGGTTGCTGCTTGGCATTTGCATCTGTGAGATCATGCCCCTGAGCAAGGCATATATCCTGTCAGGCCAAGAGTACAGCTGGGCGCACAGATGAGCAGATGGGAAGATGGTGGGTGTAAATGTTTAAAGTTCAGTTTTATACAGATCTGTATTGACAGAATTTGCACTGGAAAAGTTCTACTGCTTTCTTACCAAGAGTTGGATGAGAAGATTAATACCACTCTGACGTTCTTACCATGAATAAGAACCTACCTTGAATGGCCAGTCAGCTTGGCATAGTATAAAGACAGGTAAAAAGGAGGAAACAGTTTGATCTGAAGGTTAAAAAATCTGTCTGCAAGCACATCTGAAACTCACTTACACTTTATGTGTCCATTTGTTTAATTTGTACAAAACCCAAAGTGTAAAAATCACAATTGGCTATTTTACATGGGGTTATGCAACTATTTCTTGACCTGGGCATGGCAGGCAACCAGCTGAGATTCCAGCTAGTTAATGGTCCCGATGTAGTGACAGTTTGGCTCACAACCCACTGTAAAATGGCAATTTTTACACTTTGGTTTTTGTACAGATTAAACAAACCAGACACGCTGACCTTGTGCTGGTGAGTGGATTTAGTCATTTCCGGACAGAGTCAGGCTAGCCTCCCTCGTCTCCAATCTTTGAGCTACGCTAAGCTAACCAGCTGGTGGTGATCTATGCCGTCAAGGTTCTCAGCCTTACACAGACTTATATAACCACAATTTACACTAGAATCTGCACTAATCAACATCTTTCTCTGTGTAGGACTCCAAGCTCATCTCTCTTCTCTCTCTCACGCTAACCACACCGAATCCTTTGCCACAAACATCTTCCAGTATTCCCGCATGCTGAGCTGTCTTTTCTGCACGCTGCTCTGGAGAACACAGCCGTCACACACTGCTTTCTTTTGGGAGCCAAGATTCCACTGAGTTGGCTCCAGTTTTTTTTGGCAGTCGGAGGAATGTGTTTTCGACTGTTGTTCTCTTTTCGGCGTTGATCAATGTATATGCATATATGAATGCACCGAACATCCACCGGCTAATCCTGCAATTTGCCAGAGTTACTCTGTGACAAGCTGCAGACCTCTTCAGTTAGTTGAGGTCAGATGTTTACTAGGGTCAGCAATTTAATCACTGCTGAAAACAGAAAGAAAACATCAAAGTGTAATTTAACTGGTTGTAAAGCAACAGGGCACCCTCTCAGTTTTTATGGAATGGGACAGGGAGGGTCAAGTGAAGCCAAATAAAAGAAACACTATAAATTAGTAACCTGGGGAAGGGTTAATGACCAAACACTAAATAGGGAAGGGAATGCTTTTAAACAGAGTGCTCTAAAATGTTCCTTCAGAACACTCAAAGCTGACAGCAGTGGCTCTCCACTTATCACACCTTATTTAGACCAAATAAAGGTGAATATTCCATTGGCTTTGATGGCTTTTAATTTCACATTCATTGCTGGTACGCAGACATGCTTTGGGCTAGATTATTTTACCCGTAGCGCAGTCTAAGACCTGATGTTGACTGTTGTTTCCTCGGTGGAAGGGAGGCTCCCAGATGTTCCTGAGAAGAGATCTATGCCAGCGGCTCATGCAGGAATGCAGATTTCCTGGGAAACCAAAAAAAAATCTTTCTGTTGAGCCTCAGGTCCTGATAAATTGACATGATCATGACCTCACTACTGTCATAATACCTTGGGCCGTAGTCTGTCACTGTCTCACATCAAAGAGCACAAAAATGGTTTGGAAGTCGGAGGGTTTTTTTTTTTTTAAAGGTGGTGTTTGGGGGGTGTAGTAAATAGTGGATTAAGTACATGCATTTTCTCTTAAGGGGAAAAACGTGAAGATCTAGATAAAAATAGCATTATTGGTAAAAGCATTAATTTTAAAAGGAAAGTTCTGCAGTGAAATAGATGTAGAAAAAAATTAAAAGTGCATGTTCAGACTTTGTTGGAAACTGTCAAAAGGAAGGGTTAGGGTTATCTCAAGGTCAAGCTGAAGGAAATGTCTGAAGCTAATAGCTTTGATGCTGTGATTGTGTTTTTATCATCAACATTACAAGTAAGAATGTTTGTTGTTACTCCTCTTTTTATTAGAGGAACATCAAATTACAATGAATTATAATGAAATTTAATGTGATTATAAATTATGCAATCAATCGTCTATTAGCCTCTCCCTGTCTTCCGTAAGTCCACAATCACATTTATACTGTCCAGATCACATTGGAGTCACATTTTCAATCATCATTTTGGCTCTTTGCAATCAAAGGGAGGCATAAAGGATGTCTGCGGTGCAGGCAGCGTCACTCTGTGATGATTTGGGTTGCGTTCCACCCCTGCCTCTTACTTAAAAATATATATCAAACAAGTAAAATGAGCCGCCTCTCTCTGCTGAAAGCAAGCTGAGGAAGAGAAAAAAAAGAACTATTGTGCCTAAAAGCGATCATCATGCTTGTGCCTTGCCCAGTAGTTTCCATCATTAGTCTGTCATAGTTGGCTTTCCATACCATACCATAGTGCTGTGTTACCAAATGTTTGCATTACTCAAGAAGTTGAATGTCCATTGATAAGAATCAAAGAGAAGACATAACGCCAGCCTCAGCACGAAAATGTGAACCAGCTGGTTAAAGTTTCCAAATCATTCCTTCAATCTGGCCTGCATGCAGATCTCAGGTAGATGGTGGGGAGTTATCTTCTTATCTGAGATTAAATTTAAAGGCATGCTGTGCTAGCTGCACAACAGCATGAGACAAGTTTTTAATCAAAACTTTGAGAAAAACAACACCCCTTGAAAGCACAATACTCAGAGCTGAATGTCTAATGTTGTTCATTCAATGGCAAGCACGTTGCTGCTTCTTTTCATCCTGATTCACACATTTATTTAAACTGCGATATTTTTAACAAGTCAGGAATCCATGCTTTCAAGTACTCTCATTATATATTCTAATTTATTCCGGTTCACAGACAGTCGGCGGCACGATCACAGGTGTCACTCTGGCATTTGCTTATTGTTAACATCGCCGCAATGTGTTAGTCATCAGCACATGCATATCCTGTGACATCACTTCCCCGAGTCTTTTAACATGTACTTAGAGTACTATATTTTGACAGGATGCTTTTAAAACGTTGCCAGGACTTTTTGGGGTCTTGTTTTGGTTTTCATACGCCCTAGCAAAATGTTTTACATATCACAGGATGCTTCGATGTCCCGCTGAAGGGAGGAGGGCTAGTTTGAAAGCTGCCTGTTACAAATGTGTAGTTTGCTTTAAAACTCTTGTTTTGTAAGACGACAGAGAGGACAAAGCACAAAGAGCCTTTAGTAAGGAGGAGTGTTCACACAAACACTACAGTGCAGTGCAGAACTCAACCTCAGCATCAACCACAGGCCTACAAACACAAAGATTTCTGCTTTTCAGATTAAGCCTTGGCTGCATGTGCATTCTCTCAAATCAATATAAAAAGTGTGATAATATTTTCATCATTACTGTGTATTTAAAAAACTTTAGGGTCTCTTTATTGTATCAGTCTGTATCAAGCAAAAAAGCAGAAAATGTATTCAAATTATACAGCGAAAAAATACAATATGCAAGGCATGTCAGAGCCATATTTCAGTGAAGTACTTGCATGTAAACAGTCACTCACACACGTGTGTGGATTTCCCAGAAACCCTCTCATTTCTCCCGAGTCCCTCAAATCATTATCCAATCTCGATGTCCATTTCTGACTCACTGCTTATTTGTACAAGGTATTGTTGAGACGGGGTTATGTAAACCAGTCCCATTTTGTCATCTCAGGGACTCTCCGTAGCTTTGGAGATCTGATATTTGGGGAGTATGAATAATAACTATAGGAGCCAGTAATGTACATCTGCCTTAGATTAATGCAGACCTCTCCTGCAGCGCTGACCTGCATTCCTCGGCACTCGATCAGCTCCAGGGGTTTTATTTCATTCATCGCTGTGTGAGCAGGTAGATGGCTCCATCCCTGTCCTCGCTGTGGGACAGTCTCACTGATTAACGTGCGCTCAAGGAAACAAAGCCGCCAACCTGAGCAACTACTGTGCAGAAATGTGTTCACTCCCAATATTTAGTTTTTAATGAGCGTTTTTTAGAAAAATCTGGGTGGAATTAAGCGTGATTTTCATCCACCCAAAACAACATAAAACTTGTACAACACTACCCTGTGTTTTTAGAGATTAAACAGTAATAATGTATGAGAATATCTGAATATATATATATATTTAAAATTTGCTACATATTGGATATCCATTGGATGATCCATTGGAAAAATGATTTGCCAAAATACTTGTAAGTCTCTTGAACTTAAAGTGTGAAAAGACCTGCCAAAATATTTCCCATTACATTTGAACAAAATTAAGGCAGTAAATCCATATCTTCCCCTGTGATTCTCTCATCTTTATTTTTTATTTAATAAAAACATTTTTTGCATAACTGGGGAGACATTTTATTCTCCTTTTTAGTGCATATTGATGTGTTTTGCATGTAGCATCCCCAGAGAGATGCACATACTAAATGTTGGGTTACCATGTAAACAGTGCTACAGTTGTAGGTTGCCACACAGAAAACTCCTCTTAGGTCTGTGACGACTTTTGTCATCGTGATGGAGATAAAGCTTAAGCATTGGGCAATATATCTCCCATTGAGGACCACACATAAGAGCACAAGCCTGTTGACGCCTGAGGCTTTGGCAAGACCCCAAAGTATCTTCCCCAGAGCCATGATGCCTTCATCTGGCTGCAACATTTTCAATAATAACACTGCAGAGCTCTCCTCAAGGGAGGCATGTTGCATTTAATGATGGTGTTTAAATGGTTCTGTCAATGCACTTGCCAAATCAATTCACTTCAGTGCAGGGGCGCTCCGGCCTGTTTTGGAGGCATTGCTCTCCAGCTCCAGAAAAAAAGTGACAGTACAGCTTAAGATAAAGAGTGACTCCAATTGTTTCTCAGGAAAACATATTGCTTTGCACTTTATGGATGTATTTTGGCAAAGCGTGGTGCTGGCTACTGCAAAAGATTTAGTTATAAGCAAAGGCCTCTTTGTAATTAGACCCATTGAGAATTAGGGCAGCTCAGTTTTATTTGTTACACCTAATGCTCAAATCTGCTTACATAATACCAAGCATTTACAGTATTTTCATGTGTCTCTATTTTCTGAACTGCCCCCACCCTCCCCAGCGACTGAATATATTTTCCAGCGCGTATCGCCGATTCAAATGTACATTTAAAGGTTGAGTTACTGCACAAGTTTCGATCAACATCAAATTTCAGCCACGATCAAAGCAGATGTTTTCATCTGTAACATCCGCATCATGATAAACATCTGGACCTGAAATATATAGGCGCCGACGGGTCTATACGCTGATAACTCAACAAAACGTTATCATCGATGACCTTTTTAAAGCATTATATATTATATTGTGCAGATATGATGTGGACGTATTTTATAAAGTTTTTTTTTTTTTTTTTACCTATAACTGATTGTTTCTGTCGGCTGTCGACCCTTTCTTATGGACCTGCAGTAGGTTAAGGTCGTTTCCTCTACTCCATAAGAAGGTTTTTTCTTTTTTATTTTAAGCCCCCTCGTCTCATAAAAGGGACAGTAAAAAGGATTGTTTTCTTTAAACGGTACATTTGTTGAGCACCGGATTGTCAGAAGACTGTAAAGCCGTAAAGCTTCGGTTTTTAAATGGATGCTATTTGTCAGGACGAGCGGGCAGTCTCTAAATATTTAAGTGTGTGACTGGACTGATGTATTAAGGTCGACAAATCGTGAACTTGTGGCCTGTAGCTGCTCCAGAATAAATGTGTGTTCTGTCTGTGCAGGAGTAGCGCCAGTCGTCATCAGTTACTGTATTTATTTTTTAAAAACTAAAAATAAAAAATGCAATAAATATAACGCACCTCGTCTTAGAAATAGTCATTAAAATAATCCAGTTGAAATCTTCTTTTTCACTTTTGAGCTCTGTCTTTTTTTTCCAATTTGCATGCGCGCGTGCCCGGATGATTTGTAGCTCATATCTGAATATTAAAATAAATCATAATGTGTGTGTTTGTGTATTTGTGTGTGTGTGACGATGACGATTTTTCTGCAGGGAGACAGTAAGAGGCTGCAGCTGAAGGCCGGTGTGATCAGTGACGGTGATGCTTCAGCAGGAGTTCGATGATCGGTTCGATGATCGGTGAAGAAATGGGTCAGCGTGCGCAAAAAAAGAGGCAAACATCCATGAAGAAAAGTTTAAAAATAACCTATTCACCTCTCAGTCTGTAATAAAGCAAATCGTTTGTAATAAATTGCAATTATAACTCATCTTGCACGCTCACAGGGCGGCAGCAGGGCTACTTTATTAAACGAATTTCAAATTCATTCCATGTTGCACTTCATCAATCAGCGATCAAATCCAGTTCTTTTTAAAGTTACTTAATCCACGCAAATTTCATCTGAATTTCTCAAGGTTATGCAACTTGCTCTCCTCCCTGCAAAACGTTCTCAGAAATGTTTTAATCTCTCATCACAGTTCACAGCTGAGCACATCAGTTTGAAGTGAATCTATCAATATCTATCATTTTAGATATATTAACAATTCTGTCCAGTTTAAAAAAAATGGATATCTAATGTGAGTCCCGGTGTGTTTACCCTCTCCTCCTCCTCCTCCTCTCCTCTCTGCTCTCCCCTCACAGATCTGACTGACTCGCAGATATTACACACTACTAAAAATTCCCATCACCGCTCGCAAACGTCCCTTCTGGTCGCTCCTGTCCGCTAAGATCGAGGCCGACGTGTTGCCTGTCACTCACACATTTATGCCTATATATATATATAATATATGTCTGTGTGTGAGTGTGTGTATATATATATATATATATATATGCATTATATATATATATGCATGCAGCTGCACTTCACTGCTCTCCCGTGCGCACTCACCATAGCAGGGGATGAGCGTCCCGTTGAGCCCGCCGTCCGGGTGCAGCTTGCTGCCTTCGGGTGGAGTCTTGCAGGTCGGCCGCTGCATGAAGAGCTGGTACTTGTTGAAGGTGCCCTCCTCTCCGCCATCCAGCGACTGGCACTCCGGCTGGAAGGGGCTCCGGGACTTCTCTCCGTAAGGCTGCCCTTTACCCGGAATGAACGTGGGGCTGTACTTGGTCTCAGCTCAGCGCTCGGGAAAGTCCTGAACGGGTTCGCCTGGTGGTCCCTACCTTGCGCAGTAGACGTGCTATAATACGAATCCATCGAAGTCATTTCGCAGTATGAGACGCACGCTGCGTTCATACCTAAAAAAAAAAAAAAAAAAAAAAAAAGTTATATTAAAAAAAATCCTCAGGGTTGCTCTCTCTCCCTCCCCTCCTTCAGACAGCACAGATACTCTCATGCGCTGACAAACTCACACTGACGCGCTCGTGCAAACACACTCTCACACTGCAGCATCTGGGACTGGTTAAAAAAAATGAATCAGATGTTTTCCAGAGACTGCAGACTGAACAAATGCTAAAAGCCCCCTGAAGGTTTGTCGGATGGAGGGGGTGGAGGGGTGGTGTGGGAGTTGGGGGGTGGAAGAGAGGAGAAGTGCCTTGCTCGAGCTGATGCCGCCTCAGTAGCCTATAGTGTATCTGACACACACGCACACACACACACACACCGACCTTCGGGCTCCACACACATCTGAAGTATAGGCCCACACCGAGCTTCAGCTATGCTATTATGCAGCCAGTAGAAATGGGAGGTCAAGCTCATGTGGAAGGGTAAACACGCGGGAGACTCAACACATGACATTAATGTAATTAGAGGGATATATCTGCTTTGATTGCTGCAGTCGCATGGCCCAACACCATAAGCTCTGTTTGTTCTTTATGACAGACTTTAAAGCGTTTTATTGTTTTGTTTGGTTTTTAATTTTTGTTATTTATCATTAAGTGCCGTTTCCATCTCATATCAGCGGAGCCGCTCTCGGATGTTCATGAGGGTTTGCAGAAAATCAAAATGTGTGTTTTCTTTGACTCCCACATGCAGAGAGAGAGAGAGAGAGACAGGACCTTTAAAATGACGCCTATGAAAGGATCGAGCCAGGACTTTGGACAGAAAACAGTGCTCACAGTTAACCGATGTTAAGCTTGGATATTATATATTTTCTGTCTAAATTTTTTTCTTTGTGTATTTGCTTTTTAAATCAAATTAAACACTGATCACAGTCTGAGTCAGAGGTCCGAGTCTGTCGTTGCGTCCACTCGTAATGATGCAGAATTGGAGCCTGTCATCACAAAAAACAACTTTCAGCCCCGCAATTTGAGAACTGGCCGCTTCTTAATATTAAATTCATTATAAACCATTAGGCCTGTGAGGCTCATTTTATACTTGGCTCCGTGCGCGACGACAATTTGGCAAAAAACGA
Source organism: Scortum barcoo (assembly GCA_023238725.1). Classification (NCBI taxonomy): domain Eukaryota; kingdom Metazoa; phylum Chordata; class Actinopteri; order Centrarchiformes; family Terapontidae; genus Scortum; species Scortum barcoo. Next base: position 11,262,375 of record CM041536.1, read on the forward strand.
CGCGGCGCCAGCAATTTAAAGCCTTTGGCTCTAAAGATCTGAATTAAGGCGATTAAAGCGCTTTTTAGGGGAACAACACAGGCCTTCATGCCTCAGATCATGTCTTTAATTTTTTTTATTTCCTTCAAGCCGGTATGGAAATTTGTAGGCAAAACACCCCTCTGAATAAATGAGGAAAAACCTTATTTTACATCTCACACATATAAAAAAACACTAGAAATTAATATTGTTATAGTTATACTGTATAATTGATAATTAAGGGACCGAACTTTATTATTAATAAATTATTCTTATTATTATTATTTAGTTCCTTGTAAGTTTCCATGCCTGTATTTTATTTGATAAAACGAAATCTTTCTCCACATGCAGTGTTAGCAGTGTTTGCTGAACGCAGATTCATTCATGAACTTCACTCCGCCCTTCTTCTTCTTCTTCTTCTTCTCTCCTCCTTATAATTAACGCATTAATTATGTCCCGAGACATAAGTCGCGTGTTTCGACACGGTCCCGTCCACATCTGCGGTCCGAGCTCACCCAGCAGGAGGTTTGCATTCCTTCAAAATGAAAGATAAAAATAAAAAAATAAAAGGTAAAACCACAAACGATGAAAAGTCTATTTTAAGATCTCCACTCCTCCGATCCAGAGGCCTTCCCATAAGCAATAACCTTTTAGCATCTATTACGTCTCTCGCTGTTAGGGGGTCACGTTTTGACATTTGAAAATTAAATTGCTCACTTGTGTAAAAAAAATAATAAAATAAAATAATTTACTGGTTTGGGCCCGGTGCACGTGCAGTCTGCTCGGTGCAGTCTCGCTCACCACCGGAACCTCCTCGCTGTGCAGGTATTCCTTAACGAGACTTGTGACTATGTTCTTCATTGGTTTGTTAGTAAAAGCCTCATGTTAAGAGCTATTTCCAATATAACGTAATGAGGCTAACTATGGCCGCGCACCCCGACTTTTGTTTGGCCCTTCATTTTTTTTTTATGTTGCGGCTTTTAATGTGAAGGAGTTCTCATTTTTGTTTTCACGCGCTACGCTGCAATTTGTTTCAGTCGATGTGTTCATGAGTGTGTGGATGAAAGAGCTCAGAGCACAGGAATCAGCACACAAAGATTTTATCTACTTTACTGCATCATCACCCTTTACCTGTGCATCAGTTATTATTGTTCATGTAATTATGGATATTAACTGACTGGCAAAAATAAGAAGAGAAAAGGAACATGTCAGCTTTTTATTTGTTACTTGGCATCACTCTTTTTCTTCATTTGTACATAAGTTGTCTTTGAAGAAACTTAGATTTCTGTTTGTTTGCTAAAACAACAGATTGACATTGGCTTTGACTTATAATCTCCCAACATTTATTTAGATGTTTTTCATTATTAAAGTTAAAACAGCTTTTATAATTTTATCAAACATTTGGTGTAGACATAATTTGCAATAATTTGCATAGTTATTTGCACTTCACATGTCGCACCATGCATGTGAAAGTTTTTTGAAGGAATTTTGTGAGAACATCTGACTTTATATTAATAGAAATAATGCAGAGACTTTGAACCGTAAGATATAAGTTTTTTTGTCTTTCTTTGTCTTTTCCACCTCTTATTCTGTGTTCACAGTGAACTATCCTGCAGGAAAAGCCAATGCAAACATTTTAAGATAATAGTGTTACGATAAAAAACCTAGAAACTCTAAGTCAGAGGTTGTCAAACAGCTAAACAATCAAGAATGACAGTCTTTGAGTGCAAGCATAAGAGCAGGCGTCCCTTAATATAAACCACCCCGCTGCCACGGGCCAAAGTCTCAGCTGTCACAGATATACATCACTCATGCGAGGCATTCTCTCTAAAAGGTTTCCACCAAATGGCAACTTGTCTGTTTAACTTCCAGCAGTAACCGCGTCCAGGTATTTGCTGCTGAGGGGACCGGCTCTCCACCGATGCAGCAGCTCAGGGCCTCTGGGGTTTATGTTGGCATCAGCAGCAGGGTCTCTGAGAACTCGTCTGGCTATCAGTTTCTTGCATGAGAGGCGTGGCAGTGCGGGTAATGGGCTGGAGAGAGTGCTTAAGGTTCGACTTTAATCTCAGCATTGCCATGTCTTAGTTTGGCTATGGGAAAGGCCAGGCGTGGCAGATGGGAAAGATGTAGCCTGTATGTTGTTGTTATGCTTCATGGGAACATTTTTTTTTTAATGTACAGACATGTAGAAATGGCATTTTTGTAAAAACAGCACATGTATGGAAACTTTTTAGAGCAAGGATGAAGTCTATAGTTGTTTGAACCTGTTTCTAGTTATTTGCTCACAGAGAGGAATTTTAAGTAATTAGAGGAATGTTGGGAATTCATAAACCAGCTGAGCCTCCTCTGCCGGGCCTGTCACATCGTCACGGCTGCAGATCAGATCTCACTCTGTCATTTGTCCTGAAGTCTATTTCGGGGTGGTGTTTCACTGTGTGTTGTCTCTTCTCTGCATGGTTGCAATAATCCCTGTTGGAGCAGTGTCCTTTCCTTTTTTTTATTCTCTCTGTCTCCTGTGGCTGCAGGTTATATTAAAGAACAGTTCAGACTTTGTTCAAGTCCATCTTAAAGCAGCACTCACATCTACATACGTACACTGAAACTGTTTTTGAAAGCTGTAATCGTTCCTGCTCTCTAAACTGGTTGTGAAGATATTAATGAGATTTCAACTGGTGTTCAGACAGAAAAGAGCTGTGTATTAAAACACTGCTGCATTGCTGGGGGCATGTTGTTTCAGATACCAGTCCAGGATCCAGGACGGCCGGTTTTAATGTTGCATCGGTGAGTATGAAGGCTCATTAGATGCTAAAAAAAAACTTTTAGATTTATAATACAATGAGATGGGATTTTACAACTCCTGATAATTAGCACAGTGACAGCTATTTTATCTTTTGTATTATAATCATGAGGTAAATAGAAATAAAAATAGGCATTCATGCTATAAAATTGCCAGCAGGAATGACCACTTGCTTGTATTTGATTGGTCAGTGCAACTTCTTGATGATGCTGAAATGCTTGGCAGGAAAAGCTGAGCCTGGTTTAACTTGTCTCTGATACTGCTGATGGTGTTGCAGAGTTCCCATTCAAATGTCTGTCCATCTGAGCAAGGCTTAACAGATAAGACAGTCCTTATTCTGTGTATTATGAAGGCCAGCTGAAGCTAATATGAGCAGTCTGTGTAGGACAAATGACAGTCAATATCAGATTCCCTCTTTGTGTTTCTGTGTTTCCCCACTGAGCTGAGGTGGGATAGTAACACAAGCATACATTTCACAGTAAAAAGGCTAACTTTGGAAGATAAGGAAAGGGTGCTTAAGCCTCAGACCAAGAAAGAACAAGAATCTTGGATATGTCTGTTATATCAATGAAGATGAATTGCAAGAATCTCGTCAAAACCAGTAAGACTAGGATTTCAATTTCAGTTCACTGTACATCTGTAAATGTGAGAGTTGCGTTAAGACAAACTTGACACGCAAGACAGAGACAAAAGTGTAAGTCAGGTTCTAGTGTTGATAAGTTGAGGATGGGTTGTTCATCCATCTGAAGCCTCGGCTTGTGAATAGCTCGTTCCATTCACAGAACTGTTGATCCGTTGCCATGGCAGCAAGACGACAAGCCTTGGTGATGTTGCCACAGTATTTATCTGCGTGTGGTGTAAATACACAATCTTTCAAACCACATACATTTTTGAAAACACAGCCCCACTCACAATCATTGCTGCATTGTTCTGTGCTGCTTTGGCGTCCGGCTGAATGGGAGAAATGTCTCACCTGCAGACAGGCCATCAGCTGGTGTTCCCTGCTGAGATTTACACAGGCAGATTATTATGTTGAAGAGGGTCTCCTCTGACAAATGGCACCACACCCTCACCATTGTGTGTGTGTGTGAGTGAGTGTGTGTGTGTGTACAGTGACAGAGGGGGAGAGAGTAAAAGAGACACCAGATTTTTTATGTGTAGCTTTAAATTGGTTTCACATGAGCGGGGCACACACTGCATCAGCAGATTCTCTGATCAAATTAAACAGAGATGAGGGGAGAGAAAAAAGAGGCAGCGGTTGTACTGATGTATAATTCAATAAACAGGACCAAGCAGGGGCAGACAGAGGGGATGCTGTGCTGCCTTCATCTCCCGACTCTATATCTGGTTTGGCCATAGACAGTTAACCCGTGAGCGGGAGACACACGGGAGTGTACCTCCATCCGTCATCACTGCAGTAGCCGACACAAGCCTCCGCAGTCGTTAAACTTAAAGTGAATCTAAATATGTAAGAGCAGGGATTTAGAGAGTAATAATGTACTTAATCTTACGCACCTAATCTTATGCACCTAAAAAAAAACAACAATAATAATGCAATATATATATCAATAGAGCTTAAACAATTAGTCAAAAAATCAACTGGTCAATCGACAGATGTAATTGTTTTAATAGTAGATTCATTGTTTAAATATTTTTTCAAACAAAAAAGGCACATTCACTGATTCCAGCCTCTTATTTGTCTTATACGAAAATGAATGGAATATCTGAAGGTTTTGGACTGGTGGTCGGCCAGATAAGCCATTTGAAGGTGTCACTTTTTCTTCTGGGAAATTTTAATGGGCCCTTCTATTACATTTTTAATTGACAAATTGTTATACAATTGATAGAGTAAAATATCTGCAGATAAGATGGTTGATCATCTTAAAGCGTTCACTTGCTGACATTTAGATAAACCACCTCTTGAGCTTTGTATTGCTGATAGCAATAGGATTATGGATTGTATTTATAATTTTTGAAACAACAAATAAGGCAATTAATTGATTAGTTAATTGACAAAAAAAAATCTGCAATTGATTATGATTTCAGTCATTTTTCAAGCAAACTGCCAAACACTCATTTGTTATAGCTGCCCAAAAGTGAAGATTTGCTGTCTCATATGATAGTTAACAGAATATTTGTGGGTTTGCCACACAAAACAAGCATTTTGAAGACATTGTTAAAATGATTAAACAATTAATTGAAAAGATAAGATGAACTGATAATGAAAACGATTGTTAGCTGCAGAGCTGGATCATAATAGCTTTTGAATTTTCATCATAAAAGAATTTAATGCATTTTTAAAAGTATTGTATTACTTGCATTGTAGGTTTATTCACTTCTGTTTGCATGCTGAAATTTATAATGAACAAGCTGTTTAGCTTTGCATCGCTGGGATTTTCAAGATATAATATATAATAAGATATATAAGATATAGTAATTATTTAGAGCTGAAACAATTAGGTTGCATGGACGACTGAAGAAATTAACTTAGAAAATAGACTGAAACAAAACTGTCAAACATCCATTCCTTCAAGCTGCTGAAGTGTTACTATTTGCTCCAGCTCTTTGTTATATATGATCATTAACTTGAGGTTTGACTCTTTGTGTCTATGTGAAGATGTCATCTTGTGCTCTGGGAAAATAAATGTTGTAAAATAAAATTGTCAGTTTCTTTTTGACATTTTATAAACAAAACACATCATCAGTCAATAAAGTATCAGAATCAGAGTGAAGTTTTTCAAATTCTGATTGTGTATGAAAATAATACCACACACAGGGATAACACTGGTTTGCCAAGAGAGTTGTATCATGCCAGATTCACTGTCCTCCTCATGGTTATATTGATCTACATGGATTCTGTAAAATGTAATTAATTAAACATTTTAAGAAAAGAAATTCATAGGATCTTGGCTTATGTCACGTTAGAGGAACACATCAAATGACTGCATATTACAAAGGGACTGTGCTAACAGTAGATCAGACATTTTCCATGTGGAGGCTTGAATGTGGAGTATATTTATCACCCGACAGTGTTAACATATTCACGGAGGTGCCTCGCTCTAATAATGCAAAAATTTGAAGCAGCACTCATGATTGTTCAAACGCGGGACACATGGAAGACTTCAGAGGATGCGGTTGATAGAACAGTTGTGGACACATGCTGCAAATATCAGAAGAGATCTCTCTCACACACACACAATAGTAATGTATTCAAAAAGAAGAAACATCTCTGTGCTGGTGTTAAATGTCCTTATACTGAGCACTAGTTGATGACAGCTAGAGGGCATCTTTAGCCGTGAGCTTGCAGAAGATCTGCCGCTGCAAACAAATACAGGAGATAATGAAAATAACGAGTCTCTGTTAATGCTGTGCAAATTGATTGCAGACAGAAAGTGTGCCATGTGCCAAGCATTCTGAAAAGATTATACTAATATCCTGCAATTTCAACGTTAGCTTTAATATTGTAAGGCCAGATGTGCTTTGTTGTCGAAAAGCAACAATAAAGGCATCATATACCACAATTTTACAAGTCTACTACTGAAATGATTGCATTCTAATATCTCACTCATCTTGCTATTAGTCGAATATGATTGTAAACTTTTTGTAGACTAACATTTCCCACTGGCTTTTAGCTGTTGCAGTGCACCTCCTGAGCAGTTTTACACAAAGACCCATAGTCAAGGCCAGCCTAATGCAAGTCAAATGTTCTCGCTCTGAAAATAGCACTTGTTGAATTTCCATGGATTTATATTTATTGTTTACCTTGGCCCCAATTCAACATAATAAGTACTCTTGAACAGGAGTGATTACACCTCAAACTCACTTCCATTAAGATCATTACTAAATAAGCTGCTGACGATGGCAGACCACTCTGTTATTATCTGTGCACTGAAGTCTAAATTATTGTCATTGAGCCTGACAAGAGTATCTGTGTACATGTTGGTACAGTATTCTTGCAGGGACTTCATTTAATTAGACGTAACACGCCTTGCTCTGTATCTAAACATTGTAATTGCCCAATTACATTTGACTTGGGTTTGTGGAGGCTTGAAACTGAATAAATACACAGGGAATCACCCTCCACCACAAACTTTAGTATTTCCTACTCACTCTATGTTAATAATAGTGTCCAAAATGAATTAATTTTTATAGCGTACGTATATATTAGCCCCTGCTGTCTTCTCAAGATCACACAAGATAAGAGGATTATTTTTTTACCTAGGTGTCCTCTTTCTGCGCGTTTGATACAGTTTTAGTACATGTTTGGTTTGTAACAGAACACCGTGTGTGTGCTGACCCAGCCTGATCTTCCCACAGCAGTGTCTGCACCAGGCAAAGGGATGTGCGCAGAGACGCAGCACCAAAACTAAACAAATGGGTCCGAGGGAACATGTCTGTAGATTCAGGGTTCAGCACAGCCACACAGGGCTCAAGGAGGGCTCCTATCTAGATTGGGAACGAGCCACATTCCCCTGAAATGAGCTTCTCTGGGATGAAAGCCTCGTGTGAGCTCCCCAGATGACCCACGACCCCGTCTGTATTTGTGCAAGGGGAGCCCTGATCCTGGGTTCTCTGCCTCTCTGCCAGGATCCTGGGGAGTCGTGTTGGGGTGGCCAGACAGGCCCACCATTCTGCCCTCGGGTGTTTTGGTTTTGGGGTAAAGAGAGACCCTCAGATGAGCCAGCACTGTCACAGCACTAACCTTTCACCCCAGGAGTTTCAGAGGTGGGCCATAGGAGGCTGGTCCTGGAGTGCTGTGCTATCCCATGTCAGAGTTTGCAACACACTAATATTTCAACAAATCTTGAGATCTGTTGTCAGTGTTTTGCTTCAAAACACAGTTTGAGATTTTAATATTGGCTGAAAATCATATGGATCTGAGTTCAAATCGCAGTCATGTGATTTTAGCATATTGTACAGGCAGCATGGTGTCCACATTTTACTTGCCAGTAGCCTGGTGGCCAGCTCCAGAAAATCAAAATCTCTGTGAGGAGGTGAGGAGAGAAGCTGTCATCAGAAACCTGTTGGCTCTTTTGATCTCTGTCAGAGAGGGTGCGCTGACATCACCATGCCCAACGGCCTCTCATAATTCACTCGAGGGATGAGAGGAGGACAGATAAAGGTTCACAGTTGAAGAATAAAAAACACTGTTGCTCCCAAAAACTGATGGTGATACATTTGAAAAATATATATAATAAATAAGGATGCTCAAAGTTCAACAGCAGCGGTCAATGTGCAGTTTTAGGCATCAGGACAGTGTACACAGGCACTACGATTGCTAACCTCTGCCCTACCCCTAAGGCTTTGCAGGATGTCAGAGTCAGCCCCAAACATACCCAATTACAAACAAACACAGATGCCCCAAATTCCACTTTCACTTGAAACAGTTGGCTGACCCCCTTTTCCCCTCTGTTCAGGTTACCTCTGCCCACTCTCACCCTCAGGCCAACGTTAATCCAATAGAGAGCTCGCTTTAAAGGAGGTTGAACAGGAAGACACTGTGGGTGACTTGTTGACTAACCAAGCCTCCACCTCCCCCCCCACCGGCTTGCATAAGTCGAAGGGGGGACACAAGGATAGAGTGCATCTTGACCCGATCGTTATCGTTACCGAGACCCACTGCAGGTTACCTCCACTTCCTTCCAGCTCTGCAACAAGACCACTTTTGCCTCATAAGCAGTTTTATATTTCTTCCCTGTAATTGTTTTGCACAGCAGTGTTCCCCAACTGTTCATCTAAAAGTACGCCTCATAAAATGACTCACGGTAGAGAAAATGTGAAATTTCCAACTTTAACCAAAACACCTCATATTATGTATATTTTTCCATTATGGAAAGTGTCTTAAAAACCAAATTAACACTAAAACATGAGTGCACAAGGGGGAACTGTGTTTCATGGAGTCAAATGCAGACTGTTACTGATTAAGACAATAGTACAAGTCTACAGTAGGGTTTTTCCAGATACATTTTATTTTTTCCCAAATTCCATGTTTTCCATTTAAATTTTTCTTAATTCTGTGTTTTACTATAGAGGCACATTTTGTTATCAGAAAAGAAAAGAGTGTTTTGTCATATACTACAATGGATAATGATTAAGTTATTGAGCATATCCTCCAGCAAATCCTCTGTAACCATGCAAAAGTTGTAGTATAACCAACAGGAGACCACTGATGTGTGAAATGGTTTGGGGACATTACACTGTATAACAGTGAAGTTATTGAATATTTTTGTAGTATCTCTTTTCGGTGGTTCATTTTTTAGACGCAGTCGTCTCACAAAAGGCTGTGCATAGAGACCAGTGATGTTTGTCCAGCTTGGGGGACAGCTTTTTTTTAATAAAACTGAGTTGAAGCTTGTTGTCTTCCTGACTACAGTTGAAAAGAAGCATTGTTTGTATTTTAACATGTGACTTATGCATTATAAATGTGGTTAGTTTGAATCTGAGAATATATTTCCAGCTTTATCAAACGCACAGAGAGCAGAGGACAGAAGCAGCGTGCCCACACCAACATAATTATAACAGCATGTTATTTTATGTTCATTGGGCTGATGCACTTTGACAAAAGTTGATCAAAGGGTATCTGACAAAAAGTTTCACCTTATAATGGTGCTAGATGATCAGAAAGAGGATCGCTAAAGATATTACAATTCATCCAGAGTGCAGCATGAATTTCTCTGTCATGGCTATCCATCCAATTGTTGTTGAGACATTTTCACTCAAAATCACAAATGTAAACCTCATGGCTTGCAGAAATGTCAGAGGATCATAAAAGTCAGTAGGATTCATCCTTTGGTGATCTTGAAAGTCTCTACAAACTTTAATGGAAACCAGTGACATAGTTGTTGAGATATTTCAGTCTGAACCAAACTGATGGACTGACATTACCATCCCTTAAGCTCGCTGTCATGGCTAAATAGGAGATCTTTTTTTTTTTTTTTGGTGTGCCTCTGCTTGGCTGGAAGGAGGGACATCCTTTTGTATTTTTTTGTGAAGTAGAGATGAAGCTGCATGGTCTCCACGTGTTTATGTGTCAGAAATCATTTCATTCAGTTGCATTTCTTGTTTTGCTTTCTTTGCTCATAGACACAAACTTCCACCAACTCATACCACTTTTATTATCTCCCTTTTTCCTCTGTCATTCCACTGCTCTCTCTGTCTCTCACTTAATGCCAGCCTGGCGTTTCTCAATGCTCAGCATCCCAGGAGACAATATCCGGATTTGGTTTTGTGGTTGAACCATGAAATATCCTGACCAAGTGACATTAGCATTTATGTTCTTCGGTTGACTCTGCAGCTCTCCAGCTCTAGACTTATTAGAGGCGATGCTGGCCCAATAAACATGTCAGTCATAAAGAAATGAAAGGTAAAAATCCAGAAAATGTCTCTTTGTAGAGCTGTCTTATCTGTTTCACTTCTTTGCTGCACCATGCTGCACGCCATCTGTAACTGACATGATGAACAACAATAATAGCTTTTACTGTAATTGCTTTAATTTGAACCCTCTTGTGAATTGTAACCCTACTTAACAGAGGGTGGCTCTTCACCTGCCATTTGTTAATGCTGTCACTGCAGAGCTGCATGCAGATAGATCACATGATTCTCCCAGGTAGTCGCCAAGCCAACAGACAAGGTCGCCTCCATGGGACAAACAAAGCTGTACTTATCGTCCTAATTGTCAGGAATGTCCTCACTGAGACAAGAAAGAGGCTCATTCACATGGCGCTTAATTAGAGTCATGCTCGCCACGCTGAATTTCGGAGGACACTTGTTGAACAACTGCCTTGTCCTCTTACAAGCGGCTGCAGAGTTTCCTACTCACCCCTGCAGAACTACTAATGTCTAATGTCACATCCGTTCACAGAAAATTTAAACAACGTGTCACCTTTTACTCTAGTGTTACTTTGATTATCCTATTTGTTCATGGTTTGAATGTCTGGGAAAAAGTCTGATGGAGAAATAACAGATCTCCCAGAATAAGTTAATCAGGGTTGTGTTGGGGTTGAGGCTTAGGGCACATGTTGGCAAACACATTCTGATATCTCAAGTGGTTACCTTTGCAGGCTGAAAATGGCTGGCTGCTGCTGCTGAGAACTGTGAGAGTGAATAAAACTTGGCCTTTAGAAACAAAACAATGAGCTGAAAGACACTAAAACCCACCAAAGAACTGAGGGGAACTGCAGAGTCAGGTGATAATGCTTCATGTGGTCATCACTGCACGTGTGCTTCATTTGATCCAATGCTAAAAAGAAAAACATGAGTGTAGCTTTAAAAAGAAGCCAAATTACAGAACTTTAATTGCATTCATTTACCTTATTTGCCTATAACAACCTTTATTTACAGTTCAGTTATTGTATCCAAGATATTTCATTGGGGGTATAAAATTCATCTGGTTTTCTCGCTCTCAATGGCAAGGAGATCTTCCTACCTGAAAGAGTTGGAGCTCATCGCAAAAAGATGAATTGGCAAAAATACCAGTGGAGACATGCAAAAAGCTGGTCAGCAATTATCGGAAGCGTTTGATTGCTGTAATAGCCAATCAAAGGCTTTTCTATTGATTACTGAGAAGGGTATGAATAATTTTGGATATCCCACTTTTTGTTCAAATGTAAATAAAAGCTGAGAAATAATTTTTTCCACAACGATGCCTCTTGTACATCGTCTTATTATCTTTTGGGAGAAGCCTGTGTCATTTCCGGTCAAAAAAAAACTTGCTAGGTTGAATAAAAGTAACTTTAAGTCAAAATTTGCCAGGGTTATGAATAATTTCGGAACTTGACTGTATACATATACATATATATATATATATATATATATATATATATATATATATATATATATATATATATATATATATATATATATATATATATATATATATATATATATATATAGCTATATATATATATATATATAGCAGCTAGAGGGTCCTGGGTTCAATCCTTGGTTGAGGCAGGTCCTGTGTGGAGTTTGCATGTTCTCCCTGTGCCTGCGTGGGTTCTCTCTGGGTACTCCAGCTTCCTCCCACAATCCAAAGACATGCAGGTTAATTGGCAACTCTAAATTGCCCCTAGGTGTGAATGTGTGAGTGGTTTGTCTGTCCTTCAATGTCAGCCCTGCGACTGACTGGCGTCCAGTCCAGGGTGTACCCTGCCTCTTGCCCAAGATAGCTGGGACAGGCTCCAGCACCCCTGCGACCCTGTGTGTGCTCAGGATAAGCAGGTTTAGAAAATGGATGGATGGATATCCATTTATATATCTATATACATTTATATATCTATATATATCCATAGATAGATAGGTAGGTAAAATTGTTTTGGACATACTGACCCTTTAGAGCACCACCCCAGACCAGCTAACGATAATTCACCATAATGTGCAGTAAGATTTAAGAAAAAAATACAGTGAAGGTCTTTCCTTATTGAAGATAATGAACTGATATACAAAGAGATAATTAGATCATACAAATGAGCATGTCACTGACAGATGTGATGGTAATATCTGAGTGTTGATAGTAGCCCCACTTTGCTATGCTGATACAAACACACTGCATGTGAATCTGACTTAACTGTGATTTGTGGGTTCAGATGTGATCTGAGTCAGCTGCAGTAGTCATCATAGCATCCAGGAGTCTGTAACAATTATAGTAACAAAGCTTTACAACATATAACTTGAGAATAGGGCCTCTGGCTGCCCCGCAGGCTTCTCCTCTCACTATTGTGCTGCAGGGTATTACTGTAAATCTATGGGCCTTCTTGGCACAAGCCAAGAGGGAGTCTATCTTTAACAATATGACAGTTGGCAAGTGGGCTGACCAAGCATTAAAGACACATGTTGGATAATACACTTGTCTACACACACATTTGCCAAGATTGCTTCCACAAGTCAGCTTCTCAAGTGGTGGCGAGAATTTTCTGACATTTCTACAATCCTGGATTTAAGATTAACATTTTCTTTTATATTCTATAACTACCCCTGACTTTCTAATCCCACTGAGGGCTTGTGTCCCTTTGGTTTAGTAATGAGCCATATTTTACAGACTTCACCTCCTCTGGGAACTTTGATTTACTCTGAGAATTAGCAGACTTGAAGTAATTTATGGAACTATTTCACGGCATCATAGTAAAGTTATGGAATGGGCCATTTTCATTTTCTTTCTTATAATGCCAGCCCTTTTCTGCCAAATTTGCATGAGCTGGAGCAGATTGACAGTAAACAGCTGTGTGAATGTGGGGCTAATGGGTCCACATGCAGGGGTAATATTTCAAGCTGGGATAAGCTGTGTCACAATCCGGAGCAATTTCACAATCCTTGTCACTGATGTTTCTGAATTCGAAGCTTTTCTTCTTTCAGTTGTTGAATGCAGTCAAGTCAATACACTTGGTGCAATGGCTTTTGACTGAATGTTGGCCTGTCGAGTTAGCGGATGGCAACAGTCCCTAAACTTGATATATCACAGCAAAGGGACATGTGGAAATTCTGCAGGCAGACAATAATAACTGGGATGTTTTTGCGTGGTTGATCTCAGTCTAAAGATAGTGACTCACATGGCAAACACAAGACATGGCAAGCCCGAGTGCTAAACCTGTAAACTGCGTGGTTCCTGAAATTGGTGGCCGAGACAATTAGAGCAGAGGGATCCACACAGGGGTGCTGGCCAGAGGCCGATCAGGGCGCGTGATATAGCCTGAAAGGTAGCAGCAATGATGGAGGGTCATGGACAAAGGCACCACTCACCAGTGCTCTTTTGCTTTACGCCTCAAACTCACGCGCATTGCCCTTCGATTGCTTATTGAATTACATCTAATCACTCAATTAAAGTCACATGGAGGGGCAGCATACGTTGTCTCAAACCAGCAACTGGACGCTGGATAACGGGCACTGTGTTGTTGTTCGTGGGAAGTTTCAAAACAAGATGTCTGAAATGTTAGCGCTATGACAAGCGTCCCAATCTCTGGCCACAATCAGTTTTGTTCAACGATTGCTTGGGAAAGCACCATCATGAATCTACATCAAACACAGACATTTTTCTGTAACTATGTCACATTCATACAAGCAGCTCATATAAATTCACATGATTAGATGGTTACAGATTTCTTTAATATCTACAACAGTTGCCAAAAATGTCTTAGACAATAATTCAAATATGTACATTCCTGATTTAATAGATTTTGCAATTTTTGTCTACACTTGACAAAAACCTGAAGTAAATAAACAAACACTTAAGAAGAGAGTTAAGAAGACAATAGTGAGACTCAAGCTGGGATGTCAATCAGCATCTCAGCTCAATGGTGGTTTGCAGAAGAGTATTACAGAACAAAGAGGTTTTAAATTAAAATGTGTCTCGGCTGAAGCAGCAGAGGAACATGTCTGTTGTCAAGTAAGTACAAGATGATTAGGCTGCCCAGGCAAAGACATCATCAACATTCAAAAATGTGTTTTACAGAGAAAATACATGTAAGAATGATCTTGACCTTGTTCTTAATGAGCAGTCAACAAATGTCAACACAAAAAGTTGTCTTAATTTTGAAGCAACCAGAGTAACCTCTTTCTGAAGTTAGGTATACAGATACAGAAAGTAGTACAAATTCCCATGACAGTTTTTCACAGTGTAAGATGACAGATTTATGTATTCATCAATAGACCCAAACCCAACCTTTTTCATATTCACATAAAACTAGAAACAGCAACAAATCACAATATGTAAAATGTTGGAAACTGGACATTTTGTTGATTTTTGCTTGAAAAAATGACCAAAATTGTGTCAATCGATTAATTGATTCATTATTTAAAGTGAAATTAATCACACAATGCAGTACATGGGAGAATTGGGTCATTTATTGGCATACTTCCCCGTGTATGTCTAAGGCCTTGTGCAGGGTCACTTCCAAGGTTTTCTTAATCTATACAAGTTCCACGTGGAGATCTACTGTGGCTGCAGCCAGTTGGGTGTTGAGAGGCAGCAGTGAGTGAGGAGGAAATGGGGTCTGGCATGTTGACTCAAGAGTAAATCCCCCCGGACTTCTCAAAAGGCTGCTATTAGAGTTTAATCACCCTGCGATCCTGGACACACTCTGAAGCAGAGAGGGATGACTGATGAGTATGCAAGCATACGAACTGTAAGCATCAAGTCATCCAGAAGCTGCAATCAACACTGTGGATGGATGAGTGCAATCCAGTGAAGAGGAAACAGAATAAGGTTTGAAAAAAAAGTAATTTTACACTCTTCTTTCCACATTTCACACTTCCTATTTTATTTAAAACTGGTCTTCATCTGCACTCAGACAATTGCTTTGCAAAGCCACCACATTATATTTGTAAATGATACTTGAATGGTGAGCACAAGTTATTCTTCCTCCCAAATTTCTCAAGGCCATTGTAACAGTGTTCTCAATTTCTCAACAAGCCAGGCTCTCTTAGTTGTCATTATGTGCATCTTATTTTTAGACAAAGGCCCCATTCTGTTATCTGCAAAAGCAAAAGGCAGAGCACCAGTGAATTGTTTCAAGTACATTTGCATAATGTTTAGTGACGGAGTCTCTATTTTAAGCTGAATTTTTTCCAGACATGGCTGCTTGAGCTACCAGAGAAAAGAACAAGTGTGGAGAGAAATGAACTATCAAAGGAAAGAACTGAGCTTTCATGTTGGGACACTTTGATTGTGTTACAGATTGTTTCCAGGTGAGGCAACTCTGAAAGAGAGGAAATCCAAGGGAAGAGAGAAATTCTTAACTAAGGATGGCATTGCCAGGATTTAAGCATTAAGGGAAGATCAGCAGAACAGCAGGTGTAGAGAATCGATGAGGCTCAAGTATTCTATATTGTGGTGGGTGGCAACTCCCTGTGGTGCTTCAACAGTGTCTTTTCTTAATTGTAAGCAAACTTTTCATAGTGGTGAAGGGTGACTAAGTGCATTTACTCTAGCGCTGTAATGTAAATTTGAATGTATTAATACTTGACATGTGTCTTTTCTCTGTATCTTTCATCTGGGTCATTACATTTCAGAGTAAAATGTAGTACTTATTTCTTTTGCTACATGTATTTGATGGTATAAAGTTACAACTTGTGCTCCAGATTAAGATTTTACTCATAAAACATGCCATTGATTTATTTGCACATAATTTTCTCAATTAAACAATTAATTATTTGTTCTGCAGCAAAGTATCCCAGAGCACAGGGTGATTAAATGCACTGGGTAAAGTCTTATTATTTATCCAACCAAAACTCTTAAGTGTGACATTATAATTCCCTAACCCTAACCCTATATTGTAATACTGGGAAAAGTTATACTTGAGTACCAAGACTCATCAAAAGTTTGCCATTTCTGCTTGAGAAAGTACTTTATGACTTATCAGTTGCAGTTGTAGACAGTACTTTTTTCATTCGATTAATAAAAAAAAAAAAGTGACTGTTGCAAATCAGCTTATAAGATATGATGCATTGTTACAGATGGAACTACCCAGGATTCAAAGATGTTAAATGTATACTTCTGTACTTTTACTTAAGGTAAATGAATTTATATGCAGGACCTTTAGTAGTGGTGTAGTATTTTTACTTTCTCCACCACTGACAAAAGGCATACAAAGCCTGTAAATGTTCATTTAAAATCCCTGCCCAGTCAGATTTCTGTCCTGAAGTTCCTCATGATCTGTCCAACTGTGGCCCTGCCAGTGTGCCTGCCTGCGCTGGCTTTCTGCGATGATTGGAAGCAGGCATTGCGTGGGAAGTCCAATTAGAGACGGAAATTGCACTGAGCCCGGCGCTGTGTAGCCAAGGTTTGCCGCATGGTCACTTACCTGCACATCTGCACTGATTTTTGAAAAGCAGTAGCCACCTTTTTCCACCACCTTAATTGGAGTTTCCATCGCTGATTGCTTAAAAGTGAAATGCATTGCCACGGTCTGCTTCCTGGTAACGGTCTGGCTTTTCACTGATGTCTGATGAGAAGGAGGTGGGAGTCAGGTTTAGATTTATACCAGGAGGTCCCTTTTTATGCGCATCTAAATGAAGCAGCTCTAAACTTCTGAGGTCCCCATGATGTGTGGTGCCAAAGGTCACCTACTGTCACTGGAATAATGTGTCTAGATAAAATATCACACACAAGAGTTTTAATGAGAAATTGGAGATGTGAGTTGACTGAATGCAAAGAGACCATAAGAATCAATCACTAAATTGTTAATAACTGAAATATCTTAAGTATTCACATGGAGAGAATAAATCACAAACATTAGGTAAGATTCTCAGTTATGAAAATCATTTTTCTACTTTGCTGGACAGGTTTACTCTTTATAACGGGCTGCTCTCTCTGCCTGCAGCACACGCAAAGCTTCACCTTTGACCTTTAACACTGTATCCACTCACTCAGTGCCATACTGAACCCTCAAGAAAGTTTTCATGTGTCACACTAGTTAATATTCTCGACTCTTCATCCATGAAAGCGCAACAAGTCAGTGGTTTTGGAGTTATAAAGCACATAATACCAGTGACTGTAGCTTCTAATCCATACGATATGGTCTTGACATGCAGCTACATTTATTATTCTGCAACTTTGCCATTTGCCCGTGTCAATGTAAGAGAAAAAAAATAGTTCACCTAACACCCCGCCCATCCCATAAGGGCAGCACTTTCTCCCCGGCATGTTTGATGCAGTTCTTGGGACAGAGCCTCCAGTGCAATGTGTAGTTGGTTCATCAGAAGCCAGGAACACTGCTCAACATATGGGGATCATTTTGGGGGGGAAAAAATGACTTATGGCCAGGGAACATATGTAAAAAACACACGGTAGATTGGCTCAAAACCGATTTACTACACTTGCATCACATATCTTTGATGATATGAAGAATTTCAGCAACGATAAATGAAAAAGTGTGTCAGTGTATGCAAGTATCATACTTAAAGAGATAGTTCGACATCTTGGGAAATTCACTTATTTGATTTCTAGCTACAGCCAGAAGCTAGTTAGTTTACCTTAGATAACTGGAAATGAAGAAACAGATCCAAGAGGTGATTACTGATCCCACATAACTAAATTTGGGAGCTTCAGCTGGTAGGTGTTATTTGTTTATATATTTTACCTGTGGACAGGGCTTGCTGTTTCCCCAAGTTTTCAGTGCTGGTACAAAGGTAAGCTAAGTGTCTGCTAACAAATGCAAAACCATATATATTGATGGAATTAGCTCCATCCTGACAAACTGCAAAAGTAAATGCTAACCTGTAAGTTAATGCATCTGTAATAACAATTCAGAAATGTAATATATAAAAGTTTAACGCTCACATTAACATTTTGGATGGACTTTGACTTGGAATGGAGTATTTTCACATTGCAGTACTGCCACTTCCTCCGTCACCGTGCTCTGGTGCCTCGGCCTCTGTGTTTGACATAAAAGTCTGTAGGCATTCAGGCTGATGCAGTGCACATCATAATAATCACAGAGTCCATCACATCACACATCTGTACACATGGCCGGCTGAGAGGACAGTGAAAGGGAGGAAAGCTTTGAAAGACTAAAATACACAATAACATAGTGGAAGTTTAAAAAAAGAAGAAGAAAAAAAAACTGATGGTAAGATAGATGAAAATAGGTGAGAGAGACTGTGTGAGGTAAGAAGAGAGAAACTATAAGGAGGGAGAAAAGTTGAGGTGGAGGCCGCTTGGTACAGGGAGTTTTCTGGGGGCCCCAGAGGTCTCCAACCTAATAAATCCTCAGCACATATTTAATCCAGTCAGAGGACATGCCCAGCGAGAGTTAAAGGATGCACGCTTATTACTCACCTATCCACCTCTGAATGTGCTGCCATACCCCACTACCCCCACCACCTTAAAGCTCTACTCTCACAGCCTGTCCTCCATCCAGACTGCAGGCGCTACGGGCTATCAGAGAATCGGAGCAGGAATGTGACTCCTGACAGACACATCTCTCAGGACCACAGACTGAATATGTTCCCAATTAGCTCCATCTGATAAAGTGTGAGTGCAAGTGAAACCCAAGGCGGGCATGATCAATAGCACTTGACTCATTTTGTCAGACGGGTTTGACACTGACAGGACGCGCCGTGATTAATCACCGCGGTGCTGCAGATAATTGTCCAACCACATCTTCCTTTGTAGGTGTCGTTGAACTCTCACTGTCATGTCTGAAGTGCTTTGAATATGACTCGTCACTTTCAGTTGAGTTCTAATTCATCTTTTCTTGAACTGGCACCGATACGAACACCAGCTTTCCCTTAATCCGCCTGTCAGTTATTTTGCACATTCACACACACATACAGCCTTTTTCTTTTTCTCATGCGTTTACCCCAAGAGCATCTATCTGGACCAGAACCGCCATCTGCTGTTCACACTGCACACTGCACCACAGTGAGGCTGATGCGTGGTGGTTGTTTCAGTGGGGTGAGCCGTTTGATAAAAACAAGCTGCGAGCCGTTGTGGTTTCATCCCCAGAAAGTCTCCTTGGTTTTCCATGCGCACAGCTGGATGTTTTTAGGTTTACCCATACAGGACTGCTGTGACATGGGCACTGGAGATGAAACAGGCCTGCCTCGGCACACAAACACAGCACTACACTCCCGGCCTTGTGTACAGCTGGTAGGGATGACACAAGAGGCACAGGGCTTTATTGAGTCCTGCTGAGGCTGCTGTGCAAGTCAGGGCAGTGCTCTGGCAAAGCTCAGCCTGCAGGGCAACAGAGGAGAACGGGCCGATGGAACGCAGGCCGCTTGGCCGATGCCGAGCGTCTCTGTGGGCCGGTGTGTTGTGTGTGAATGTCCTGACATGAGACCTGGCCTCCCGTCAGCTCCAGTCTCATTAAACTCAGTGAACTCTCTATAGAAAGGGAGCAGCAGATCAAGAGTGCAACACCCTCCTTTAACCCTTAAGTTCCGGTTCTGCTCCTGGAGAATCAAAAAAGATACTTAACATTGTTTTATAGGCTTGATACTAAATAACTTTCCATAATTGTGTAAGAATTGCTTACAAACATAATTTTAGACTTTTGTTTCAGAAGTCAGCTACAGAAAATTATTCATTTCTTCTGTTTGAGGTCTATGAAACCCCAGCTGTAAACAAGAGTACAGCCATGCCAGCACAGGGCACAGTGGTGTTTTGAACTAAATGCTGACACATTTCAGTTTAGTGTGTTGTGCTAACATTGGCTAATTAGTAGTAAACACAAACTACAGCTGAGGCTGATGGGAGTGTCGCAGGTCTTTGGTCATAAATCAGTGTTGGAAAAATAAAAAGTTTCACCTGATGGTGGTACTACATGAAGGTAAAGGGAACAGCATAGTTATTGTTGCGGTTCTTCACTTAGCGGACATAAATGTCTGTGCCAAATTTAATGGCAACACATTAAATAGTTGTCAAGGAATGTCGCTCAAAACCAGCAAGGTGGCACAAGGTGAAAAGTCAGGGGATAGCCAAAGTCATAAGGATTCATCCAGTGAGTGTTATGAATGTTTGTACAGCATTAAATGGAAATCCATTAAGGTCATGTTAAGGTATTTTATACAATATGGGAAAAAATTGACCTGATGATGGTGCTACAAGATAAAAATCAGGGGAAATCACCATCAGGGTTCATCCTCTGGGCACCATCTGTACCAAATTTTGAGACAATCCATCTAACAGTTGCAGAGATATGTCACTTAAAACCAAAAATTTCAACCTGTTGGTGCTGGCAGAGGAAAATCAGTGGATCATCAGCCAGTAGGATTCATCTTCTGAGGATCTTTAATATTTTATCTAAATCCATTCAGTCTCTGTTGAGATACTTCAGTCCAGACCAAATTGGTGGACATTGCCATCCACAGAGCCATTCTGTCAGCTTGGCTCTAAAGGGTGAAGTACAAGTTTGTTTGGATATCTATCATCGAAGTTGTGTATCATTTTGTTAATAAGAGATCTAACAGTAACAGTGACAGTAACATGTGTGAAACAACATCATTATGTAGGATAACTTATGTTTCTTTGTTTGTGAATGACATTTTTTGATAAATAAAAGGAACATACATTTGTTCATGCTTAGCCTAAATAACATAAAAACATGAAATATTTCCTTGTTTGGTGTACTACCAATGGTTAATAGTCATTTTTCTATTTCGTCACCTCCATCAAATTGTCTAAGCCCAGTGTGTGCCAAAGAGAAGGAAGGAAAGAAAGAAAACAGTCGGTATTGCAATTATTATCACTATTTTTACACACAGTTTTGAGGTTTGTGAGATCCCAAACAATGATGAAGTAAAGCCAGGTTACCAGGGTTAACAGTGTGTCACCAGCCTTGTAGATGTTGTTGACTACTGAATACATTTATGTAGTTAACGTGTTACGTATACGCACATATTTTAAGCCTGGTCTTCAATACGGAGCTGATTTGTTGTTGAGACCACCGCGTAGTATTTTTTTTTTACACCGCCATTCCTCAAGCATTGCTTCATGCCACACTGACGTTTCTTCAATCTGCAGACCTCCAAATGAGCAAAGGCCCTGCATCCCTCTGTGTGCCTATCCACTATATTCCCATCTCTATTGTGGGAAAACTCGTTAGTTTCCCCATGAGTATCTCTTTCAGCAAAAGCGTCATCTCAGCCTGGGTGGGTTTTTAACTCTTTCACTCCTCCCTCTTCTATGAATAATCCTCCATCAGGACAAGCTAAAGCCATCATCCTGGAGCTTCTGTGTTTGCCATCTCCCTTTACCTTCCTCTCCTCTTTTTCACCCTCCTCCATCTTTGTTGCTAATTGTTTCCCGATCACATTTTTCAACCACTTTTTAACGTCGGTTGAGGCTGCTCCTCTCTGCGGTCAGGCGCCTTCGTTCCTGACCCCACACGCAAGAGCAATTCATGGATTCAATTACTGATGTTGTGCCTGTAAAGATAACCGGGTATGGCAGGGGGCTGTGGGATGGCACTGAAGGAGCACGCCTTGTGGCCGGTTCAGAGTGAGCTGACAGCTGGCAGACATGAGGAGGAGAGCAGAGACAGCTTTGAAGAAAGACAGTGAGGAGGAAAAAGCCAGAGACAGTGAGTGTTACAGCTCAAAACATCATGACTTCATTAACGCCAATTTCTCCTGTTTCTCTCCCTTTTCCAATTCTTTCTATGTCAGAAGAGTTTATTGTGAGCAAAAGCTGCGTGCCACAATCGGTTTTCCATAATTAATGTTATATGTGTTATATATAATATTCAGCAGGTCTCGTTGTTCACCTGACAAAACAAATACCTGATACCTGAATGAGCTGTTCATCAATGGATGGTTGAAATTTATCAATCATTTAGTGACCTCTTGTGGCTAAAAACGGGTATAAAGAATAAAGCTTCCACAGCCAGAAATACCACAATGAGAGAAATGACTTCATTGTAAGGATCCACTGTTATTCTGTTATTTTTCTAAAGTCTAATAAAGGCTATAGCTGTGTCCCAATATCTTGTAAACTAACTGTATGGAGTATATACTATTTGCTAATCTTAGTGTGCAAAAAATCAACATACTATTGCAATTCTGGCACCTAAAACCTGTTGGTGAATGTCTAAATTGTTCCTTTAAATGCACAGATTTCAGGTTTCTTTGTTACTCCTTTGAAAAAACTCACAGCAAACATTATCACTGTTTCTCTAAATTGCAATTTATTTAATAAATCGACAACTAAATATCCAAAAAGTCTTGGCTGCATGTCCAGAGAGTTGTAACAATTCCAAAAGAGACACTGAAAACATCTCCTAAGTCAGTAAAATTAGTATTGCATGGGTTCCCTCAATGACTAGAGGGTGCCACCAGTTCAACCTGGAAATACAGTACAATCATTCTGATCTGGACTTTTTAAAGTAGACATTGTTTTCCATTACAACATAAAAAAACGGTAACACTTTATTTTACAGGTCTGTACAGATTTTTGATGAGTTCCTAGGTAAGTTTCCCAGAGAGAACTGTAATTTTATTCAATTCATATATAAAATAGAGACAGTGTTTAAGTCTTTGGGTTGGTGCAGCAGGTAAGCTGATCATGCAAATGTGGAATTTGTCCACAGGCAAGCACACAATTTAATATATGGATTTTAAATGAATACTTAAAATTTAGCAGCCAACAAAGTTCTTCTTTCCCCCATAATTAGTACCAAGTTTCACTGTTCTTCCCAGAAATTTCTCAGAAAAATGACAGACCCTTTAAATAAAACATTACAAAATTCTTATTGAATATTTCAGAGCAGACTGAGGTGATGCAACAGTGTTTGACTACAAGAAAGTTGACAAAGTTTTACTTTTTGTTCATTGCTCTAAAATTCCAGTGTTTATAACAAACGTCTATTATTGCATGTTTAAATATTTCTCAGTGTTTAAGGTTTTTTTGCACTGAAGGATGACGCCTTAGATGAAAAGCCTTCTGTTATTGCTGGTGCAGTCTTCAGTAGTCTCCAGCAGGGAGCAAAGCATAGATGCTGCCTCTCCTTTTGTTTTCAGATCACTCCATATGAATGTCAGATGCATGATAAAGCCTGCACGAAAAGTTTATAACAATGGTTCATTCCCTTTAAAGCCAGTGAGTAAAGGCATGGTGATGCTCCTTCATGTTGAGCAACAGCTTAGGCTAAACCATGTTGTTATTGTTGTTGAGTTTGGTCCACTCAAAGATGTCCTGCTCGCACACAATGTCCGAGTTGATGAGCAGGTAGCGGTCACCCACGCAGAAGTGCTTCTGGCAGGCGGCGCACTTGAAGCACTCAAGGTGGTAAACCTTGTCCCGCACGCGCATCGTCATCTCGAATGCCCGAATCCTCTTCTCACAGGAAGCACAGAGACCATCCTGACCAAAAAGCCTGAGAGAGGATGAAAAGATGTCAATATGACGCTGAGAGAGAGAGACATAATAAAATAATGTCTTTTACATAGAGACCCCTTTTAAGACAGGGCCTCAAGAGTAGGCTATACTGCATAAATCCTTTGGTAATATTGTACTTTAGAGGGGCATGTTCCCTCTCTCAGTACTTTACTACTTCTTTACCTTGTCTGTGGCACCCAGCCTGAATCTTTTAAAACTGGTCAATAACATGTAGCTTAATTTACGGCAAGGTCAAATACTGTCCTAAACCAGTTCGGCATTGTAGTTTTTAGCAAGTATTACTCTAACCAGCAAAAATTGTGTATTTGTTGGGGACTATTTTCAGCAGCAGTGGATTATCAAATCTGATGTGCAAGTGAGTTTTTACGGCACCAGAACAGTGTGTGTGGGATTGACTCAAAATAAACTAAAGTGCCCAATGAAGGAATATGTCACCCAGTGCAACAGTGTGGCTCACTGATATGTTTTTAATAGTTCTTCTCGACAATGGAGGTCTATGGCTGTAAGATATAAATTATATCAGGCTTTTTTCATATCACAGTAGGACTGATGTTTACTGATGTCCTAGCTATGCACTTTATGGTCTTTTCATTCCACTCATTTATTTATACAGTGAAATCATATCTGTACAATAATAACAATATCAACATCTGTGCAGCAATACTTATATCCATATTCACCTGTGCAATAACACCTCACCACTGCACATCTAACTGGGTGAGGCTGTGTATGTAAATACTGTTTACTTTTCCTTTTATTGTACATATTGTTTTTGTGTTTATATTGTCTCTATTATTTAATCTCTATCTTTAATTGTTGTTTTTGAGCTGCTGTAACAGTTAAATTTCCCCACTATGGGATCAATGAAAGATTATCTTATCTTATGTTATCTTTGATTATATGGACATAGACTATTGGTCTTTCCATTGATTTGATGACAATGAGACAGAATATCATCAGACCTTTTATCACTTTGACTCTTTTATGACACTGTTTCTGTTAACCAGTGTCTCTTTATTACACTAAACCACTTGATTATATGATATCATGACATTACACCAACCTGAGGTAGTCTCTCCGACATAGTTTTCTTCCCAGTTTGTAATAGAGCCGGCGGCCCACCTCCCCAAGTCGGCAGCCACACAGGTCGCAGCTCAGGCAGTCCTCGTGCCAGTACTGCTCAATGGCCTTCAGGAAGAATCTGTCGCCGATGCTCTGCTGACACCCGCCGCATGTCAGCAGAGACGGTGGCATCTGTAGGACCTCGTCCACCGGCTCCCTGGACAAGGAAGAAAAGTGGTTATAAAGTCAAATATGCAACAAATCATTGAAATCAATCATAATAGTGGAAAAAGTATTGCACAATTTCCTACTGCCCAGAGTGACGTCTTTATATTATACTTGCAAGCTTAAAGATTTTCAGTTTACTGTCATATACTGTAAAAGAAAAGCAGCAAATCCTCAATGAAAAGCAGAGACTATGTCATTTTTGGCTTTTATGCTTAAGAAATGACTGTGCCTGACTCATTTATTAATTAACAATATTTGTTTCAGCTCTAAATTACTCATTTAATGACCCCTCTATGAACAACAGAATTTCATAATAACCATTGCTTGATTTGTCCAGATTTTCAAAATAACTGAACATAAATACTTTCAAAATGTTCTTCCACTACCATTTGTTGGGCTCACTCATTTAACTGTAATCTGTCCATTTTGAGTTACTTGTACAGTTGCAGTTTGATGCTGTCCACCTGGGGGAGCCACGGGATATTATCAAACACAGTACTAAAGCCACAAAACAAATTCTACTTTATTAACCAGTTTTCTTAGGAAACTTTAAGGCTGTTAAATCTTATTCTTATCTCTTATCTAATCTTATTCCACATTCTCCAGTTGTATCATAACCTGTTAATTCAGTATCAGCTTGTTCCAGCTCCTCATTGAAACTATATGTTGGTTACTGAAACATTCAAACCAAAGACCCCTTCCTGTTTTTTTGCTTTTGGCAGCACGTCAACAAATGTATATATTCTACATGTCCTGTGTATCCTCTAATATACATTTCCCTCAAATTCAGTATGACAAATTCGGTAGGTAGATTTAGGAAACTACTGCCTGTTCTTTGGATTTGAATACTATTTGAATAGCTAGGCCTGCTTTTGAGGGCGAAATGGGTCATACAGCTTACAATATATTAGAACAAATGTGTAAAAAAAAAAAAAAAGTTTAACAGTTTTCAGCCTGCAAATTTAATTATCTCACCTTTAGGACCTTTCACTTGTTCTGTGAAACACCTAACTTTTTTCTCTCCATTTTGACACCCACTTTTAACACTCTGCTCTTGGACAGGAGCTTTTTTCTCGCCTGACAGCACGAGCCTCCTGACCTCATGCCGTCAGCCATCTGCAGTGACGGCACGTTCACCGTTTGGCTGTCACGACGGTGATGATGCGCCCTCGAGACGCCACAAATCATGCACCTGCCGCTCCGCGTTACTTACTCACTGGCGTCCAGCGTCTTCCTCTCTATGGTGGACGTCATGCTGAGGGCTCGGTGTCCAGCCTGATCCGGATCGGGTCTCAGAGTCCGCGTCTACCTGGGAAGCTGAGAGACGCCGCCCCCCTCCCGGACTCACCCACCCACCCTCGGTTCAGGCTTCCCGTGCGTTAAACTCAACCGAGTGCTGTGGAAATGGCCGCAAGACGAGAGGCTTTCCTCTTTTCAGCGAGCAGCTACGCGATGATGGAGGACATGTCATCATTTCCTGAGGCAGTAACCCGCGGCTCTCAAGTGCATTTCCACCATCCTGCAGCGACTTTGAGGGCTGTCCGTTCTTACCGAGAGACGTCACACCGCCGGAGGGGTCACCTGCGTGGATCTACCGTGTCTGCGCGCGCGTGTGCTCCCTCCGTCTCACCTGAGCGCGCGGCGGACGCGTGGGGCTGCCGTCGCCGTTATTGTGCAGCAGCGGCGGCAGCAGCATCGTGTTTAAATACGACCCCCCCCCCCCCGTCGGCCTCTGCTTTCGTTTCCCTCTTCCTGCTCACGACTGTTTGACAATGGGGGGAAATTGGTCTTAAAGCGACAGCCAGAAAAAACACGACGCCCGGCCTCTTCTGTCGGGTCGTGACTGAGACTACAGTTCATCACAGGACCCCCTCCACAAAAGAAAAAAAGATAAAGAGGGCCATCATATAATGAGTACAGGCCGTGTGTGCTCTCTGTGGAATTCGAGAGAGTCGTGGTGAAAAGAGGGGCTGTACAAAATATGTCAAATAGTTTTTGGTAGCCCACTTCATAAGGAAGCCTTCATATTTAGAAGTTGTAACTAATGCCTTTAGTAATGGTAAATACTGTTTTATAGATCAGTTATGAGCCATCAATTAGGAGCTGTGAAAAGTTTATCTGGTTGATGAGCCATTAAATGTGGTGGACTGTTACTAAGTACATTCAAAGAGTGCAGTTTTGAGCTACTCCTACTTCAGTATTTCCAGTTCCTGCTGCTCTATACTTCTGCTCAACTACGGTTCAAGTGGACATGCATTATGTAAATTACATTATGTGAAAATTATAGTTATTAGTATGTTAGTGGTGTTAGTGGTGATTTGCACACAAACATGATGTATTATTAAAGATAAAACTATCTCTGGTTGGAGTTGTGCAGAGCTCTAATAGGCCACTGTGTACTAATAAGAGTGATAAAGTTGTAACTGATCCCATAATAAACAGGAAAACCCCTGAAGTCCCAAAGACATTATTATTTTGTAGCTTGTATATATATATATATATATATATATATATATATATATATATATATATATATATATATAATCATCTTTCAAGCTTGAAGTCTCCATAATGTAATACTCTCATAGGGGCAAATCTGCATATAGTGTGTACTTTTACGTTTGATACGTTACGTATATTTTGCTGTTCTTTTACTTGAGTAAAATTTTGAATTTTAACACAATAAAGTGTATTGCTACTTTTACTTAAATCAAAGATCTGAGTTCTCCTCCACCACTGTTTATTAAAATTACGCACTATAATAGACCTCTTATATTATAGGATTATTATTAGATTCATGGCTGAAACATTTCTGTGTTCTTTTTAACTACTTCATTATATATTTGTGTTGTTTAAGCAGTGATCATTTTAAAATGAATACATGTTTTGTGTGTAAAAGCTTAATCTGCCTGTAACTAGTTACTACAACTTTCAGATGTTTCCCTCTGAGATGTAGTTGAGTAGTGGGACAACATAAGTAAATGTATATACTGTAAGTGTAGCTCATATACATATTTTTTGAGTAACTGTAGTTAATTTTCACCACTGTTGAAAAGTAAAATACAGATATTATGTCAAAAGGCAAAGTTAAATTGCAATATGATTCGTCTCATTTTTCCCCTCTGTGGGATTGTCTTTACAGAACTCTTGGGTTATAAAATAAACCTACTAACTTCTAAACTGGTGGAGAAGAGAAGATAGCTAATGTTCTGAAATATCCCAAAATAAGATATTTTTAAAAGTTATCTCTGTGAGAAATAAATGCAATTATAGTCCTACATAGTCAGTGTCCTCACAGCCTCTCTTTTTCAAACTAGAGCTGCTGTGGGCTCTTCTTCTTATCTGCTGCCAAAGCCTTCGGGGCTGCCTGCAGGAGGGAGGGACACAGGCAGCAGTTGGACTGGGCAGGGAGATAAAGCACCTCGACTCCAGCAGCCACATTCAGCTCCTCAGCCAGATGCAACGGAGGAAGATCGCAGGCAAACTCTAAATTCAAGGCTTGAATGCATCCGTGGGCTGTTGGGACTGTGTAGGCTCACTGGATAGATACCAAGCCGAGAAGGCCCAGGAGCAAGGTGAGCACAGCACTGTGTTGTGCCAGCTACACAGAAAGCCGAGCAGCTTGACAGAGATAAAACTCTAACTACATATCCTTCAAATGAAACACATTTTCAGAACAAGATCATCGCCCACTGTCTTTGTACAACACAACAGCACAGTGCAAGGGCTCTGCTGGCTCTCTTAAGTCTTCAAATGCAATCAAAAAACCTAATGTCCCTCTTTTATCAAATCGCACAATCTCCCTCTTCAGATTTTCATTTTTTCTTAGATCTTTAAGGACCTCTCGTCCATGTTGGTTAAAAAATGGATATGTGACCATCAATATTTCCATGACAAATTACATCTGCTGAGGAAGAGAGAGTGACACAGTTAAAAGCTCCAGAATAGCTGAAGTGGATATTGTGCTGAGAGTTTTTGTTTTTGTCAACTGCTGTTTCCAAGGTCAACTTATAATCAAAAAAGGTTTTATCAAAAAAGGTATATCGCCCTTTATCATTATCAGCATATCCAATCCCAAGACAATATATTTTTTAAATGGAGTTTAAGTGTTTATTTGCACAAAAGTCTGATGGTCACTGATGTTCTGTGGGGTGTGAAGAGCTGATATGAAGTAGCACATTGGTACAGCGATGTCTCAACCCTCCAAAATGTCATGCCACACAAACACCAAGCTCAAGGACACATTTACGAGAGGAGAGAAACAAGAGAAGAGAAAGAGAAAGCCAATACTGATATGACACCCGAGTCATTCACTACTTCCTGTGAAGTTGACGGAGAAAGCCCAGAGGATGTACAACTGGCACGCAGAGATGAGGCTTTCCTGGGGGGTGGGGGTGGTTGGTGCACACTGCATTCACTTCCTACCCCCCTTCCCTGCCCCTGCATGATGGCACCTCTCTCAATGGCTCCCCAGATAGATGGGTTGACTCCAGGATGGTTGAGTGTGATAGGAGTAACCATAAAAACTTGTTATCATGAGGCGGTAAAACCCTTATCTGTGTCTTTAGGCTTCCTAAATGTCATTAGAAAGGGGGTGCATGTCTCACTTTGAATTTTTTTTAAAATAAGATTACTTGTTATTTAATCTTTCTTTCAGCTTTTATCAGAATTTGGGGAGCAAGCAGTTAAGAGTTTAGACAACCTTTTGGGAAGTGGTGTCACTCATGTCCAGCTTCCTGTTTTGCCTGTTTGGTACTGTGAGCTTTATGGAGCTGAAAGGAGTGTGAAATTTGAGGGAAGCTGGAAAATGAGCACCAGTAAAAATGATACTGAACGGCTGGTGGTCCTTTCTCACATCACTTAGCGAATAAGGTTAATTTATTATAAGTTCCAAGTTCCTCTGCTAAACAACAAAGTAAGGCACAGTTATAGCAGGATATGCACCCAACGTCCCACCATTTTGTTCAATCATCACAGATTTCCCGTTAAATACGTCTCCTAATTAGTAGTGGAACAAAGATGGTTATCCATTGTTCCACTATCATGAATTATCGGGACTCAGGCTTGCAGGCCCATTTCCTGAAATACGAGGCCTCTGGACATGTTGTTGACTCTCTGATAGCACGAACTCTGAAACAGCAATAGCAAAGCTGACCACTTCCTGCCTAATCTCAAGTGAAGTGATAATTGGCTACAGTTTCAAAGCCCTCCTCTAAAACTGTCACCGTTCTACTAATGTGGAAATGCTTTATTATTCTCTGTTGCCATGTAGGTGTAAATTAGTGAACTGCTGGATTTATTTCAAATTTTAAAATGTCAAGGTGTAAAGGTCAAGGATAAGATGAGGAACCACCCTGGTATTTAGAAAATGGCTGGCAGGCTGCGTTCAGTGTTGCTGTTTGACTGAAATACAGCAGGCTGCGGAAATGAGTCACCCGTTGAAAGGGGGCTTCACTTATTCTCAGGATTCTCCCATAATCAGTGTTATCCCTAAAAGAAAAACACTTTCAGTGAAACAGTGCAGTCAAAACACTGTGCAGCCATGTTAACTGCTTCCTGTATTTGGCTAAACAAAAGAAAGCTGGTTCCACATTCTTCTGGTCAGTTCTGCTGCCCTTCAGATACTAATGTGTTCAAAGGTGAAGTAAGAACTTTAAAAACATGCAAGCAGTCCCAAAGACATGGAAGAAATTAGAAGATCAAAGATATATTAAATAGTTTTGAGTCATTAATTCAGTGTGTATGAAAATGTGCTTTGTATTAGTAAGCTTTGAATTTTGTCCTATAAATTAAATTTGTCCGTTGATTTAAAATACACTAGGTCTACGTGTGTCAGAGTCAGAGGATACACATGACCTGCACTCCAACCAGTTTTCCTTTCTTATACTGAGCTTTACTGCCACCTACTGATGTAAGGATGAACTTGACTGACAGCAGCACTGGCAGAATCCCTGGAACGAGTTTTGTTCTCGCATGAGACTTTCCATTTACCTAAGTGCTTGCACCACTTATTATGTAATATGATTATTTAATGAGTTATGTTTTTAAATGTACTTTTTTTTCTTGTATAAAAAGATGCACTGCAGAGTTTGTCAACCTTGGAGTCAGGGCAGGAGAAACACATGAGATGAAGCTGGAGTTAAGGTTTTTAAACTGGCAGATTGATAATCTGTTAAAATCTGTTAAAAAAATAGATTGCGGAATACTAATTCTATAAAATAACAATGGCGCTAACCTCTATATGCTGGAAATACAAATGCCAATAAATCCCTACTCATATTTGCATAATAACTTGACATTGCTGGAGTCATAAATTTACTACTTTAAAGCAAGGTCAGTAAAGATTATGAAACTCACACCCCTTCAGTTGAAATTCAAACATGCATTTTACTTTAGTTATTACAGGTGCTGTCAGTGTAAAGAGGTAAAGGTAGTTAGTCAAAGGGCTGGTTAAAGATGTAGTTCAGAGATACAGTAGTTATGGGGATTTAGTGGTTTTCCCACTTTACCCAGTTCAAACTAATAAATGCCTCACAACAAACCTTTTATTATGCATTAGGTGTAGTCTGAAGATGTAGTCTCAAACAGCAATCTCAGGCTGTCTTGGCTTAACTGCTGCGTGTCTAAGGGATCAAATAATTGATCCCATAGGTTTCCAGAAATTGAGCGAATCAACTAAGCTTTGTCTGGGGGAGGCCTAGAGTCTCAGATAGTGAGATCAAACAGGCTCTAAGGTTAAAAAGTTGACCTTAACAGCTGTAGATCTTTCTAACTTTCACTTTTGGTTTATTTATGCAGCTTTCTGTGCAGCCTGGTTTAGTATTGGGCCTACTTATAAAACTATAATACAGTGTTTAACCTGTTTAGAATTATTATTATTATTGTTGTTGTTGTTTGTCGTATATCATGTAAAAACAGTAAGTTCAACTTAAAAATTTACTTTAACCATAACTGTTTAGAATTCATTATTATTATTATTATTATTATTAATTTTATTTTGTATTTTGTAAGCTTGTATAAATAAGTAAATTCAACTTAAAAAAGTAACTTTACCATAACTTTTAACTTTAGAGGTCTTTTTAGTGCCTTCTTCAGATATTTAAAAGCAGATTTCCATGTTGAACTTGAACTTAAACCTGATGGTTCAGTAATGTATTGTTCTGACTGACGGGTGACACCTGTTTGACAGCACATGGCATGACTTACAGTGGGACAGCTGCTGCGGAACAACACGCCGATCATGACACAGAGATGATCTGATGTCCCGATCAAAGCTAATGATTGTGCAGATTTCATGCCAGCGGGCTCTGCACGATATTGCCTGATCACAAAAAGCAACTTCGTAATGTGTAATCGCTGCATCTCTAGCCAGTTATTAAACACTTACAGTGATATGCTTTAGCTATATATGAAAATGTTGTTATGGATAAATACATTCTTTATGGAGGTTTGTTTGTGTGGTTTATTTTATCCAGGCATATCATCGACAGCCGAAACGGGACCTTCGCCTTTATAAAGCGCTCCTCCGTCGCTCGAGCCGTCTCAGTTGTCGGTGAGGCCGGCGGGGCGGATCCCACGCGAGAGTGAAACAAAAAAAAAAATAAAGCAACACAACAACAACAACAGGGACAACTTAGCCGCTTCGCACACCTCGCAAGCAAGCTCCCCCGGTGGATAACATACGTGATATCAAGGTGGGTTAACCGGGAGCCGCGTCGCCGTAGTAACAAGGCTCCCGGTTAGCACGCGCCGCCGTAGCTAGCAGTGCGCCAGGATGCTAAATGAGCGGTGCGTGCTAACAGGCGCAGCGGACAGGGCCGGTATTTATTTAACCAAATCTCTGTGGTCAAAACCGGAGAATATCCGGGCCACCACTAAGAGAAAAACATACAGATGAGCAGATGAAGTTAAAGTGGGAATATTAAAGGATCGGGAAAAACGCAGGCATCAAAACCGTCCAGTTCACACTCAGTTTGGACTGAAGTTAGCCGGCTGCTGTGATGAAATGAGTTACATCGTGCCTGAGCCCGTTTTACTAAACTATATTTAATGTTTAGATGTTTAATCAGACGCTTACACCCAGCAGTTCGATTATATTGATAATGCACCACCTGTAATCGATAGCTGACTGTTTTCCTTTTGTGCTAATTCATCCCTCCTCGACTCCTCTTTTGTTGTCCTCTGGTTTTACTCTACCACAATTTTTTACTTTTGACAATACGTAGTTTATTTCTGACATCCAGATTTCAATGTATCTATCACTTCTTCCATATATAAGCCCACTGTATCATGTTTTCTGATCCTGACAACGTAAGTCGGTTAATCAGTGACTGAAAGTTAATATTAACTTGTAATAATCGTTTGAGTCTTAGTTTAAGCAAAATGCCAAGATTTGGCATGCTCCAGCTTTTCAGATGTGAATCTTTGGTGATCCCATTAGGTTTTTTTTTGTTTGTTTTGTTTTTTTGTGATACCTTTTGGGTTTTGTCTTGTTTCTCATATTGAAAACAAGAAATTTGAATAGCCAGCCTCCATTAGTAACACTATTAAGATAAAATAAACTTTTATTCATTCCCAAAGGGGAGATTCTGTTGTTGCAGCAACACAATGACAGCAATAAGTATGGTCCATTATAGAAGTGCAAGATTAAAAAAACAAACATATGTTGAAAAATATACAAACTATAAATTATACACAAGCATCTGGAGACAAAGATGACAGTAATAAAGGTGTCAGTGATGTGATAATAGCAGTAGCATGTCTGTGTAAACAGACTCTTAGAAACAATGATATCTGAACTAGTTGCCTTCTGATACCGATTATCAGTTGCTGTGAAACTAAAAGCTGAATCGGGGGGCCTGGCGTAGCTGAATTAATGTAATATAAAACATTAACAAAGAGGCTGTCCGCACTGATATGATCCAGAGTATCTGATTGGTACATTTCTACTGTTTTTTGACACTTTATAGACAAATTGATTAATTTAACTGAAATAATTGGCAGAATAATCAATAATGAATATTGTTGACAGCAGCCCAAATCCTGTGACACTGTCCTTTTTTAATAGTCATCATTAACCAATTATTAACTTTAACAAGAGTCTGTCCAGCAATAGTTTTCATAGACTTCAGATTTCATTCTCAGTTGTTAATTTTATTCATCAGTAAGCGGACTGTTAGGGTGTATATAATACCTGTGTTGATGAAGGCATCTCTTTATTAGCATCAGAAGTTGAACTTTTATGCTTATATTTCTAGATGCCCTCAGTGATGAATGCAAATGGGACAGCACAGGCTGCCAGCCCAGATGTGGGATCCGCTCCAGGTTCAATAGGCAATTTTGCACTCGGTGGACAGTCCGAAGTCTTGAAGCAAGTGCTGTGTGTCATCGACAAGAAGACCCGCAACATGGAAAAGAAAAAGGTCAGTACTGTCGTCGGCCATTTGTTCCAGATCCTTCCTGATGGTAAAATGTAACTGCATCGTTAAGTATTAGGCATGAAGGGCTGACAACAATATGAATGTTTTGTTACAGAGCAAACTGGATGATTATCAAATCAGGAAGAATAAAGGGGAGCGTCTCAATCCAGACCAGCTGGTGGGTATACTGAAGCCTTCATCCTCTTGTTTATAAGCATAAATAATCAGGTGATTCTTAGAAAGATTTTACAATATCAATGAATGATCTGTCTTTTTGCTTTGTCTTTATAGGAGGCCCTCTCCAAGTACCAGGAAATTCTGAACAACTTGGAATTTTCCAGAGAGTTGCAGAAGACATTCATCTCTCTGGGACAAGATGTACGGATAACTCAGAGTTTTTTTAAATATTCCCTCAGAATGGTGTCCACCATGACTTGTAGTAACATAACTTTATGTGGCTTGTGTATATTATCATCATCATTAGATCCAGAAGGTGGTGAAGAAGTCTGCACGGCGGGAGCAGCTGCAGCGGGAGGAGGCAGAGCAGAAGAGGCTGAAGACGGTTTTGGAGCTGCAGTTCCTGCTGGACCGGCTGGGAGATGACACTGTACGGCAGGACCTGAAGCAGGGAGTCGGTGGCTCACCGCTGCTGACAGATGCAGACCTCACAGCGTTTGATGAGTTCTACAAGTTAGTGGGGCCAGACCGTGACCAAAATGTCAGGTTAGACTAATTCATTGATATCTGGATGAGTTTGAGATGCAAAATATTTAAACTTTTTTCCTTTTTTAACAAAGGATTCCATGTAACTTTTCTCTACACTTGAAGGTTGGCTGACCAGTATGAAGAAGCATCTGTGCACCTTTGGGACCTGCTAGAAGGGAAGGACAAGGCTGTGGTTGGAACGACATGTAAGTGAAATTTAACTTGAAGCCTACAAATGGTTGCAAGTAGAAGAGCTCAGTCATTTTGGTGAGTGATTGCTTTGGCATTTTCATCACAAGCTGCAAATTACAACGGAAGCATTCATTTACAGAAACTTAAAGCAACTATTTTGAAAATCATTTTTTAAGAAGGGTTTCTACTTGTCAATTCATAGGAAAAAAGACTAAAATATTAATCAACATTGATTGATCAACAATGATTATTAGTTGCAGCCCTACTATAATTTCTAGCAAAATTAAGCTTTTTATCCAAGACAAATTGGCTTTATTTATATGTCCAGCTGGTGGTGAAAATTGTTGGCAGAACATTTAATCAGATGGTTGGTGACACAGCAATCATCAGTGAGCTTCTGATTGTGTTGTGACTGGCCAGTAAGTAATTTCACATACTTTTAAGTGCTCCCAAGGCAAAGTAGATAAAGATGGCAAAAGCGCTAAACAAAACCTTCTTGTCATCAGGTACAGCGGGCTGCTAACCAGTCTCAGTATGTTAATGTAGCATATGCATTGTTTTTTGTTAATGCAGCATGTGTGCAGTGCTCTGAAGTGAATAATCAGGGCTCGGGGATATTGGTGTACTGCATTCTCAGCGATCTGGCTTCAGGACTCGCACTGCTGCATTCTGCTCGGGGGCTGAACGCTGTGGGCTTATCCTGACTCAGCAGCAGGGCAGAGTGCCAGTGGCCCTGTCGCCTGTGGTTGCACTGGTTGGATCTCTGGAGCCACATTAGGATACTGGTGACCCAGTTCACTGCGGTGACACCAGCCAACCCTTTCACCTCAGTAAGGAGGTCTCACTTGGTGACTCAGGAAGATATTTATTCAGGCAGCAGCAGACTTCTTGGCCTCAGGCACGAGGCAGTAAAGGAAATAACACTGACCTGCTTTGCCTGAGGAGCCAAATGTAGAAATGCCTGAATGAGCTTAAGGGCTCTTCTAGAGTTTTCTAGTAAATTACAAGTCCCAGTTGTTTTGGTGGCATATTTCTAATCCTGCCAGTCAGCAGTTTTGAAATCATCAGTCAGTGTTGATGCTGCCACTGTTTTCAGTTCATTCTGTGACTTTTGTGTTACGGTGATTTGACAACATGTTTTCATAATTCGCTTGTTACTCTCTGCAGTGGGGTCCTCCATAAACACACAATTTTTAATTTTTTTTTTTTTTTTTTTTTTACATGAAATACTTTTTTTTACTAGTTTTTGTTTTCTCAAAGAGGCAAAGTCAATGTCACATTGTTGTAGGCTTCATCTAATGTCACGACACGGTCAATCAAACCTGGTAAAACCACACCCACACTGTCCTGAGGGAGCTGAAGATGAGTTTTTGTGCTAAATGATCCTTAAATGTTTTTTACTGACTGTTTAATTTATTTTTTCCTGACTGGGATTGTTGTGTAATTAGTCATAAATACTGAGTGTTACAGATTTAAAAGATTTTAAACACAGGCCCTTTATGGTGTATATTTAAATTTGTAGTTGCGCTTCAAATTAAAGCATTTTTCTTGGTTGGTTGGTTGATTGTCACAGTATGTGCAGCCTGGCCAGATAAACTTGTTCAAATGATCATGTGATGTTATTCACCTCGCCTCTCCCCCACCCTGTCACCTGCATCTGGTCAACTGTGTCATGAATTTGATGTTTTCACTTCACTAACCTAGAATTATACTCATTATGGGATATTTTTTCAATTTGCGGTTTTGTTTTGTAGAGCTGCAGCTAATGATTTTCATTATTGATTAATCTGCCAGCTATTTTCTCAATAGTTTGGTCTGTGGATGTTCAGAAACAAGTGGTAAAATGTCCGTCACAATTTCTCAGCACCTACATTTTAGAATTCTGTCTTATCAACAGTCTGAAACACAAATGTTTATAATTTTCATCTAAATTAGTGGCTGGTTAAATGTTGTTAGGACCGCAACTAAAAATTATTGATTAATCTGCGATTATTTTCTGATTTGATCTTTTGTTTTATACTTCAGTAAACTGTGACAGTATCTTCAAGGTCAAGGTGACATCATTATCAATCAAAGAATAAGCTGATTTGTGTAATTTATGTGCAAGATGTTCCAACATTACTCCACCCAGAGAGATGTTGATAAGTCAAAAACTTCGTAAGTATGAAGAGTTTGGATGTCTTCCTTCTTGACCTGACTTTCTAATAAATAGTTCACTATATTGTTTCTCTCTGTTAGACAAGGCACTGAGAGAGATTTTGGACCAGGTTCTGATGAGCGGGTACTTTGACCGGGTTCCATCTCACCAAAACGGAGTGTGTGAGGAGGAGGAGGAGGAGGAAGAGCCAACCTCAGCAGCAGCTACAGCAGCAGCAACAACGGCAGCAGCTGAATCGTCAGAAGCAGAAGAGCAGACTGTTGATCCAGGTCCTGACCGTTCTGAAGTCACATCACACAAAACTCACTATCCTTAAAATGCTAATGCAGTTAAGCAATAAAGAATGCAGCACTGCATTCTCTAAATAGTTTTTTCTCTTTTCAGAAACTGAAATAATTGAGGAGTTCACAGAGCCCATTGCAGTGGAAACGACAGAGGTGAGATCAGTTTTCCCCCAGTCCACTGAAGTCTTATGGTTGAATGCAAAATGTTGTTATTGTTTCATTTAATTATTTTTAAAGCCTTGTGCTGATGTTTGCTTTTTCCCCTTCAGTTTGTTAATAGACAGTTCATTCCAGATGGCACATACAGCGCAGGCGAGAAGGAGCAGGGGGATGAGTGGACCACAGAAACAGAGGTATGCTGCAGGGATGTTGGTTTCTGGGATTGAAGTTTACTTTTTATCTCTACTTCCATTACTGTGTGAAGTGATTCAGTGAAAGTATATCATAATGTCACTGTCAAGTTTTAAAAAATATAAATTAAGCCCTTATTATAGCAAAATTGGAGGAATGTATAAACCTTGTAAGATTTGGTCATGTGATCAGTTTGTAACTTAATGAGTTGATGAGGATGGACTTAATGCTGCATTAGAAACTATTTGGAATGTACAGTATTTTTGTTCACAAAAATGATAGCAAAATCGTTCATTAAACACAATAAGCTGGCAAAAGAAAAAACTCTTGTGTGGATGCACTTTGCTCCAAGATTATCATATCATATCATCGGTTATCATATGACACCTGCACTTTCTTCTTTGTCATGTTCAAACTGGTTATGTGATACTCAGACTAGGTTTGTCAGTGCGCCATAGCTTATCATTTGTTTGTAATTGGCCTGTATTGGATTGGTACTTACAGTTTGACAGAGTCATGTGAGTGATTGTTGTGATAGCTGCAGCCACATGGTCAAAAAGGCCACTGTTTTATAACCAGGAGAGTATGCAGTTACGAACTTCAGATGCAGTCAGGATGTTTGTCGGCACACAAAATGAATCTTTCATCACTCACTGATGTTTCTGTATGCAGACTTTCTGTATGCTGAAGATGTTAAGATTCTGGTGCTCATTGATAGAAGTGGGGGAAAAAAAAAACTTGGATTGTTCCTTGAGAGAGTGACGAATCATTTTTATAGGGACTGCTCAGTGTGTACAGGCTCTTTGAGGGCTGTCAGTCAGGTGTATGAGCACCACCTGTGATGAGTGTGCAGTTTAACATTTGCTCTAACAAGTCCAGGTTGTTACTCACATGTGCGAGTTTACACTGACTAATGAACACAAACCATGATAAACAAAAGTAAATGAAAATACTTCTACACTGATTTCACGTTATGTTTGATAATCAGCTGTGACAAACCATGATGTGGCTCTAAACCCGCAGGCAGCACCTAATGAGCACTAAACCAGTTTTCAGTCATTCCTCCATATGTTTCTTACTATCCTGTCGCATCCGTCTTCCACTCTCAGGCAGTCATGCAGCAGCCGCAGCATCCGCCTGTGCAGCCACAGCATCCACCTGTGCAGCCGCAGCAACCGCCTGTGCAGCCGCAGCCGTCACCCGTGCAGCCTGCGGCTTCCCCTGTCACCATGGAGACACACCCCATGAACTTGGCGTCTCCTGTCCCACCTACTGACCCCATGGTGAGGAAGCAGGTGGTGCAGGACTTAATGGCACAGATGCAGGGAACGTACAACTTCATGCAGGTGAGTACTTCGTGCAAGGAAAGACTGTTTTTTACTGTAGATATTAAGCATGCCGCTCATCACCTCGCTCTCTTCTCAGGACTCGATGCTGGAGTTTGATGGACAGCCGATTGACCCAGCCATTGTCTCAGCACAGCCTATGAAGCCCACTCAGAACATAGACTTACCGCAGATGGTGTGTCCTCCAGGTATGTTTTTATAAAGAGATGATCAGTTTTGTTATGTGGTGTGTAAAAATAACACGTCCGGTTCACTAAGGTGCTTTACGCAAATCATCTTAGGTCACCCAGAGTCCCGGCTACCGCAACCCAACAGTGTTCCTGTCCAACCTGAGCCCACACAAGTAAGTCATCAAAACTGAACAGACCACACTGATTATGTAGCCAGAAGAAGTTTTAAACAAGAGAACACATTTCATTTTTATTCTTATATTTTTAGGTTCCTATCGTCTCCCCAACTCCACCCCCAATGTATCAGACCTCACACACACCAGATCCTCGACCCCCAACAGAATCCATCGACCCCATCCAGGTAAACCACGCTGTTACGTTAAATGGTTTAAGGTGTTAGATGTTTTTATTTGATTCATGGTCAATGGCATCAGTGTACTTGTTATGAAAGTAGAAATATCATGGGAAATGGATATTGACACTTATAACAGAAGTTTGTACATTCCCAAAATTATTTATCCCTATACTAACATAGGATTGTTAGGTTTTAAGAAATACTGAAGTCATGAGTCCAAATCTACTTGGTGCACCTCCATTCTGCCATTAGTCATCTGGATTTTTTCAATGATTCAGGTTTTTTTTTTTTTTTTTCCCAATTATATTTTCAGTAAAATTTTACTTATATTCCTGAGTATTAGGTGCTAACAGAGATGCATCCATGAAGACGAGGAAACAAGAAATCTATCTATATATATCATATTATATGATAATGTATTACATCATGTTTGGCATTTGGTCTGACTTAGCATGCAATGACCAGATGATGTATGTAGTTACATCTAGATAAGGGTGAAAACTTATATTAGATAGAAATCTAACCCTAGTCCTTTTCCAGTAACTACTTATTGTGAAATTTGAGTATATGGAGTGTAAACTTACCAGAATCGGCCTGTAAAATGCCCACCCTGTAAATTTTTTATTTTTTTTCCCCCAAATATAGGTTGCTGAATTATTAACAACTAGGAAAAATACCAAGGACATGACCTGTTATCAGCATGCATTACATTTTCTTGGCAAAAGATGCTGGTGTTCATTAAATATTGAAATAATTTACAATGTGAACTTTCCCAAACCGTACAAAAAAGGTTGTTTCCCCTTTTCAACAGACCTCCATGTCCTTGTCGTCAGAGCAGCCTCCCCCCTCTACAGCACTCCCACCCGCCTCTCAAACACAGGTTTTCCAGCCTGTTTCCAAAGCTCCTCACAGCAGCGGCATCAATGTCAACGCAGCACCATTCCAGTCAATGCAGACAGTAAGAATGAGCTTGTGATTGACACTTCTTCCGTAATGTTCGATCAAACTTGATGATGAAATACCAGTGTTATTAGTTCATACTATATTAAAACAGTTTAAGTTAACCAAAAGAACAGAATATCTGCTCTGTCGTGTAGATGAAAAAGTTTTTTGCAGGACTTTGTGCATCACTGCCAGTGGAATCAAAATAGAAATGCATTAATGACTTCCATTAGGACTTGCCTGTTGAGTCCTTAAGTGCCCTCTCATCATATTTCGGCTGTATTGGTTTGTAGTGAAGCAGCTTTATCCAGGAAATAGTGAGTAATGGACTTTGCTCCTAATGAGCCTGTGACCTTTCCTCTGGTTTTGGCTTCACCACAATGTGGTCCTTGTTCACCCCCTCAGGTGTTCAACCTCAATGCCCCAGTCCCGCCAGCTAATGAAACAGAGGCTTTGAACCAGGCCAGCCAGTACCAGAACAGCTACAACCAAGCCTTCAGCAGCCAATCGCAACATCCTGTGGAGCAGACAGAGATGCAGTCGGAGCAACTGCAGTCTGGTGAGCACATTTTCAGTATTAATTTTCAGTATTTACTTCCTGGATTGGTTGTGCCAGATTTGTCTTCCTGAGATTACATTCCAGTTAAACTCCCCTTTTTTTATGTAAATACTACATGTTTGACTTTGAGTGGAGATTGACTTGCATCTGTTTTGGGGTGCCAAACTTTTTTTTTTTTTTTCTTCCAGTAGTTGGTGCCTTCCATTCCCAAGACCAGACAGGAGGCCATCAGCCGCCTTCCCAGCAGGGCCCGGGCTTCGGCAGGCAGAGCCAGTCCTTCTACAACAGCAGAGGCATGTCTCGTGGTGGTCCCCGCAATGCCAGGGGCATGATCAATGGCTACAGAGGCTCATCGAATGGATTTAGAGGTGAGCTCACAACCTGCAGCCACAAAGGATCCACTATTTTCACTGAAGCAGTTTCAGCCCCCCCCCCCCCTACTGAACTCTGCTGCCTATTTTAAGTTGGCATAAATGAAACATGTAAAAGTAGACACATTTTTCTGTCTTTTGAGGAAGAAAATAATCTTGTATACTAATGTCACATGAGAAGACTCTCCTTACAACTAAATGTATTTAAACAAATTTTATTTCCATACATTTAACATAACAAGTGATACATACTCCACAGTGCTATTAAGAAAGAGGAAGAAGTACATTTAATCCCTCTGTGTACTGAACCTCACACTGCTGTTGCCTTTGATTTGATTTTATGGCATTGTGGAAATGTTACTCAGCTCAACCTAATAAGATTGTTACAGTGACTCATTATGTAAATGTGATGCAGGCGCTTGTTGACATTTGAAACTGTCATCAATTCACATAGAGTTGAATGTCTCAAAGGGACTAAAAGAGTCTGAGCTCATTTTGTTGTAAATCTCAAGAGAGGCATTTTAGTTAAGTCTTCTTCTTTTCAGGTGGCTATGATGGATATCGCCCCCCTTTCGCCAACACTCCAAACTCGGGTTATGGACCGACTCAGTTCAACACGCCTCGGGATTACTCAAATGGGAATTATCAGAGGGTATGAATGAAGCATTCACATCTCACATGGTCATGTCCTCTTTAAATCTGATGGAGTTGTGTCTAAAATGTCTGTCTTTTTCTCTTGTGTTGCTGAAGGATGGTTACCAACAGAACTACAAACGCGGAGCTGGTCAGGGACCCAGAGGAGTGTCAAGAGGCAGCACTCAGGCAATACGCTCCTGAAAAGGCCTTTCATAATGACTGTGACAGACTAACTTGCACCACACTGAAAATTCAAGAATGCATTTTCCCCTGCTCGCTCATCTTCTTTTGTTTGTTCTTCATCAGTGGTATTTCTCCTGTCTCTTAAATCAAAGTAATGCCTGCTTTGATATTTGGAAATATTGAATCATTTTAAGTCTAAAACACAAGCTAAGCTGTAAATCCAATCATCGATTTACACAAGCCATGTGTTACAATATTCCTGTAAACTTGAAAGATTTCATAAGTTATTTTTTGTATAAAAAATGCACCTGCCACTGCTGGTCCAATCCTTGGGAGTTTATTCCCCTTCTCAGTTCTTTTCTGTCATTTTGGTTCTAAAAGATAACATGGATTTTATGTTCGATTAGCTCCCGTCTCCTTGTTTGTAAATTGATGTTGCTTCAAGAGTTTCAATAA
This sequence comes from Scortum barcoo, assembly GCA_023238725.1. Lineage (NCBI taxonomy): Eukaryota > Metazoa > Chordata > Actinopteri > Centrarchiformes > Terapontidae > Scortum > Scortum barcoo. Next base: position 11,305,437 of record CM041536.1, read on the forward strand.
AGTTGTGTTGCATACCCATGCTTCAGCCAGTTTTCTCCTGTACAGTTAAAGCACTTTTCCATCACTGTTAACTGTTAGATGGATCATTTTCTACGTTGTTTACTTTGTTGTATTCAAAGTTGTTGCGGTTACTCTTTATCTCTATTTTTAATCTTGTATTGATTAACTTGGTTACAGCTGGATTTAAAAAAAAAAAAAAAAAAAAAATCTAGGTTTAATGTCATAAGATTGTCACATGGCCTCAATAGGTATTTGACTCTTTCTGTCTAAATGTTTTGTTCATCGGTGTGCAGTTTCTCAAACCAGTTTACAGCATTGATAGTGATCTGAGTAACTTGAAATGTGTGTCAGGCAAGGTCATGCATGTGACAGTTTGATATACATCTTTTACCAAACTAAACTAAACTACTACCAAACTAAAAGTCCCCCTCTCAGAAAGGACAGAAAGAAACAGTCTTATAACGTGCTCCTGACTTTTCTGTGAGCCAAATGAACTTCAGAATGCTTTGGATGCTTTAGCAGGCTGTGATACAGCACCACCTAGTGGCTTATCAGAGTAACGCTATGGAGATTACACTGATTATTGAATTCTGCCTTAAACTTTATTTTCAAATACATACAGAAATATTAAAATAGGAAGTTTTTTTTTTTTTAATGTCAGTTTTTTATCCACTCAAAGTTTATTTTTGTTTTTTTTAATATAATTTAACTGTTATGTTAAATGTTATATCCGGTGTTATCAAATTCCTGACTAGACAAGTCTTGGGTGGGGGGTGGGCGACATTAAACTTAAGTTCATATTTCCTGTTGAAGTCGGTAGGTATTGTGCCACAGACGAGCCTTTCACAGGGTTTTTCCCCCCTGTGCAGATGCTCACAGGCAGAATATATGTACATATCCCGCCTCTTGCTTTGATCAGCCTCTACCTTTAATGCTGGATGTTAATCTAAATCAAAATCTCCCTTAAGCAGAAGTATAAATTATGATAAATGAACAGGCCGTGATTTCCATTAATGTTAAGGGCCTACCTCTTAAAATTAATTAATTGAACTGCTTGTCTATAATAAAAATAGCAGAAAAGAGCATAAGATGCCAGCCAGTGTTCAAACTCTCTTGACCATCCAATTAGTCCAATATGGAAGCCCCTTTCAGCCAATGTGGTGAAAAAAAATCCTGTAACTCACTGTATAGATATATCGTCATAAACTCTCTTGAAATAAAGAATTAGTATTCCAAAATAAAAAGAGAAACTTTCTCACTATTCTGACTTTGGCAGAAACGCGCTTCCATATTTCTCTCTAGGATCCTAGTTAGGATCTTAGTTTGGGAGATTGTGATTCTTTCAAAACCACCAAATGTCTTTGGTGCTATGAGAAATCTGTGGAAGACCATTTGATTCAAAATACTGAAGACATTATTTAGAGAAATATTCACATTATTTTGAGATACTAAGTCATTTTGAAAACATTTTTTCTAATTATTTTTGAGGACTAAAGTAATTATTTTAAGGAAAATATGCCATTATATGAAATATTAAGTGATTATTTTGAGAAAGTTTAAATTATGCTTGTTTAAATTTGTAAATTTGCTACGTTTTCCGCGTTATTTTGATATAGTGAGTCATTACTTTAAGATATTACGTCCGTATTTTGCGAAATGTCCAACCTATTTTGAGATATTAAGCCATTTCTCGTTTTTTTTAGATGTCACAACACGGCTTCGACTTGTAAATAATTTCACCTGTGAGACGAACTTCCGGGCAAACATCCTCACGTGTTTTCGCAAGAATGTCGCGCTCTTTTGACGTCACGCCGGGGTCCTCCATGAGCCTGTGTCCCCACGTGAGAGTATCAACAGCGTGATGGCCGGTTTGTAAATTCGGTATTGAGCTGTCGGCGTTTCCTGAACAGAAAAACACCAACAGACACGAAGGTGAAAAGACACGAAGAGTGTTTGAGACGAAGCTTTAATCCTCTCGGTCTCCTCTTTATGCGGTGGCAGATTTTAGATCCGCTAACGACGAAAACTCTCATTTCTTTTGGCTGCGAGTTCACAATCCTTCATCTTTAGTCAATTGACAGCATTGTGTGTCTCTCTGGTGTTTATGTGTTTCTATACTTGTGACCTAAGGAGCAGGACGAAGATGGCAACAGTTCGCAAGAAGGTCGACAACCGGATCCGAGTCCAGATCGAGAATGGGGTCGCTCTGCAGCATCGGACCATGTTTGTGGTGGTGGGGGACCGAGGGAGGGATCAGGTAGGTCTCACACGCATCGGCCCTCATCAACACTTTTTTTTTTTAGATGAGTTTTGTCAGTGAAATGTGTCACTGTCACCGTCCTTCTTTATTTGGCGTCAAACCACCTAAATGTATCTCCGATCCAGGTCGTCATTCTGCACCACATGCTGTCCAAAGCCGCCGTCAGAGCGCGACCCTCCGTGCTGTGGTGCTACAAGAAAGACCTCGGGTTCAGCAGGTGAGTCAGCAGCACACTCCTGTCAGAATCATTCAGCTGCTTGCCTTTTGTTGGATCAAAAAGGAGAAAACCGGGATCTGATTTGCAGCGGTGGAAATGTATTAAGATCCTTAACATCAGTTAAAGTACTAATCTCACACTGTGAATATACTCCTTTACAAGTAAAAGTCCTGGAGTCAAAATCTTACTTTATTAAAGTGATGTAACCTGCATAATTGACTTCAAGTATCAAAAGTAGAAGTACTTATGGTGCAGTAACTGGTCCGAGATTTACTTTATATCTGATGTTTCTGCAGTAATGTGTATGCTGGATGTTCGTGCTGTAGATGTTTAAGGTTGAGCTCATTTATATTATTTTATACACTGCTGGTTGTTTAATGTACAGCACTGCACCATGGCCTGTTAGATAATGTTTGTCTGTGAGTCTCCATAAAGTCGGCCTGTTTTCAGATTTGTGACAATGTATAATCACGATAATCTAAGAGGGGTTTATAATAGTTGCTGAAGAAGGGGGTATTTAACCCAAAACATAGAGGAGGACACCATAAACACAAAGTCAGTAACACCTAATTGGATGGAGATGCATGTTTTTTTCTGGACAGGAAGGGTCTAAAAACTTTAAAATAACTAAAGTTGTCAGAGAGATGCAGTGGATTGGAGGCAAAAAGTAACATAACATGGATATACTCAAGTCAAATACAAGTACCTTGAATTTGTGCTTGAGTAAATGTCGCTTTCCATCACGTCTGATTTTTCTAACGTGTCAAACAGCAACCGGAAGAAGCGCATGAGGCAGCTGCAGAAGAAGATCAAAACTGGCACTTTGAATCTGAACCAGGACGACCCGTTTGAGCTCTTCATCGCTGCCACCAACATCCGCTACTGTTACTACAACGAGACGCACAAGATCCTGGGAAACACCTTCGGCATGTGCGTCTTGCAGGTGAGTTTGGCTGCAGCCCACTGGGCCCCTGAGATCAATCAACGGGGTCGATTTAACCGACATATCTGAGATTGCGTTTTCCGTCACACAGGATTTTGAAGCCATCACTCCCAATCTCATAGCGCGGACTATAGAGACGGTAGAAGGAGGTGGTATCGTGGTGTTACTGCTGAGGACCATGAACTCTCTCAAGCAGCTGTACACTATGACTATGGTGAGTCTACAACCTGTCCCGTCTCCACACATGTCAGACTGTTTCCCCCCTTGAGCTATTGGGGATCATTGTTGTTTGTTTCCATCCAGGACGTGCACTCTCGATACCGGACCGAGGCTCATCAGGATGTGGTGGGAAGATTCAATGAGAGGTAAGTGCTCCTCTGGGTGTTTTCTTTCTATAGCATTTGGAGCATCTTTAGTCAATAAATTGACAATTCACCAACATTATTCATTTGGATTTTTTACCGTTTCCAGGTTCATTCTGTCGCTTGCATCCTGCAAAAACTGCGTTGTCATCGATGACCAGCTCAACATCCTGCCAATCTCCAGCCACATGGCAAACATCAAGCCCATTCCTCCAAAGACTCAGGTAACTTTATTAGAGTAGAAACTATTAAATGATCAACAGAAAATTAATCTGCAAGAAGTAAAAATTGATTATTTGTTTAAATCAATTATCAAGAAAAAATGAAGAACATTTACTGGTTCCAGCATCTCTAACGTGCTGATTGTCTCTGTTTTATGTCATTGTAAAGTGACAGACGCTGGCCTTTTATGAGCTAAGAATATCTCAAAACTAATTGATAGATTACTGACAACAAAATTACTCATTGCTTGCACCCATAATCTATGCTGTATGCACAATAGGGACAATAAAAGTACAATCCAGCTCTTGTTTGCACCAACTTTAGATTACACATTACAGTGGTTGTAGCTTCCCTCCACTGTCTCTTTTAGGAGTAAAAACCAAACCACTACTTGAGTTGTTACCACTTGGAGGAATCTCACATCTTCAGAGCAGTGACTCCTGGTGGTTCCAAGATCAAGGCAGAAAATCAAACGTCATTGCTGTTGTTGCTCATCGACTTCAGAATAGCCCTCCACTTACTTTTTAAAAAGCTTCTTGAAACTTGCATTTTTTCGGTGGCTTCCCCTGATTTTTACTTAGTGTTTTATGATTTGTACAATTTGTGCCCTTGTTTTTATATTGTGTGTCTCTTTTGTCCTGTGATTCTCTTCTCTTTGAAGTACTTTGTGACAACTGTTTCTCCCTGATCAATAACCAGTTGTCTCTTCTCATTCAGGAGGACAGTTTGTCTCCACGAGATCAGGAGCTGAAGGATCTGAAGGAGTCTCTTCAGGACACTCAGCCTGTGGGTGTGTTGGTGGATTGCTGCAAGACCATGGACCAGGTCAGGGCCTGTCTCAAAGAGCCACTTTATACATAAACCAAGCCTAACTTTTGATGAATGCATAAGATCTTTGTGACTTTAACTAAACCAGCACTTTAGAGTGCAAAAATCAGTTTTCTTAAGAAATGACACCTCAGTAATTCTGAAGTTTTGTACTGTCCTCTAGGCTAAAGGAGTGCTGAAGTTCATTGAGGCGATCTCAGAGAAGACTCTGAGGAGCACTGTGGCTCTTACTGCTGCCCGTGGTCGAGGAAAGTCTGCAGCACTGGGGCTGGCTGTGGCTGGAGCTGTGGCGTTTGGGTACACATTAGCTTTATAACATCATACAAATATATCAGTTCGATCTATTACTTTGTCTGAAAGTTCTGCCTCACGTTCTTTACAGATACTCCAATATCTTCGTAACCTCACCAAGCCCAGACAACCTCCATACCATGTTTGAATTCATCTTCAAAGGCTTTGATGCTCTGCAGTATCAGGTAAGATACCCGAGAGTCTCCTCTATATCTGCGACAGGGTGTTCACACTGTGAGCTTCACATCCCTGTTTTGCATTTGCAGGAGCATCTTGACTATGAAATCATCCAGTCCTTGAATCCAGAGTTCAACAAAGCTGTGGTGCGGGTGAACATCTTCAAAGAGCATCGGCAGACTATTCAGGTGAACAAAGACCTGACCTCCGCCTTTCCATTTCCTGTTATTCACAATACTAAATGAACATATCTGACCTCCTTGTTCGTGTGACCGACAGTACATCCACCCAGGTGACGCAGTGAAGCTGGGCCAGGCTGAACTTCTGGTTATCGACGAGGCTGCAGCCATCCCCCTTCCTCTGGTGAAGAACCTGCTGGGGCCCTATCTGGTTTTCATGGCCTCCACCATTAACGGGTCAGTAAAAAGGCTGGATGATATTTACATGAACACACGTGGAAATTTTGAGAAACTATTTTTAAGAAAAGTAAAATTAATGAGCAGTGATGTGAAAGTAATACAATTTAATACATTTGTGGGACTGAAATAAATAATTATTTTTATTAATATTTAATATTATTATTATTCAACATTATTTTTTTGGTACATGACTTATGAGAAATAAGTAAAAAAATTTACCTCGCAATCTTCCTAAAGCCAAGTTTACATATTGAGGGTGCTTGTTTTGTACCAGCAGTAGTCCAAAAGCTAAAGTATTACACTTGGGAAGCTTCAACCAGAAACTTCCTTTGCTGTTTATGCTTCAAAATGACTTTGATAGCTTTATTACTTCAGTATTATTTGCACTTCTGACCACTGTTTTCCTTCATCTGTGCAGGTATGAAGGCACCGGGCGCTCACTTTCCCTCAAACTGATTCAGCAGTTGAGGCAGCAGAGTGCAGACAGTCAACAGAGCCTTTCAGCAGAGAACAGGAGCACAAATACAGCGAGGCTAGCAGCAGGTAAATATCCACGTGTTTTACTGTGTGTGTGTGTGTGTGTGTCTGTGGTGTGTTCAGTACATCTCTACCATCTGTCTGACACCTGTCCTTGTGCGCAGCTCGCTCTCTCCACGAAGTTTCTCTCCACGAGTCCATTCGATACGCTCCGGGAGACGCTGTAGAGAAGTGGCTGAATGATCTGCTGTGTCTGGACTGTATGAACATACCCAGACTAATTTCTGGCTGCCCGCTCCCACAGACCTGTGACCTGTATCCTTGTTGTACTTTAAAGACATAAATTTATACCTGGTCTAGACCAGACCTATCACACCTGAAGCTCATACAGTATTTCATACAAACATATGTATAACTTAAAGATTTTATAACAATAGCTTCACTTATCACAGTTTAGACTTTTTTTTTTATTTTGTTATGTTTTAATTTATGAACAGAATGTAATCAGTGAATGTAATTAGATCAAATCTGGTTTGAACTGCAGAAAGTCGGATTGTTAAATCAAGATTATTTCTTATTATTGACCATGTATCTAAATTTGTCCGACAATATGTGAGTCTAAAGCCAAACAGGCTGTAGTTTGCTCTGTTTGCCCCTAAACCACACTGTCCAGATATTATGTGAACAGAGACACACTGTTCTGTTACCACAAGGCGTCTGAGGCATTCCTGCAGAGGCTGATGGCCCTTTACGTGGCCTCACACTACAAGGTGACATTTTTAGTTTTTACTTGCATGAATCGCTTAATGAATAATGTCTTACACGCAGTGTCGTGTCATCTGTGTTATCTATTCGCTGACTCAATGTTTCTCGAAATGCAGAATTCACCGAACGACCTGCAGATGTTGTCTGACGCTCCGGCCCATCACCTCTTCTGCCTCCTGCCACCCGTTCCTCCTACGCAGAACTCTCTGCCTGAGGTCCTCGCTGTGGTGCAGGTAAGACCAGGTTCTGTGTTTTCAGCGGGCACAAAAGTGATGGCCGTTCCATGCATTTCAAAGGAAATGACAGTAAAAGGCAGTAGATCTGTCCCAGTAATTTTAGAAGAATTACCAGTTTCCATTGATTTAAGCATTTACCTTTCATTCATTTGAAGCTGTCAGTGACGAGCTACAACCTCTTTGTGTGATTATGATTATTATTTTTGTGACAAACCATTTTTTTAATTGAAGTACATTTGTTCTTCTGTGGTCCCTCAGGTTTGTCTGGAGGGAGAAATATCTCGGCAGTCCATGCTTAACAGCCTGTCAAGAGGAAAGAAGGCATCTGGTGACCTCATCCCCTGGACAGTGTCAGAACAGGTAAAAGGCAGACCGGCGATAAAGCTTTCGACAAAATCATTGCATCGGTGCAAATACGAATCTTTTCTTTGCAGTTCCAAGACCCAGAGTTCGGCGGCCTGTCTGGGGGCAGAGTGGTGCGAATAGCTGTCAATCCAGACTACCAAGGGGTGAGAGTTTGCAACAGATCCTCAGCGTGTTTGCCCAGTTTTTAATTAATCTGGAGTGTGTAACTGGTTTTCAACCTGTCCACCAGATGGGCTACGGCTCCAGAGCTCTCCAGCTGCTGCAGATGTACTATGAGGGCAAGTTTCCCACCATGGATGAGAGCACGCACTCAAATCACAATGAGATCACCTCCGTCAGCAGTGAGGTAATACAAACAAAAGTATTCATACGCATTTGAAAGACATCACACGAAGTGTAACTAGAGTACAAATACATTGCAGAGATTAGATTAGGCAGATTAAGCATGCACTTCTGTGACAGTAGCCCTGTCGTTGTCTCATCTTATCCAGGCCGTCAGTCTGCTGGAGGAGGTGATCACTCCACGGAAGGAGCTCCCTCCTCTGCTGCTGAAGCTGAGCGAGAGGAGAGCAGAGAGACTGGACTACCTGGGAGTTTCCTACGGCCTTACTGCACAGCTGCTCAAGTGAGTCTCTTTGAATATGAAGAGGGGGGAGGGGGTTCTAATATTTTTGCTTATTTAGAACTGTCAAAAACTCTTTTTGCAACCCGACAGGTTCTGGAAGAAGGCAGGTTATACTCCAGTCTACTTAAGACAAACCCCTGTAAGTATAAAAGTGATTGTATGTGTGTTTCTGTGCATTGTGCTGTTGTCCCATGCTATAATTATTGGTGTGTGTGTGTGTGTGTTTATTTGGCTGTATCTAGAACGACCTGACAGGAGAGCACTCTTGCGTGATGCTGAAGGAGCTGAATACAGATGAAGCCCCAGAGCAGAGCCAGTGGCTGTCTGCCTTCTGGAAAGGTGAACTCCCACGACTTTTCCCAAACTCCCTCTGGAGGTTTTGTGTGTTCAAAAACACCACGGTCTAACAAAGTTTTCGTCTTCCTCAGATTTCCGCCGGCGCTTCCTATCTCTCCTCTCCTACCAGTTCAGCAGTTTTCATCCGAGCCTGGCACTCAGCATCCTGCAGAATAAGAAGTCCAAGGAGGAGACGACCAGTAAGACTCCTCTCCTAACAAACTAACCTGATGAGATTTCATCTGCGTTTTTCAGGCCTGGTCTCACTTGTCTTTTACCTTCACAGTTCTCAGTAGCGCCGAGCTGGCAGCCCATTTCAGCCCTTATGACCTCAAACGTCTGGAGCTGTATTCTAGGAGCATGGTGGATTACCACCTCATCATGGACCTGATCCCAACAGTGGCACGGATATTTTTCCTCAAGCAGCTCAGTGACACCTCCCTCTCGGCCGCACAGTGTGTACGTTTCCTCATTTGTTACTATCTAAGTTATTTCTCAGTTCATGAACTAATTTTCATTGTCATACCTGTTAATCATCCCTGTTCTTCTCCAGGCATTGCTGTTGGGTATTGGGCTTCAGCACAAATCAGTGGAACAGCTAGAAAAGGAAATTGAACTCCCAAGCTCGCAGCTCATGGGCCTCTTCAACCGTCTCATCCGCAAATTTGTGCAAGTAAGTTCACTCCTAAAGTCATAATAAACCATTCAAAACATGACGCAAGGATGGTGCCATAGAAATTATTTCAACAACTGCCCATTGTTCTGGCTTTTACTCTCCTAGGTCTTCACCAGCATCCAAGAAAAAGCTATCGAGGCAGAGATGACCGCAACGAAAGACATTTCCATGGAGCCGACTGTCGGAAGCCTTAATGATGATCTGGTATGTGTTCAGCTATTTTGATGCTTGGTTGCTTGTTTGAGTCATTTATTAAGCAAAAAAATCAAAATATTGACTAGTTTCAGCTTCTTGTGTGAGAATTTGTTGGGGTTTTTTTTTTGTTTTTTCAATTTGTAAGTGACTTATTTTGGAATTTTGAGCTGATTAAGTGTAAACTTTTAATCTGGATGTTTATGGCATTTTATAGATCTAACAGTTAAGTAGGAAAACAGGCAACACATTCATCGTTACTGAAAATCCCTTCATCAAATGGTGAAAAAGTTGACAAATGATTCTGTTGCAAACAGAATGAGGCGGCGAAGGAGTTTGAGGAGAGACACAAGCAGGATCTTGAGAAAGTGAAGGAAATGGACATGGAAGAGTGAGTATGAGGCTGGGGAGGTTGGCCATGGTCATTATTTGTGTAGCATTCTGACAGGATGATATTTAGTACAGTTGTAATGATTTCCTTTTGTATTTACTGACAGGTACAGGATCCGTGGAAATGATGAGGAATGGGACCAGGTGTTGAAGAAAGCTGGGAACACGGCCATCGTCAGCATCAAAAGGTGCAGTGACGTCCCGGCTCTTTGCCATATATATACCAATAGTGCGCGCTTGTTGTAGAAACGTGTCTTTAACAATGTCCTACTTCCAATAGTGACAAGAAGAGGAAGCTGGATGGGGGAAACGGCATCGCGAGCAATGGGGCTCCACAGCAGGGGAAGCTAAAAAAGAAGGAAATGCAGCATGGCAAATTTAAGAAGAACAAGGACAAGCATGGCAAATTTGGAAAGAAGGTGTGACAGGAAATGGTGCTGTACTGACAGGACAGTGCGTGTGGGCACAAAGCAGCATCAATGTGATCTGAAATACAGAGAACTTTGTATCTTGGATGGACTTGCAGATACTGAAGAGCACCCAAAGGACTGGATATCTGCTGAGATTTTTTTTATTTGCTCTCCAAATATGTCCACATTTCTATATTATGTCACAACAAGTTTGTTACTTAGATTTTCTAAAGTGCAACACTGCACATACACTGTATGTCTGCAGACAATGACACACTCACTTGTACTAAATAGGTATCATTTACTTTTATTTCAAACATGCTCACATCATTTTTAGTTGATGTCATGATTCCTACAAAGTAAAAAGTTAATGATGTTTTCAGTTTTTTTTTTTTTAACTGAAATCTGAGGTATATGATTGGCTGTATATTCCACCAAATGTGTCACTTTAACACTTGAGGCTGAATATCAGTCCACTTCTGTTTGAGCTGCTGTTTCACCGTGTCTGGCGCGAAGATGCAGTCTATGGCCTGCTGGGAGAGCTTCCATGTGTCTTCATGACTGAGACTAAATGTGGAAGCTGCCAGCTGATATTCCTGAGACAAGTCTGTACAGAAGACGCCTTTATCATCAGTCTGTAATGTGACAAAGAATAAAAATCATTCATGGGGAACTATGATTTTCTCACCATTAAGTGTTATCAGGATCGACAAACATTTACATGTCAGTGTCAGTAAATTATCACAAGGAGTACTACTTGGCCTGTGAAAGGAGTAGTTAGGCTTATGACTTCACATATTTAACAGTCATAAAGTCAGGACGAGACCTTTAACAAGCAGTGACAGAAACTGTTGCTTTGTGGGAATAGTATGTTTTTGTCACTCGACTTAAGACTAAAGATCATGATATTTCTGGGCTGCATCAATTTTAATTATTCTTTTTTTTTGGTCAAATTCAAGTCCCAAACCAAATAAAAATGCAATACTAAAACACAGGAATTTCAACAAAGCAAATAAATAATCAGTAAGGACAGGTTGAGTATTAGAAATTGGCACCCTGTTTGGTTAAATTCTTTGTTTAATCAGTTTAATTCATGTTTGTAAAGAGCAGGATCACAGTTTTTGTGATTTTTAAATAAAATAAACATTTGAAAAGTTCAGTTAAATTGGTTGTATTAAAAGGTTTTAGATAAAAAAAAAAGTCATACATATCAAAGTATATCTTTGGCCTCAGCACTGAGTTTCTTGTTATCATATTGGTATACAAACATTTTAAATGCTACACAGCTCCAATCAAAAATTGGTGAATTTTTAAAAAGCTTCACTGCTTGTGAGGTGCAAAGAGAGGAAACTTACACAAATCACACTTGGATGTCCCAACTGGTACCAGTATTTGAAATGATGGTTGGAGTAAGATGGAACAGTTTTTCCTTTGATATTTGATGTCAGACAGAGCTCTACAAAAAAGGAGAAATTTAAAAAACCAACTCAACGTGCCGTGCACACCACAGAAAAGTGAACAGCTTATAATTATAGTTTATATAATAGAACAACTTACCCAGAGGTATGTTGTTCTTCACCACTTTGTCAACAAGACTTTGAGATCCACCCACTTCAGGATGCAAAAAAGTACCATGACCGATCCTGTCTGGAGGAAGACTGAGCAGGAGGTCTGACTCCTCCAGCTGTGATGGTACCTGCAAAAGTTTTGGTTGTCATCTCAGAGCACTCACAGACAAAGTGACTTGAAATAACAAATCTTTAAAAACATAGTGGTCATACCTCTGAGAGGTGCAGTGACAACTTAAGTCCACAGTTCTTGGCCCTCTGTAGAGCAGGAAGTAGGTCTTTGCCATGGCCAACCTTAAAGTACATACACATTTTAGTTGAAATATTTAAACACTAAAACAATCTACTTAATAGTAATGTCTAAAACAATGTCTTCCTTTTAAAAGTCAGTGCGTTTGTGCGCGGCGCAACAATGTCACAGCATCATGTTCAGTTTAACATTATTATCTTCTGTATCCCATACAAGAATACAGAGATATACAGCAACATCTCTGTTCTCCAGATTGTCACAATATGCCGTCTCTTTTCTGTGGGTATGATTCCCCGCAGGGCAGATTTGCGGCAGATTGGTGGGGGTTTAACTCGACGCATAACATTTTGGAGTAAAACTGACTGACCGTTGGATCTCCGCTGAGGTCGAGTCCCACCACCAAGCCATCAGATGACAGCATGAACTCCTCAGCCAGTTTCACTGTCTCCATGGCAACTTCGGCCCCATTCCTGCGGTCGATCGCCACCAGAAACCTTCAGGAGAAATGTGAACATTTAAGAAGCATGCATTATTCAGTGTTTTGGTGGTTAGATCATACCTGACATGCATATGTGTTGCACAATAACTTTATCCACCTGACATCAATGTCCACTCCCTCCGTTTTACACTGTTGGATGGCTGTGATGACAGTCTCAACATATCTCTTTTTTGTCAAGCCTGAGGAAAACCAATAAACACGTATGCCTTTTAGCAATCCTGATGCTAAATCACACCATCAACATATTACACTCCATGTTGACATCCTCACCTGTGTTTTTCTCCTCCCTTGGTGTGCTTCTCAGTTCTAAATATTTGACACCATCAGCTGCAAACTCCTTGATAACATCTGTGGCCACCTGCAGAGAAAAGTCTGTTACTGTTTTCCTTGGCAAAAATAAATTAATTAATACAAGAAGAGATACAAAAAGTTCATTTTAATTTAAACAAAGCCAATGCTCACCATCAGGATATCCTCCTCCGTGTCCACCAGCTGATGGATGACCTTGAAGACCTGAAAACACCTGTGGACGTGTTGTTAACAAAGACCCCCCCTTCCCATTGTCAGTTTGCTATTGTCTGCCTGAATACTGTTGCTTCCCATTGAACACACAAAAACAAAATTTACTCCAATACCAGGTGAACTGCCTCCACATCACATCACAAGTCACAGAATTAAATAAATTAATGTCTGAAATGACAATGAATTCATCATCAATTAGACCAGTTTTGATTTGTGGCAGTAACACAAATTGATCAATATGGAAGCTATGAAAATACATCTGACTTGAACATGGCAGTGATGAAAATGGATGTGCAAAAAAGAAACAATAAATTATCAAGTGATATGACAAAAACAGAGTCATATTTAATTATTTTCCTTCTTGTACATTCAACACTCCAAAGACAAAATTGCATTTATTTATCATTTATGTAAAGTGGTCTAAAGGGTGGAAGCGACACATTTTTGGTTACTGCCATCCTTTAGACAACTACATTTGATCACTTTTCATTATTACCTCATTGGCATTTTCATAACTCCCATTCTTATAAGTTATTTTTTGTTACTTCCACTCTTTAGGCAACTAAAGGAACAAATTAAAGCGATGAAAGCGATGAAATGTGTGTGAATTTAAATAATTAATGTCAATGGATTCTGTGAATGATGGATGGTAAACAGTTACCAGAGAAACACTGTTTAAAGAAATGTCAATCAAATAAATTGACACATTTTTTTTTGTAACTTAAACACTATATACAACTACATTTCATTATTTTATTATTAATTCAGAAGCATTTTCATTACCTTCACGAATCAAAACTTCGGACACTTTTTAAAGGACATATGGTTATTTTGTCATGTGAATGATGGATGAATGTAAGAGGAGGAAACTGATGAACGTGAATCTGTTTTGATCACACCACGACAAGTATGTTACTGATCAAACCAGCTTTAAATTAATTTAAATCACCTGATCATTTATCACTCGATTTTTTTCATCTAACATCAATTTCTATCTCCTCCACCTCTCGTATTAAACTTTAGTTAAACTCACTCATCCAGGCTCCTCTGCTGGCCTTTACCGATCGCCGTCATGTCGTGTCCGATGTTGAGGTGCGGTTTTCGGCCGATGAGTTTCTCGATGGTCCGGGAGCTGACGGAGCCATTGAGGTGAGCATGAAGCTCCTGGTGGCGGTCAAAACGCTGACATTAGCATGTAAACTATCTCTGAAAAGGCTACCTAACTACATCTAAGTCTCTTTACTTCTAAAAAATAACATCTTAATTAACTAATTAAGTAACTAATTAACACTATCGTCACTCACCACTTTCGGCAGCTCCCAATAAAACGCATCGGCCACATTATCCATCACAGAGTCAAACAAAGCCTGAGTTTTTCACCTGAGAGGTTTTTTTTCTGACTGTCACATAACGCTGACGGCCACCATCTGTTTTCAGTCCGCATGTTAATGTGACACCAAGAGAGTGCAACAAAGAAAAAGTCCCCCCTCAAAGGTTCCGCTTCCTTCAGAAGTTCAAAAATAAAATTGACGTGATGTTTTATTTCTTCTAATTCATAAACCCTGGATATAGATCATTATTATCGTTATTAATATCATCATTATTCATATATGCAAGACTTTTCCCTTCATTCAAAGCAGTGCTGTAAAGTACTGTACTTAAATACAATGATGAGGACAAAGATATGACTTTATTAATCTCTTGGTGAGACCCAGAAGCCAACAGCATGTAGGGTAAAAGATTAGATTAAAAGATAAGTAATGATGGTAAAATGAATATCGGAAATGAAAAAAATAGATCAATAACATGATGAATTATTGTAGAAATCCACAAGTTACCAAACAAGTAATTAAAACTTTTACCAGCATTAAATTATGAACAAATGAATGGATCAGTAATCATAATAAAATAATATAATACGCACGGCCATTCTGCATGAGAACTTTTACTTCTTGTATTTTAAGTATATTTTGAGGCCAATACTTCTGTACTTTAACTTAACCTTTTGAATGCAGGACATTTACTTATAGACTTTAACATTTACAAGTATTTCTACTCTGTCATAGTGCAATTTTTACTTAAGTAAAAGATCTGAGTACTTCTTCCACCACTACTACTTTTCATTTATTTCTTCAGGATAAAAGCAATGACTCTTATTTCCTTCTTAATTTATTTCTATTTATGGCAAAATGTCATATTCACAAATGTACATGGTACCAAGTATCATTATTTCAAAAACAGTCTTTATTGCAAAACACTTTCAAATGTATTCTTTTTTTTATTGCTGAAAATCGTAAATGTATTAACATTCTCCTTTTCTTATTACATACAGACCATTTTAAATTCCCAAAAAATTCCAAAATAAAACACTTACTGGTGTTGGATGGAAAATTCTGTACATGGGAATGATGCCTACATAACTGAGCTGAATGGTGTTATTAAATCAGTAGTAAAGGTGAAATGTGTCTGAACTTTGTGCTTCTTTTTCTGACTTATAGCGGGATGTACGGGAACATATCTAAAACAGCAATAAAAAATAGAGCTGCTTAATTATAGTTCTCTTAACTTAGTCCTTTAAACAAAATAAATCAACATTCATGAAAAATATTGTACCTGGAAACTGTAAAGTAAAAAAAACAGCAAGTAATGACACATTAAAATTGTATTCCTACTTTCAAAGTTTGTTTCCTCTTTAAATGGATACAGTGGATTGAATCATTAATCAAATGACTGGCTGCATGTTCATAAAATGAAATGATGGCAATAATATGACCAAGGATATCAACATAAAGGACATAAAATATAAGTAAAAAAAAAAAACACGTCAAGGCACTGTGGCTTTGAGGCACGCACTGTGCTCCAAGTAAAGTCTCGATGATATGACAGTTAATCATTCACTCTTGATAACCTAACGCTGAAACACTCACTGGAGCAATTGAGCTGGTAATTAAGAGTTACTGCAGTTTGAACAGCTTGAGGTGAAAAATAAACTAACAGTCTATGGACAAAGAGTGAACACAAACTTTGCCGTTTAATAAAAATGACACCGTTTCTAATCATTATTTCTATCCCAGGTCGTGGTCCAAGAGGTCAAAATGAAGGAGGAGTCAAGTCACTTTTTGCATCTCTTCTGTCAGATATCTTATTGTTTTTTTCCCATCCCTTGGCTGATATGTTGTAGCCACTCCTTCAACATCTGAAAGCTTGGACGAGCAGCAGGATCCAGGTTCCAGCACTGTTTCATGATGTTATACACTACCTCAGGACAGCCGTCTGGACAGTCCATTTTGTATCCCTTCTCCACTCGAGGCACAACGTCTTTTAATGGCTACAGAATGGAAAGATTTTGGTGTTAAAAACATATGTAATTTTTTAAAAATCTAGACTGACCCAGCACCCTCTACCACCCAAAGGACCTTTTGTGGCAAGCAATGTGTCCGGTCAAAGGTGGAGACAACACACTATCTACTTTACTTCTGTTAATCAAAATTGTTTTTTGCTTTTCAGACTTTCAGTTTCACTTTTTAACTGATAACAGGTATGTACTTTTTTAGATCACATACACACATAATTGTACACCGTTACGTTCTACAAAAGTCATAATACCACACCAAAATTGTATCTTTTAACACAAGAAACGACACATGCTCAAGCATTACTGCGATAGTCTGGTAAAGCATCTAAACTATAAATGCATTGCTGTACAAAGCCCTTATTAATTATTGTAATTTCTCTCCTCTTTCCCAAAAGATACTGATACTTACAATTCTCGGGTAAGGCACTCGGCCAAAAGAGTAAATCTCCCAAAGCAAAATCCCGTAGCTCCAAACATCTGATTTGGTGGAAAATTTCTGTTGATTAAGAGAAAAACATGCATGTAAAAGTTTATATCAATCCATGGGAGATAAACATGGCAAAGTACACCAACAGTTCTTGTAAACAACTCTGTACCTTTTCTCTGAGGGCCTCTGGTGATGTCCACTTCACAGGCAGCTTAGCGGTATCCTGAGTGGAAGAGGCCTCCTTGGTCAGACCGAAGTCGCTGACTTTGGCAATGTTGTCTTCTGACACAAGAACGTTACGGGCTGCCAAGTCTCGGTGGACAAAGTTATTGGTTTCCAGGTACGCCATTGCTTCACAAACGTCTCTGTTAAAGTAGAAGAAGAGAGTTCAAAACTAGAAGGATGTTTCCCTCTGGCAGCAAAAATGTGGACAAAGGTACACTTTGGAATTTTCTTACAAATAAACATAGTTTGGTTTACACTGTTTGTTGCATCTCCAACTACATGAAACATTTACACAGATGATTTCTGTCAAGTGTCAGCATAAGGAATTTCATGAGTCAGAGAGACATCAGAGCTCTTCTTGTCCCTTTTATTTGGTAATAATGGTCCATTTTTGAGATCAGACTATGTGCAATTTTAATTTACAATCACATGTAATTTGACATGCAGACTCAGGTAGCAACTGATCAGATCTTTACTCAAAGATATTTATCAATCATGTGAGCATAATTAAGAGTATTTTTTAATATTGCTGAAGATTTAAGTGTGTGCAAAACACTATAATGGACAATACAGTAACTAGTTGCACACTCACATTATAATGTAAGTCATTACCCCTTGGCACATTTTCAAATCTTCCTTGCTCCATGGTGGCAACATTGATCAAAAACTCCACAGTCTACCTTTTAAAGCAGTATAAATGTGGATATTGTAGACAACTACAGTCATACATACAGTGCAAAATTAAGGAGAGCATCTCCACCGAGTACTGTCCGGCCTCTGGAACGCAAGTAGTCAACCAAACAGCCCTGAAACAAACAAATAAAAAAGTGACTTCTTTACAAGAGAACTCTGGATGTTGACAAATGATCAAATAAACTGTCTTGCACCCACCTTGGCCATGTACTCAGTAACTATATACAGACTCCCGTTCTCTTCCACGATCACCCCGAGTAGCTGCACCAGGTTATCGTGCCGTAGTTGCCTGAGGAAGAAGAGGAGCACACCGAGTCGTTATTTAGTTTATGTGTATCTTGTCCATTCATGTTTCTACAAGAACACAGTTACAAAATATGTTTTTTTTTTCTTACGTCATGACAGAAGCCTCTGCGATAAAGGCCTGTGCTGTGGCATCGTTTTTTATGCACTTCACAGCTACTTTAGTCCCTCTGTAGTCTCCAACCATGACATCTGGAATGATCCCAAAAAATAACAATGAGCCATTCATTTTTATGTAGCAGGTAAAAAAACATTAGTGTTACTTTTTTGGTTGTATCCACAGAAGTTGAGTAAGAACTGGTCTTGTTAAAGTTCTGTTAACACATTTAACAGCATCACTGTAATTCAGATTTCTTCAACAACAAAAGCCTTTACTTTGACCACTCAGGACATTAGAGAATATGCTAAAAATATGTTAAAAGTTATTGACCTGGTATTTAATGCAGTGTTTTAATGCGATGTCTGCATAGTTAAAGTTTTACTTTTATCAAAGCCTTTTAAAATATTCCATACACAAAAATGCAAATTTAATGGTCAGGTTTTATCTATACTTGCTTCCACAATGTACTTTTAAAAATAAAAGCAGTCATGTTCCAGCTTTATTCTTTGTTTACATTTTCATAATACATATCTGATCATCCATCCATCCATCCATCCATTACCTATACCTGCTTTATCCTGACACACAGGGTTGCACAGGGTGTGCTGGAGCCTATCTCAGCTGTCATTGAGCGAGAGGCGGACGCTGGACGCCAGTCAGTCACAGGACTGACACAGAAAGACAGACTCACACTCACATTCACACCTAAGGGGCAATTTAGAGTTACCAATTAACCTAACCTGCATGTTTTTGGATTGTGGGAGGAAGCTGGAGTACATATCTGATCATAAGCAATAAAATAAAATTGGATCACCTGTATGATGCAGTGTAAACTTAGCAGAAGTTATAAATGTGACCCTGAAGCTACTTGCCTCCAAACTCTCCTTTTCCAATAACCTGCTGCAGCTTGAGGTCTTTTCTGTTCATTGACCAGCCACCTGTTGACCATTTAAAGAGGAAACAACATGGAGCTGAAACATAACAGGCTGACACATGCTTCTCATAAACAAAAAGGCTGTGATACTGTAAGCTGAATATAAACTGTAAGGCACAAACTAAGACTTACTCCTGGAAAACTCATCCTGAGCGGCCACCGTTCCCTCCTCCAGCTTTGGCTTTATTAGTCGGGTGCACAGACCGTCGGCGTCTTTGGTGTAGTGCTAAAAAAGAAGCAAAAACCAAAGAATAACCAAAAGTTAAATGAAAATGAAGCGGGAACACAAATTTAAAGGTTACCCAAAGGGTGCTTATAGCCTTATAAAAGCAAAGAAGAGAAGACCAGCACCACCTTCAGTGTACTTCCAGGTATCTTCCACCTGGATGAAAAAAATAGGTTTGTAGAAAAAACTTGAGAATTTTAGGGAAATATGGTCCCCCTTCATTGCTTTTCTAGATGAAGTCCCTAACAACTGAGTGATAGCTCTCACACTTTATCTGTCGAGGGCCGTTACTCTGTGGGGCTGTGGGCTGACATTTGCTTTGTCTCATCTTTTTTGTTGCTTAGCAGTTTGCACCCCTTTTACCATGTTATCTGCTCGTTCTTGGATCACCATGTTCTGTTGTGCTGGCGTTATTTTATGCAGCACAACATAAAACTGTACCAACTCTAAACGCCAACAGAACTCCAATAAACAAGCATCACAGCATTACAGTGTAGAAGCAGTAAAACTTAGCCAGCAGTGCTTCAGAATGACCAATAGAGGGCTGTATAGTCAAATTAGCAAGAGATAAAAATGAATGAGGTTTTCCCTAAAATAGGTCATACTTACTCATTCTCCTCTATTTTTAAATAAATTGCATTCTTCTGGTCACAATAAGCAAGTTAGACAGGAAAAAGAGTCATTTTGAGAATAACAGGCTTGTTGACTTTTTGAGGTTTTAACTCAGAACCTCAGCATACTGCTCACTCTTCCTCTTTGACACTTCCTGTTCATTATTTGTTCCAGGAACTGTATGTGGTCTCGGTGGTAGCACAGAGACACGGGGACTGTAAAACAGGAAAATGCAACATACATACGTGCAGAAGACGAAAAAGCACTGTGCAGCACCAGTGTGCAAACACTAGCAACAACATGTTTTATTTTTGAAACAAGATCTAATTTTGTGCCTTACCTCAACCAGCTGCATGAGGTTCTCAAAAAAGCCTTCCTCATCGATAGTAAGCTTTCCGTTGTGGTAGATGATGCGGTAGTGCTCCACCTTGCCATCACAGCTCACACACAGGGTGTAGTCACCGGGGAAATTGGTGCTTTCTCGCACCAAGAATAGGCCTGTTTCAGGGGGGTAAAGCAACCGCTCGGCCTGATCTCGCGTTATCTTCCCATGAAACCATCTGAGGAAGGAGCAGAAGCAGAAATGTAACAGTGCATCCAAAAACAGAGAGGCCACCACAGCTCTGTCACCAACACTAATGTCATCACTGGAAAGTAAAAAAAAATGTGTGAAATCTAGCACAATGCATTTTTTAGAGACTGAATGACAGAAATCTACTTGGATCCTTTGTAATTTATACTAAGAAGTTCTGTCCACCCATTTATAACTGAGGAGACACCACTCAGTATGACGCAGAACAATTTAACAACACCGTCCAAAATGTTCATTAAGCTGGATCAACGTGTCCCTAAAACAATAAAGTTTCATTTTAATAGCGGTATATTTCACAGCTGAACTGGCTGCATTTGATTTAGCCGGACAGAGCTAATTAACTGGCAACAGACTGTATATTATTACTTCATTTGACTTCCTCCTAGTTTACCATTTTCTACCCAGTTGTTTTTCTCCGTTTTGTTTTAAAGTGTGGTTTGGTTTTATTTTGCATTTTCAATTTGCACTTCTTCCTGTTTCTGTTTTTGTAACTTTTGTTTTAGCTTCAGTGTAATAAGCACTTTTATTACATACACATTTAACTTTCTATCATATTTTGGGCTATGCCTGACACTTGGAGGCTGGCTCATGCGCTCCTCCTGCATTTTTTCACGGTTTAATGTCATTTTGAGAATTAATATTTTCTATAAAGACAAGTGGGCTTTAGTGTGATATTTCACTGGTTTGTATGTATGTATGACATTTATGATGTTTCTTATTTAATCTACAGCTTATCGTTAGTCGTACTTTTCCTATTACCCACTGATAACTGCTTTTAGATTTGACTGGGTAAACGGAGCCTTAATTGGCCATAATAATATATTTTCTTTCCTCTGCCCAGATGTGTTTGTTTATAAGTTTCTAAGACATCAGTCTTTTGCCCTTTGTTACACCACCTCCATTTTCATTCATTAAATGATTGGATAAACAAATTAGACAACAACACTGTACTTTCATATCAAATGATTAGAAAATATATCCTTTGTCAGTATTTGAAGAGATGACATAGTTTTAAGAGCGATCAATCCGTGAAATCCGTGTGTAAAATCAAGGAATGCCAAACCTAAATTCCTGCTGGTTACTAAGGAAATAGTGCCAGGGTCCATTTTGGGCATGTGCTGCTGATTGTTTTCCATTAACCTTTGAAAATCTTTTATCTTGCCTTGTTTATTGAACTTCATAAATGGGCCCATAATGCAAATAAAAGAAACACTGTCCGGGAGATCCAGAAGTATAGATTACAGTCATTTGCATAACCCACTATGACCAGTTTTATTATTGAGATGGTCACAGAATGTACAGTAAATTCATTTGCATCTGGCTCCATGAGAAAGTGACATTTAAATATCACACAGAAGGCTGAGACAAACAGAAACAGAGGTGTCTTTTCTCTGAGTTGTAGAGAGAGGACAGTGAAAGGAGCTTTCCTTTCACTTCTGTATTACTAGTATGTAATATTTTGTACACATAATGCTGCATCCAGAGGCCCCTAGATCCCCTTCAACCGTTCTACTCTCACATTTATTACTGGTGACATTTACAGTAAGACAACTGTAGACAACTGTATTTTATATGATCGCTTTCCTCTACCTTTTTTGTTAACATTATTTTTCAGTGTAAACAAGGAGTTGCTGTACAAGAGAAGGGAAGCTCTGCCACACTATTCTGTATGTTTAAATAAGACATACACACACATACTAACAGATGGTTGAGGGTCAATGTTGGGTAATGGTAACTCCAGAAAGCTGCTATGTCCTCCTGCTGGCTACATTTTGTCCAGTTTTACATTACTTTTCTTTGTGTGTTTTTAGTCACTGGCTGTTGTTCTAGGAAGTTAAGTAATTTAAGACATAATTGTGTGATCACGGGTTCTAAAAATATGTCATCATACACAAGTGTACATGTATGCACTCAGGAAGCCTGTCATGAGGACAAAGGGGGAGATTTTTCAGATTATTTCAGTCTGACGTAGAAAAGACACAACAGGAAACTGTTCTCACAAAGCTGCGCTGGAAACAGACACAAGTGCACTGCAATTACGAAACAGCCCGACCCAACTGTGGTCTCCATTCACATAAGTGCAATGTCGCTGCCATGACAAATAAGCCATCTGCCTTCAGCAACCACACAGCCATAGGAACAGGGCAAAGTCAAGCTATTTTAACCATTGCTGCATGTGCCACAAAGAGCTGGTGTGCTGAGAACCTTTGGGATATAGACAGCAGATACGTAAACCCAACCCTGTTTGTTTTGAAAGTGAAATTGTAATGGGTATGAGAACTAAATGACCCACGATGTACTCACGGCATTAGACTCAGCTTGCCTCCGGATTTCACACCTTCCCTCTTCTGGACATAGTTGGCTGGAATTGTTCCCTCACGACCTGCAGTATTTTTAGCTTTGTACCAGTTTGGATCCTGAAACACAAAAGGAATAAATATTAATAAATGGGTGACATAACCATGAAACCATGTGTTTTCATATCTATGGATATTAAGCGTCATTTAAATATTACCTTTGTGACGACTATAATAGTCAACACATCCCCTTTGTTGAAGGGCAAGTCCTGCTCTGATGTGCCTTTGAAGTTGTACCTGGCCACACACTCTGTGCCCTGTGGCCACGTAGTCTACGGGAACATGGGCAGATAACTAATTAGCAACAAATCACTCATCAGACATGTCTTTGTTGTGTACCTGAGTTGTGACGTGCTCTCTAGAGGCCTGTCTTACCTGTACCTCTGTCATGGTGAGGTGGTTCAGTCCTCTCACATGTGATGTTGTCTTGCTGCTACCATTAGAGCTGGTAAACACACACGCACATACAGTACCTACAAAGAGAAAGAGAATTTCGCCAGTGTGAAGCTCCTGCTTCAGACACATTCATTTGACAAAAACACATTCTCAGGAAGACAGTAAATTTGTGGTTTTGTTCTGCATGAGTGCATGTTAATTCATAGCATACAAGATCAGATCAGACAGTGTCAGTAAAAATAACTCGCTGATATAGAAAGCAGAACTAACAAGTCTTTTTTTTTAAATCACACTTTCACAACTGGGGCAGAATGTTTCCATGACGTAGAAGAGAGAATAGTGTAAAGACTCAAATTCAGTGTGTCGCTGTACCAGTAGAGAAAACTCAGAAATATATTATAACATCAATTTTGGATTACTATTCTCACTGATGAATAAAAGGAATAAAACTTGATAGCGTTACATACGGTAACCCAGTTCATTTTTACCAAAAATGGACACACACCGGTTCTCCAGCTGAGCCCGAACAACTGGGCCTTGTAGTAATTAAGATAGCTCTCTTCAGCACTGGAATGCAAACTTGTGGTGAGACCTGACCAGGCCCGAGAGACTCATCCAGCCCAGTGTCTCTTTACGTCAATGAAGTGGCCACTGCTGCAGTAACCTTAGGCCTGAGTCACCGGGGGCAGCGTTTCCATGATACACGCACAACAAATTAGAGCGGAGGCGTTGTAGTGAGAATGATGGCCTGTGGATTAGATCATGCTCAACGTCCTCCCCACTCTCCCCCCCAAAACCCCACTTCCTCTCTTCCTGTAACAGTTCCTATGGAGAGGCGGCAGGGCTCAATAGTCAGAGCTCAGGGAAAAGCCTGACTCCAATGCATCTGTGACTTTACATGAGGTCACATCCTCCGACTACTATGACATTTACTTCTTGTATTCAAACCCAGATATAGACTGCTCCAATATTAAGGTGGAGTCCTCTGACACACAGGAGATACAACAGATACCACGCTGATATCACTCTCCAAACTCTTCCACTGGGAACATAATCTGTCTTCTACGTCACACATTTAAATGAGCACCCAGCTTCTTCGCAGGCAGAAAATGTATGACTAAAAACTCTCATTCAGTGTGAGGAGGATGCGGCGGGTGTCGTCCCCAGCGGAGCACTGCAGCTGTCTTTCTGTATCGAGGGTCAAAGCTATCGGGACACGTTTCCCACGCCAATCAAACAAGCAAGGACACCCCCACTTTGCCTCTGCTCTTCAAGGCCCATTTTTTCTATGTTAAACTTTGACATCTTTCACAGCGCGGAAAGTCATAACAGGAAGAGAAGAGTCTACAGCCATGTGCGCTGCCTTTTGAGGCTGAATGCTCACTGCAAGGAAAAGCAAATCCAGTTTCTCCAGGTGACCCCTCATCACAGGTTTAAAATGTCAGGAGCAGTTCAACAAAAGAGATTTTCACTTCTCGAGTTCTTTCACTGAATATTTTAAGGTTAGAAAGGTTAAACATATCCAGTGCTTCACAAGGAATTACAAGAGAAAAGTCTGAAAAAACATGCTCTCCTCAAACATTAATCGTTCTTTGTCCTCTTAGATAAATCTCGCGATCCCTCTAAGATATCCTGACCTTAGGACTGGAAGCCACTGTCCAAGATAAAAAGCAGTGGTGGAAATGACTAAGAGCCTTGACTCAAGTATTGCACAATTCTGACGTATTTGTGTTTTGCTTGAGTATGTCAATTTGTGCTACTTTATACTTTTTACTGCACTACTGAGCACTTTGTGGATAAAATATTTAAAAATATAAAATGAGCATATGAAATACAATGCATTTTTTATACAGGCAATTTAAACCATGCAACAGTATTACAACGAGTACATATATAAAAAATTAGCTTTACTGCAGCCAGTTTACAATATAAAAAGCAGGTAAAATATTAATGCATCAATTATATTGATCTAATGTTATAAAATGTAATAATGGAACACCAACAGAGCCTATTTTGGCTGCATGGAAGTGAGTGATTTTACATTATAATGTATAATGTGTAGATACTTTAGCTTCAGTAGGATATGTTTTTCCACTACTGGGTCATGAGGAAAGTCAGTAGGATTCATCCTTTGTAGAAAATGAATGTCTGTACAAAATTTCAGTCAATACCTGTTGAGACCTTTCAAAACGATTGACTGAGATTACCACCTCAAGAACCATCTCTCTAGCGTGGCTAAAACTCATCTAATGTAGGCATGAAATCTAATATCTTACTGAAATCTTAGTATGAGTTTTAACTTGAAGCTGAAGGTCGTGCTCACGAGAACATAAAAACAACAAAGCTATCAGAATTAGTTGATTGTAACAGAATATGTCTGGGCAAAGTCCTTGGTGAAGGAGCAAAGTGATCTCACCAAGCGAGGAATGGATCAGTGGGGCCAAGGCTGACACACAACAGCACTTTTTAATTCGTCTCTTTTGGGACAGTGAATGCATCTCAGGCCTCCAACAGAGAAGTGAATGGGACAGAACTCTGCCTGTCATTGGTGTCGCATTGCCATTTTCAGAGAGCTCTACATGGAATCGCAGCTTGCTCTTTTCAAGAAGTGGACAAGGCTGTCATTGTGAGTCGGCCGAGTTTCTACTGACCCCTGGGCTTCTACTGACCTCTACCTCATTGAGAAGCCAGTGATCATCAGACTGTCCAGTGATTGCTTTAAGGGCAGCAACACTTCAGTTCTGCAGGTCTGGAGATCTGATTTGTACTTCACATTTCATTCTGACTGTACAATCATCTTGTGTTGTCATCTGTAGTTACCAAATTAATTCTACTTTAAACATAGACAGGAAATGACGTCACAGATACCGAACAATGCTGTGACACAGTGATTGCAAACAGCGAGCTGGTACATCCACTGTTGTCTGCTACAGGAGAAGTGATGCATGGCATAGGCTGGTGATAGCAACAGGAAACAAGCAAACTTTGTGACAGACTAAATCTGAATTGAGTCAAGAAAGAACACAAAGTCTGCTACAGGAGAAGTGATGCATGGCATAGGCTGGTGATAGCAACAGGAAACAAGCAAACTTTGTGACAGACTAAATCTGAATGGAGTCAAGAAAGAACACAAAGAGCACAAACTTACTCCATATCTCTTCAAAGCTCATATAGCTATTTCGGTCCAGTTTTGCATATTTGTGGAATCCACAACAATCCTATTGTTCAAACTAAACCGGTTGATCAACATATGACTTTGCCTTATGCAACTTGGTTGTAGTCTAAACTCTACAAATCAGTGGTAGGCTGACGGCGCGAAGCAAGACAGGACAGGAATGTAGAGACATCTTCTTTGGCCTTGTTTAAATCTGCCACTCCCTTGTCTATCTGCAGACAGAATCAGAGGTGAAACTGCTGATTGTGCTGGATGTTGCAAATGCTGCTGTGTTATGGTGAGGTGAGTAAATCAGTGGATGCAGTTGTTTTTTGGCTTGTGACCCCTTTACAAAAAAGAAAATGTCAATTTGGGATGTCAATGAGTTATTAGTTCAGTTCAACCAAGGAGTCATCAGAACTTTGTGCACTATGAAAACTTCTGTTTTCAATTGCAATGACAGCAACTGCAAAAGGATGCGATTGTGTGACTATGTGTGAACATAACAACATAAAGTTAAACCTAAACCTGAAGTTATTGGTAGATAAGCTGATCAGTAATCTCGTTTATCTTAAGTGTGGCATAAGTTGTGTGGGTGGTGTTTCTCGGAGGTGGGGGGGGGATTGGTGGATCAGTCTGAGTCAAAAGGTCTGGAGCCATTTTTCATTCCTAGTCAATCCCTTCAGCGAAAAGACAAATTTGTACCATTTGTTTATTATATAACTATCACAATATTATAATCACAATATGCCTTTTTCACCAAATCGTGCAATACTATAAGGCAGTTGAAACAAGCTCCACCTCCATCAGCTACAACAGTAAAATACTTCTTACACACCAGTATCAATACTCTAATGTCATGCATAGTAGTACATCAGTCGCAGGTCCCGTTTATCTTTGCAGCAAGTAATTTTACTTTTAATACTTGAAGTGTATTATGTTGATAATACTTCTTTACTTTTACTTAAGGAAGATTGTGGATGTAGGACTTTCACTCATAATTAAGTATTCTTAAATTAATTAATTGATAGTTTTAGTTAAGCAAAGGATGTGAATACTTCTTCCACCACTGAATATCATATCCTGTAGTAAGAGTGTTCAACATGTCTGTGTTATTAGCTCTGTGCTCTTGCATTCCTCTTCTATGTGCAGCAGGGTGCCGGAGTAAACTGCCCTTCATCCTGACCCTCCGGCCTGCGGCCCGCTTTGATGCCACTGCCCTGTTATCATCACCATTACAGCAGCAGGGTGGCAAAGAAAAGGACACAATGATTTCTGTGCATATCCACAGAGCTTTCATGTGTCTGTGTGGTATGCAAACCAGCACACAAGAGTGGTGGGAAATGTATAGAGGGAGAAAGAGGGCATGCCAGCAGTTCACCCAGATGGGTCTGACAGCCTGCAGATGAAGCCTCAGAGGAGGAAATCACATCTGCCTGCAGGACAGCAGCTGGACTCCGGTGCAGCAGCACTGTTCACTGTTCACTGTCTGTGGGGTGTAAGAGCGGAAGTAAGAGTCCAGTGCTCGGCCATGCAGTACAAGCCGTCATTGTATCACTTTAATGACTGTCAGTTTTGCCCGTGGGGCTCTGTAATGCAAGCCATGAAAGCAAATGACAGGGTATACAGCTAAAACAGCATCATGTTCATCATAAACAAACATAACACTTGACACTGAATAACAAGGTCATTTTCAGAGTAAAAGGAAGAGAAAAATCAATGATTGTTGGTAAGGGGAAATCCCCCTTAATTTGGCATCCAGACATTGCAGTAAAGTTTGCATTTTACTCCTGTCTAAAGTTCCAACAACACAATTAAGGTCTTGACACTTATGCTGCTTTGGGTGATTTATTATTTTACAAGTTAAACTGTGAGTAAACGCTGCCATACCTGAGCAGTGGACGGACACTTCCTTGCTGCGTTGTTATGCAGCATACACCATGCAGTGCAACGCTGCTGTTGCTGATGCAGCCATGCACAAGACGTTACAGGGTAGCAGCTACCCTTTGCTGTGGTTTAACGAGTTCTCTTCATCTCGTTTCACTCGCATAATCTTTACAGTTTTGTCACACAAAAGAACAGTCCTCTACGGCTGTGCCAGCACCAGACTGGTTTTAGTCTTTTTCACAAAGTCGCTGACCTTTGAGGGAATTCCTGTTTCAGCCGGAGGGGCATCACCCTGAAACAGACCCATGAGGTCCTCAGTGCCTCTCGCTGACAAATACTGCTTTCAGTGAACTTTTGTTTTCTGTTTGGCACTTTCTTTTAAAAGCATTGGTGGCTTTTCCATTTTCTTTTTTATCAACTGTTTCCTGAAAATGACAGACTAAATGGGGAAAGTCAATGTCAAACTGAGAAGCATTATCGCGTAATAACTCTGCAAGTCACAGATTTCTGCAAGTGCAGCCAGTTTTACACGGTCAGTCATAAAGCTGTCAGGGCTCCCAGGCTCTGTGACAGTCCTGATGCATGCTCACCACCTCCAGTCAGCAGGCCACCGGGATCACTGTGGACACCTTTATCTGCTGTTTTGTGACAGTGCAAGCGTGGGGAGCTGCATGATGCAACTGCTGCACCCCAGGAGCCAGAGGAAGTGGCAGAGTAGGAGGATGTTAACAAGGCCACATTTCTGACATGAAATCACACATTTATCAAGTCTATTTTTGCTTCACTGTACAGCACCAGAGGCTGCACTTAAATATATAAAAGGAAAGTGCAGATAAAATCTTGATCAGCACGTACAAAAGCACAGTTTCAAAACTACTAACTGTAAAATTGAATTGTAAAGTGCCCAAGCTTTCACTTTTACGCACAGCAGCTTCACTGTATCTGTAAGTCACAGATTATTTCAAAATAAAAATCTTACCTGTTTGCAGAGGAGGTTTAAGGAGATTTAACAGGTGATTCAGCTACAGCCCGCTCTCATCCGACAGAGTCCTCCTCACCAAGTAAACAAGCCACAGCTGATGTCGGAGCGCAAAACGCATCCAAAGTCCTGATGAGGAAGTGAAATGTGTCTCAGGTGACCCGAAACTTTAGCAGTCCGAAAGCGCTTCAATAAAACCAACAGAGACTGGTGCCGGTGTGTCTCCTGTCACAACATCATTAAAAAAAAAAGCAACTCATAAGACGAAAAATGAACTTTTCTACAAACTTCTCACCGCAGTCTCGACTTTCCTCCTTCTTCTTTTACGGAGGAGTGGCAAAAAGTGAAATGAGCGAGAGACCAGTGAAGATTCAACTGGAGGCGACGGAGGTGAAATAAAATTGAGTCACACTCATCTGAGAGTCCACAGCAGCACTGCTCCACTCCTTTACAGTCACAAACATTCAAGTTTTTTTTTTTTTTTTTTTTGCCCCACCTTGATTTTACATTGCACATGCGCGTTAATGGTAAACTAGTCTGGCTATAAATGGATCACTGGATCTATTTGCTGGTGAAGGCATTTGATCATCAATGTTTATATATACATACACACACACAAAGAAATAAAAGACATGTTTTAAGTTGATATATTTTATTATTGTTGTTTCAGTCTGCAGACATCACACAGGAGGGCTGCTCAGGATGATTTTCTTGTGAACTCCACTCCCATAAAGAAAATAATTTATGCTGCCCAGACTAAACTATTTAATGCAATTTTGCAAGCTGATCTCGCACACACGGAGCAGATCTGATGATTTAAATACATGTAAACTCATGCTCAAGAGGCACGACCTGCTTTTGAGACTATTTCTCTTTCAGACCATCCTGTCAAAAAAGCCCAGATGGCCACATGCCTCCAGTCTCTTCACATTTTGTAGAGAAGTAACGCTGCTCTTTGAGGAAACAGCACATCAGGCTGCCATTAGAGCACAATGAGGAAGAGCACGAGGCTCAAGTGTGGCTTCATGGCCCCCTGGAGGCCCAAAGAGGAACAACACCCGTGTTACGTTCACATTCAGCAACGCAGGCTGATGTTTGCGAGCCAGACTTGTCTCAACATATGAGACATTACACATCAGTCCGGAAGAATGTTGGAGAAAGGACAAAGCCTCAATCGGAGTATGAACCATCTGCAGGCTGATATGCACAAAAGGAAATATACAACAACAAATACACTGCGAGTGTTTTTAATCCTCCTGAGACATCAACAGGTTCATGTGTGGACACAGGACCACACTATAAAAAAAAAAAAAAAAACATCCCAGATTACAGGATTAGTAACCTCTGCAGCTGAAAACTGCTTCAATGCAACCTTTTCTAGAGTAAACTTTAATGATACAAGATTTATTGTGCACACAATGCATGCCCAGTAAAGAGACGTAAACTAAATACATCTGCCTCTGTTCTGGACACATTTCAAATGAACTTGTTAAAGAAGCAAAACTGTCTGACTTTCACTGTCGAAAACTAAACATCTGGCTGTAGAGATGCTTAAAAGCCTTCTGTCAAGCTCAGAACAAGCTTCTAGAAACATATTTCACAGTCTTTGTGTTAGTGTAATTGTAAATACCACTTATGGTCAAGCACATAATCAGACTGTAATCAGTCTGTAACATTAGGAGGGAATGTTCATCAAAAGAAAAACGATCGAACATCTCTCATCAAAAACCAACTCTAAATGGTTCAAGGAGGGTATTCAATGCATCTTCATCAATGAAAGTTCAGACAATTCACTCAAAAATGCATTTGAATCCAACATATACAGAGCATTTACACTTTAGAAAATGCTACTTGTTTTGTAAACCAACACAACTTTGACATTCAAAGTTTTAACCTCCAAGGTTAAAATTCAGTCACGTGTATTGAAACTTTAAGGACCATACCAGTGGTTGTCATTAATTACAAATCACTTACGTTACATGTACAGCTAACCATCTGTCAGACAACCAGATGCATTTTTCTCCTCCAAACTTGACTTTGTGTGTTAGATTTTCTGTCAGTGTAATGCAGACCTTTGAAATCTGCAATTAAACTACATCACCACACAAGAATAATGTAACACTGACCAAACTACAGCAGACTTGTTTACAGAATATGCAATAAGTGTTAAGAGAAGAACTGAGTTTTATACTGCACAGTAATAATTGGAAAACAACAGAAAAATGTCTGAAAAGATTTTAAACAGTGATCAGCACAAATGTTAAACATGCATGATTTGTAGTTCAGGGTCTCAAATTCGAAAACACTCTGGTATGGTCCTTTAACTCAGACAATAGAGCTAAAGTAAAACTGGAGCTTTTCAGGTCCTTTTCCAAAAGTACAAAAACCTCGTTCAAAATCTCACTGTAGCTAATAACAGAGCACTCCTCAAAAGTATGTCATCTTGCTCACTTCATGGTTTTAGAAGAGGACGGAAGTATTTTATATTCAATATTTTCTAGCAGCCTTTAACAAACACCATTCGTCATAAGCCCTTACCTTTGATGAACAAAGTTAAAACTTGGTTATGATGAAATAGCCACCTGTGTAGGTGCAAAAAAAGTAATCATTGTTTAACTTTGTTAGCATCACAAAGATTTCAATCTCTAGAGGAACTACTGTAAAGAACAAATTGTTTTTGACTATGAAAAGGAAACCACAGAAACACGCATCATTTTTACAGGAATACTGTTAGAGAAATACTGAAAGAGATTACAGTGAAACACAGAAGGCAGCTAAAGCCCAGACATGACTTTGGCTCTATACTGTTCCAAAATTTACTTTTTTTTTTCTCACTAAAATGCAAGATTGCTAGATGTTTTGTGTGTCTTCTTATCAAAGCCCTAATCTTCACAGCCTTATTTTTCCACTGACAAACAAAACTGCTGATTTCTAGATTCTCTCCCATAGCTGCTCCATTCAACACTGGTTTACTTTAAAAGCACAGAATTAAGCACAAAAATGACAAGTATTACGCATCTGATTCCCAGAATTCCTATCCTAATAAAACAACATTGACTGCAGAGAATGGTGCAGCCATTAGCAATGTTAAATTTCTGTTGTCTTGTCCATATTAACGTAATAACATGACATTTCTATGTTTATATGGTGGATCTCTGTTTATTCACCACATGGCTTTAGAATGAGGCTTGATTACAGAGACATTCAGAAATGTTTCATTTTAAGTCATAGATTGTCCTATTCAATTTAAAACTGAAGACTAAGTAGTATTATTTTTGACAATGCATTTTTGAAAAACTTATCCAAATATCTTATACTATCATGTAAATACAATGGTATCTATATAATTGCTGAAGTTTCTAATGGCCAACACATTTATTTTTTTGCACTTTGTCCTTTTAGCACTAATGCACCAAACAGTGGTCCTCCAGTTTGAGAGAAAAGTCCCGTTCACATGTTGATGGGTTAGAAAATTAATGGCTCAACTAAAAAAACAGCTGAAGCTGTGGAATATACAGTAAGGCGCCAAAACCAAAATGGTCATGGAGGGTGAAAGATTCAATCTGTCATGTTGACCATTAGTCCCATTATGCTGAGTGCAAGGGGATGACAAACTTGCAGCCAAAAGGAGAAAGGTACTTGATTCCCACTTCCTGGAACACCTGGCGAGGGATACCTATGTCACACAGGTAAACCCTGCCAGCCCCCTCAGCCAGGGGAAGGGGGAGGCAAAGAGAGAGGGACCACTTGGCCTCGACAGCCTGCCCCTGTCCACTTCCAGGAGGGTCTAAGCTGAGCACTGGCGCTCGATTCTGGTTAGCCCAGTCTGCAGCTGCGCGGTACCAAGGCTGGTCCATCAGGAATGTGTTCTCGTGGCAGTCCAGGCAGTTTATGATTAGATCCACTGGGGTGTCTGGAAGATCTGTGGAGTTGGAGTTAAAAAGTTAAAAAACTACAGATATAATTGCTTGACCTGACCTAGAATGCAAAATAAGACAAAAAAAACAGTAGAGCTTAAAAGCTGAAGAGGCTGCTCACCTTTGATACTTGACACCTGTTTGCCACCAGTCTTGTTGAAGAGCGTGAGCTCGCTGGTCACTGCGTCAAGCATCTTGACAAAATTGGGCAGAAACAGGATGACCTCTACTTCGTGATTGGCAAGGTGACGACCACAGCTGATGCCCTGAGCTCCCTGAACATGAGGGCCACATAGCAAAGCCACCGTGGGACGCTGGTGTAAGTTTTTGGGAGTAAATCTAGAAGAAACATGAAAAAGAAACCAAGCTGTTTTGCTGTTATGCTCTCCATATAAAGCAATACGTTTCAGTAGAATTGAAGATTATAAATTACATAATCATATAGAAAGACAAGATATGTAATATAAGCATGCAACTGTGACATAATCCAATATATTCTTAAAACACCAATAATAGTTAATCAATGTCGGAAACTTTGTAGGATTTAAACCAAAAAAAACTTGACCATCATTTTTTATTTTGTTAATGTTGGTGATTACCCGTTGCAAACAGGTAAGTCGCCAACGTCTGTGAAAAGCCAACACTATAATGTTGGCAGATATTTTTTGGAGGACACATGGTCAACAGTCAATAAAATATAAACAGAACTAACTGTCATTTAGTGAAGGTGGTTTTCTTGCTTACCTGTTGGGCCCACCCAACAATGTAAGTGCCATCTGACTGGCACAAACTCCAGTCATCTCAAGTCTTCGCTCCAGAGAGAGACCATGGCGCTCAGCAACCGACAACAGACGCTTGTGTAGTTCATACGATATACTGGGTACAACAAGCCCAGAGTCTGTGGAAAAAAGGACACAACTATAAACAGTCTACTTCAGATCGTTTGTCCTCATTTGCTTCATTACAGTGTGTTAACACTTACCAGTGCAGTACTCTTTGGTCCCTGGCTGCGGTACAGTAATCTGTCTGTAAACAATGGGTTTGGCCTCCAGGATGTTTTCATCATGACGGTACCGGGAGGGCGTCTGTTCTTGAGGCGTCCCACGTGACCTTGCACCATTTCGGCGCTCTGATATGTCAATTTCTGAGAAAACCGCTGCTTTGTCAAAAAGAGCCAGGTTTCCTTCAAAATCAAAGTCTGTATCCAGCCCGTCATCCACGCCGTCACCAAAACACTCATCGTCTCTGTGCTTCATTTGACCATTTTTCACACCATTCTTTTTTGGTGTCACTTGGTTTACCCCTTTACTACTCGACGACCCTGATGGGAAAAATGTATAGCTATTAAATCAGAAACAGATTACTTCTGAGTATGTTTACACACACAAGGAATTTGTCTTGGTATATTAATGCATAACAACAAACATTGTAATTAGAAAAATGTAATAAAGAGTGAAAGCAAGTACTGCAACTGAACATAAACTAGACTAATAGAATATACTGAAAATAAAAACATTATCAAATAAAGATGAGGACAATATCTAAAAATATGACTTATTTATTTCTAATTTTTGTACAAGAACGTGCAAATATATTTGCTATGGATATGCAAAAGTTCACAGTATTAGTAAGCTGAGAAATAAAGAATATTTGCAGTGGTAAAGAAACAATACAGTGATTTAGGTGTGTATGGTGTTTTAATGTAATATATAGTAGGGGTGGGGGATCTCAACACAGCAATGATAAGCATATTTTTTCTGCCTGTGTCATACTACACTGGACTTACAGGAGTTGTGTCTTCGCCTGAAGCCTTTAGGCTGGCCGGGTATGTCCAGATGTCGGTCTCCATAGCTTTTGGAGCAGTGCTGAGGAGAGTTCAGCTTCTCCACAGACCTGGGGTCGCCCTTTGGGACTGCAACTGGAACGCTGCTTACCTTTGTGGATGCAGAGGAGCTATTCTTAGCATTGCCAACTCTGATATCTAAAATCTTTAGCTCCTTTATGTCAATGGCACTGCAGAAAAAAAGAGTAAGATACTTTATTTAGTAACAAGAAGAAACAGTAGGTGTCAATCAGCCTATTATGTGAAAAACAGTTTGAGGCTGGGCTTCACCTGAATGTGACCTCGGGCACAGGACACTTGACTCCATTGTGGAAAGGCTGTCTTAAGGAGATCGTTTGGCTGGACTGGTCCACAGAGACCACCTCTCCTTGATAGACTCCCAGTGTTGGCCCACAGTTAATTGACACCAAGCTACCCAACCAGTCTGCAGCCATGATGCTAAAACGATGGACAAAAACACGTTTTGATTTAATGTTAACTGCCAGATGAGTTTTACAACAACCACATACTTCTATTAAATTAATAAGATGATTTTCTGACGGTAGAACATAACTGCTTGATGTTGAAGAGTAGTTACGTTAAGTGTTAGCTAACTAGCGTTAGCATCGGCCTGTTATCTAATTACTGTTTATCTAGCGTTAATTTCAAGAAGCAGTCCGCCGTATTTTGATAAAAGACCTGTGTTTTAAGTGTCCTACCTGTGCGGAACCAATGCAAAGCGCACTCCTGTCAAGAACACGAACAGCAGAAGTGTAAAGATAAGTGCTGAAAGGGAAATTGTTGACCCTTTAACTGTTAGCTTTTAGCTGCTTCAGTGGTCGAAAGCTTCCGGTACGAGGTATCTTTCAAAATAAGAGCGCGATGTTAACAAGTTAATGAGAGACAACAGAGCATATGCTTGTGACCAACGACTGTATATAAAACCTTTATGTAAAATCTTTATATGCAGCCATTGGTTGTAACAAAACCTGTGGAAATCCTTGCATGATAGGCCAAATTCCCAATACATAGATATAGATCTCCTTCAGAATTGGAAGAATAATGTTCATCCCTCCAGGAGAGTTAAAAGACTTGGAGAAATGAATGCCAAGACTGTTTATGTACTGTGTATTTGCAAAAACAACTCTTTCCCATGAGTCGTTGCCTCAGCTTCAACTCTCATAACTCAATAAAAAATTAATACATTTTCTATTTTTATTTTTTATATGGAAAATTGATCTAATAAGTGTTACATGGACCTTTCAGCAAAACCTGTAACAGGTGCTCAATCCTGAAATCTGTCACTCTGTATTTTATAAATCATATTAAAGTCTTCATTCAGATCCTGCCAAAACTGACACATACATTCTCTGGATACAAGATATCAAGTGAGTCCAAAGTGATATTCAGTAGCTTGCTGTAATTTGTACTGTATGCTCAACATTTTCTATTTCTTTAAGTGGTAGTCATGTCCTACTTGCCTGCTTACCTTTTTTCAAGTGCTCATTGTGGTCAAATTAAATGCTCACAATTTGCTTGGACCCTGTTGATTGCCACTTGCAGCTTTATTTAATTATTGTTTTAATGGCTTGACTTTCTCTACTTAAATATTTATGTCGTTTGTTATTTCAATATTTCAGTCCTTTTTGCTCTGTTGTTTTCCTTTGTTTTCTGTTCAGCAATTACTGGTTTTCACCCTTTCCTATAGATAATTGATCAAAATGTTGTTCTTTCTGTCATTTTGAATGTCAAGTCACTAACAGTTAAAGAAATTTGAGCATTAATTTGGATGTGCAATATTTTTGAAAAATAGAGCTGAAGTATGTTCATCCCTCCAGGCGTAAGCAAAGAAATAGCCTTGGATTTAGTCAGTAGCATGCAATATTTCACACTGACCTGTAGATTATTAGCATGCTTACATAGCCATGGCACTGTCTGACAATTTGTCACATGCTGGGTCATCCCTGGAGCTAAAATAAAATCTAATATAAGAACATCATTACAAAGCATGTTTTCTCTCTGTGTTCCTCAAGGAAATCATTCATTCACTGCTTTAAATAATTAATCAGAGGTAAGCTATGTGTATCATGGTCAATGTTTAGGAGATGTTCTTAACAACACCACAGCATCAGCAGGCTGAGTGAGATCATGTGGAGACTATCCCAGAAGTATTAATGCATGACACACCCACTGCCTCCTGTGTACAGAGGTTACCATGGGCACTTGGTTCAAGGGCTGCACACTGAGAGGAATCAAAGCTGTGTGACGCTTACAAGCAGAGCAAGAGAGCCTTGTCACTGGAAAGGAGAGGGTTTCTTCAGCAAGGTACCATAAGAGAAAATGTCTTGTATTTGTTTATAGAAAATGGTATCATGAATCAATTTATAATATGAGCTAATGATTCCTAACATCACAGTCTCACTGTTTTAATCATGCCGTGTTGAAACTAGTTGTTGACCATCAAGCAAGCAGTGGAAATATCAAGACACATGATCTGAGAATAGCCACACACCTCAAGCTGGCGCCTTTGTGTGAAAGTCTCCCTGACATTTGGGCAGACGTGCGGAGATGAGGACTGCAGCCTCTCTTGTACAAAGGGAAGGCAAATCTTGGGTATAGGAAGACACTCCAGGATGTTTAGACACTCACGCAGAAGTTCAAGTCCATTTTCTCTCATGGACCTCGACATGTGGGACACCAAATCTCGCTTTGCGGCCCAGGTAAGAATACACAAGATCTGGCCTTTTTTCAAGAAGAACAGATGGATTAGAGTGTAGTTGTTTTAAAAATGCGTGTTTTCTTTCTTAGACCTCAGCATGGTGTGGTATGGCAACTGTCTCTGGGGCAGGGTATTTGTCCAAACTCAGCACAAGGTGATTTATATGATTTATAGAGGTTTTAAATGAGAAAGAAATTGTAACATTACTTTTAAGTCAGGGTGGTGTAGTACATTTTTGCTGATGTTCTGTATGTATTCCAGCACATCTGGGAGCTTCAGACAGAATGACCCAGGCCTGAGGAAGTGGCAGTCATTGTCCCATCTGGCACCTGAGGGTGCTCCACGATCCTTTCCTCCATCTCCAGGGGCCGAACTGAGGGCTGTCCAAGGTGAACGCAGCTTTAGACAGGCAGAAGTAGACCAATGGCTGCAGGATGCTCACGAGCGACTAGACACTCAACTGGACCGACTGACAACCAGGAATTCGCAGTTGAGCTACAACATAGCTACTGCAAAACTGCTTGATATGAAACACAAGGTAAATAAAACAGGTCACTTTAAATGTCTATGGAAACTAATTCTATGATCCACCTTTCTTGTATTTTTCACCCTCCATGCCACTTTTTTTGGTGACTGTGGTGAACTGAACAAACTATTTGGCTCAATTGCACACAGTATCTTGCACTTGATGTGTTTTACAGCAGCTGTCAGAAGCAATGAGTGCTCTCGAGCAAGAGAAAGAGGCAGCTGAATTATCTCAATTTGAAAAGAGCCGGCAACGTGGAGAGCTTCATGAAAAGTAAGTGCAGCAAAAGACATGAAAAGGAACATTTCAGTGACTTTAGAAAAGACTGAAATTCTTTATGTGAAATTCACTCACAAGGGTCCTACAGCTGGAGAAGGACCTGCTGCAAATGAGGACTGCTTTGGACAGAGGATGCAGTGATCAACCGACTGATAGAGCTCCTGGCTCGCCCAGCATGACCTTACCAATGGGTCAAGAAGACTTTAACAGACTGGTGTGTGAGCTTTGTGTATAATGAAAATAGATTAGATTAAATAGAGAATAATATAAACAATATATTATTCCATAAATCTGTTTGCCAAACTTTGCTTTTATGGCTTTAATTCAGGAGAGGCAGAAGGTTAACGCAGAGCTGTGTGGGCTGAGAGAGGCTCTGAGAGATGCTGAGACGAGGGCAAGGACACAAGAAGAAGAACGAAACCAAGCTCTTCAGAAACTTCAGACATCTACAGAGGTTGATTTAAAAATATATAAGGGAGAGCATAAATTTTACTGTTGATTCGTTTTATGATATCACAAAGTTACGCTGCAGTTGTTTGTTGTACTGTCATTTTATTTTCCTTCCATGTTTAGACCTTTGGGTTGTGTGTATCTTGTCTTTATGCACCTAGACACAGGAAACATTGCTGAAACAAATAGAGGAGATGAACCAGAGGCTCAGCCACACAATACAGAATCACTCTGAAGTGCAAGAGCAGCTGAGTGAAGCTAACAACAAAATCAGCCAAGCATGTTTGGTTAGTTTCCCGTCCCTGATTCAAGATAATCTCATCCTACATTACAACATTTCATAATAGGAATTAGTTACACCTTTAAAAAATGTATTGAATTATTCTCAGGAAAAAGCCATCTTGTCCACTAAAGTATTAAAGCTGGAGGATAATATAAAAGAACTGAAGGCCAAACTCATAGAGCCTTCGCCTGAAAAAGATCATCTGATCCAGGTATCATAATAATCTTTAACCACATCAATATAACATGTTTTGGAAGTTTTATGACTACTTTGCTTTGCATGTTTCTTGAGCAAGAGAAAGCATGAATTCTCCATTAAATGATCCTTTTTGTTTGTTTTTTACACCAGGTAAATGAAACTCTGACACGTGAGCTTGAAATGATAAAGCAGAAACTGGAAACATCACAGTCTCAGCTACAGGAGATAACGGCTGAGAGAGTCGCCAACTCCAAACAGCTCACAGATCTGAAGGCAGAATGCTCAAAGCTGATCAGAGAAAAAGAAGAACTGCTGAGCAAAATGATTGAAAGTCAACACGAGGAACTGACAGAGATTAAAGAAAAGTGCTCCCAGCTCAGGTGAGGTGATGGTCAAGAACTTTTTATTATCAGCAGTTCAATGCAACGCACTCTGTGTACTGTACTGACACTCACAAACAATTTTTCTAGAGAATCTGTGGAAGTTTTGGAATTAGAAAAAGTAAAACTGCTTGATCAGTGCCTGAGTTTTGAGGCTGGGGTTCTTGAGAAGGAGGAGAAACTACGGCTGCAAGAGGAAGAGCATCAGAAACAAGATGCAGCGAGAGTCCAGAGCACAGAGGAACTCAAAGCTATGGTTACACATTGGACTGAAAAATGGCAAAAGGTGGCTTTGACCTTGCAGTCCACACAGGAGGAGCTAGAGGAACTCAAAAAGAAAAACTCCAAAAATGAAGTAAAACTATTTCTTTTACTCTCCCTTTAAAAAATAACTGTATACCACAGTAGTCTAAATCTAAATTTCAACAAAAAAACATCTCATTTTAGTTGCAAGTGGATGCTGCAAATCTGGCAAATGAGATTGAAAAACTTAAGAGAGAAGGCCAGAAAGACAAGTGAGTCAATACTGTAAATCACCAATTTCAATAATTAACTGTCTAACTGCCTAAATCATACACCTCTTGTTTTCATCATTTCCCCTCCATAGAGAGGAAATTAGGAATCTGCTGAAGTACAAAGCTAATATGGAGAGAGAGCAGACCAGAGCAAAGGTGGTGTATCCCTGAAAAGCTGACGCACTCTTTTTCAGTGTTTGGCACTTAGATGATCTAATTATGAAAGATGTGGTTGACACACAGTACATGGGTTTTTTTAAATGTACGCTTTTTAACAGAAGGAATCGGACTCACTGCTAAGAGTTGAGCTTGACGCCTGCAAACAAGAGCTGGAGCTTGAAAGAAGCAGGAGTCAGGTGCTGCTTCAGAGATATAAAGATAACGGTAAAGGCAGTGCTGTGATGCAACTAAGTGCATTTACTCTAAACATTAGGGTACTTTGCATTTTACTTGAGTGCTTCTATTTTATGCTCCTTATATTACTTATGCTCCACTACATTTACTTGACTTTTGTTACTATTTAGATTTAGATTACTAATGCCAATATAAATTGATTAATAAATGATGCTATATTATAGTGGATTAAGCTTAATGCCAGGATATAAAGTAGCTGAAATTAATCCCACCTGCAACATTGGTGATGTACACATTAATGCATCATTATTATAATCCAGCCATATAATACAGATGATTTTGAAATGTTCCAGTCTGCATAATAAATCAGTAAAGTATATTTCTATGATAAAACGTACATACCTTTACTTAAGTAAGATTTTGAACGCATGTCTTTACTATTCAAATACAGCTAAGAATAAATGTTATTTTGATCTTTAAACACAAGGGGGCGTAAAACTGCTGTGGCCTTGTGTTTGCAGGTGATGAAGCTGCGCAGACCCAGGACAAAGAGACGGTGACAGAGTGAGCAGATTTTGATGAGATTGTCATTTCTGAAATGTACCATCAGCAAATGCTGAAAATGAAATCGTGTGATCTGTGTCTTTATAATGTACCCTCTCTGTTTATCAGCTTATCAGAATCCTCTTTGTTATGGGAGCCACCATCAGACTCCCAGACCAGCCAAAACAAATCCCCTCAGGTAACAAGTTCCTCCCTCACTGAACTGAATTTGAACTGAACAGTGAAGCTGCAACTGTCATGCAATTATCTATTTTTATGTAAACATGAATTTAGAGTAAATATTTTGTGCGTAGAATAATGACAGTTAACCTGTATGATTGACAGGTGTCCATGCAAAGCACTGAGGTTCAAAGACTGAAGCAAAAACTGGCAGAAAGAGAGAAGGAACTGAGGGAAAAGTAAGCTTTCTTTAAAAGACAGGTGAATGACAAAATGTTTTAAAAACTGGGAAGTGAATATGTAACAGATTTTCATCCCTTATGTGACAGGGAAGAATTTTTGAAGAGTCTACAAAGGCTGAGAGAGATGGAAAAAAACAAGACTCAACTAAAAGTTTCTACTCTGGAGCTCAAGGTGCAGTCGCTACACCCTAAACATGCTTTCTGAAATACACAGATCTGTGTTTAACCACCTGTAAATCAGCAGATGAGCAGATGTGATGAATTTATCACGGTGTGTCTTTTTTCTTTATTGTCTCCCTTTTTCATGAAAAAGGCACCTGAAGAGGGTCAAGATGATGGAGGCCAAACAGATGTCTCAACTACTGACTCATTGAGGGCTGAGCTAGAGGGTATGAGTCTGCTTCTGAGGAAACTACGCAGGATAGTGTGTGGCTTTTTCTCACTGGTGTCTAAAATATCATCCTCCCTCCACATGTTTCCAGAAAGCAGGAGGAGAGTGAATCAGCTGCAGCAAGAGAAAACACTGGCAGTCCAAAAGTTTCAAGCACTCAGGCAGCTTTACCCGGTAAAATTCACAAAGACTCTAAAGATCTAAAGATCACCTCTAAAGATGTCTGTCTGAGGTGGTGATAAAAATAATAAGTGACAGGCTCCTTGTCTGCAG
Source organism: Scortum barcoo (assembly GCA_023238725.1). Classification (NCBI taxonomy): domain Eukaryota; kingdom Metazoa; phylum Chordata; class Actinopteri; order Centrarchiformes; family Terapontidae; genus Scortum; species Scortum barcoo. The sequence continues at coordinate 11,347,780 of CM041536.1, forward strand.
GTTAAAGATGAGAAGCCATCTGTTGAAAGCGGGGAGGATAAAACTGTTTGTCCAGTTAATCTAGAGACAGAACAGCAGAGGAGGATGGTCACTGAGCAGGTACTTCTGTTTTTACCCAGCAGCGTGGCTCTAGAGATGGTACTGTTTGTTTGTCAGTCCATTACTTTGGTTCCAACAATATCTCATTATCAACTGGAAGGGTTGGCCATGAAATTTTATCCAGAAAGGAAGGAATGAGGAAAGTATTGTACTTTTAAACCTTTTAATAACTTAAACTTCATTTGAGAAATATACTGTATTTGACACTATTTGCAGCTAAAGAGTCTGTTTAGGGAGCGAGAAGGAAAGGAGGTGGGAAAGGCTGACAACAGATCAGCAGCAGCTCAAACTGGAGCCTCCTCACTGCAAGACTGGACACCCAAATCTAAAGTTATCAGGGTAAGAACCCTCAGCAAATCAACACTGAAAAAAACTGAGAATGCTGATCAGCAAACGCTAACATAAATGTGCAGAAAGAAGCCATCTTGTGTGTGTTTTTTCATTTTCATTCAGGGTGCAGTAGACAGGAGGAGCTGGCAGCAGGGCTCAGGTTTGATGCCAGTATTTGAAGAGGATGAGGAGGGCAGTGACTGGCCAGAAGAGCAGGAGGGAAAGAAGGCTAATGCTGAGGAAAACCACAATCAAAGCCAAAAGGTTGTAAATACTTAAATGACATTGAAGGGATAGAATACCAAGTCAGAAATCCATGCAATTGACCTAAACAAGCAGTGTATCCATGCATATGGTCAATATGTCCATATGTCTGTTAAGAGCAAAGGCTTAATGACTTATACATCAACAACAACATAAAACCCGCAGCCACAACACCACTCAAAAGACCATCTATATGTTTCTGCCTGCATGATAGGATGTTCATAAATATACTCACATCTGCAGCTGATACAAATTAATATCATTAATCACTATTTATTCATTACAAATACACAAACACATGTGCAGACAGCACTAATCCCAGCTTCTGCTTTAATCAAGATAGGGGGGTGTCAGCCTGGCTGCAGAACCACTTAACTCAATGTGAAATACAATTCAGCCATAATCTCACATATGAATCTTTCTACTTGGTAAATAATCGGATTTGACGTTGTGGAGTGAACCACTGGGCTGGAACACATCTGACTCAACCATAAGAGGATAGGAAAGAATTACTGTGCATGACTTTTGATGACCATGGTATGACAGAAAACCAGTCAACATCCAAATAAAAAATCATTAAGTCTGAAAAGTGTTACTGAGTACTGAGTGCCAATGAACACTGCCTTTAGTTTAAAAATCACATCAAAACAGCTAAAAATAGCTAATTTTCTCTTCTAAAAACTACAGACAGTATGAGACAAAAGATCAACATCTTCAGTATTAAACAGGAAGGTGAACTTCGTTCTTGGTTTCTATTTTTAGAAGATATGAAACAAATAACTGAATGTATTTCATTGGGCAAAACATTTGTATTCAAAAAGATTCATAACATATATGTGTAGGAGGCCTTTGGATCCCAGTATAAAGATTAAATGAGAGATTTGAAACCATTTTCCCCTTTGCCAGATGTCAACTTTGATTGCAGAAATCAGAAACCTGAAGGCAAATAATGTGACTCTGCTGCAAGGTGAAGTTGTGCATGAATCAGTGTAACAATCATTAGTGTAGACTGTGACTGTGGGATTCATATCTTGTGAATCATATATATGTCTGACAGGGACATATCCACACATGTCTAACTGTACTAAATAGTACAGAGCTTATTCCTTATTTAGACAATAAACTCCTATTGTTATTGCAATTTGTGGATAAGTCCCTCTCGCTCATCTCTCCCCTTCTCTTCTTCTTTTCTTGCCCTTCAATCTTTTGCACGTTTAAGGATACAAAGTCAATTTGACATGTTGAAATAATCATCTTTGTGTAATTATTATTCCTTTTTTAGCCACACTAAGGAGCAAGCAGCCAATACAAGACTTTCCCCCTTCTGCGAAAAAAATATCAGACAAGTTCTCTGATGTGGAAGTGCAAAACCTATTTTATGGTTCAGATGAAACTGACCTGCAGCAGAAGAGGCCACCTTTACTCTGTCCTGATGGGATATTCCAGGCTGAGCTTGTAAATATTTGTAGCCCTGATGAAGATGAAGAGGACAAATGAAGTGTAATATTAAGACTGCCCTGGGCTAAACCACAGGGGCTGCACCAGCCAAATGTGTGCCTTATAGCACACTTTGTGTGTTTTTATTAAAATAAAATGTAAGGACTAACTCACTTCAACAATTAAAAACAATATTCTGCTTTTGTGATAAGTTTTTTAACTACAGTTAAAAGTATATTTTTGTATGTTAATCTAACAGAAAATCACTGTGTGTTGGTTAGTAAAATATAACAGTAACAAACATTTATACCTCAGACAATAATATTAATAAAAGTCACCAAAGCTACTTTAGACAAAAGTTTGTTTTATTCACATGACATGATATGGTTCCTCACATCATTTTTACATTCATCCTATCATCAGTCTTACAGCCATCAAGATATGCTTTTTGAGGTAAGATAGCTTACCCCAAAAGAACTGTGAAATTATAGATATAGATGAAAGACATTTGCATTTGTTACATAAATCAAATGAAGGACAAAGTGTAGTTTAGTCACAGGGACTGAATACTAGAGTATCCTTTAAGCATTTCTAGATAAAGACTGTATTAATCAGTTATATTATGTTTATGTTTTCAGTGTACAAGAGATCACTCATATGAAATCCATTTATTAAGTCTAGGTTTAGGTATCATCATTCTCCTTTAAGTCTGTAAACTATGAACTTACATTGTGTTTCTTTCTGTGCACGTACAGTTACTTTCCCATTGGAGAATTCACAGGTTGATAAACTGAATTAAGGCCATTTTAAAGGTTTTATTGCTTAGTGCTCATATGTCCACGCATCATAACTGCTGTGCCAGTAAATGCATCATTTGCACTTTATGGCAAAGGTGACCTATAACAGATTCTTTTGAGAGTTCAAACAGTACTTTCAGTCCACTTGTCACAAAATAGTGTTTTTAGCACACGTGTGTCAGATCTCTATGGAGGCTCTGGTTGTACAGTGTGCCACCGTGCCTGCTCCACCTGCAGGCTGCACATGTCCCTCCAGTGAGCTCGTCCTGAATCTGCAGCCTCTGCTCCGATAAGGACTCGACCAAGAACTTTACTTCCTGACAGGACCTGGTTCTGTGACATAAATGAAGCAGGAATGTGGAATTCACAAGGTAGTCACAATACTAATGAATGTAGTTATTGATAAAAAATAATTGCTTCATTGTGTGATTGTGAGCTCCCAGAGCAAACTTTACCTGCATGATTATGAACTCAAGCATGAGGGGCAGCTCATTGATGTCTCCTGGAGGCAGATCAAACAGGAAGGAAGTATTCCACACACAACAGGACCCTCCTTTAGTTTCTCTGCTGCTGATCATAACTCCATCATGATGCAGGTTGATCACCACCTGGTATTCTGCACACATGAGCACAAATGTTATCAATTGCGGGGGAAAAAACTCTTTCCTGACTTTTGTTAAATGATAACACAAAAGAACATTCATCCACACTGTTCAGGTAAAAATACTTGATGAACATTAAAAAATAAAACAAGAGAAAGACTTTTTACTGTCCTCACATAACCTAATCTTCTCTAAATACAGTATACACTATTATCAAGTAAAACATGTAGCTGGAATGTATTAAACAAATATTTTTTTTCCCAGTCTCTACTCTTTTCTACTCTACTGTTTAAATATTCATGAACAAATACTTTCAGAATCTGGACTAAATGAGATTATCCAAGACAAACTTGTGTGACATAATGTACATGACACAAATATCATAGAATCTAATGGCTCTGCAAACAGCATTTAGTGCTTGTCTGCAATAAAAAATAATGCTTAGACAGGCTAATGCAAACAAAGATTAGATCTGTCAGATCAGAGATCCAGAGGAGATTGGGCCGTTTTCCTGAGGATTGTGAATACTGAGGGATTAAACCACAATGTCATTAAAAACAGGGATGATCTCCCACAGCATTCAGGTCCTGTAAGACATCATTTAATCCCCTAAACATTAAAAGCAAACATAGGGAATTACTTTACCTCTGCCCCTGAAAGGAAAAAGTTAGTTCTGTTCTCACATGCTTATATAATGCTTCCATGCATGATGTCCTGATGGGACCTCTACCTCAAATATGGATTTTGTCAAATTCAAGCGACACTGAATAATGTTTTTACCTGCTGCTGCCAACGTGTGAACGAGGTTGTTGAGGTTATCTGCTCTGAGGACCGTGGCTTTGATGCAGTGTGCCAGAGTCTGGTACTGGAGCAAAATGAAGATCTGTGGAGGACAGCTAAGCCCCTTACATGTCGTCGCATCCTGTGAGATCAGACTCTGCAGTCAAAGGACAAAGGTTCAAAGAGAAGAGAGAGATACCAAATCAGCAGAAAATGCTGTGTGACGCTTCTGCTCTGTAGCATACAAAATCTGACAAGTTTTCAAAAAGAGATTGTGGTTTTTTAATTGTGGTTTTAATCGACCACACAGATCAAGAGTCCAAATGCTACAAAGAAAAACAAAAGCTCTAGTTTTGGTCCTTTGACCTTGGAAATTGCAGTCTGTGGTTCAAGCTTTAGCCCTGAAAGTGGCCAAAAGAGGCCCAGGGGGCTCTTCACAGGTCGACTTGGTGCTTTCTCTTAAAAATGAAGTCAACACCTGCTCACAGATATTTATTTAATCAACAACTACCTTTTTTCGCTTCAATTTGCTTGGGTTAAGCTCTTTCATGAAGTGAAATGGATGCTCCGCTGTCCAGTCTCTTCCTCCACATTCAGCCTCCAGTTCACCCAGTGCCGTGCCTTTCAGGCTGGGAGGTTCCCGTGCGTATAGAGCTATTCTCAGTACACACTTCTGGAGCTTCTTCACAGAGCTCACCCTCAAAAGCAGCACCAGCCTGTGGCTCTCAGGGCTGAGGCTGCTCTGGGCAAAGGCTTGTATGGGACAGGGGTACAGAGGTGGCAGGCTCCCCAGTACAGACACGTCCTCCAGTCTGTGAGGCATCCCAGTGAGGCTGATGATAGTGACTGCCAGGGTTTGCTGCTCTGGAGAGAAGGCCATAGTGAAGTGGAGGCATGGTTTTGGTGATATTGGCTGTTGGCAGCTGGAAATGGAGCCATAGCTCAATGGAGCCAGTGGGATCGGTTCCTCGGGCATAGAGGGAGAGACAGAACTGGGGCTGGTAAGCCTGCTGTGTTCATTATAAAACACGTTACCCCCGGCCACCGTGCAGCGCCTCTGCAGAGCTTTACGTGTTTTAGAAAGCAGCCCCAGTTTAGGAAATATGGGCAGGGAAGAATGACTGGAATCTATGGGTTTATAAAGGGGGGATGTTAATGGTGGTGTGCTGAGACGACGCAGGGAAAAATAAGACTCGGGCCACTCCTTCTGCTCAGAGGCAGCTGTGGGTTGATTGGAGAATGGCAGAGAGACAAATTCACCCTCTGAAGGGGCAGGGCTGGTGAAGGTGGAGGGGTACTCCAGTATATCTCCATCCAGACCCTCGTATGGCTGCCTGGACGTTGTTGTCACTGCTGAGGGAGGCGGGCTCTGCGCAAAGGTTACAGGTTCAGTGGGAGCCGGTGCTGACGTCACAGGATCTTTGTCTTTTACTGGACAAATCTGACTGTTCCTCCAGCACAGAATACATCCCAGGACCAAACACAGACAAAAGATTATCAGTCCAACCAAAAGAAGAATTTGGAGGTGAACTGTAGACAGAAGAGAGAGTGAGAAGATCAGTCAGATTAGAAACTGTTATAATTTACCCTGAACCAACCCCTGTATTACATAATGCACAATGTGTACTATTTTACTCCATGTGCCTCAAAGCATAGACCCCATTCTTCACATTAAAGTAAAGGGTTGGTCCACGTTTTTCATGTCTGTCTTTAAATAATGCTTGTAGTCCTATATATTTGTTCTATTTTTAGTGTGATTTCAATGGAAAAGTGGGGGGAAGGAAACACAGTTTGTATCTGAACAAAATGCATCATAAGCTGATATGATATGAGCTCTGAATTAGTCATTTCAAAAGGTTTATCATGCCATTTTACAGTCTTTTGTCGCAGTTGCAGACCGTTTTTTTGTTGAGCTAACACAAAGGAAGAATATTGTACTGAAAAAACGTTAACGTTGGAAGATTGGAATCACATCTACACAGCCAGCATAGATTAGTGGAATGATTAAATCAACCAATAACTCTTTTGACATAAAGATGTGAGAATTCTTATATACTTGAAAAAAACCCTGAACCTTTCCTTTAAGCCCATACCTTCAAGTTGTTTGGTGAAAAGGACCTGCACCAGGAGCCAGAAGAAGAGTATGACCATGATGCCCTCGATCATACCCTTACAGCAAAAGAGCAGCACAGATTGCCACAGAGGCTGATCTGGGTACTCCTCATCATTGTAAGGCATGGTGCCAGCAGAGTGCAGAAGGTTTGTCGGATCTCAAAACATTCACAAGTTGAAGCCCAGAGGTCCCAGTAAAGAGGATCATTTGCTTGATTTATGGAGAAACACGCCGGCTCTCAATCCTGGAGATCTCCCTGTGTTATTAAGTTTTGTGTGCCATTGTTTTGGAGTGCCAAAGTCACAATGGCGCAAAAACATCTGTATCCCATCAAAACATCTCAGGTGGTGTGAGTCGTGGAAACCTGCACATCACAAGAATTCCCCAGATTTCATTAAAAATTTCCCCACATGGGATGGACCTGCTTCCAGATGTTGCAGATGCTTCCCTGTTCAAAGCTGAAAAATCATCCAGCTGCCTTTACTTGCTACATACAGTATATTCCAGCCGTCGTCCCAGGACAGTGATCTCCTCATCTGCGGAGTGACTCGACCGGTATTATTCCTCCCTGGCGGGCGGGGACCGTGGGCGGAGACATCCATTTCATAATACCTTGGAGCATCTTTCTTCTACAGTGCTCCAGATGCCAGTCCAGCACTGTCACTATAGAATAACTATCCCAACAGTAAATCCAGCTGCTGCCCATCCCCCACCTTTATCCTCCAACCCAGGAGCTCTCATCTCCATTAGTGTCCATAGGTCTGCAGCAGAGTTCAGGAATCAACTCTCACCATAGGCTCTTTCTGTATTTCCTCTTTCATGTACACAGTGTGTAGATTTTAACTGAATAAACGTAATCAGATGTCAGATATATCTTGAAAGTCAACCAGTCACCATTCTGTTTGTCACCAGTATAGCATAAAAACAAAACTTACTAGACAATAAAATCCAGCTTCTTGAAATTTCACTGGTTAAGGTTGCTGGTTAAATATATTGATATTAATGATGATATATATATATATATATATATATATATATATATATATATATATATATATATATATATATATATATATATATATATATATATATATATATATATATATATATAAATAATGTGCACATATAAATGTGCAAAATTCATGGAGTACCCCATAACTTGTAATGGTGTACGTGAGGAAACACTACCCCCACCTGGCCATTCATTTATGTATTCATTTGTTTTTGGTGTGCACTTTCCATTGGTTAAGGAAGTACTTGAATAAATACTGTTGTGGAATAGACCTAATAAGTAAAATTAAATGGAAATGCTCAAGTGAAGCACAAGCACTTACTTACATGAAACATTAGAATGGCTAGCAGTTAAAAGAATATTATGATGTTTCCGCTTACTTCCATAAAGGCAAAAGTGCTGAGAGGTTCATAAACGCAATCTTGACTTAATGAAGAGAAAAAAGGACAAAATCTTTCTACAGCACACAAGATTGTTTTATTCCTCATGGCCACATGTCCAAGAAAAATGTTCATCAAAAGACCATAGCAGAGTTAAACATCAAGCTTGATTTTTTTTAAACAGTTGTCAAGTTCACACTGATACCTGTTTGCAATGATATGTCCACTTGATTGTCCACATACAGTATATTTCAGCAGATGGCTAAATCAACACATGCTGCATGAAGTATTGCATATTTCTCTAGAAGAGTGAGGTAGCACTGTTTCAGTGTTCACTTTTCAAAAGCTTGAGGTCACTAAAGGTACATTCCCTGCATTTATCCAAATACAACACAGCAATATATTATGAAATATAGTATAACAGTGATGGTCCAGAGGACATTCCTGAGTCCAAAAGAAATTCCAAAGCAACTTACCAACATGGAAGTCTATTGAGGTAAACTTGTTTCCACTTCCATCCTACCAACAGCTTCCAGGAGAAACCGCCTCTCACTTTTTGACATGAAATAAACTGTTTTGTACTTTTAAAGGCCGAGCCAAACGATTAAATAAAAAGAATGCAAAATAAAGCATAATATGCAACAAAAAATCCAAACAAATTGCAACCAATGTCTTTTAAATTATGTTCGATTCTTTAGGAAACAACGTTTCTGTGTATATAATCCGTGAAAGCCGCTGTGAAAAGTATAAACTATGAGCTTTCACTAATGTTACGACTTCAGAAAATCAGTTACAGACAGCAGCTATGACACGGAGGCTTTTTGGTCTTCATCGGCTGCATGGAGTTTACCCACTATGATTAGTGTCGGTTCTCACTGCATACTTTGCTGCTCTAAAGACAGGTCTGAACAAACTTTGTAGAGCTCTTTAGATATGAAATTCTTTCAAAAAAGCTTCTGAGAGGCACTAAGGTAAACTGTGATCTATAATATAGTCATTTTGGAAGTCTCTGAGGTAAAAAAAAAAAAAAAAAAAAAAAAAAATGATGTCTTCTTGCAAAGACTCTCTTAAAGCACATTACACTCAAACTCAAAGTCGAAGTTACAGAAAAACAATGCTAGAATGAATCGCATGTTACTGCTGATTTTCTGAAGCATTCATACAGGTCTTGTCTGACAAGAGAGGTAAATTATGTAATCATTTCTGAACAGATTTAAAAGCCAGTGAGTCTTAATTTGGTCCCTTTGAGGAGGTGGAAGATGAAGAGGAGGGACTGTGTGAGGAGGAGAGGGCACTGAAACCACTTGTTCCTGCCTGAGTTACAGCCTGTGACACCATGGAAGCAGCTGACTTCTGGGCAAACAGTGTTCCTGCAATGCAGAGATCAGAGAAAAGATTAAAATGACAAACAAGAGACATTAAGAAGCTCATATTAACATAGGATTAACCCTGTATGTGCTGAAATTACATATTTAAAGATGAAGTTTAAGGGAGAATTTAGTGTCATTAAACACTTTGTATACAGAGGAATCGGGTCATTTAGGGCTGCAGTGTACACAGTAAAGAGACACAAAAAAGGTACAAAAAGTCAGTCAAATACAGCTGTATTAAAGACAATGTTTGACATTTGGGAAAAGATGCATGTTAGCTTTCTTGTTGGGAATTAGGTGAGAAGATTTATACTACTCTCATGTCTGTACACTACATACCGAGCTAGAGCTGGCTGATTAGCTTAACTTGCTATAGAGACTGCCTACCACTCCAATCCCTAATTAGAGAGAAATGAGAAAATGTTTGGCACATAACTTCTAATAAAGCCGCAAACAAATATAACCTCTATATACATGTATCCCCAAAAATGTTGAAATATTCTTGGAAGTTGTTTAATAGATTAAACTGTAATTGAAGTATTGTAGCTGTGCTCATTATATCAAGTGCAATGTACAGTAAAGTGCGGCCTCAAATATAACAATGTGCATCTCTTTCACAAAATACAATAAAACTGACTAAAAGATGAAAAGATTAAAAGACATATTTAAATAAATTGTGTTTTTTAAAAACTAAATATACATTTCTTTTCTTGTTTTGGAATTTTAAAAAAATGCCAAAACCATTTCATTACTTACCTGAGTAAGTGGTGCCATTGACCTCCACAGATACACTGATGCTGGCTGCTCCATTAGTGGAGATACTCAGAGACAAATCCTGTTTGTTTTCTGTAGGAGACACAGAAGACACTGCAGATGATTAACTTTCCTAAAATCACATTACGTAATGACAAGGCCTGTTTCACAAGAGTGAGAGCAATTCACCGTGTCCGTTGTTAAGTTTGAGGTTCATGGGGTTGAAGCGAGAGGCAATGGCCAGGAGGTTTTGTTGGAGGGCTTGCTGCATGAGGCGTTGCTGCTCCTCCGCCAGCTGCATCATTTTCCTCTCCGGACCATCGGCTGTTCCTCCTCCTACTGCTCCTCGCTCCAGCCTCTCTCTCAGATGCTCTAATGTGGCAGCTTGAGCCAGCTGCTGCTGCTGCTGCTGCTGTCCCAGTGCCAGAGCCATGGGCAGCTGGCTGGGTATTACAGGGGTTGACATCTCATCTGATGGGAAATAAAGCAAAGATAAAATCATTTTTAATGTCATGAAATCGTAAGAACAGCACAAAGAAAATATAAAGGGAAATAGCAAATTCACTTTAGATAAAATGGCAGCAGTTCATAACAAGCCTGAACTATAAAGCCTTGAATATTTCTTCCTATGTGAACCTGCATTAATGCTGAAAAATGCTTCTGTTTAATTAACAACCTGCGAAATGCGTGGGTAGAGATAAGTATCTCACAACCCCCTGCTTCACTGTGAGAGGCAAAGGGATGCAATTTATTTATGACTCATTATGATGAAGAAAGTAACTGAAAAGGTGGATCATATCAATCAGATATAAGGAAGCATTACAAATGTGACAAAGCACAAACTGTCATACCTGAGTTTCTCTTCAGATTTGGGCTTGCGGATGTCAGGCCATTGTGTCTAGTCGGGGTGGTTTGCATCGTGGGTGAAGAGAGGAGGGCATGAGGAGCAGAGTTTGGGGATGGAGAGTAGCGGTACAGGCTGTTGGTATAGCTTGGACGCCGACCTTCTCTGCGATTACTGTCGATGGCGGCCTGCAGCTCACCTGGAGAACTCAGGCCCTTCTTCTCACACTCAAACGCATACAGATACTTCATGTACCTGCAAGGGAAAGTTTCATCTGAGTCATGTGGTCTGACAAAAATAAGCATGATTTTCAAATAGAGATCAGCTGTGTGTGACAGATCAAACAGTTAATGCATCTATCTTTTTCCAAATCAGTGACACTAAATAATTAAGGAACTACTTAACTTCAAAGACTATAAACATTTCACAGTGTGAAGAGATGTTTGTGCTTTACTTACTCAAATATGAAACTTTGAATGTTGCCAAACGTAAATAATACTGAGTGATTCAGGCTAACCGTCAGTGAAATATTGTAAAGAAGGCTAAAACTTTCACATTCTTTGATTACTGTTAAATGTAGACAGACAGTAAAACTGACGTTAAGTGAACAAAGCTGGTGCTTATCTACAGTAATGATTTTAGATGTCAGCACTTTGGTTAAAAGATTAAGAAGCATAAAAATATATTGATTCATGCAATAGTATGAAGTAGTTTTCTATAATTTGGTATATTTCATAGCTGCCTTTGAGATGTAAAAATCCTTACAGTGAATCTAACAGCAGTAATGTAATAATTTGTAGATTATGTAATAGTCTCTCAAAACATAATAATTCTCTAAGGACAATAGAATGATATTTATAAACCCTGTAAAGCCTGAAACTGGAGTGTTTATTAAAGCTTCTGACAAATAAAAAAAAAAGAAGAAATTAAATATCAATTTGCATATATGATTTTTAATTTCTTTTTTAATTTTTTTTTTTTTTTTTAAGACATCTGGAATTTTTATTTCTTTTTTTTGGTTATTTTTTGGTATTTTCTGGCATTTTGATTGTATACATCAGGTTTTTCAGGAAAAAAAATCACATTGATGATGTAGAGGTCTCAAAAACTAATGAAATACCATCATTACTCCATAAAGAGAGCATCACATGATATAAAAATACTGAAAAGTAAAATATTTAATTTGTTTGTTGTTACTTTTCTAATAATTGTTGCTACTGTACATCTGTTGAAAAGGTTAAATCCACTGATCGATAATGATTGCAATAATTCACTCTCCATCTACATACTTTATTTAATTCCTCCGATTGTTCCTGAAGAGAATATGTGTCGACACAGTCACTTTGTGAGCTATTCTGTTACAAAGGAGAGAGACACCTACTGGGTGCGGAGGGTGAAGGCTGCGCTGGTGATGGATGTGGGCAGATTGAGACCTTTAGTGATCTCACGCCAGATCTTCTTGTTAATCACCTCCACCAGGCCCCCCTTGTCCGTCACAAGCTTATAGAGTCTGTAGAGATCCAGCACCTGCTTCGCCATGATGGGAATGCGGTTCACAGGAGTGCCTGAATGAATGAGAGGATAAATGCAACGCAGTGTATTCATTTTCTTTTAATGCTACTCCTGAAAGGTTTAGCATAAAACAAGAGTGGTATAAAAACATCACTAAGGAGGAAGCGAAAAAGGAGAATATATACTCAGTCATCCACCTGAGGTTAATGTTGGCCAGCGTGGCTTAGCGTGTTTAAATAGGTATGGACAGACTTCTCTAAAGAAGCTCATTTCCTATGGATGGGGGTGGGGGTAATTCTACAACAGCAGCCCTGTCACTGTATTGATTCGAGCGCAGGGGGAAGGGTGATTTCAGACCCAGCAGTGCTTGCCAATCACAGAGTTGACAGCTAACCCTTCCTGTCCCGATTTGGAAGAAATCCAATTAATGAAGGAGGTTAAAAAGAAGTTGCAGGACTAAGATTATTTTGTGCTTAGGATGAACACATGCCACAGACGCACACACACACACGCATTTGTCCTGCCCATGATCTCTGCAAACATGAGTCAAGACTGCTAACAGTGTCCTGCTGCATCCACTTTTTTTGCCTGGGCTTTACAGTACTTAAGACCACTAGACAAGTATAGGACTGAAGGTATAGACACGGGGTTCCTACAACATTTCCAAAGTCAATTCCAAGGTCTTTTCAGATGCATTACTATATCTAACTGAGGTTTATGTTGAAAATTTTTCAAATTAAACTTTTAGCTAATTAAAAGATTCCTAGGTTTTTGTAATATAATATAGATTTTAGGCACTTAAAACTCCATAGAAAACTAAGAAATGGTCATGAGATTTATTTTAAACACCCAAACACTTAAATAAAAATATAACTACTTGATGGGACTAGTAAAACCTGCTGGGGTTGTTCGACCTGCTACAAGTGCTTCATTAGCAGCTCCTCTTTGTCTATTTGGTGGTGAAAAGAACAGAAGATGGCTTGGGTTGATAAAGTAATACAAGCTCCTTTAGCTTCTCACAAAAACAGCACCAAGATTTGTAAAACCAGACAGCTCTAACTCTGAATGTTACCTCGTTTCTGCATGAAGACAAACAGATCATCAAGAAACTCCTTCCGCTGGGGGTCATTATCCAGTTCATAAAGCTGGAAGTTAAAAAAAAAACAAAACATTAAAGCCATTACACTGTTGCTCAGTTTATTTCAGGAATTGTTTATTGTTTACATGCATACATACGAAATTTACTGACCTTGGCAAAGTCCCTGGATGGTTCTCCTTTTACTTTTCCTCCGTCGGTCTCCTCGGGCCACATTGTACTTCCTCTCTGTAAAAGAGACAGAGGGGAAACATCAGTGAACAGCTTGTCCTCGAGACTGTTCTCTTTGTTTGCTTGTGGAGCATGGCAAAAACACTGGCAAGGTCAGAAGTTCATTTCCATTTGCTTATTTCAGACTGGATATATAGATGGTACTGTACTATGGACACACAATATAGAGACACAGGATTATTTCAAAAAAGATGTTATATCCTCAGAAAGATATCATTCCTCTTTATTTGTCACATTTTCCTCCTGGACTGTGCTCCTCACATCCTGTGTTAACCAGTTGGCTGCAGGACATACAGGCAGTAAACAGCTGGTCTGTGGAAGCATCTGTCCGCCTGTACAGCGCTGTCCTGCGCTGTCCTGCGCTGTGTATAAATTAATGCATATTTTTTTTAAAGGGAGTGTCCGTTTAAAGTTGGGCACAGCAAAAGGGAAATTAGTGAAAGGCTCCGTGTTCATTAGGTAGTTTATTTTGACATATTATTCATCCATCACCTCCCCCCCACATGGCACTTAAAGGTTAAAAATTTGAGTGGAGGGCAGTGTGTGTGCAACTGTGTGGAAAGGCCTGCTGAGAGGTTATTGTCCTACTAAAGCACACCAAGAGCTGCATGATGATGCTTGTCTTACGAATGGTCTGTCATTACAATTACATTAAGAAAATTATGGGTCTTTTTTCTATTACCCCTATTATAATTCAAAACCAACATTACAAATAATGTATTTTAGTATGATAAGTGAGCTAGTTTGCTTTCTGTGGGGTAAGAAAGGCATTAATCATAATCAGTTCAGGACATGCGCTTGTTTTATGTGAAAATGTTTTCAATTAAAACAGGCATGTGTGTTTTAGACAACACAACATGTTTTTGTATTTGACAGGGTCAAATTTCCAAGCTTGTGGTTAATCAAATCGCTTATGGCTTTACTTGTCTTTGCCCCATAAGGGTTTTATTTGCATGTAAATGTAGCACTTTATACTTCAAACACATCATCCCATTCACCACCTGTTTATCACAACAATCTGATTCAGTTCATTACAACATTTCACCCCTAAGCTATAAAATACATGGGAACAAATAGTCTGGTGGTTTCCAGTCCAACTGTAACTCTCCTCATGTTTACAGTAAAAACAATCTAAACTGACTAATCTCATATACAAACAGCTGCATGATACTGCAATACAATGGTTCCCAACCTTTGTTGTAAATACACTCACAGGTCTGTCAGAGTTCATCTGAACCACTGGTGAACTGGATTCTACTCTACACCACCTCTACTCTAGCCATTATTTTTAGCTGACATGATCTATTTCAACATTTACCACATTGTAGCCATCCATTACTGTCAGTTAACTATTACAATCATGAATCAAGGTGTTTGTTTTTTTAAATCATTGTTTTTTATTTCCAATCATTTATCCATCACTTTCACTGTTTCAACTATAAATGTATCCACTGTTTCTGGTTGAGAATCACTGTTGTAATGGATCCCAGTAAAACACACCTTTTCCATTTTCTATTCTTCTGTTTTTAGTTAAACTGTTTAAACGGTATAACTGTACGTATCGACCTCACACAGAAAACGCAGAGCCATTGACATGTCTAATGGCTTCAGCTTAGAATTCGCAATAAAGAACTACTCCTACTCCCCCAACAGAGAGCTTATTGGTGTGAAGGTAGATAAACATCCCAGTCTTTTCACCATCAGATGGAAATACACCCCTTCCCCCCTTATTGATGAGACCTACTGTGGATCTATTAACAAAGAGCTTTCAGTTAATTGCTCACAGAGGTTTTCACACATCCAGCCATGGGAATCCTGATAGTATTCAGTATGTAGGTCAGGAAAAGGTTTCTTTTGTTTGGTTAAAAAGGACTAGATTTTATTGGACTTTTAAATAATTAAATATATTTAAATTACAAATGATCAGGTAAATGCATATTGCTTTATGCAAACCAGTTCTATAAAGGTTTTCTGCAAGTCAAGATACATTTAAAAAATAAATTTAAAATGGCCATTAAAATACTCAACAATAACTGGAAACTAACTCTTATAATAAGCTTCATTAGAAATCATTCAGCTGCACCAGCAGAACAACATTGACAACGTATCCCTCTCCAAATTTCAATGTAACCACAGGGGGGACCAAATTTTTAATCCAAATTAAATTATTGGGTCTTTAGTCATCCGAACAAGTCAAGATCATTTATCTGGCTCCTTGCTGTGCTGTGAGCTGGGACGGAGAGCAAACGGGGGCCTTTTATCCCCACCCGTGCTGCATTTAAGGGCATACAGTAAGCACACAAAAAGAGTGAACAATGGCTACTCAGCATGTCCAGACCATAAAAGAGGTTTGATTCATTGAATTAATAAAAGAAAACCCTTTAAAGTAGCAGAGAGGGACACAATCTTAGGATGAAAAGACAGCAACAAGAGCAAGTAATCACAACCAGCCACCAATTAATTTGAAAAATATCCAATTTCAAACTGTACGGCAGGTTTGTTGCAAACTACTGACAAAAAGGGCCCTTTTCAAATCCATTCAAGCATTAATAAAACAAACAGTGACACATCTACATTTTGAGCAACGTGGAAAGCTTTGTTAAGTTTGAGTTTGATTAGAAATAATGAGTAGCAATGACAAAGAAACATTCAACTGCTTTTTGGCTCATGTTAACATATAGGTAAACATGAAGTCAAACAACCCCTTCTTCTTGTAAGCTATCTAAACAGCATCCGACATATGAAGAACGTCTCTCACGACCCATTACTGTGCTTTTACTAGAACAGAGGAGGCATTCTTCATTGCTGCAGTTTTGTGTGCTCGCCTGAGAAAAGGAAATGCATCCTCACAGCTGCAGTCATATAATGTATGGATTACTGGCTGCTGAATTAAGGTGCCATTTAGTGTTGCCAAGCGACGGCTAAATTATGCAGAGCTATCTACTGGGCTTCAGCTATGTCAGCAATGAGTTTTCTGAGACTGTTGAGGTTAAAAAAAGGAAAAAAAAAAGGATTATGAAAACATAGCTTTTTGAAAAATCATGGGTCTTAAATTTATAAACCTGAATAAGTAACTTTTAGCAAAGTTTTCAGATAATAAATACCAAAAGCCCATTCTGCTCCTTTGAAACTACTGTAAGTAAACTTTATGGTTAGTTGCTTGCTGGTATGCTGTGAGGCACTAACCCAGCTGTCCCTCTGCCTACAGGCCTCATTAATCATAACGTATTGTATTGAAGTGGGGCCTTTTTCAAGGAAAACATACACACAGGAGGACCAATCAGATCAGGTCTCCATAAGGAAGGGGAAAAATCTATGAGGGTACCCTGTGTTTCTTATAAGTAGTCACCTATTTCTGCTCGAAAACATAGTTGTAAATAGCAGCTTATGATCACATATTTAGCATATTTTTTATGCTTTTAAAGGAGATTTGTCTGATATGATGAGAAAAAAAGTCTTCCCCCGCACCCAGCAGTTCCTCACATTAGTTAGCCACTGAAGCCAACCTTGTGCATAAATACGAGGTTGAGAGGTTATTTCATTAATCCTCTGATCTTAGGTTAACTCTCTCTCCCTGAACCAGCTGCTTGGAACAGTTAGGTTTGGACCGCGGCCAAGACCTATTAGCTCAGCAGGCGGCCAGGGTGCATTTTCAAAAGTGTGAAAGACGAGGTGAAGTATCGCAGAAGGAGAGATCACTGGCACAGTCGGTAATTAAACACCATCAAGTTGGGGCAGTTTGCCAAAGAAAAAAAGAAAAGAAAGCAGCAACAGGGTCCTTTCCTCCATATGCAAGAGGACAGGAGGCGGATCATGCAGCAGTGAGCCTGACTCCCAGCAGGGAAAAGTCAACAATTAATATTAACAGTTAGAACACACGCCAGCTAAGAGGGGGGCGTGCAGATGTTTTTTTCTCTGTAAAGATGAGTTAAGCCTCTGGCTACTGCAAAAATAATGACTCTTAGAGTGGACAGAAATGTGACAAAGGGATTTGTTGTGCCTGTAATGTTTGAGAGGAAACATTCACTATAAAAGATGGTGAACAACAGAGCGGAGGGAAACAAGGTGGCCCTGATCTGGGCAGTCAAATGAAAGGCAACTTACTTGTTTAAATGGCTCATCATAACCCCAGTCTGCGAAGCCATTGGGGGACGTGAAGGCTTGTTGGCCCGCAGGAGACAGCAGATCCTTCTCCTCCTGTTCCTGTTTCACCTCTGAGGGTGGAGATGTTTGCTTCACAGCGGACGACTGAGGTGTGGAAAAAGGAGGAAAGGGGAAGCCTGCGACCTGCTGGAGTCGAGGCTTCTTCGCCTGCTGATGAGGCCCGTTCTCCTCCTCTTCTTCCTCCTCCTCCTCGCCATCGTCCTCCTCCACTTCATTGTTCCCTCTAGGCTCCAGCAATCCCTGCTTCTCCTCCTCCTCCTCCTCGTCTGACTCCTCATCTTCCTCATCCGGCCCCTGTCTGCTGAAATGGCTGTTCAGGGCCTGTTGAGACACTTGATAAGCCTGCCCGTCTGCTTTGCCAAACGAAGCAGGGTCCAGTCTGGAGGCGGAGGCCCTCGCTGCTGCTGCTGCTGTGGCGTGTTGAGCGAACAGGAGCTGGGCCTGAAGAAGATGTTTCTCCTGCAGGTTCATCTCCAGTTTGGCCCCTTGTTGCCTATGCAGCTGCTCCATCATCGCCTCCAGCTTTGCCCCGGCAGGACTGAACTGTGGACAACCGGCTGAACCGCTCTCCTCAGATAAGCTTGACTGTGAGCAGGAAAAAAAAAAAAAGAAAAATACAAATCAACAACTTAAATGTGGAAATTTTAAGCGTTCCTTCACCATTCACAGTGTGAGTGGGTGTTTGGGTTTTCACAAGCAGCAGCAAATTATCCAGTCATGGAAACTACATTACAAAAAGGCAAAAGGTGGCTATTTAAACTTTTACCCAGCTGCTAATTGAATAAAAGGTGTATTGTCTGAATAAAGCTTGACATGTTTGGGTGTTTTTTTCTCCCAAACATACATTCAAGTGTGAGTGAAACCTTGGGCCTGGGAAAGCACTTTAATCGTGGATTGAAGAGAAACAGAGTTTAATGGCCTGAGACAATTATTAACAAAAAGTACATTGGTTCAGTTGGAAATAACTTAGAAGCAGAGTGTTTCTCACAAACCTTTTCTGTGTCTTCACTTTGTTAAAATCTACTTAGATAGAAAAGGCAATCCTTTTATTCTTCCGAAGTTGAATAAAAACAGGAAAATCAACTTTATTCAACGGAGCAGATAAATAAATGCACATATAAGGCCTACACTGGTAATTAGGGGGAGAAAAAAAACACTTCACCTGATCGATAACTGGAGCGAAAACTTGATTTTTAAGAAATGTTTCTAAAAAAAAAAAAATTCCCACACGGTTCGTCGTTTGCTTTGTTACTGTAACAAACACCGGTGGGAGCGCTGCCGGTCGTCGACACTCACCATTTGCGCCTTGGAGAAATCCATCACCGCCAAGAGGTTTGATCTAGTTTTTTCCTTCTTTCCTCCGCCAGAAAAACAAATCGCATCGCATGACCAGTTCGTGAAACAAGGTGGAAAAAAAAACTCAACTCTTCTGATCAGACGTGATTTATAATCATAAAATAACCCCCCCTCCTGCGGTGTGGAGGGCCGGGGGTGATAGGAGCGGGAGGAGGGGTGGTAATGCTGTGCGCTCTCTTGGTCACTGCGCATGGAAACTCAAACATCTCTGATTGTCTTTGACTGAGTGGCTTACACCCCCCCTTAACCACACACACACACACTTCCTCCTTCCTCCAACTTGGATGAATGGAAGACCCGCCCCGTGCGTAAAAACCTCCCCAAGTGGGTTTTTTTTCCCCTCACGCGCCCCGCGGAGCTACCCACCCACTCCGCGAGGAAATGCCACCCACCGCTGCTATCTCGCGCTTCTAACGAGAATACAGACAGGCCACCATCAGAGCCGCTTTCTGCGCCTATCTCACTGCAAACGGGTCTGACCTCCACACACACAGGCTGCTTTTTTCCCCTTCTCCTCCCTCCACTGTTAAACTGACTCCATTTCACAGCAGAAACACGCGTGAAAGTTCCTACCGGCTGTGAAGTCATTAAGTCATGGCTCATAAGTCTTTTTTTCCCCCTGTGGATAAGGGGGGTGCAGTGCATTTAATAAAAAGTCTGAAAGAATTATTCAGGATTCAAGATTTTTATTGTCATGTGCACAGCGATTACATTGAGCAGTGGTTAAAAAAATGCTCAAAAATGTCAGAAGAAGAAGGTAAAAATATAGATGAAACTGAAAATAAATAATAAACTAGCGTAGGAATATTACATTTAGGCTTAAAATATGAAAATATTCATGAATATGAATGTAAAACTAAATAAAATATACATCTAAGTAGGTACATTTAGTTGAATACAGATAATACTGCCATTAGTAATGTGCAGTGTTATAAGATGCAAAATTGTTGTGGTGTGGAGAAATTTATGGGGAGTTTAAACTCTTATGGCCTGATGGATGAAGCTGTCTCTGAGCTAACATGCTGATGCTTAGAGAAAATCTCTGAGTTACTCCAGTTTTCCATCAAATACTTAGAATTTTCCTGTAATGGTCCATGTTTAATTCCTGTATTCATGCTGTGCAGGCATTAACAAATAGTTTGTATTGTGCTGATTAAAATTAGATAAACTTTATTGATCCTTCATTGGGGAAACTGACTGGTCACTGCAGCTTAATAGTAAGACAATTATGAAGAGACGATGCATTGTGTAAATACACTATATACATCCTGTATATATACACATATATGGGTTGTTGTTGCACTAGATCAATGATTCAGTGTTACATAGTTTCTTCGAGCCCAG
Source organism: Scortum barcoo (assembly GCA_023238725.1). Lineage (NCBI taxonomy): Eukaryota > Metazoa > Chordata > Actinopteri > Centrarchiformes > Terapontidae > Scortum > Scortum barcoo. The sequence continues at coordinate 11,368,264 of CM041536.1, forward strand.
ACATGAGCGATATGGCTCTTTGAACTTTTGCTTTTCAGTCAATTTGAACTGCAATTTGGCTCCCTTATGGACTAATGTGTTTCTGTTTTGAACTGTCAGATACCATCTCTTACAATGCTGGAAATCTTGCTTTCATGGGAATCTGTGATTATAGTGTCTCCCACCCATCTATAAAAAGCCCGGCGGCCACATGCTGTTGACATGACCTGATTGATTACAGGATAAGAGCAAAAATCAAAGTCAAGAAAGATCTTGTGTTGAGCCCAAGATGCATTTTTCTCAGTGTAGGTAAACATCACAGAAAAAAAGCACATCATTAATCCACACAGTGTGTATTTATGGACTTAAAAGGGCACAAGGCCTGAACTCAATCATTGCTCTCAGATACCTAAACCGTTTGAAAAGTTGTTCCACTTATTTATATTTAAAGAAACTGTGCAAAATGGTGACCTTTTCAATGAACTATTACTTCTGCTGTTGCCTATTAAACCTGTGGTTCACATGTATATTACCGATGTTGGGGAAAGTACAGGTTGTTTTGTCAAGTGCCATTTTAACTTCACTGTACCAGTTTTGATGAGTAGCTGAAAATGATTGTCAAGGCTGCAATGACAAGAGCTCTGAAATAATTAACTAAGCTCAGGTTAACTTAAGTCAAACAGTTTGTCATAAAAAAATATATAGTGCACACTGAAAGATAGTACAACTACAATTTAGTTCGACACTGTAGGCCCATAGCCTTAATAACACCTGAATCTATTTTCTGTATTGGAACTTATAAGCAGAACATAAAATTCTTCAAAGAAGTAAACATCAATTAAAATTAAAGTCATCATATTTAGCATCAGTTTGGGTAATATTTCTATCATATGTTGACAATAACATTGCACCATTTGCCATTTGAACAAGTTTATTTTACGAGCATGAAATTTTCCCTGAAATGAAAACAGATGTAATATAGATTGAATACAGTAGAATGATTTTACATTCATTTGAAAATGCTGCTCCCTGGTGGCAAAATATGACTCTCAAAAATGTTCAGACATTCAGACAACATTTACCGTTGCGTGATGCTCTGCTCTCTATTAAAGCAACATGTACCGATTGTATTGCTTCAATACATACTCAAACTATTCTGAATATTCCAACATACTTGTGACACTCAAAGTTACACTTTCCTTTATTAGGTTCATCAGTATTTTCCAAGCAAAAGAACTTAATAAAGGCCAAATTAAATATCACACATGAGGCAAACATGTAAGTACAAGGGTTCTGTGTCCTGGGAATATCCACAGTTGTTATATCTGAAACAGACAAACAACATTTCTGTTAGACTGTCGTCTGTGGTAAAAAAATACACACAACTGAACAGAGAATTTGAATACCTACTCATCTACACTTTGTCAATGCCGAGCTCTTCAGGGGTAGAGATACCAAGCTCCTCTAATGTTGGCTTCAGCTCTTGGATGAGGTATGGGTAGATGTCTTTATGAGGGCCAGCTTTGTCCTGAGGAAATGAAAAATTGGTAAAACCCATTACTTGTTAACCTATGACTTACCAACTGCAAAGACGCTGATAGAAATCATTCTCTGAATTATTACCAAACAAAGACGCTTGTCCCCCCCTCACCTTCACAGCTTCCAAAATTCGGATAGCGCTGGCCAAGTCGTTTAACCTCCGACAGGCTCTCAGTGCTGCCTCAAGAATCTTTGGCTCAGGTACCAGATCGTAACCAATCAATGTGTTCATCCCTGGAAAAAGGAATTACATTTTTAATTGGAGAACAGAGCCAGAAATAAACACTTTTACTATAGCAACACTTCTTTCTTTTTGTCTGCTGCTTAAAAAAGTCTGCATTAATAATAATACATAGCAATAAATAGTCAATATTCTATATTTCATTAATATCATAAAAATAAATCCCACAAAAACAGACCAAATGAACTTTACCATGGACCTCCATAAATTAACCACTTACTGGGGGATATATTACTTAATTACTATGGACACGGTCGTTGTAGTTTATTTTAAGCTGATGTCACACACACCAGGCTGTATCCAAAAATAATACTAGTGCATGTATGCAAACGTCTATTTAACTATGTCTGAAAATAGTATCCAATAAAAGCACTATTTACTTGAGTTCTGTTTGCTAAAATAATAGAGTTTTAAGCTGTTTGAGTCAATTTTAACAATGAAACTTGATATTTGTGGCCTGTTTTTAAAAAGGTTTACGTCTTTGGGAGGAGCCAATCAGCTGAGAGCCACTGACACGTTAGGAAGGTCATGAAGTACTGATAGACATGGGATTTTTTGACAATAAAAATATTGATTAGCCTGTGTTATCCTTAAATGTTGTCTAAGTATACAAGATGAGCACATCATTGCAAAGTTAAAACTGTAAACCAACCACATTTGCAACACAACTTCCTGCATATGTTTTACTGTCATGTTCAACCACTACGACTGATGACTGAGCCATTTCCTTAATTTTCTAGTCTGATTATGAGCCTTTCAATATTTGCCATTCTTTCCTGCCACTCATGACACCTCTTCTGTTGTGTTTTTTCGCTTAGCTGGCGTTCCGACCGAAAAAAGCCCTGCATTATAAGAACACGTGATGCTTCAGGTACTACCGAGATGATGAAAACGATCTGACAGTTTATCAGACTCCAAAACGCTCCGCAGCTGTTTATAACACTCAGTGGGTCTGATTTTATTGCACTGGAAGGTTATCACGGTGTCAATCATTTTGTCTTTTGGTGTGACAAAATAAACAGCAAAAAAAAAATACAATACTAACATTACAAACTAAATCACCAGAAATGTATGCCTGCATGTATTTACCTTTCCAGAGCAGGAAATAATCTTGTTAGATGACTCTGCAGTCAAGTTGACCAAAGTTCAGCTTTTTTAGTCGCACAACTCTGGGTTTTTTATAGTTTTTTTTTCTGGGACGTCCACATTGGCACATTCACTGGATCGACCAAGTGGTCCAGTTCAAATAATTGATTAACCATTCAGAATTGTACAAACTCATCAATTAAGAAGGCTAGGTATCAAACCTTGATAAATGTTTAGTCATAGTTCTTATACAGCTACTTGTCTGAGAGTTGACATTTGAGAAATTTCTTTTTCTAAATGACAAAAAGTAAAAAGAAAAAAAAAACATTCCTCCAATTGCAATTAAATTTGCTACTAAATTATAAAGAGACAAAAGTTGTTATGATACCACTGGTCACATACAAGGATTCAAGGATTGTTTATTGTCATTCCACAACATATGACAAACATACAACAGCCAATGTCTCTTGAGGTAGTAGTATATACACAGACAGATCAGTTATATTATTCATTCAAGTTAGATTTATAAATTATTAATTTAATGGGAATGCATTTGCATATGTTAAATAAAACTTTAATGTTCACCTTGTTTAGATTTTAGTCATTTTAATCGGTAATCATAACTGAATGAAAATCAAACAATTTCATCACAGTCCTGCATCAATCCTGTAAATTTAATATGGCCATAAAGCAATCATCCTCACGGATTTGCTTCAAAATCTCTAACCAATTGTTAACCAGTTGAGGACTCTTTGTTGACCTGTTGTAAATACTGTAGTATCAAACTTCAGCTAAACTAGTGAAAACCACTTCTTCGTTTAAAGCCCCGCCATAGCTGTTGTACACCACGTATTCAGTCCACTTCAGCATCACTGTCCTCCCCAAACGTACCTTTTCTCAGCTCCCATGCGTCAATGTCTGGCTTGTTGAAATATGTGACCCAGCGGGCATCAAACTCCTCATCAGTCTCTTGCTTCCCATGTGAGTAATTCCTTGAGGCCAAAACAGCTGCACAAAGAAAATATTTTGTTTTTTAGTTGGACAAATCACCAATAAAATACAGCACTCACAGTGGCATCTAGTGTCAGGTATTGAGATAGTGTAAGTCACACACGATGCAGGACAGTATAACATTTTTGTTTCACTTTTAACTGCAACAATTAATCAGAAAATGTGAATTTAAAAACAGCAAATTACCATTTCCGTACCAGTATTAACTGTTTAATATACCTTTTAAGTCACATACTGATAAATATGGCATGGTTGTGGCATGCAGCACAGTAAACGCGTGTTTTTGGTTGTTACTGTCACACTGATCACAGCTGTAGTAAACTAACCTAGTTAGCATGTTAGCATGTTAGCAGCAGCACAGGCCCCGGACTCTTCAAACTGGGTCACGACAAGGACACAGACACCGCCGAGCTGAGTCCCGGGGCTTTATCGCTGCAGAACACAACCAGGTCGTGTAACTAACAGGATTATTCTAACAGGATTATTTAGGTAAAATCTACATAATCTGATTGAAAAACGAACACTATTTAACAGCGCAGCGTGCTTTATTTAGAAGTGACAGTTTCAGAGGCTAACATGAGTTAGCTTTGCACCGCAACGTGCCGCAATGTCGCCGCGACAGTTTCACAAATCACGAAATAAGCACTCTCAGGTGGAGGCAGGATGGATACATACCTTGGCACCCGGGTTGTGTGTGCGGGTTAGACTCCGGACACCGGAGACAGAGAGTCGGACGGCGGCTCTGAACATGATAACCGGTGAGATGTGGACACAGAAACCGAAGCTAACTCACTTAGCCGGTCACGTACTCGGCACCGTGCTGCGCATGTGCAGACTGCAGCTCGTTGATATTTTTTGAGGTTTTGTTGACCTGCTGGGTCTGACTTTGACCTACAAATATTATACTGTAATATATGGCACGGTTTTCAATATGTTTAATTCATGACCATTACCCCCGATAGAAGATGGATCAATATGTTAATAAATACATTATTATTATCACAAGTTCAATACTAATGGGATATATTCTAGCAGGATACCTTAAAATATAGCTCAGCTGCTATAAGACACCATACCAAAATGCTATAAGACCCAGTTAATGTCATTATGACTTTTTATTACTCAGTGTATGAAAATGTAGGGTTAGGGTTAGGGTTCCCTCTAATAATAATTAGTACAAATAATAAGTACCACAGTCCCTCACCCGACTTTTGATAAGGCTTTCTACAGGATTTATTCTGTCAGAATGAGACTGAGAACATGGGGGTTAAATAGTCTCAAAGGATACTATATTATACTATATTTTAATTATAGACACAGAATAAGTTTTCCAGACGACATGTTTTAGAGGTAGTTTGCAACACAAAAATAGTAACTAACTTGGATCAAAATGAATGGACTGCTGATAGTTTTTGAATACACGTGGTAATGTGCATAAAATAAGTTTATTTCTGTTAAAATCTTAGAGCTTTTATCTGCTTTTATTCTATAATGTTATTCTGACTTTTATTCAGATAAAAAATAAACACTCGTATATACTCTCCAGCACAGCCTAAAGCATCAAATTTGAGATGCATTTCCAAAAGTGCTCATTTATTGCAGTGAAAAAAGGGACAATATTATTGTGAAAATCAACCCTTAACTAAAACATTCGGGTCCTTTGATCCGTGATAACATACATTTAAACAGTAGAAAATAAAATAAAGACTATTGTCACAAACCTTGATGTTCATATTTACAGTGACTGTGACCAACGTTATGTACTTTGTTGACCTTCTGCATCGGAATTAGCTCTATCACTATTTATATTATTGCTAATAAAAACATACATTACATTTCATAGCAAAGTTACAAAGTGAAAAAGATGGCTTTCAGTTTCAACCTGCGCGTATTGCTACAAATAATCCAGTATCATCATCTTAATTTATTCTCAAAGGTATAAATTGATGCAACTTTGTCTAATATGAATTAAGAAAACGTCTTTTTGTTTTGGCCACTGGAGGCAGAGGCAATTGTTCACTTTATTGGTGGAATAACTTACATAAACAATGAAATATAAAAGCCGAAATTCACATTTTAGGCAAACTTAATGCAGCTAAAAAGACATGATGAAATATCCCTCTAATATATGTTAATTTCTGATCTGTCACGTGATATTGTCAGACTTTAGACGTTTGTGAAGAGCATACACTCCACTCATCCAGACAGAGTCTCTTGGCTGTATGCTGTGAGGAGCGACTGTCAGCTGGTTTGAGCAGGAAACTGCGTCTCTCTGCATCCTCCGTGGGTGCACTCAGGGTCCGGGGGGGTTGGTATCCAGGCTCCTGGGGATCCAGGGGGTCTTTAGAGAGCAGGATACAGATGGCAGGGACTGTCCTTTTCATGGTTATACCCAGTGCTCCCTGTTGTGGGTTCTGCCAGACCTCATTCACTGTCTTGTAGTAGATCTTGGTCACCTGGTGGAGCCCTCCCACTTTACGTTTCAGAATCTCCACACACGTGATAGTCTTGGTGACTCCTCGGCCTGAGCCAGTGAACAACACCTGTCTCAGTGGTGTCCCATTGTTGTTGTTTCCCTCCTCTTGGATGCGAGCTGTTGCAAACCGCAGCAAATTGTGGATCTTGCTTCCTTCTTTCACTCTCATGTGCAGCACGTCTGCAGCGAGGCCAGGGATCGGATATGGACTGCTGTCCTCTGTGCGGCTGACTCTTCTGAAGTTGCTGTGGCCAACTTTTGGAGAGGCAGATGAGGACGGGACATCAGGGTTGAATGAAGCAGACTGCAGTTCCATTACAGTGCTGCCTGCACCGTTTGAACTCTTCATTTGACCCCTGGGTTCCGTCATTGCTCAAAAACGAGTAAAATAACAGTGCAGGATACCGATTCTGAGCCTGCAGCCACCAATTATATGCATATCCCTTGAGATCCGTTTCTTGTTGTTTCAGTGTAAGAAAATAAAAACTGATCAGTTTCGTAATCCAAACTTGTGACTTATCCTGCTCTTCCTTCTGTCCTCTGCCCATACTGCATTTCCGTTTTGTCTTCAGAGCACTGAGATGACAGCCAGCAGTATGAAGAGGGTATTTCTTCCTCTAATCCTATTGACGTGAAGGAAAAGATGTCCTTGCTCTATTCAGCACTGAGGACAGCTGATGCCAACAAACACATATGAGGCTCAGAGAGAGACATGTAGAGTGGGACATAGTGCTCTTAAAGGCACATGCAACATTTAATAATGTCTATCACACTGTGGTTTGTTGGTTTTGGAGGGGGGCTTTTGTTAAACCCTTGCGGGATCAGACATTTTATTTGTTCATGTGGTTGCTTAAATGATATGGATGAATAAACATGAGTTAATGAGATCTAACAAGGCATGCAGTTGCAAGAATGATTTGTTTTAACTGGATTAGCTTTTATTATTTGACATTTTTAATGTGCCCTTTTGCAGATATTGCAATAAACTTTCTCACCGGGGTGAAATAATTAGAAATAATATAATAGTTATGGCAACATAAAGTATATCATGCTTTTCAAGACAACCTCAACTCTGTACTATTATCAGAGAGCCATATGGTCCTTGAGAAATGTCTTCCTTTGGGCTATTACGGCAACTTCACAGTTCTCCTCCCTTCAGTCCATCGCCTGCCGGGCTGACCCAGAAAATGCTTGCTACACTATTTGTCCTTCTTTTGAATTCATGACATTTATGCGAACAATCATACCTTGGAGGGGCTGCTCTTTTTTGCAGCAGGAAAAAGAAAGAAGGAGGAAAAAATTTGAATCCAGATGCAAACATATGTGTTTTCCAAGATGCCTTTTTTAGAGAAGCAGAGCCAAGAGAGGAGGTCAGGAGGCAGCTGTGGGGCTCATATGGAACCAGTATACTGTTATAATGGTGCATTTCTGCCTCACAGGGTGGTATTCACACTGTGATATTCACTGACTTGAACAATGAACATAAAAATGTTCATTTAACTGTCCATTACTGAATATATTTCCATCATGGCCGTGGTTCACTGGAGTTGCTACCTGTACTGCAAAAACTCTCAATTTCTTTGTGTGAGCTTTCTATTTGACTGTAAAGCACATGATTATTTTTGTGTGTGCCTCCTGTGACACATCTGGCGTCATATGCAGAATTTTCTAACATAAAATTTAACACAGAATCATCATGTCAACTCAGAGTAATATCTAAATTAAACTTCTGTGGTAGTCTGTACCTCTAGACATTTAGCATTATAATAGCCATTTCAGAACTATTATGGGGTTTAATCTGATTTATGTTAGTAATGAACAACCCCATGAAGCAGTTGTTATTGGTTACACTTCCATCTTGTGGTACAACACATGTATTACACAAACATTACACATGTATGACCCTCCAGCTTGAACAATCTGCATTTATAAGTAAAAGGAAAACATTTGACAAAATGATCATATATTTTGAACCTTTATATTAAAAATGTGTGGTTATAAAAATGTACAAAATATGTGCTTACACTACAGAGTTATGACACTGGTGGTACACACAGATTTAAATGACATCATTCTGGTAATTTAGATTTAAGGCAGAAAAAGCTTTTACAGGTGCATGACACAAAAAACTATTTTCCTCTATCTATTATTATTGCAGCTGATAACAAAAGAAGATGCCTTCCTCTCTGTTTCCATGTTACTTTCCTTCCTTCGAGGTTTGTCATTGTTTCCTGTTCACTTGTCAAACAATAAAAAGCCATAAATGTAGTTTTTCTTGCCTCAAAGCTTCAGCGTGGCTTTGAGGCAATTACTTGTAAAATTTCCCTATGGATGTTAGCCTCCTGAGTGTTGATGTGGACATCTCCCACCTGGCCATTCTCATATCTAAGCAAGACAAAAGCACAATGTTAGAGAAATCTGAAATCTGAATGATCTGGACATTTCTTATCACACTGGGAGGCTTAAAGGTTTTGCGTCTCTGTTGCTTCGTGTTATACTCACACAAAGAGGAAACGCGTGCACACATGGTCAGATATTGGACACACCCAAATGTTTCCATGTTTTTGAAGGTCCTTCGAGGTTATGACTGTCAAGACATACACACAACCCTTTTAAAACAATGTCATAAAACCAGTGCTTGTATTTTCAGATCTATCAGATCTACCTTCACAGAGAGCGATGCAGTTTAGGTTTCTATTTTGCAGAAACCTGGCATGCCCCGTCTGTTCCTGAGAGAATACAGAATGAGATACAAAAACAAGAATGCATCTAGGGAAATTATGGAGAAATGTGAAGAGTAATCTACCTGTTTGATTTTGTTTATTTTGTTGTATTTCTTTATGAGCTCCTCTTTGGTGGGTAGTCGATGTTGCCCTTTACCCATCTCTGAACAAAGACGAAGGATAAGTTTCAAAACGTGCTCGAGACAGTAAGCAACGGCATGTATAAATAGGTCTTTTTGTATGCAGCAGATTATGAAAATATATATATTGTGCATTCATACCAGAATATCCAAATGATATTCTTGATACAGGACTGAGATAGATGCCTTTCCCATATGCAGCTCCATGAAGCTTTAACACAAAACAGGCCAAGCAATATGAGAACACTGAAGTCAATTTCAAATCCTATTGGTTTGTTAAAGTTAAATTCAAAGGATTAACTTAGTTGAAGAATAAAAACACAATAATTGTACTCTACCTGTAATTTTGTATAAGAAGCATTAACCAGCCCATTTCTCAAAATAGAGTGCCAGTTCTCAATGTGGGACCCACTGGAAGACATGCATGAAGCAAGGATCATGTTCTGCACACAGTGTTCATATGAAGGTTTTACATTAGCGCCACAGCTTTGATTTTACTTACTGGAAAGCAAAGGTGCTGCCATGAAGTTTTCTGGCGGTTTGAAAACGTGCCTCTTTGGACGGAGGGCTGCTGATGAGTAGGAACTGATGGGGCGTGTGCATGAACTGAAGTTGCTATTGTGCATCAAGTGGTAAAAAAAAATAGACCAGAGATCAGCAACAGAATAAAATGTATTTATAGTGTAGAAAACAGTATGTTATCTACTATTTGGCTGCCAGTTGTTAATGACTACTGCTGTAAAACTACAATGTTAAGACATTAGACTCTAACTTTGAACTGCTCTATCATACCCTGTTCAGTGGAAGCTTGACAATGTGTGATCTGTTGCTGGCTAAAATCCTGTTGCCAAACATACAAAAACACAGCTGGACATGAATCTAAGAAAGGGTTTGATGACATATCAGGTTTATGAGATAGAAAAAATGAGTGACATGCTAGTTTTGATTGTATTACTCACCATTGCAGTAAAGGATGAGCGAGAGGATCTATCTTGTCCATCTGCTTCTTTATTTCAGAATATGGGCCCTGGATATGATAAAACACAGTGTCTTTCATCTCATGTTAATGCAGCTGTCAAGGCAACATTCACCAGCTTTTGGATTATTCTGAGACAAGGAGGTGGATCTTGAAAATGGTGTCATGACTGTAAATTTAATAAGATTGGGATAAGTTACCTGTGCCATACTCCTTATTAACAACACACTGTCCAGAGCTTTTTGCAGCCTGTCATAGCTCTTCCTCTGCCATGACAAAACAATACAATACAATAAGTTTTTTGAGAATAAAGTAATGACATGGAGAACATTTAGTTACAAATCAAGTCAGTAATAATTAAATGAATTATAGTAGATCACCTGATACCTTAGGACTAAAGGCGAGGGTTTTGGGGTTGCACGGATCAACAACAGACGGGTACGGTTCAAATATGATGCTCTTGCGTGAAGACTGAAGGGCGGCTCTGCACATCGCCACCAGCAGGTCAACTACCTGTATGATAGACATTACTGAAATAAGATAATCTCACACTATGCCCATCCAGACCATATATGAAAGTGCAAAACCAACCAACCTCAGCACCTGTGGCAACCTCTTCTGTAACTCCAGACATAACCCCCAACGTATAAAAGGAAAACACACAGAGCTCTCTGGTGCAAACTGCTGGCTAAAAACAAACACACAAAGCAGAATAAAGACAACATTTTAATAGTTAACTGTGCATTTAGTTTTGCCTCAGTAGATCAACCACTAAACCACCAGTTTATCTTTTGCAGCAGTGTACCTTTAACATGGGGCCGTTCTGAAACACATGTTGCTCATCGCAGACGACACAGTATTCATTCAGCGTGGGGATTCTCTGTTCAGCATATTTCATTATCTGTGCATACAATGAAGAAAATTATACATTTTGTTTGTATCCTATCTGTCTATCTACTTCATGTGAGGTAAAAAAAATAAATAAATTAATTGCTGAATTTGTTTGTTCACTCAGAGCTTGTTCTCAGCTTCTTCTACTGATAGCTTTTTGCAGTTCTCAAGGAATTGTTGGTGGCTAAATGTACATTTTTTTTCTGAGTGAGTAAGAACTGCAATGGTCAATCCATCCTTATCTCTCTCTCTGTCTCTGTCCCTTCTGCCCCCCCCCCTCTCTCTCTATAAAAAAAAGAGCCAGTTGCTCTGCACTTATGTGTTTCTTCATGCACCTGCAGCCTTTGGTTTAGGTGGAAGGTGGCTAAATTGCAGCTACTCAGGATGTGGAAAGAGTACGAGTTCACTACAGATTGTCAGCACAAGCTGGATTATGAGACTGGGTGCAGTTACTCTTTAAATCCCCTTCATGGCAAATACTAGTACTTGATTTCTTAAGCCGTACCTGTACTAAAAAACCGTGCTGCAGACTTGGGGTGGTCTTACAGTGCCTGATGACCTGGGAGGAGAAAAGCAGCTCTATCAGCTGTTTGGTACTAAGCTGTGCTGAAGACTTAACTGCTGACACCACCACCCTCTGTGGAAGGAAGGGTCACAAACACAATTATTAAACCTTTACAGAACTTATTAAGTCATAAGAGAGACAGCAACCATTAAATACTCAAGTGAATTTCACAGAGCTGTACTTTGAAATATATTGCATTTATGTGACAAGGGAGTCCTCACCTTTCCACTGGGTGTGTAGGTGAAGATCTCTCCTGTGGGATTCATGATGGTGTAGGAAGCCATGTGATTGGTGAAGCGGTTCAGTTTCATCGCTGGTAAAATGATCTTTGGTTCCTGCAGCCCACTGGACCTGCTCATGGTGAGAGAGGAAGCAGTGAATAGTCTCAAGAACAGACTGAATCAGCAGTAAAACGACTGAATTAATGAAAATGCCACACACTTTGATGGAGGGAGCCAGATGCTCAGTCTTGCACGAAATTTCTTTATGGTTCCACTTGGCCTGAACCAGCTTTGTCTTCTCTTCTGTCGGGTTACGATGTTCTCATTGGTCAGATGTTTCCACTCCCGAGATAGGAAGACTGTGAGAATACTGAAGAATAAAAATGAGGAGTTAGTCAGTAGGTGGCCATGAATTGCACTAAAGGGATTCAAAATCTCCATCTATATATGTGCTAAAAGGTTTAAAGTGTCATCTGTAATAACACTCACTTCTGTAGTTGCTTCCCAAGGCTGAAATTATCTGTGTTGGATGGTTGAAAGACTTCAACTGAAGGTGCTGTGGTGAGAAATGTCATCTAATCATGTCTCACATTGACTTAATAATAAGTTAAATTCACAGTAAATCTGGTTTGCAGAAGCGTTGTTAATGCTCACCAGGTCCATCTAGATACTGGGACAGAGAGAAGTGCAGACGGATAATGATGGGCTCTGACAGATTAATCTTCCAGGCTTTGGCCACTTCCTCCTGTGGACACCAAACAGCATAATCACATTAAAGGGACTAAGATGCCATGACATGTCAACATATTGTACCTACACTGTAAATTTAACTTACATGCAAGAAGTTGGCATTTATGTTTAAGTCAACATCTACGTCGTCAATTGACCCGTGCTCCCTAGGAGAAAAAAAGGAAGGGGAAATGTGAGGGTGCAGAAAAGCAGCAGAGATCCTTTTTCGAATGTGAATGAGAAAAGAAGTTCTGACCTGATAGAGACTGCAGAGTCTGAGTACAAAGTTCGGACCGCCTCTATGTCGGTATCCAGCTGGGGGTGGCGATGCAGGTCAGTGGCACAGCTCTCCTGCCGAGACAAACACTAACACACTTACATTACAGTCCAAAAGGGGCTCAGCACCACAGGGGCCCGAGGGATTAAAGCACTCACAGAGTTTTACAAGGATGGCTGAGAAGAAGGCTACTCTTATGAAGAGACAACAATTTCTCAACATATGAAATGTAGATAATGCTTCATGTTTCATCTTTCTACTAATACATGGTTTGTAACTTACAATTACACAGTATACTGTAGCTGTAAAAGATATGAGAATGTTTCCAATATATGTTAATATATTTGTTAATATATTTACAGTGAAGCATATTGAATGTTGCATAATGAATGATTAAATGATTCATATGATTAATACAGTGTTTTATTATCATTATATTAACTGTTTAAATGAATTTTGTGTTCATTAATATATTCATAAATACCTCTAAATTCCTCTACCTCTATTAACTCAATTTTCTGAGGAAGTCCACAAGATGCTGCTCCCTTGAAACTCAGCGTGTCTTCATGAGGTTTAAACTTTATATTATTATATTAAATTATTTAAAATTTATAAACAGCTTTAAATAATGACTTGTAAATTATCTTCAACTGTGTCAAACTAGCTAATAAATGTTTTATTATTGAATGTTTTATAACACACTTTAAGTTCTTTGTGTATGTAATGTAATCAATATGTAATAGTGTGTGATCAATAATTTATTAAACTATTAAATTATGTAATGCTTCACAGCAAAAACTGTAAACAAATACATACAATACAATTAATTAAATTGAATCAAATTATACTAAAATGTCCTCATATCTGCTTAGAGATACATTCTAGTGTTATAAACCATTCATTAAGTCTTAATATTAACTCCAGACTTTACTCCCCAAAAGAAGCCAAAGGGAGCCACTGCTGTTCTAATATGGCGTGACCACATGATAACTTCTGCTTTTTAATCAAAACTTAATGCTCAAGAATATCTGTTAAGTGTGAACTCATGTATATTGAGATAACTGGGATTGTGCTAAAATAATTTTCAAAGTCGTGCTTACATGGATTCCTCCCAGGATGTCCTCTGTGTCACTGTCCTCATCAGTTTGGCTCTCCTCCCACTGCTCGTGCTCAGTCTCCTGTCGGGTCAATGGGAAGATCTGTCAAACGATATACGTGGCTAATGTGTCCCTTTTGTCCACCCAAACAAAGTCACCAAACCATGCAGATGATGATTTGCAGATCACTAATGTTTAAGTTCATTATCTGATAATATGCTAATCATGTTCCTGATTAATCAGTTAATTATTTGATGTATAAAATGGTTACTCAGAGCCGACAGCATTTTTATAAGTTTAAAGTTTATTCCAGTGTAAACTTACTAGCCTAAAAGACAAAGCCAGATGTTTTGATTAATTGATTAATGATTAATTGATTAATATAACTATACAGGTTTAGGGCCTATAGACTCACCATGTGTTCAGTTCTTTGGCATTTCTTCAGCAACAATCAACAGTCTGTTTCCTCCACTGTGACACAATTAACAATAAAACAATAAAATTAAAAACAAAAAACAAATAGTATTAATTTATTCTGATCCCTCTAAAACATGCATATATGAACATGTTGTTGTCAGTTTAAAGTATGTTTTCATTGCCAAGATTATTCCTCCCATTGTCTCAGCAACTCTAGAGACATTTTTGAAAATTCAAATATGATTTGACAAAAGACATGAAAATGTTGGGTGTTAATGATGTCAGGGGCATAAAGCCAAAAAAGTCCTTACCTTTTCTTCCAGAGAAACACTTTGAGTTTCCACATTTTTCAAACAAATAATGTAACGATACAAAAAAAAAAAAAAAAACAGCAAAAAGGAAAATCTTAAGTCCATGTGTGACCCTGAAACAGCAAAAACAATTAATATTCCTGTTTGTTGGCTTGGCTGGCTGCTTGCGTTTGGCTCTCCTCTCCGCCTCTGGTTCAGAGCAGCAGGAAGTCCCACATGTTTGGTCTTCGACTTCAGCGTCACATGTTTGGCTGCAGATACTGACAGCCAGGTTGGCTAAACCTGGTCCTAACAGAGGAGAGGCTAAGGACAAGAGCTTCTATGGACACTCACAGTGTCTCTGCACCTATTTGTGCAATATGAGTGCCATCCTCTCTGCAGTGTATATGGCACATTCCTAAAAGAGGAGAAAAACAAAGAAAGCCCAGTATCCTACTATCCTCCTGGAAAAGTCAGGTTCATGAATCAGTTTTAAGACTGTGACGAGAACAAAGATCCCTGGTGGCAGAGTGAAGGATGGTGGTATGGGTGATATTTGGCATTTATTAGTCTTCCTGTCTGCCTGCTGTGCTGCAGTCTGACCTTAATCTGCAGTTACCCTTGTTAGCAGTCGCCTGCTGCTCTGCAGTCTGGCCAGATTAGACACTTCTAGGACTGCATACATCTGTGTCAAGTCTGCTCTCAACAAGTGCTTTTCTCTGAGTAATCCACTTAGACACGAGTGGGTGTTTGTTATATGCCTGTGTTTATTTATAGTGGGTGGGCACAATAACTATGATGAAGACTCAGAACTTATACAGGTTTCCAAAAATTATTTGCAACAGGTTCCAGTTATTATTCCATTAATCTCCTGTGCAGTAAGTGCTTTTAACTCTAATACATTATCAACAACTTAGAATTAAATTTTTCTTATGTTTGTTCTTTGTGTTGCAGCTTTCATTTTATCATATACCCTGTGTTTTGTTCTGATTGCATATATAATACTGTGTTTGGGTTTTATGTTTGTGCTTTTATGTCACCTTACTGCAAAAAGAATTTTCTCTTGTGGGACGATCTGAACTGCACTGAACAGAAATTGTCAAATGAAGTGAGCCGACACATCTCAGGCAGAATGAGCAACATTATGAGCTTCACAATGCCAGCATTTGTTGCAGAGATATTGATTTATGCAGTTTTGTGTTGATTTGTTCACCCGCTTCTCATTTGATACACGTGCTGTTATATCATCACTCTCAGGTTCTGTCAGACCCACATGATGAATGAATAACAGGTTTTCACTGAGCGGATCTGATTTCCACAGAAAGCAACTTCATGCAATACCTTCAGCATCTGTTGCAAGCCCAGTCAACATCAGGACTTAACAAGTCTGTAGATAATTTATTTAAACAGGAAGCCTTAATAGGAGCTGTATTTTTTGTTATTATTATTTTAGATCATCTGTATACATACAAAATCACTGAATGGAATTTTTCAAGCAGAGCTTTATCAACACTCAGACCTTCTGTGAGAAAAGACACTTCAACCATGTGTCCACAAGAGTGAGCTGTTGTTGAGAGAGAAAGGACTGTGTGTCCAAAATCATACCATGTACCATGTGCAGGATACAGTACACTTTTTTACTGATTGTCTTAACAGTCTCTCTATATATATATGCATAATTTGTATTTATATATATGCCAAGCCAAATCAACACAATTACTTGTGACTGAATGCATGCAGTTGAAACAGGATAACGGTTGTCATTTTAAAGGAATAATTTACTGTTTAAGTTGTTCTCTGCAGCGGCTCCACTGGCTTACAGCCAGTTTCACATGAATTTCTCTTTAAAAAGACAGGTCAGTTTGGAGTCAGATTTCTGCTTCTTAAGGGATCATAGCATCCACATATTTGAAATACATCACACACGCCCATGCTACATAGACCTGAGTAACTCAGCTATATATACCTATACCATAAGAGACCTTGATAGCATGGCACCTGGATATATGGTGTAGTTGCATGTCCACTGTACTCTACTTCTGGTAAAATGTTATGTGTTACTGTACATGAGTGTAATGCATGCATTTGTGTTTCTGTATAATATGTATAATATATTGTGTATATGTATAAAATACTACTTGATACTGTTGCTTTCAATTTGTCACCTGCCAGATCCTGCACTTCATGCAATTTTCATCTTTGTTGCACTTTTCTTCTCATGTCTCCTCATATCATATTCCTCATGTCGAACTGTGAGTGATTGCACTTGTAATGTCATATTATGCAGACACAGCTTCACGCTTGCTAGCCTCATAAAAGGAACTAAAATGCCAATGATGGTATGACATGAATTCTAATATGCAAGAGAAGATGTAAAGGAGATAATTTGTCAACTTCAAAATAAGAGTGCAACCATAAAAGCAGGGGAAAACTGTCCAAATATACAGAAATCTAAAATAAATTATACAAAAAAAAACAAACATG
This sequence comes from Scortum barcoo, assembly GCA_023238725.1. Taxonomy (NCBI): domain Eukaryota; kingdom Metazoa; phylum Chordata; class Actinopteri; order Centrarchiformes; family Terapontidae; genus Scortum; species Scortum barcoo. Next base: position 11,385,406 of record CM041536.1, read on the forward strand.
TAAATTAAATAAAAAATAAAATAAAAATAAATGAAATAAAATATATATAGTTGTGACCAGGTGTGCATCTGAAGCACAATGAAATCTTGACAAACAAACATTTCTTATCAGATATTGCATGAAGTTGATGACGTATCAGGCAAACAAACCTAAAGGGGCTGTGTACTTTTGCATTTCTGTACTCAACAAATATCCTCACAAGAAGAGAAAAGTCTCAGACGAGTTAAGTTTTGGGTCAAGGGTTTAGAGGTCAAAAAGTGAAGACTGGTCCTGGCAAGTTACCATTATAACACAAATATTATGATTTTTCCTGTTAAATCTTTTCATGGCCATATTTTTATTATCATTTTCAAGAAAAAAAAGAGTTAGCCTTAAAACATCTTATATTGCAATATGCTCATAAGGTAACTCCTTGGTCCTTGAATGAATAAATGTAAATAAGAAAAAAGAGAACAAAAAACATTTTAACAATAACAGATACAAAAGAACATGCAAAAGGTAAAGGTACAGATAAATAATCATAATATATGTACAGGTTTTAAAAGGCAGTGAAGCAGTGCAGTCTTATTTACAGTCAAAAGGTCTCGATCCTTGTGTTTTATGGTGCCTCAGGTCCATATTGGTGAACCCAGGCTCATGTTTAGGTATCCGCGGTGATTGGCACTCGCACCTGCACTGTATCCTCCCGCAGGTTTGTCCAATATCTGTGCTTTTTGTCGGGAAATTTGGCATCGGATTAGATGTTTACATCTAGGAGACAGCTTCCATGGCAAAAATGTACATGCAACTCGCTGTCCAAACAGGGAGCCTGGCCGTGACAGCCGCGCCCTATATTCTGTGCCGCCGGGCGCTGCTCGCACAGGAAAGTAGTCCCGGTTAGTGGGAGAGATAAAACCTGTCGCTCCAGAAGTTCCTGCACCGCCTGGTCCCTGAATAGTTCACCCTACAGGTGAGTGACAGCAAGTAGATCAAACTGCATGACGGAGAGTTTTTCATTAGTTTTAATTGAAAGTTTAAATCAGATGATCATTTCCAATTATGTTTTTAAAGTCATTTCAATCACTGAACAAGCTTTTTCTGGGAAAATCTTAATATCGTTTCTTATTTGCACTTATGTCATAATCATTGTTAATTAATACACATTTTATTTAAATATTATATATATTTCAAATATACTGTATCTTGAATGTCTTTAACTTTGATCAGGAATATCAGGGGAGTGCACCGTTGGTTCTGCACACACAGTTTCTTCATGCACACTGTAGAAGGGTTAAGTCCCATAAAGCTTGCAAACCTTGATATATTTGTTAATTTTCTTATATTTATATATTTATCTGCATCTTGTTCTTATTCTATATCGCTACTGTAATGCTAAATTTCCCTCCTTGATTTTATTTGAACTTATGTGTCTTCATTGATGATTAGGTTAACAAAAAAGTAAGTAATGAAATGGAAAAGCTGTCTAATGTATGACCTGTTATTCTGCAATCAGTGACAAAACAATTTCACAGTTTCTAGTAATTTGCATCCGATTATGATTTTCTCATATGTTCTCACAGCCCATGAACACTCTTGGCTGACCATGTTGTTTTGGGTGAATGCTGGGGGCAGGAATAGTGTCCCAGTACACACACACACTTCATGTTTCCATGCACTGACTAACGACACACGTTTGTCATGCATGTTGCATACCTCAGTTGTAGCTGGCTGTATAACTTTGCTTTGTTCTTTTAGTGTACATTGTTTGGATTCTCAACCCGCACTGCACAGAGGATGTTCCTTACCTTCCTGTAGTGCTGGAGTTATTTTTGTGTGTGTAAATTAGCTTTAGCTTCAGTCAGAAGAGACCAGCTCCTCTTCTTTAGCTGTACATAAACTCCCGCTGGAATATGGGAGAGTGCAGTCAGGCAGGCACATACTGTCTTTGTTGCTTTTTGTACAGGCTGTTGGGTCAGCTTGCACAGGCACTGTCCACTGGACACTTGAGATTAATCCATGGAGAGGTCACACCTTACTATAAGTGTGTATTTTTCCATTGATATATTTCCATAGCTTCTGATTTACTTTCCATATTCTTTGAACGCACACATGTTCACATTTATGTAATCCAAGATTACTCTAAGGTAGCTTCTATTACAAGTTCTTGTTTTTAAGTGTCAGGAGCCGTTGTCTCACAATTTAGAAAGTATTTACTTGGTCTGTCGTCTGTCTGTGGCCCATAAAAAAAATCTCCTACATTATTTACAATACTAATCAGTCATTAAACTTGTTTCCTTCTTTGTCTCCACAGGACGTTTCCTGCAGACACAGATCCAGTCATGTCGAAGTCAAAGGATATGGGTTCTTCCATCATCCACACCCAGCAGCTGCACGCTGCCATGGCAGACACTCTCATTGAGCACATGTGCCTGCTGGATATTGACTCCGAACCTGCTGTGTCACGCAACACTGGCATCGTCTGCACAATCGGTCAGACTCATGAACAAACCTTTATATACTGTCACACTTCATTCAAATATTATCTCATTTTACAAGTTTAAAAACCATACATCCTCACTAACTTCATTCAAGACACCATCATTCATTGTTCCTGTCTCCATGCAGGACCTGCCTCCCGATCTGTGGAAATGGCCAAGGAAATGATCAAAGCTGGGATGAACATTGCAAGAATGAACTTCTCTCATGGCACACATGAGGTCAGTCAAGGAAGAGAAATATTCAGCAAATTATGTTTTTTGTACTATTTGCATCTCCAGACCTTCACTTGAACTTTCTAACCTACACAGTCTCAAATGGTGACATCACAGCAGGCCAAAACACCTGCTGTGCCCTCACCAAATCAAGTGTGTGCACAAGGGCGACATGTTAAAGAGTCTAAACCCACATGGGCTTCCTTTACCCTCTGCAAGTGACTCAGAATGGATTTACCCTTTACAGCTGCAGCCGTCAGTGTGACATTACTCTTGTGGCCCAGTGACTGTCTGTGGCCGTAATGTGATCTACGAGCTTGTACTTGCTCCCCACCAATGCTGGGTCTGTGTTGTAGCTTGTGATTTGGCGAGCAACTGCATCAAAGCCAACTCTTTGGCCGACCTTATGCTGCTGACCCTTCACCTTTAAAAGTCAAGCCTCTTTACTTTTTTGTCTGACACCTGAGTGGATGAGGCATCAAATCTCTCATCAGCAGTAGTAAGAACACCCACAAGTTGATATTTGGATCCTCAAAGGTTAACAGCAGGGCCTATTTTTTCAGTAACTCAACTCTTAGGGTGGCCTTCTGTGGTTGCTCAGCAGTGCTAATTTAAAAAAAAGCCTGTATTTTATCCAAGTTTTCAACAAAATAATAAAACTAATAATCATGACTTTGGAAAATTACAGCAAAGTGAATATGTGGTTTATTTTGAGAGAGGCTAAATAAATTTGACCTCTGTCTCATTGGTGTGTCAGTTGTCAGTACAGCTATTAATAGGTCTTGTCAGAGAGTTGGCTTCCCAGCAACAGTACAAGTACAGTACCACAGTACCACAGTGAGGTATCCATTATTGACCATGGCCAGTAGACAGACAGAGTGAAAGTTGTATACATCTCTCACATTAAGGAGTAAATGAAAAGTATTTGTTTTTTATTTAATTTGTCAAACACACCTCTTTAAAGGCTACAGCTAAAATATTTTGGAAACCATTCATGTAAGACCCGATAATGCGTGGTCAAACCGAATAATGCCATGGGCTAAATATGTGTTGCAGCTGTCATACACGATTTACTGCATATAGTTATGCAACCAGTGCTGTCCTTGTGACTGCATGACCAAGTTTGTCCACCTGTTGTTTTACTAATCTCATTTCACTTTTTAACAATTTGACTTATTTAAAGATGATATTTCCTTCACATAAATAAAACAACAGTGCTAGATTTAGTGAGGTTTTCAATGCAGTAACATTCATTTAATGCCCCGCATCTTACAGTACCATGCTGAGACCATCAAGAATGTCCGTGAGGCAGCTGAGAGCTTTGGGCAGGGATCTGTTGAGTATAGACCAATTGCCATCGCTCTGGACACCAAGGGACCAGAAATCAGGACCGGACTTATCAAGGGCGTAAGTTCTGGCCATTTATTACGAAGGCTCCTCCGAAATCATTTTTGATTTATTGTACATTTATTGCCATGCAGCGGAAAGCATTCTCACTCTGTCCATACTGTTGTTTAGAGTGGCACTGCTGAGGTTGAGCTCAAGAAGGGTGAAACCATCAAGGTTACACTCGATGACCAGTACATGGAAAAATGTGACGAGAAAGTTCTGTGGCTCGACTACAAGAACATCACCAAGGTTGTGCAGACCGGAAGCCATGTCTACGTTGATGATGGTCTGATTTCCCTTCGCGTCAAAGAAATTGGTAAGCACACAAACAACCATCTGTTTGGCTCACCTTGTCTGTCTTTCATGCTGATTTTGCTTTCACCTCTCCGCTTCCTGGTGTGAATGAAGTTTCTCCTTATTCTTTTTGTCCCCAGGCAACGACTACCTGATGTGCGAGATTGAGAATGGTGGCATGCTGGGCAGCAAGAAGGGCGTCAACCTGCCCGGAGCTGCTGTTGACCTGCCTGCCGTGTCCGAGAAGGACATTAAGGACCTGCAGTTTGGCGTGGAGCAGGGTGTTGACATGGTCTTCGCCTCCTTCATCCGTAAGGCTGCTGACGTTCACGCTGTCAGTCAGGAAAGTGCTGGGCGAGAAGGGCAAGGACATCAAGATCATCAGCAAGCTGGAAAACCATGAGGGTGTGCGCAGGTGGGTGGATTCCCAGCACACAGATATGAATCTTTGAATAACTTATTGTGTAAACTTATTGTTTCTTTTTGCCTGATAGATTTGATGAGATCCTGGAGGCTAGTGATGGCATCATGGTCGCCCGTGGTGACCTGGGCATTGAAATCCCAACAGAGAAGGTCTTCATTGCCCAGAAAATGATGACCGGCAGGTGCAACAGGATTGGCAAGCCCATCATCTGTGCCACACAGGTCTGTAACATCAGTAGGACTTTTTAAATAAAAAAAATGTTAATGGAAAATGTATAAGTATATCAGAGAGTCTCGTTATTCCTCTTCAGATGCTGGAGAGCATGACCAAGAAACCCCGCCCTACTCGCGCTGAGGCCAGTGATGTTGCCAATGCCGTGCTGGATGGCAACGACTGCATCATGCTGAGCGGTGAGACCGCCAAGGGAGACTATCCCCTGGAGGCTGTGCGCACACAGCACAGGGTAAGAGCACCCCTAAGTGGCTCCATTCCTTAAGTGTTTTGTTATGTTCAATGTAAGTGTGCACAATATAGACATCTTTTGTGCATGTTTTGGTCAGTTTTTTCAAAGTGACATGAAAACTGTGCCAATGGTCTTCAATTACAAAAACTACCAAATTCTCATGATCAAGCAACACATCAATGCAGCTAACTTGATTGCTTTGCCCTCTTATTTTTTATCAGGACTTTACATGCATAGGTGCTTTTGTGCAGACCTAAAGCTGCTTGTTGCACTTAAAAGAGAAAAAAATACTTCTGAATTCTCCTGCAGTTCAGTGATTATCTAAGACAGTAAATAAGTAACCAAAACATTGATAAAACTTTAAAATGTACTACAGTCCATGCTTCTGTTGCTTTGTGTAAATTATATTTATATAATTTATATATATATATATCTAAGTCATGAGAATGAAGAGAAAAGTAGCATTTATTCATGAGCACATCCTTGGAACCAGCTTGGATTTTACTAACAGCTTGTCTAGTATTTGTTGAAGTTGCTTTGTGTATCCCTGCTGCATCCCGCCCCTTCCTCTGTCCATCTGCTACCAAACATCTCTTCTTGTCTTCTTACATTGTGCTTTAACTGTGTGATCATATTACTCAATTAGCATGTGTCAGAGGATCTGCAGTGCACAGCAACAGTCCCTGGACATCAAGGCCGCTGCTGTTGTTTAGCTTCATGTCTGAGTGTACTTTCAGGTATGAAGACCTCTGCACTGAGGTTATCTGCACCTGTGTTTTGTCCTTTAAAATTCACACTAACTCCTGCAGTTAAAACTGGCTGTGTGACTGCAGCATGACACTGACTCACTGTAATCATTTAAGTAATTTTCTGTCTTTACGTGCTCAGATTGCCCGTGAAGCCGAGGCAGCCATGTTCCACAGGCAGATGTTCGAGGAGCTGCGTCGCACCTCTCATCTGACCCGTGACCCCACAGAGTCCGTCGCCATCGGTGCCGTCGAGACCTCCTTCAAGTGCTGCGCCAGCGCTATCATTGTGCTCACCAAGTCTGGCAGGTGAGACTCCAAGAAGAAGTCCTGTAAAGATCCCGTGTAAAGCTCTGACTCATAATATCCTTCACGTCGCCCACTGTGAGCAAAGAAACTGGTGCATTATAATATCTCTCTATCCTCCGCCTCCGCTCCCACCCCAACACAAGCCTTCAGCTTCTATTAAGTGTGCCAACTTTCATGGCATTTGCAATCTGTGCACCACTCATGACATTTACTGATCTGAACTCTGACATTTTATGAGTTAATTTTAACTCCCCGTTCATTCCCCTCGACATGGGGGTTTGTCCTTGCAACACATGGTACAGAAAGTGTACCACTGTCAGAATGGATGGATTAACTGATGATAATGGCATAACTAATATAATATTTCTACATTATCAACAATCACGCAACTACTTGTACGTGAAAGGAGACTTTACTGTTCCCCTCAACTCAATGAAGCTTTATAACATCTTTAACTTAATTGTTTAGTTTTTTAGCCCACAAATTTTGTTGTTATATCTCATTTACAACTGTGAAAAACCCACTCTGCACTACCTGCTCAGAACTAAACAGAAGACAAACACATCTAGCTAATGTGGTGGAGAATTTAGTAGATAAAAATTCAGTTCAATTCAAATTCAATTATTTTCAGTACATCTTTGTGTTAATTTCTACCTGTTTCTTGCAGGTCTGCTCACATGTTGTCAAGGTACAGGCCCCGTGCCCCCATCATTGCCGTGACCCGCTGTGGCCAGACCGCCCGCCAGGCCCACCTGTACCGCGGTATCTACCCTGTACTCTACACCAAGCCCGCCAACGATGTCTGGGCTGAGGATGTTGACCTGCGTGTGAACTTCGCCCTGGAATATGGTGAGTGGTCATGTGTTTTGTTGCAAAGGAAGACTTTTAACATTAAAGTGAAGCAATTAAGAAGGAGTGAAAAACCAAGAGGTGTGAAAGTATTTTGTTAAGAGTCATAAGGCTTTATAAATAATCAATTGAATAATTTTTTTCTTTTTACACCTCTCTTTTTCTCTATTCTTAGGCAAGCACCGCAAATTCTTCAAGTCTGGTGATGTGGCCATTGTTGTGACCGGCTGGCGCCCCGGTTCTGGTTACACCAACACTATGAGAGTTGTGCTGGTTCCTTAAACTTCATCAAAGGACATCAGTAATCTCTCCCGCTCCCCTCTCCAGTAACCTTCCTATTCCTTCCGTGTCAGACTTTTCTTTTCTGATGGTTTTCTTGACAACGAAAGCCAAAACCAAAACCAAGCCGCTCCTTCAAAGGACTTTTGATGGTGTCGTTCACAAACAGTAACTCCCTGATTCCAGTCATCCACATGTTATTTATTGTCTAAATCGTGCTGCCAGAGACTGAACTCAAAACCTTTTAGTGGAAACTCTTCTGTGGAAATCAGTGTTCTTTTTTTTTTTCATCCATTAAAGGGAATTGGGGGTTCAACTGTGTTTGTCTTCTTCTCACAATCACTGTCACACTAAACTGAGACATGGGTAATTTTTTCAGTCTTTTCCATGTTAAATAATCCCATGAGAAAGATTTTAGACTGAGGATGAAGTTTCCAGTTTAGATTATTTTTTGACAAGCTCAAAGTTGAAGCACTCAGGCTCATTGTAAGTTTATGTGGCAAGTCAAACCCAAGGACAATAAATAAAATAATAAAATAATAAGAATAAAATAAAGACTGACTATTGGGAAAATGTAAATTTATTTTGCATAATTTCTCAGTGTGGCTGTTTTAGTCAATTATACTGCTTGTCTGTGTGTCAAGACAAACAGAGCAGCCAGTTGTGTCACTGGCTATGAATGGACAGCCAATTTCTGAACATTTTGGAAAAATGCCATTTAGTAGTAGTGAAACTGTAGTAGTGAAAAGAAACAACAAAAAATAATTAAATAATAACTTAGTTTTAAAAATGATCGGATTCATTGATACGATTATTTTACATTGTTCTTACATGGAGAATATTTCTCTGTATTTAATGTGTTATTGTTTCTCTCATAATTACTTAATACTGGAAATTACAGATATCAATAAAAACCAGACCTCTGGAAAGTTAAGTATTATAAACTGTATGTTCTTGATATGCAGCAGCTGGATAAATATTTAGAACTTTGTACTTTGGTCAAAGCTGTAATACTTAAACCTCCATCAGACTTTTATATAATAATGCATTTTTTTCTTCTTTGGATTGACCAGGCAGCTTCATCTAAAAAAAAAATCATTCAATCAATCATTTTAATTAAACCCTGCATGAACATTGAATGAAATATCTATATTTTCCTACTAATCCAGCAGTTATCACTCCATGAATATAATTTTTATTTGTATTGATTGAGTTGAATAATTGGCTTTATAATCCTGGAAAAATTGTCGGCAACGGGCAACACCATGCAGTTTCTTAATTTGTAATCCAGTATAAAGTCTGAAACTTCAGATTCTTCCTTCTGAAAGAAATCAATGGCAAGGACGAGCATCATTGACCATGTGTTATTTTATTGCATTGAATTCAGTAGCTAAAATAAAATATGCCTAACATACATAGGTGGTGGAATCCTCAGATTTGTCGGTTAAAAGGCAGCAAAATGAGATATAAATATATAAATACATGAATGACCGGCACCTCCTCTCGAACACACACCTGTAAGCCGAATGGTCTTAAAGTAGCCTTACTACAAAGTAGCCTCAATCCGAGCTGATGCCTCTGGCAGGTGGTGTGATGGTGCGGGGTTGGAGGAGAATAGTAATGAGGGATTGATCGAGCCCACTGGCAGTGACTGCCTAGTGACTGATAGTATCTCTCTTCCCTCGAGGGGGGTCAGAGTCACAGCAGACCTCAGGTTCAGTGACCAGGCAGCTAAAGCCACTGGACAGGATCCTCCAATGGTCTGACCTGCTAACCGGCTAGCTGCTCACAGTTCCTTGCCAGCCACAGGTCCAAAGAGAGAGAGAGAGAAGTATCATCTAAACACATGAACTTATTAACAAGTAGGAGGATTGTTTGAAAAAAGCAGTCAGTGATACACATCTTATTGATTCAGCATAGCATCACAAAGCAGCAATTGTTCAACAACAAATGTCAAATTTTACAATCAAATAATGTAAAATGAAAGAGGTAAATATGCAGCAATATGACCCATCAGGGTTTCTTGTTAACCGTGTGTCCATGTAACTGCTTTTAGCCCTTTGACTGGTGCAAGAAACATTCAGATCAGTCTCAGTGCATTGCTGGTTTCAGGATGTTTGATTATCCACAGTTGCTTATTTTTTATTTCATTTAATTCCCTTGTTAAATTGGTTCTAACTAAAAACAGAATCTCAATCATTGACTCAAGTGCCCCGATTCACAGTACCTTTGTAGACCCATAAAAAAAACACAGATTATTGCATACTATGCTGATGGCACACAAACCTTGGCTCAGGTGCATGTTCTGTACCGAAGTTATTCTCAGACTGAAGTGAGTTGGTATTGGTTGTGTGCCTCGCCACGCGCTGGAGCAGTTGTGGAAGGACCAAACAGAAATGTGTGCGTCGTCTCTGAAACTGGTTACACTTTCCAGTACTCTACAGAAAACCATCACCTCCTTCAAGTTCAGCACCTTCAAAAATCCCCTTTTTCCCCATTTAGACAGACAAACATTACATTCATTACTTCATGTTTTTTTTTTCTTTTTTAAATGTGATCTGATTTGTGTGACCCATTTGGGCGTGCAATATTGCTGAAACGCTATCTTGGAAGACATGCCATCATCAAACATTATGTTAGGTGATCTCTGAAACAAGCAAAGTGCACAGTCTGTCTCTCCTTGAAATCTCTTAAGGGGTAAACCTGACATTCACACGACACACTCAGTGGTGGGAAAGGACATAACAGAAAGGACAATAATTTTTGGTTTCAATCATAACTAGATACAGCTGTGGACAAACTTTCAACTAAACAGACTAAACAGCTTAAAGGTTACACAAAATTGCCTGGACAATGAGGTTTAAACAAATACTTATAACAAATCACAGAGTGTGGTTATAATACAATACATAGAACAATTGATATTTTTATGAGGTGCTATATATACCCATCAATAGGTTTTGGATTTTATTACTATATTCAAAGATGCAATATCCTGTAGAAAAAAATATCCATCATTGTCCGTTATTATTCACAATCCATTCACTCTTATTAAAAATTACTGATCACCACTGATCTCCAATCTAATTTGTATAACACACCCTCCTACTTTAAAATTTGACAAAGTAGTGGTTAAAACAATGCCAACAAGGAGACCATCTCCCTTTTGTTCAGGCATTACAGGAGGGTGTGTCTGAACCTCACAAGTTGGATGGAAGTTTGGACTGTTTGTGTTCGGTCTCTAACATGTTAGCAGGGGATCTAGTGTGGGGAGAGTGAACACCAACGGACTGGTTCTGAGGTTCGGGCCCTGAATGTGTCCGACTGACAGGAGTGGCTTGACCCGGGATTGGGCTGTAGGGTTTACTGACAGCCATGCGGGAGGAGAAGGGGCTCGATGCCCCCACTATCCCCTCTGAGGAGCCTCTCATGGCCAAAGGCCGTTCCTGGTGTAAAGAGCTGTGAGAGCCTGAGATAGTCTTTATTTCCTGGGTAAAGAGATCCACCGAGGACTCGGCCCTCTTTTCGAGGGTACAGGCCACCCTGGCAGGGCATGAGGTCTTGGGGGTAAGAGGGCTGTGAGGGCCCACGGTGCTGGGAAGCTCACTGTGGTAAACTGTCCTTCCCTTCACAGGGCTCTGTATGCTGGGACTGTGGACTGGAGGCGTGTAGCAGGGTGAGGCCTCGCCGGAGCCGTACTGGGCCAGGGAGGCGAGGGCCGAGTGCTCGGGGAGAACCTGGGGGAGGAAAACCGACTGAAGACCTGCAAGGCTGTGCTGAGCCAAGGAGGCTGCGGCTCCAGCTCTGACTGCAGACCCAGCTCTGACTGCAGTCCCTTGCTGAATAAATCCACCAGAGGACTGGGTGCTGGTGATGAAGGGAAAATGTGGGAGGTTGAAACCACTAAATGTCCTGCCTGCTCTGTCATTACTATACCCCATCTGCTGTGTGGTGGCGTGAGAGGTCTGCTGCAGCTGGCTTAGTATGGGGCCGACAGAGCTGGAGATCAGAGGGCTTATGGCAGAAGCAGTGGGCGCTGGGAATCTCCCTGTGTACCTCCCTGGCGCCCCCTGCTGGAATAACCCCATTGGGTGTGGTGGGGTGGTCATAGCACCGTGGAAGGGCTGAGAGTGGAGCTGAGCGGAGCAGGTGTAGGAGACGGTGGCCTGGCTGATGGGGAAGACTGAGGCAATGCCAGAGTGTGGAGGATGGGGTGAAGGCTGGTGTGAGGGCAGAGGGGCCAAAGGCTGCAGGCTGCTGGTGAAGACAGGGCTGTGACGTCTGTGTTGGTGACAGGGGCCCAGTGGAGAAATGGTGTGTCCTGAGGGACGCCAGTGTTGGAGTCTCAACCCCAGATCTGAATTTAGTGGAGCTGGCAGGAGACCCGGGCCCTGAACCGCAGCTGCTGGACGTGTTCGCTCCGATGTGGACTCTCTTTGGATGGCTGGTGGGGTCCTTCAGGGAGCCTGGTGCCAGAGGATGGTGGAAGAGAATAGGAGGCAGCTGGGATTGGTGGGCTAAGGCTAGAGCCAGTGGGGTGGTGGCAGCAGCAGCCTGGAGTGGGGCCTGAACCAGAGGGGCCCAGATGACCGGGGTGGGTGACGGGGGAGCAGGGGGAGGGTTTAGGCTGGTCTGGATCAGCTGCGTGCACTGGGCCATGTCACGGTCGTGTTGCACGATTCTTTGGATGATCTCGCTCTCTTGGAAGTTTAGTGTGCCAGAACTTTGGTGATGCTGGACTTTATGCTGCAGAACAGAGTTCCTCTTCCCTGTGAAGAAAATATAAATAAAGCCATGCTACTTCCTTTATTTTGTTATTAATGACCGCATGCTATGTTACATCAAGATAACAGGAGAACCTCAGCCTTGCCTCACATAACAATTACATTTGAATGTAGCAGCATAACATAACATATCTATATGTCTCCAGCCAATTTACATGGAAGCTCAGTTTTTATGTGAGGCATTACTTTACAGCACAATGTGGGAGTCAAAACCTAGAAGTTTCTTTTTCTACACACAACTCCAGCAAAAACAGCATATAAATCCCTCACCATCACTCATAAAAAAATAAACTAGAAAAAAACAAAGATTATTCCAATTAAAAACGCAGCCGTTTGTTATCTCAGAGTGTTTCTTAGGTGTAGCTAAATTTCCACTAGATGTCAAACAGGGATGCATGTATATCGGTTAAATTACAATTTTACCCTGAACCACCACACCTAATTCCCTGCATAGCCAGATACACTCACTAAAATATCGCAGAACAACACACACCATGCCAATTTAAATATGGACTTTTAACATTTAGAATCTTTAATTAGTGTGAAATCAATTGTTTGGTACTGATTCTTATGTTCTGTTTAAAGTCTAAATGAGATCCAAAATGCCAAGATGTGACTATAATAATGACCTTTTTTTTACCTTATTAATCAAATTTTATTCATTGTTTAAAGAGTGCTCGGATTAATAATATTTTCTTTGTAAAAAAATCACCCATCCATTCATTCATCCTTTACTGCTACTAATAAACTGTTGGATGGTGTTTAAATGCAAAAACATTTTCTGTCAGGCTGTGCCGCCATTAATAACTTATATAAATAAAATATAATTACATTTAACATTCTATGTGAAGAACAGAGGCAAACAAAATAAAACTTTAAGAGGGCTGCTATAGGCAGGTTTTCATCTCTTGGCAAAGGACTCACCGATGCGGTCGAGGCGATCAAGTGCAACTGTCTCAAAGGCCCTCCTCATCATGGGATACTCCTCCAGCACCTCGTTGAAGTTGTCGACTGACAGAGAGTACAACCGACAGTAGTTATCTGCTCGCACGCTGGCTGTCCTCCTGCCTCGGGTCAGCAGGCAGATCTCTGCAGGGAGGACGAAAAAAACATTTCCTTAAAATATGTCCTGCTGAGAGCAAGTCAGCGAATAACATCACTGATTTTTTAAAAAGAAGGCTAATTAGCATGAAGCTTTATATGATGATTTTACATTTTTCTCATACAAGTTGTGCAATACATTACAAGTACATTTCTATCTTTTTATATCCATTCATAAAAGGAAAGGCAAATATAGTTTTATTAGTGTGAGACGATAAAACATGAAAAGACTGTTGCCTCTGAACCCCACAGATGGAGCACTTAATGCAATTTCTGCAGCTTACAGTTTGTCCTGACCTCATCTGCCGTGCCAGATCAGAAAAATAAAATAATGCGCCATTTAAAAAAAAAAAAAAAAAAAGTGGACATATTTTTCAGGACAGACATATTGAGGATATACACAGACTCACACGCTCCCTCTCCTGCCTGCCCCCTTTACCAATTTAATCTATTTATTACACATGACGACATATTTTTTTTGCCAGGTGTTTTAAACGCACATTTTCTGTCCTCATTTACCAGTTCACATCTGTTTTGACGAAAAATACATCATTTGTTATTGTTCCAAAAATATTTGCTGGACTATAGTTAAACATTAAAATGTGATTAGAAATACTGTCCACACTTTGGCACTAAAAAACATTGCTTGGGTTGCCAGATCACCTCATGTTCAGATGGAACTGCAAGTAAACCATATATTTATGCATTCTGGTTGACATTTTTTGAAGACATTTGACTTTGTTGCGCAGTCGGATACCGGCAACGACAGGTTGAGACGACATAACAAGGGCGGGAACAAATGGAAAGTTCTGGATTTCAGCTTTGGATGTGGCGTTAACAAAGGGGAAAGCCCCACAGATGGAATCAAAGATCACAAAGCTTTGCTCCTCTTAGTCCCCGAGCCCTTTTAAGGAGATGATGTGGGCAGTTTTTTCCCAGCTGTAATAGTCAGGGAAGTTAATCTGCTGAGTGCCGGAGCAAAATAAATCAAAACAAATCATACTATCACCACTCCTTCACATACATTCAAACTGACTCGCTGCCAGCTGCAGAATATATTAGCATGCAGTACACACAGCATGTCGTGTGCCGATTTTACCTCCAAAATAAGAGCCGTCGGACAGCTTGGTGTCCGTGTTGCTCTTGGTGAGGACACTGACGACGCCGTGCTGGATGAAGTACATCTTCTTGCCGATGGTCCCCTCTCTGATGATGTAGTCGCCCGGCTGGAAGACCTCGAAGCGCAGTTTGGTCAGCATGGAGGTGACGAAGTTTGGATCGGCGTTGGCGAACAGAGGCATGGAGGCCACCAGCTTACGACAGTTAAAGTTGATGATCTCCTGAAGGAGAAAGGGAAGGAGTGTTTCAGATTTCGGATGACACAAGTGCTGCACAAATGCCAGCATTACTACATGTGCACATAGTAGTGATTATAAAAGCAGGACCGTTAGTGCTGGCTTAGTGCTCTGTTAATGAGGCTCTCTGTCCTCATACACTCTCCATCCATTACTAATCAGATTACACGACTATTAACATTAACGTGCAACGGAAAAAAGCCATATTAGATTACACAAATAATTAACTGTAAACCATTTAGGACAAGGATGCTCACTTCATTAATTCACATATTTGACAGAGAGACCCATTAAAATTGAATAACATAGAATAGATAAAAAGCATTTTCAGTAATACTTCACTTTAATCCCTTTATTCATCACATTTAAGCAGCATAAAAAAGTATTTTGAAGTATTTTTCAACACTGATAAATTCTCCTGTGAATAAAAGTCCTTTGTAATATTGTATCACTATCCGTTAATACATTATACAAATACATTAAATAACTCTAAATAATATCTGCTTACAACCACGGTACGGTGCTTTATGAACTTTATTAAATGTTTATACACTGCTTATAAATGTCAAATGGAGGGAGTTATATTGATACTGCATCATGATGACTCAGCAGTATTATTATCAAGACAACAATAAGAGAGCAGAGGATTCCTGACCTCTCGCAGCGGCTCGTTCAGCTCTTCCAAAATGCTTTCCTCGTCGAACATCTTGCCCTGATAACGGTGCTCGTAGTAGTCGTGAATCCTCTGCCGCATGTCGGCGGGGAGCTTGTGGAAAGACATGTACTGCTCCACCTGTTTATACTGTAAAAACGACAACACAAGTCCAGTCATTCAAATGTTAAAATGCTAAAACAAACAAAATGATCGAGTGGACAACGACCACAGAAATAAATGTAATGTAATATAAGTACATTCTTGGCTGAGACAAAATGCAAAGTCATGTCAAAATGAATATATTAAAGTGATTGATGTGTTGGCTCAGAGGTGGACAATAATGTGTCTCATTATGTTAACAGTCAACTGTCAGGCCATCTGTGAAACCTGCCCACAGAGCGATGTTGTGCCTCTGTCCCATCTGACAAATACAGTTGTGCTCTGCAGGCTGCAGCTAATAACATTAACCACTGTGTCCTTCAGCGATGTACTCTACCAGCAAAGCACATATGAGCAGTCTGTGTACCCAGTCTATGTACATTATGTCCTGCTGTAATCACCTCTCACTAATGTCTCTCTTTTTCTGTGTTAAAGCAAAAGCTCAAAAAGCTCCATGCCTTCTCATCTAATGTGGAGTCTGCCTCTTAAACGCCTAAAGATTAATGCATCAAGTCTTCACATCATTCCTGGATGAAATACTTTCTCATTTTGTCATTTATCCCCACCATTTAAACTAACTAACTATTAAATTTCAGTCTGTTGTGAAATAAGTCTTCAGATCCTTTATTTAAAGCAGCTCAATTGTACTTTTCATTTTGTGTTGATTTTGGAGGTCCCTGTGGACAAAGGCGTTCCATAACCTTAAGCTACACGTTCCCTTTGCTTCAGTCTGTGCCACAAAGAGACTACATCGCTGGGAAGAGAGCGGGCAGCAGCTCCACTGACCTTCAGTTAGCGGCTAAACTTAATTTAGCGGGAGCGAACCACAGAACTGTTTAATCTGACTTTGCAGAAAAATACAACCCAGTACGAATAACTATTAGAAACTAAGAGAACTATCAGGTCTTCTTGCTGTTGTTCTTGTTCGTTTACGTAGGTCATGCAAAGGCATCAGTATTAAACTGTGACTGTTTCATAACCAGTTAAAAACTCCATAGAGTGCTTTAAGCAGTGGCAGCAAAACCACAATTGGGAAATCATGTAAAGTTGCTTACAAAAAAAGTCCTGTGAGTGTTATATTATTATGTATTATGTTATAAGATTATCAATACTGATGCATTAATTTGTATGTAGCATTTACTATGTAGTTTATACTGTTGGGAAGTTTAATCTATAGCAATGCATCATATTTTTGTAAAGAGAATCGTAAAGCTTTCAAATAAATCAAGTGGAGTAGAAGTACAAAGCAGGATAAAATGGAAATACTACAGAAAAGTACAAGTACCTGAAAACTGTGCTTAAATATAAGAAATGTATAAATGTATTTAGACTATTTAGTTACACTCCACCACTGAGAGAGCTCAGACACCCACCTTCTCTTGGTACTGCCTCCTGGAGGAGTCCAGAGACTGAATGAGTGCAGTCGCATGACCCACAAACATGGCAAAGCAGGTAGCGCCCACAATCATGCTGAGGATGGTGAGCCACACGTCAGCCATGCCGATGGGGGGGTACAGGCCGTACCCGATGCACAGCATGTGACTCATGGCCTTGAACAGGGCGTAGGAGTACTGCTGACCCCAAGTGTCATTCTACAAGAGGCGAAGAAGAGGAAAGAGAAAGTTTGTCCTTATCTACAGCATTAATCATGCATAAGTCTATTCAGAGTATGAGATTACAGGTGATGATGCCTTTCTTTTTCAGGTTTGTTGGCTTAAGTATGTTAATGAGGTCATTAAACATCATCTTATATGGAATATGTAATATACTCACACAATTAATACATCTATGAATACTTGAGTGTGATTAGTGTTGGAACTCAGTTATTTAAATTTTTAGGTTGATGTGGCAATTATGAAACTACTCAATTGAAGTTGAATTGAATTGTTTGCACTATAAATTTGTGAAGAATGCCTATTATAATCTACCACAGCACAAAGTGATGTATTCAAAGAGCTTGGTTTATTTGATGAACAGTCCAAAGATATCCAAAGATATTCAGTTTACTATCATAAGTTACACAGAAAAGATTAAAATCCTCATATCCTCACATCTGAGAGGCTGAAACCAGGGGTTTTGCATTTTTGCAAAAAAAAAAAAAAAAAAAAAACTGAAAATGAAAATAATTGAAATAATTGCCAATTAGTTGGCATTAGTTATTAGTTGGATGCAGTCTGACTTATAAATAATCCACTTACCACCATCTTGTTTCTGGTGACCCAGCAATCAGCAGGGAAGTCCTGCAGCATGGGAACCAGGAACTGCAGACAGCCATCCCAGTGACACAGCAGCAACATCATGCCGATCAGGTTCATGATACGTACCATGGCACTGGCCAGGTCATAGGTCATATGGAAAACCTGTAACACAGATTATCAGCATTAATGGAACTGAAACAATCTCCCTAAGTAAATCTATAAATTCAAAATTTCTCTCATGCAATCAGAGGATTTGAAACATACAGTAGGTGCTGTGTGGGCTGATGCATACAGACTATACCAGACCACATTGTTCTTAATCCTCTATAGACTGCAGAGGCTGTTTCAGTGTTGCGTAAGCATCTGCAAGTAACATTAATGGCCTATGGAGGAGTACAGCCTCAGTTAGAATTATAAAAATGAGATAATGCAGGAAAAATATCTGTTATAAAGTAAGTTGATTGTGTGTGAGTGTTTTGTAACTCAGCTTTAAAAATATGGACATTTTGTGGGTTTTTTTTTACAATGAGCAGTATTGTGTATTTTCCCTGAAGACAAAAAAAGTAATAATCCAGACAGTTATATAGTTATATATTCTGAGAAATCTGCTAATGCAAGTGAAAATCTCACTATCTAGGGTACTTCAGTCAAAGGAACATTTGAGAGAAAGGCTGCAACTGATGACTACTTCTATAATTGATTCATCTCTTTGTTCCATGAAATAAAACAGTAAAACAGTAAGAAATGCACGTCACATCTTCTCAGGGTCTTTAAAGTACTTGTTTTGTACAACCAGCAGTTCACAACCCACAGATATTCACTTAGAGAATAAGAATTAAAATATCAACATTTTAAAAGCTGTGAGCTGAGGGTTTTGAGATTTTTTTCCTAAAAACTTGCTGATTAATGTCCTGTTGAGTAATTAGTGAGTCATCGATGAACACCCGAAGAGCCTATGGCTGCAGGATCTACCTCTTCCCACTGGTGGATGTAGCGAATGAGTCTGGAGAGGCGCAGCAGCCGCAGCAGACTGAGGATCTTGGTGAAGCGAACGATCCTCAGGGCTCGGGCCGTCTTGTAAAAGTCTGAGTCAATGCGTGTCTCTACAATGAGAAAGATATAGTCCACAGGTATGGAGGAGATGAAATCCACCACGAACCAGCTCTTCAGATACTTGATCTTGATCTGCTGCGGATCCAGTATGATCTCCGTGTTGTCTTCCCTGACGATGCCTGTGCGGAAATTAAGGACCAGATCCATGAGGAAGAAGGTGTCTGAGACCACGTTGAAGACAATCCAGGGCGGCGTGTGCTCGTCCTTAAAGAAGGTGATGCCCACGGGGATGATGATGAGATTTCCCACCATCAGCAGCAGCATCGTCAGATCCCAGTAGAACCTAAAACACACATAACTCGTATTTTACAGCAGGCCAAAATGACTTTGATAAATCATGAATACTTCATTTAAACCTCTGACAGAATGACTGAGCTAAATATTGTATGTCAAACTGATTTTTTTTTTTTTTTTTTTGGGGGAAGTCTTTTTGGCATTTTTATACCTTCATTATTAGAGATACAACAGTGGAGAGACAACAGAAAATGAGGGGAGAGAAACAAGAAATGACATGTAACAAAGGTCTCCAGCTTGACCTGAACCATCAACACAGAGTTTCATGGTTGTTGCCACAAGCCATTAAGTGAATAGAGCACTCCTTTAGCAGCAGTATTTAAAGCACAAATGCAAACATTTGAATATGAGAATTTGTTGCTTTTCATCGTCAGATATGAAAGGAAACTGAATATGTCTGAATATCTATCCGGAGTGTTGGTCTAATTTGTATATGTTATGTTGAGTTCTGGGTAATCATAATGCCCATTTTACAATATTTGGTGCATTTTACAGACAAAACAATAATCAAGATAATAATGAATGAATAATTGTAATGATCAGTTGCTCTGTTTTCTTTAACTAAGACGTTAGAAAAACATCATTATGAATGGACACCAGCTTTTTGTCAGTGGTGTTCAGTTCACACAGACTTTTAAAGCTAGAGGAGTGTGTGCGTCTGTGTGCATACTGAATATGTGCTGCATATTCAAAGCAATTCTGGACGTGGAGGAACTTCAAATGGAAATGAATCTTGGTGCAACTTGCAGTCTCACACTGCGACTCAAACTCCAGTAGATTTATGTTCACGCAAGTAGAAAACAACGCACACAAACAGATAAACATTAGCAAAACAAGAAGTGTGTTGACTATGGAGAACAACAATGGTCCTCTAATTCAGTTCAATACTGGGCTTCTGGCCACAGGGACGGAGAGAAAAATGGGTTATTGGAATTCTTCTGAATTTCTCATGAGGAAATATTGATTTTCACAACTAACTAAATCCTCAAGTATCAGCAGCAGAGCTTTCAATTGCATCTATAATTGCATGGAAAAATGGCTGATTTAGTTGTTTACAGTAAAATCACCAACTTAGAGTATTTCAAAATATTTTCATGAAATTTCAAAGCTCAGTTAACAAATTAAAGCAAAGAGCTTTGTACTAAATATGAAATAGCCATGTTGTCTAATGCCTTATGTCGCTGTTTCTATTACTCTGGTTACCATCGTAAGATTGAACATATTCTGCTGTCAGATGTTTTGATTTTGCAAACTGCTTTCACAACAACAGAGGACGACAAATATCTGGACTTTACTATTCACAGGAAACATTTACATGTACAATAATGTCCATCTTGGCCACAAAAATGCCAGCTCAGATACAGAGTGTTTTTCAAGCAAACAATATCTTAGTTGCGTGAGATGAGAGAGCATGCATGCATGTGATTGCATGTCCGATCCATTTGAGGGACCTTATTAAACGCTGATCGATCCAGCAGGAGCCTCACACCTACGGGGCCAGCACAAACTGCATGGAGTGGGGTCTTCCAGGGGAGGGAGGAGGACAAACCTGCGAGGGTGCATGCATTACACCACTTAAAGTTACTCAATGCGTGTGAGGCAGCATGCAGCAACCTCAATGTATAAGCAACTTGCATGTTAGAGAAGAGAGAGACGAGACTGTAAATCGGAGGAAATACAACGATTTCAGGAGTGCCGATAGGGCAAATGCTTATCTATTGTGTCAACAAAACCTCAATTCACGACTGATTGGAAGAAAAGACCTGCATTTGATTAAATGTTGCAAACAGAAACCATAAAGAAACAGCTGAGGCAGCTCAACTGTGTTTCAGACGTGATTTTTTTTCTGGGCTCAAATGAGGGTGCAAGAACAACCAAGAGCAGAGATGTGACCGGGTACAGCACAAACTACAAACTTACTTACACCAAACCTTCTCTTATGAAAAAGAGGGACACAGTGAGGGCACCAGTGGCCATTTGTTCTAATCAGCTTTCTGTTGTTCTCTGCCAAACAAAGCATTTGCATTCCTCTCTTCATCTGCCTGTTGTCTCTGTGGTGACACACTGGTCCTAATTGCACTTCCCCTCTCTAGCTAAATCCACCGTTATCTCCTGGGAATCCATGTCATCTCCACAAGTCAGCTCCCATCAGCCAGATGTTGAGTAGTTAGCATTACTGCTCTGCACACGTCACTGTGCTGCAGAACACTGGAACAGCTGGACAAAAAAAAAGGGGGCAGCAGTAATGCACTGTCCCCCTGCAGACCATCATCAGCTGACTGTGCACACAGCCACAAAGATCATACAACTTGCTGGTGTAATCTGATGTTACCATAAAAAAAAAAGCTGACAGTTGTGGGGTCTGTGGACATTTACTGGTCGAGAGAGGAATCTTGCACTATTTGGGTCAGAGTGCAACGCTGTCAAAGAGCATGAGAGCACAAAGAGAGGGAAGTTACAAGCAAAGTGAACACAAAAAGGCTTAAAATGGTGAAAGGAGCTTAGATCAATCAGGACAGCTGAAAAAGGGATCACATTTGTACTAGAGATACTTATCTCTTGCTGCCAGAGCGCAGCTGAAGCATGACAGCCTGCATGCAGCTCAGTGGCTTAACACACACCTGTACTGTGGCTCAGGCCCACCAGCAATCATATTAACCATATTTACGCAGCGTGCCAGTTCGATGTGTCTGCGGCTGTGTCCACGGGAAGCTTTCACAGAAAGACAGCAGTTATTTATGATACAAACAACAGCGACACTGTGTTTGGAAAAGATACAAGGAGAGGATGCATGCATTACGCCACGCTGAGCTGAGGCGCAGTGGTCATGGAGCACATGACTGTTACAGATATCAGGGAGTGAAGTTGGCTGTTTGTGGGACAAAGACTGATTC
Organism: Scortum barcoo; assembly: GCA_023238725.1. Lineage (NCBI taxonomy): Eukaryota > Metazoa > Chordata > Actinopteri > Centrarchiformes > Terapontidae > Scortum > Scortum barcoo. Next base: position 11,407,402 of record CM041536.1, read on the forward strand.
AACAATGTCACATAAGTGAAAAAAACAAAAAACAAAACAGGACCCAAATACTCTTTAATAGTGCAAAGGTTCACACCTTAAAAAAAAAAGAGTTCACCTTAAGGCACCTGCTGCTGCTCAAAGTGCAACCCAAACCGAGCATGAAGTAATGACACCTCAAACAGAGTTAACAGCTGGATGTCCTGATTCCTCACAACATCATTTTCATTTCAATCTCTCTCTCTCTCTCTCTCTCTCTCTCTCTCTGTGTTTTGTGGTGTGTACCCGCCCCATCCACACCATCTCTGCTCCATTAGACTAATTGTACTGTAATAATCTCCCCTGATGTGTGCTTCTAATATCTTGAATGGTCATGTTACCCTATTTTGATTACCCCATTTCCAAGCCCCTGCTGCACTCTCTGTAATCCACTGCCCTCGCTAAATGATAAAAAAAAAAAGTGTAATTCAGATGAGTGGAAAAAAACTGCAGTGACACACATCGGCGTACAACTGGCCCGGCGAAAATATGATGACAGTGAGCCTCAAGGTTAAATGTCATGAAAATCCCTTGATGGCGGTGATGAACAGAATGCTGGTCTGTATGCGGCGTGCAGTGAAATGCAGAACCATGTGTGGCACAGCATGGCAGGTAAATTAGGGAATTACAGGTTTGGCTTAGTTTGAGTGCACAGATTTAATTTAAAGATGGAGAAAATTTGCACAGAAAATTGGTTGGTAGATTACCATATAGCCTGTTCTCTCGTGTGAATGAAACCATATATACACACACACACACGCTTCTCCAAGCCAAACAAAAGAGGGACTTCTGTCCTCCATATGATATAATTTGGCTGCCATTGTGCGCATAAGAGGATTCTGTATGCCAGTCAACTCCTTTATGACACACAAAATGTTTCCCTGTAAGAATGGCCCTGTGTGAGTGGTTAAGTCTTTAGAAAAAGGCTCATTTGCAGCAATGGAGCCATTTACCTATTCAAGGTAGGCGTGTGTGTGTGTGTATTACAGAGGCACATTCAGCTTATGATATTCTGCACAGGCTCACACTCCTGATTATCACAGTCATTATCATCACAATGATCGAAGAAAAAAAACACACACACACTCCTGGTATAGAGGGGATTACAAAGTGTGTGTGTGATATGTAAGTTTATGGTGACCTTATCATATATGATGGCATTTTTAAGATGCAGCTATTTTTTAAGAAAATGATTTGACAAGGCTCAGATGTGTGGCGGGAGCACTGCTGCACTTTTCTGCAAGACACCACTGCTCTCATAAAGAAAGGCTTTACCTAAAATCACTGTAGGGGTGGATTATCCAGAAGCCCGCAGACTTCACTCGCTCCCTCTCATGCTCCACGGCCCTCTCGCTGCCCAGCATCCGCAGGGAGAACTTGTTGACTCCCGGCTGGAGCATCGCCCCAAACTGCCGGTGCATGAAGCCGGCTTGGTACAGCCGGTCGTCCTCGGGTATGATCTGCTCGCTGCCCTCCAACTTGATGAAACTTGACTGGTCCAGCGCGGACGCCTGCCCGGCCGCGCCGCTCGGACCGCCCGCCGCCCGCTGCTGGGCCCCGGGGCCGCCCTCTCCGGGGTAACTCTCGCCGCTGACGCCCGCATCAGCCTCCGGGATGAGGCGCCGCCGCTCCGCAGGGTCTGACCCGGGAGGATGCCGCCCGGTGATGGAGGAGACGCTGCCCCTAAACAGGCGGCAGTCCCCGTTCAAGTTGGTCCTCACGGTGACGTCCCTCTCCAAGTCCTCGCTCCTGGCCTCCTCGATGCTCCTGCAGCTGCTCGCTGGAGACGGAGAGGACAAATGCTTCAGGCGGATACTTTTCCTCTTGGTGTCCTTGTCGCCGCTCTCTCCTTCGTCGGCCGCGAAGGGTTTCTGCCCAATGTTTTGCGGCAGGCTGTAGAGCCGTTTGCGCATGGAGGAGTGGAGCCTTTCCATTTTGAAGGAGCAGAGGAGATGCGCTCTTAAGGACAGCCCGCTGGAGCGGAGGGATGAATCATGAAGCTCGCACACTTTGGGTGCCACTGGAGGCAAAAACGGTGACGGCGCATCCGCAGGACAGGTTGTATCTTATTTGACACTTGGGACGTGCCTCTCTCTCTCCCCCCACCCCCACGGCGGTTCAAACATTGAGGTGCGTCAACAATGCGTGTCCGCTCCCATCCGACGGTCATGTGAAGGCGGCCAACGGGAAATGCGTGTAAATCCAGGTAACCCCGCGGCGTGCAGACGAGAGCGCATCAGGATGCAGCATGCTGAGCGTCGGACGTGCCGGAGTGGGAGACCGCCGCCGCCGAGCTCCTCAATGACAAAGCATGATCTCCACCTCCCCCCAAATACCCGAGCGCTCCGTCAGAGGGGATGACACGCGTGCACGCGGCTGCCGGCGGCATTCAAACGGCGCTGACATCACTTCTCCATCAGCCTCCCGCTTTCTAATAAACGTGAATATTGATGGAGGAGGGGGCTTGATCTATCGGGTTGCCATAGGAGCCAGGGTGGCACATGCGCTCACCCCGCCCAGCCAGGACAGGCGGAGAGGATGATTCAAGGATGCGATCCAGCCTTGAAGTTGTTCACTAGTTGAGAGAGAGAGAGAGAGAGAGAGAGAGAGAGAAGAAAGCGGCGGGGTGTGCAGAGGACTCCGTGTTTATGCAGCATTGTGCACATATTTGCGGACATGTTGCAGTGTTGAAGAAGCAACGGAGTCAGTCTATGGCTGAAGCCTCCACCTTTCATCTGCAGCCTGATGAACGGTGTGCCGGACGCCTGCATGATGTGTTTAAGCATGTGTAATGGTTTTTAAGATACCTTATGATATTACAAACAACCGTCAGAGGACAACACAAGTGTGGCCACAATGATCTCAGTCTCAGAACTGCTCACAAAATGGTGAAAGTCTGCATTCACAGTATGTAGGGCTGCTTCAAAGATGTGCCTTTAATAGAATAAGTGCCAAATTCTGATGTGAAGCACATATAAACAAATGGATGGAAAGGATTAACTAAATACATTCTTCGTTGGTTAATGCACCGGTTCACTTTCACATTGTTAAAACAACAGATTATAATAAACAAACCAGGAGGCAAAAGGGCAATGGCTGTAATATATATCAGATTAACACGTGATTGTTTCCAGTTTAACATCCCAGCATCTTCCCATTAACCCATGAACCTACAACTTGAGCTGAAAAGTCAGTGTGAATAAAGCTCAGTATTTTTCTTGTTGATGGTGGATTTGTTTGAGCTTTACTGTGATGATATTACATTGAGCTACAGCCTCCTCCTTCAGTTATCACAGGTACATTAATACTCTCAGTGTCTGCAGTGTTTCATTCTTATTCCCCAAAGAAAACACTCTCAGTCAAATGGAAAAGTAATGAAACAGTTTCCTGGCACAGACCGACATGGCAAATTCATTTGGTGAAAGGTTGATGACAGCTGGTTGCGTTACTGTTGTTTGATTCAATTCAAACTTTATTTAAACCACATTTCATATAGGCATAATGCCAAGTGGCAGAGAGAAGGGAGCAGCTTGTTTCTGCCAAAATATTTCCTCATGAAACAGTTATAAACTAACGTAAAGTTTGATCTATCATATTTCAAGATGTTGATAGTCTGTGACAGAGACTTCTTTCACTGTCTTTCATCACCCCTATTAGTGGTCACAGAACAGGAGGGGTGTTAAAATAGCATTAATTAAACAAAATACAATAGAAGTGAAAATAAACGTGAACATAATAATGTGTATTTATGTGCAGGTTATTGTGTTTTCTTCATTGCTGCTTGTTATTTGTGCCTCTTTCCCTCAGTGTTCACTGAGTCCAAAACAATCTGCGCCTTGGCGTCAGCACTTCAAGTCTGGAGCCTCCTGATCATGAACTGCCCAGATTAGGATTTCACACTCTGTGCCTTATTTTAGTACTCACCAGCCATCACCCTGAATTATGTTTGCAGGCAGCCAAAGCTTGTAGGCTGAGCTCTCTGTCCTTGTTGTTAGTGTCCCCAGCAACTTTGACTTTGAGATATATGTGAACAGAAAATGATTGCATTCTGAGCTTTTAGGATTTTATAAAACAACATTTTGACCACACTTGGTCTTTATCAAGACACGCCATGGAGACAATTCCTTTTCAAGTGTGTCCCATAAACAATTACCCTAAGAGCAGCGTGCCTTTAGAAAGATGTAATGAAAATAAAGAGAATTGATCTGACCAGAGTGTCTTTTATATTTTTAATGCATTCTTGCAAGAAGGTGAGCTGTCAAGACAACCGAGTGTGTGCTCAGCTGGATGAGGACTCACAAGTGATAACAGAAAAAGCACAGATAGTTATAGTAGGGTACAATCAAAGGCGTGGTGAGAAGGGAGGGTGTGCGAGGTCTTGTCAACCCTTCTAGTACATTGTTTCAGGGTTACATTGTCTTTGTGCGTAAAAGGAGTCTGGCAAGAAGATAGTTACTCAGACCATTGTAGTTAAGATTTGTATGGTATTCGGGTCAAACTGACCGGTTTCAAATTTTTACAAGAAGAAAATTGGTAGAATTATAATTTTTTTCTACCTGAAACTAAACAAAAACAAATAATTTGAGCACACATGCTACTATACCCCACACATTTACATCCTTCATATGGTCTTCAGGTCAGTTTGACCCGCATACACAGAGACACACAGAAACATGCCCACACACACATACACAGACACAAACACAAACACAAACAGATAACGCTACACTATTATAATCTAGGCACAGAGAAGCTGTTTGCTCTCACTTTCCTGAAGTCTTTACCCTCTGTCAGGCCAGTCCATCCCTCCAACTTTATGTTCATGGCCAATATTGCCCTGGTATCTTACATACCAAAAAAAGGGGAAAGTGCTCATGAGCACTCTGCACAGGGATGGAACAATAAGTAGCCAGGGGGACCGTAAAAGCCAGAGGTCATACTTGAATTCAGCACCACCAAAGGAGGGGTAGTCAACTTAGACAAGCTGCTGGCCTGCCACAGCTGTCAAAGAAGAACACTACAGGTCGCCACTCGTGATCTTTTACAACAAGCTGGATGGCTCAGCCTATAATGCATTTATGATCTGGATGGCAATCAAGCCAGGCTGGAAACCAAAGGAAGCTCCAAAGAAGACAACTTTTTTCCTTGAGGAGCTAGGCAAGGCACTAGTGTCACTGCACATCTAAAGGAGACAACATGTGCACCCAGGACCCCAGCTTCTCTAGCCACAGTGAGGGAAGACACAAAAACGAAAGACGAATACTTCCATTGTTAATTGTCTTCTAGTAGAGACTGATTTCAATCATTAAACATATATGTTATCTCTATTGTTTGAAATTGAGATAAAGACAATATATGTTAATGGTTTATGAAGTAAAATTTTATTTCAGAATAGTTTTTAAAATCCCAAATGTGCCCCGGGTCAATTTGACCCGAGGGATACCAGAGGGTCCCAAAAGTGAAGACAATACAAGGGTTAATTTAGGTCTTGGTTAGTCTAACATAGTATAAAGGCAATTTATAAAGAAAAAACAGTAATAGTGAGGGTGGAATTTTCATTACAAAGACTAAGTGTGGCCATTTAAGAGGCTGTAGTTTGTGAATTGTATTGTATAATATCAAAAGGTGTTTCTAATATTTTGTGCACCACTTTTATAACAATGAGAGCAGAGTAAACATTAGTTTTAGCAAAGTGTAGTGTGACGTGTGCATGTTACATGTTATATTGAAACTGTTTTATTTCATTTCACTTGACGCTTTACATAGTTCAAACGACTTTAACGCCCTTGTAGGAAAACTGTGCAGCAGTGATGTGTCTGAACACTTAAAGTAGACTCATTCTGGTCTTTGGTCATTTGTGACAAATGATGGTTCATTGACAACTTGAAACAATAGTATAGCAGGTAAAGAGCACACCAAGTCCAAAGGAAGGATACTGTATTATTTATAAGAAATAAAACTACAAACCTCTCCAACAAAGTTTAAACTGTACAACTAAATTTGTTATTAAAAACACTCAACTGTCCTTTTGAAGAACTAGTTCATCAGATTTATCTAAACTTCACCTGACATCTCACTCCCTGAATGAGAGATTAATCCACACAGACAGAACTACAAATCATTTTTGACAAAAGTTGTGTCCCAGTTTGCTTATTTATTTTTTTCATAGTTCATGAAGTCACAGATGTCTCTTTGCTCTAGAAATGGACTGCTTTTATTACTGTTTGAATCCCACTCACATATTAATCCAGGACAAGGCATTACATTGTGAGAATCAGGTCCAGTTTAAAAGGTATGAAGATGCATTACAATATTTCATTACACTCCAGCTGGTAATAGTTATGTAAATGTTGCCAAAAGCCCAACAGTGAGACATGTTCAGTGGTGCTTCCTTAGCCAGGAATTTAGAAATACTGAGACTGAGAGAAAAGTAAAACGGAAAGTCTGATATTTTCTTTTTCCATAATTTCCATATTAATCACAATACTGATACTGATACTCACAATACATAATGTGAATATGAGATGATGGATGCACATGCAGTATTTTCCCATAAATGAATTGAATGTTGTCTATCATTAGAACTCATTCAAATAGGCATAAAGCATCACAGACGACCACCCGTTGCGATTGCCTTCTTTAGTTAATATAAAATGCTTTGACAAGTTAGATAAGAAAAGAACCACAACCAAAGATTTCTGTGGTAATAGGAATTAGCCAAAGAAAATATATGTTCATATTTACTGTACATACATGATGTGTGTAAACGATTTACACTTAGACAAACTTACACTACAATAAAAAAAGGGAACGTATATCTTAAAATGATAGTTTCTCCATCAATACAAATACAAAAGTTAATCTACTTTTTTTAAATGATACACACACTGCACAAAGCCACTAACTCACGAGGACCAAAGAGACACACTGAACGCAGGACTTGAACTACGCTTAACATTAGTCTGAGGTACTTAGTTTAAACTGGTAAAGAGAAAACATAATGAGCCAAATCACAATCCTAAAGGGAATCACTGCTGGGGCAGTAAAAAGCAATAAAATTTAAGAATTTGCACTTCACAGTTAAAATCTTTGTACTAAAAAACATCCTTACCAGACTTAAAGACTCACCATTTGTAATTGTAGTTTCTAAACTCATCCCAGGATTGTTGAAAAAGTACTGAGGACATAGTATCAGTGCCCTCATTGTTATCCTTTCATAGATATACAGAATTAATTATCACCTCAACCTATCAATAATCCTAACCACAAGGACAGCTTAATCCATAGAATTAAACCTTGGGTCTTTCAATGTCACATTTCCATCTTTTCACATCAAATCTGAAGTCTATACATCAAACACACTGTAAAGAAAAATATGTTGACAGTATGGACCCAGTGTGTGTTTAAATACAGAGCTTGTGTTTTACATTTGTTTAAAAGGTTTATTTGCTAAAAAGGAACCACAAAAGTAGAATAAAAACATCATATCAAGTCTTGAGTCTTAACTGATGTTTGCCCCCTGCCTGTTCTGTGATTTTTCTGCACTGTGAGTTTTTTCTAAATCGAAGTTTGTCAGTTCTCGTTCCTCTGATGTCTAAAGTTCATCAGATATCTGAAGCTCATCATGTTCGACACGCCTGCTGTGAGTTACTTAAAAACTTCACTAGATGGAGCAGTTCCCCACATGCTTTTATTTCTCTTGTCATGGGACAGCCTGTGTTCACCATTAATGGTACAGCTGGGAAAAAACAAAACAAAAACAACTCGGCAGACACTATTTCTTTTTTGATATATTTATTCTTAAAAATGAGTCGGGATCTTGCAATCGCGTCACACGTGTCAGTCGTGACGTGGGCTTCTTTCGCCGCCTCCCACATCAGCTGTAGAGAATTCATGCAGCTGTGTATTATTCCATCAATGCTCTACGGTGATCCTACTAGTTTAAAGCTTTGTCACAGAGAAATCAAAAGCTGCAATGATTTTCAATATACTGATATGGATAATAATTGCATAGGATAATAGCCATGCTGTACAATACACATACTTATAAAACAATATGTTAGAATGATTAGTACAGATCTCCTATGGTAGGTTTATACAGGTTTTCATTATTCTCAACATTTAAGTGCATCATATAATATGAATATTCTTTATAATAATGGTGATCTGATACATAGTTATAGTGATTTAATACATACAGTACACACAGTAAAGTAAACCTTAACCAAATTTAGAGGGACATTGCAAAGCCCTTAAAATGTAATAGATACTGTCTGATAAAATGATAAACTTAGAAAATGGTATGCAGCTGAATGATAAAACTATACACAACTGTCATACCCGATTATGGTGGCATTTTCTTTTACATTGCCGAGATTTGTTTTTCCTCTAGAACACACAGTACAGATTATCTACATGAAGCCACTCTCAGAGAAAAGAGCAGCAACCAAAAAAAAAAAAAAAAAAACAGAAAAAGAAAGAAACATTTCCTGCCTTCAAAACAGAAGGTCAATTTCTTGCATGCATTATTTTAGAAGTAGTAAAAATGTAAAAGTAGTGGATAAGAGGGAAGAAATCATAAACGTCAACAACCGCATGCAGCAACAATGATTATAATGTTAACAATTCCATTATGGTTTGAATACCTCCCGACCTCGCACGCTCACACAACAAAATCATAAGGCATGCCTCACTTAAACTCCTCCACAAGCCTACTTTTAATGGCAGATAAATCCTATTAACAACTGGAATGGATTCCCCTCGTTTACCTTCATATGGTCAATACATGTGTAATGAAACCTGCAAAACAAAGAGAGAACTCAACTCATTATCCCAGTTTGAAAAGACGCTTATTTTGCTTGACAAGAGCTTTCAGCGATTATCTCATATGGAATTTGTGGCCACGGGCTTGTAATACATATTTATCATCGGGCTTCCTCTCAATAATTTAATACTTACTCAGCAGACGAGCTGCTCAGTTTGTATTCCTTTGGCGGAGGTTCTTCTCTTTGTGGTTGTTGGTTGAATTAGTTTTCCTTAAGAAAATAAAAAAAACACTCCATCAGTTTGCACCTCAAATGGAAGATGTGTATAGTAGTACAGAAACAATCGATCAAATGACAGATTAGTTGCCTGACAGAAAATAATCTCTGCCCATTTGTGATGGGAGTTTTGCAGAGTACTTGATGTTTTATAGACTAAATACTAATTCAGTAAAAAACAAGGACAGTAGGAAACAAGACAGTAGATTGAAGGGGCACTCCTGTGATAGTTAATATTACTCAGACTCTGAAAACAATTGTACAATGCTTTTAAACAAGTAATGTTTTCATAATTTCTTCCCCTCTCTGGAAGGAAAATCCGACTAAATCATTATCACATATGGGTGGAATGCCCCTTTAATCAATAATAATGGCTCTTTTTTTAGTTTTACTTACTTTTACTGTTCATCCTTTAAAAAGGTCAAACTTTACTTTAAGTTCCTCTATTTAGCATTTATAAGCAGCATGGAAGCATTTAATAAAGGGCTTATGACCCACTATAATGAAGCTACAAGCAGCTATAAGTACATGTGATTAGTGTTTGTCAGCAATTATAAAGTCTTCTATGGAGATATGTTTGATGCAATTACACCGTGTTTAACTATATCATCTTTCACTGTCTGTTTATACACCGACCTTCACAGGAGTTATAGTTTTTGGAAAATACATTAATTAACACTTTCTCCCGTATTTTAGTGAATTATAAAACACTCATTTAATGTGCTCATACTGGATTATGATAGATGATAGAAGGTTATAAATTGGGGCCTTTTTTTAAGTCTTGGAGTGTCAAATCGGGACAATTATTCCTCCAAGTGTCCTTACTTGACTTAAAAAATACTTTTCCTTGTGATTTATATGAATGCAGCAAAGCACGGTCACATGATGTTCTCAGCTATTTGTGACTCAGATTTGGGGAGTGCTGTGCACCGAGCTCTGTAGACAGTCAGGAGTGGAGATATCATGATAAGCTACAACAAAACACACGAGCTAAAAAGAGGTAAGCTATCAAAGGTAAAATGTTTATACTTACACTGGTCCAGCTGGGTCATCATCTGAGGCAGCAAGGAAAAATATGGAGAAATGAAGACCAAAAAATAGAATAATCGGAAAGAAGCTGCACACGTTGATGAAATGAGTCTTTTTTTTTTCATGTCAACATATAAAGAGGAGCTGTCGCTGACACACAATGCACTTGGCCCTGGGGTTTTTGAGGTTCTTTATGTCTCAGCTGTTCTGTGATGTGATATCTGTGTGGACTGTGTTATGGGATGAAAACGTGAAGTCTACGTGAAGTTACAAGATAGTAAACAATGGGCCATCATGCCGCAGGAGAAAAACCTCACAAGGTCACTCACAAACACGCAGAATGCAGTTAAATCCCACAAACACCACATTTAAAACACATGAGCAAGTGAGAACAATTGGATACAGGCAAAAGTCCCAAAAAAAAAACACTGTTGTCATGCACGGACAGGCAGCGCCCACAAAGCAGCTGTTCACCGAAAGATAAAAGTGAGAATCAGCTGCATGAAAACCAGCCCTCTACTGAAGGCAACAATATCAGTGAAGCAGCTTGAATCAGTAGAAATGATTCATGAACACGAAATATTTTCAATTCTTTACAGTGACTTGCATGCCATTTCATTGCTGCAGTAACTTTGAGTTGGATGCAAAAATATGTAAGTTACCAAAGTTTGTTCAATAAAAACTGAAAATTTTAAACTGCACTTGACACTAATGAGAAGCCAAACAGAACTGTGCTGTGAACTGGAAGAAGATGAGGCTGAACGCTTATTGAAATTCATGAAGCATGCAAAGTCTCACACTTACCACAAACGAGGTTTAGGTTATGCAATTTGGGAGAAGGGGAGGACGGGAGACATTACAACAATCCGTTCAAATATTCAACAGCCAAAGCCTAACCTTATGTAGAGAAATGCAAGTGAAATATGAATTATTAACATTTCATGCCAGAATCTGCTGTGTGACTCACGCAATCTACATCCATTTTGTAAGACAGTGAGGATTCTCAAGGTGACTTTAACACTCAGATTCTGTGACAGTCTGTTTCCAACCATGTACTGAACCATAATGACAATATACCCCTGTACAGCATCGCTAAGAGTCACTGCAGCCCTGAACTGTCAGTCAATCGCTGCACGTTGCATCTAATCAGCATGTGACAACATCAAAATTCTGTTTGAGAGGAAAAGGTCGACCAAATACCATTAATGCATAATTTATGATATAGCCAGATTCTTAAAAATGAAGTACTCAGTAGTGTTAGTCAATCCCAGGATTAAGCTTGCAGCAGCTAAGGGAAGGCACAAGGTCTCTGGAAAGCCATTAATAATTGAAACTGTCCAGCTCTGCAACACTGCAGTATCATATTTCTCATGAATATTAAAAGCATGAAATTGTCCTGACAAGGTCTGACCTCCTGCAACAGCGTCTGCTTACTGGGTCAACCTCACCAGACTGAATTATTGAATGCAGGCACAACACAGTGTCAGGTGACTCTTGTCGCTGTCTTAAGAAATGACTTAAGCAGACGCTGTGTAGACGCTGTGTGCTTCCTTTCATGTCGCACTAACAAGGGTTTTTTTGGATGCTAAAAAGATCTACGTCAAAGCTGAACAGTAAGAGCGGTTTCTCTTCAGATATATTAAAAACAGCAGAATGATAAAACCGCCCTAAGCACCACCGCTGGTGACTCACCGTCTTGTAAATCCTCTGGCTTCTTACGCTTCTCATAAACAACGATGATGACTATCAGGATGATGATCTCTGCCAAAACCCCCAGGAGAGGCCACAGGGGGGCCAAGTGGCTGCGAACCCTCAGCACAGACTTCTCCTCACGGCTGCCGATCATGTTGGTGGCGTTGCACTGGTACTCGCCTGGATCCAAGTTAATGTCCAGGTTGATGATGTGGAGCTCAGTGTAGTTGTCTCTGCTGTTGATGAAGAAGCGTCCGGTTGAGTTGTCAATTTCCTGTCAAGGGAGAAGAAATGACATGGACTCAGTAATGCTGAGGGTTTGACAGTCTGACAGTAGTTGTGTTTACTTCGACAGAGGCAGCTTTTACAGTCTAGTTAAGGTCATGAGGTTTTAAATCATTGCACAGTATTTCATGCTGTATGAAATGATATTAAATAAAACCAATTCATGGACTGACTCCTAATTTTTTTTAGCTTTCTAGTTTCAATATGTTATACCTACTCAACATGTTTATTTGACTCTTTTGATCATATTTTATTGTTGGGTATTATATAATATAATATAATACATGCAGGATTTTCTATTTGATATAATCATGAAGTCATGAAAAAATACGCTTGTAGGGCTTGAACATTTACAATTACTCAGTATAAGTAGGATATTGCAAAGAATATTTGTTGGTTCAGTATTTAGAATCTACATGTGCAAGAAAACTAAACATAGTTATGTGTGTGTATATATATGTGTGTGTGTATGTGTGTATGTATATATGTGTGTATGTATGTATATATATATATGTGTGTGTGTGTGTGTGTGTGTGTGTGTGTGTGTGTGTGTGTGTGTGTCTTAATGGTAGGTCTGTTGTATTGGATTGAAGGATTGAATTACATCATACAGGTGTGCCTAAGAAAGTGGCTAGCAAATGTATATCATATATATAAATATATATATATCTATATTACATACCCTATAAATGCCATTGTCGAACTTGCGCCAGGTCCAGACGGGGTGAGGATAACCCACAGACTTACAGTAGAGCACAGCAACCTGACCCTCATTCTTATTCTCACTACGCTTGTGGCCTGTAATCTCAGGAGCAGCTAAAACAAGATATCAAAAATAACAAAGAAAAATTTATGTAATACATAAATACATTCAAGAAATTCAGAAAAATACAGTTACAGTCCTACTTTGCATGCAGAAATGTATAAATGTGGGTATATCCATGTGAGTTGCATTAAAAGAATGGGCTACTTATTTGTGCTTTTCATCTTTATAATAAATAATATTCTTTTATATATTTTTCTTATTAGTTGAGTAAGTTAAGCTTATAAAAAATAGCTAAATAAATGTTTTTCATGCAATGAACAGTGTTCAGATCAAAGATAATAATAATAACAATAATTTAATTATTTATGAGAATACTTTTCAATCATGCTTGATCATGGTAATCATGCTAATTCATTATTGTTGTTATATGCACAAAGCACACAGAATTCGAGACATAAAAGAAGTACAATTTGAAACAGCTGCAGGTGGTAAGTAATACAGTAAGTAGAGAAGCAAAAAGAAGAAAACTCACAATAAAGGAATAAAACATAAATTCACTGTTGTATTTCAGTAATGTTTTTGTAGCCATAACCAGGGAAGACTGAATAAACTCAAAGTAAAAAAAAGTTTGAAAATTGGAACAAAAAAACATTTTATTCACAACATTTCATCTAATTGATCAGAAACATGTGATCCAGTGTAATCTTAAGCAGCCTGTACTATTCTGTGTGTTCTGTATATTATGAGTCTCTAGCTGCCCTGATAAATTGAGATGCCTCATAAAATAAAAGCAAACCGTCCCAAAATCCAAATTGCCTCCACAGCGATGCACGTGAGAGCAGAAAAGGCTGATCAGATTCTGCCGTTGAGACCTAATCCCTGTGCCATCAGACAAACAAGACACCATCTGCCACTGAGCCGGGCATCGGTTAGATGGAGGTGTCAAGGGCGCCGGCTGCCCCTGAGCAGCCAGCAGAGCCCTTTGAAATCACAGGGCCTCACATGACAGGGCTGCCAGTGCTCAAGGCCACTCGGGCCATTTTTATTGGTGGCATCTCTGCTGTGGCCTTGAAAGTGACAAAGATGGCGGTAGCTCACAGATCAACACCTACATTTAACCTCGATGGTGACGTTGGCCGGAGGAGCAGTCTCGAAGGTGTAGACACACATATATACCCCGGCGTCGTCTCCTCTTGGTTTGTTCAGCCTGCAGAACGGAAACACACCTCACATGAACCCACAGCAGGCTGTTAAACTCTGTTTCACATGCACATAAGTCACATAAGGTTTTGCTGGGACTCCTACCTGTACTCGGTGTTCCTATTTGGGCTGCGCGTTTCCGGGATTTCCTCCCCATTCTTCATCCAGAAGCTCTCCTGGTGGATACTATGGGCGCTGGTCAGGTTGCACTGCAGTGTCAAAGCGTCGCCTTCCACTGGAAGCGTGGCGTGATCAGAGGCGAAGATTGACGGCTCTGTAAGAGACACGTAGATGAGCTGCAACAGAAGTGATGCTTACAAGGACCTGTGGGTGAGGATGCGCTCGGAAGAAGATGTAAACAACAACGCACAAAAAGTTCAGACAGACACCTCTGCCGACCACACTTTATAAAACACAGCACGGGAATAGATCTGAAGTGGGTGGAAGTATTTCGGGCGTCCAGGGTTCCTTAAGTAGAAGTTATTTTCTTAGCTGAAGGTGGAAGTGGGAACGCTTCCAAGAATCTCTTAGTTGAGTTATCAGTAGAAAAGATGGCAAACTACATAAAACAAAAACTGGTTCTTAGATATTAAGTTTAGGTACAAGTCTGTGTAGGTGAAAACATAAGTATATACGTCAACTATACCTCCTATGGTACATTTGAGTAAGGAGCATCCAATTACTGAGATTCTGTTACATGCACCAGAAATAATGAGCGGAAGCTAAAGTTAAACTATTTTTACAACTTTCAGTACAATCTGCAGTTTAAATGATTATTATATATCAATTTCTGAATCAAACAATTAACTATGGAGAACTGAACTTGCTGCAGCTCTAAGCAAAACATGACAGCACTTTTGCAAAAGTAGTAAAGAACACAACTTAAATACAGGAATACAGGCAGGTCTAAACTTGTGCTGTCTTTTTTTCCAAATTCTTATTTTTTAATCACTAAAATAAACCAAAGGCAAGTTAAAAATATGGCTTAATCGTCTAATTGTAATTTTGCGACGAGGCATAAGTCACCTTTCCCATGAAATAAAAAAAACCCCACTAAACTCTACAATAACATATATTTCTGTCTGGTTGGAAAATCCGCACTGAGATTAGCTTTTAAATCATGAAGACCATAATTGGAGTGTTGTATTCTGCTTAATCCTGATTATCTACATCTTGTTTGTACACGCAAACACCGGTGAACCTCTCAATTTGTCACAAGCTGAAACTGCGATTTTGGCCTGCAAATAAATTACGACAGAAAAGACTGCACCTACCCAGTACCTGAGTACTTCGATAATTTGATTTTTACAAAATTGACCTTTTTTTAATTAAACAAACCACAGAATTGTGAGATGTTTCTATCCAAATATCAAATGACTGTGTTTACATTTGGATGACATATCATGAAATATCTGATCGAAGATAACTAAAGTGAACAGACATTTGATGGAAACTTTCAGTGATTTTTGAAAATCTGTGCTACAAAAACATTATGGTCAGTTTCAGGTTTACATCTAGGTACTAGGTGCATTTCAGATTCTGGTACAGGACTGTGGGAAAATACAATATAAAGACATTTAGTACAGGGAAACGAGACGATGACAGCTAAAGGAAAAGAAAAAGTGAAGAAGGGAGGAGCTGTGGACTGGGAGGCTCTAAAGGGTGGAGGGTGAAGGATGCACCGAACTGAGGGATGAGCACAACGTAAAATACTACTCAACTCTGCAGGTAAAAGAATATAAAGACCAGCTGATGGTGATTTTCTTCATTTTCTGAGTCTGTAGGGGAGGATGGCACCTACGGAGGAAGCTAGAGGTCCTCTGGAGAGGTTTGAGGAAGGCTGAATCACATAGGAACTGTTAGATTTGGCTGTTAACGGAGGGAGGTGGGGGATTTCGTGGGTGTTTCCTCTAAACTGACCACTCACTCTGCAGCACCGTTATAGTGGCCTGAGCACGGATCCAGGTGGTGGCTGGATTTTGGTGCAGGTCGTTACGCCGCGGGTCGTTGCTGGCTCTGCACTCGTAGGTCCCGGCATCATCCAGTGTGAGACGAGAGACCCCCAGCACGCTCACGGCGTTGGTGCCGTAGGCCGTGCTGATGGACACTCGCCGCTTACGGGCGCCGTCCCACAGCTGCCTGAAGGAATCGGCTCGGTTGATCTCAGAGTACCACCACTGGATCTCCGGGGTGGGGTTTCCCACCACATCACAGTACAGCTCAAAGGTGTCGCCCGTGAGCTTGGTTTCAGAGAGAGGTGATTTCACAAAGCCAGCTGGTGGCGGGGATTGTTTTGTGGGTAGCATAAGCCCCAAAGAAAGGAAAACAGGTGTAGGATGGAAAGACAAAAAAAATAACAGGGTAAGTTGGACGGTAACCAGAAAGACAGAAAGAAAAAAAGATAATGTGAAATAATAAAAAAAAAAAAACACAGACAAATTATAAGATGATGAAACAAAGGCTGATTTAAGTGAAAAATAAAAGTAAAAAATGGAACTTTGAAATGGAGCTGCTCATGTTCATTATTGATTAATCTGTTGCTATTTTTCTGGATTAACTAAATATAGTGAAAAATGTCCACCATAATTTTTTGAGCCAAGATTACTTTATTCTGACCAGCAATCCAAAACCCAAAGATGCTCAATTTATCACAGAGGACATAGTCAGAAGAAGATTTGTGGCATTTTTTTGATCATTAAATTTAATTTAATCGCAGACAAAAGAGTGAAATCAGGATCAAAGTGTCTGTCAGGACGAGTCACATCGACACTTCTGGTAAGACAGAGAGAGACAGAGGCGGCCTCAGATCATTACTGCTGCTATTCCTAGGAAGCTTTAATTCAACTCTGCTGGGACATCCTTGCAGGGCTGCTCTCACTTGTCTTTTTCCAATTAATGATATCATATAAATTTGTGTCTGGCTCGTGCAGCGCTTACATCTAAAAGTCCTCCAAGTGACCTTGTAATCTTCTGGATATCTTGTACAACCAAAAACATTTAGTACGCAGAAAAAGAACACAGACAGTTTCACTGGATTTCAATGCCGCCCTCTCTGAACTGAATGCAATAAGAGTGAAACAATTTATCATGGCTGCACAGAGAGGAGGAGGAGGAGTAGGGTGGAGGACGGTGCAGGGGGGAGGCTGTAGTCATAAGCATAGTCTATAGGCACTGTGGAGAGCACATGAGATTGGAAAGAGATTTATAGAAGCTGCAGCTCTGAGTCTCTGGGGAGCGTGTGGGCGCCTGGTGAGAGACCCCCTCCGTTCCCATAGAAGCACTTGACGGCAACAAAGTAAGAAGAGGAAGAGACAGCCAACCAGACTGAGCCGATCATCACAAGACAGACGATCATGTGTTTTTTTTTTTGGTTTTTTTTTTTCTGTCAAACCATCATCATAATCCTGCTGTACAGCCCACAACGGGTTCATCAAGACTAGCACATTTACTGTGGGCACGTATGGATTCCTACACACACACATAGACACACGCACACACATTAGCATCTAAAGCTAATGCAGTCTGATACAGGAGTCCTGCAATCAATCAAACCGTCAGGAAGGCTGTAATGTTTTTAGAGAGGTGTTGATTAAACTTTATGATAATTTCACAGACTCCTGTTTGTGGTGCCATTGAGCAGGACAAAAATTCCACTGCAGCAGTGTAGGTGGTCCTAATAAGATGGCAACTGAACACACATACAGAAAGGACCAGTGGTGAATAACGTGACTGGGACTGACATCTAAAACCAACACCTCAGCTCTTAACATAGAACCGCTGGGAGACACGTCCTGCCACCTCGGATAGTTGAGGCGCGTCAAAAGTGCTGAGCGAGCAGCCGCTGGTGCTGACCAAGTCCGCATGTCGTCACTGAAATCAAGCTGATGTTTTGTTTATTTTCGGCGAGTGGTTTTGTGTCACCCTGTGTCAGGTCCACATTGTGCTTTTTTTCAGTTTCGTTACATGATTATATAATGTTATTAAGCTTTAAATGTGATTGGCCGCAACCAAATGGGAACTTATCAACAAAATCTGGAAAAAAAAAAGAAAATGTCCAAAAACACATTAGAATTTATAAAGGCACAAATTATCTTCATAAAGTATTTATCTGTCTGTTCTTTTTTTGGTTAATATCCCAACTCTAACCTCCTTAAAAACTTAAAACCTTCTAATATTGTTAATTTGTTTTATTTCTACATCTTTATTTCCATTTGTATACAACAGTAGTGCTACAAAATTTTCACTCATTCTTACTTCTTTAATTCAGTCTTTTTATCTCCAGTTTGTTGCCAATTCCTTTCAAATTTAAGTGTCTTAAGAACTTGTTTGATTGATCTTGTTCATTTTGCGTCTCTTTTTGTCCTTGTTTTGGTTGAATTCAATCTGTGTGCTTTATGTTTTCTTGGTGAATAGGTGATAAAGTGTGTTGTGTGTAGGTGGATTTACGACAGAATAAAACCACACTGAACTGTGAATGAACTGCGCTACATAAATAAATTACTCTTTTTCCCTTTGGCCTGTGCTCTATTAATTCCTTGGTTGAATAAATGTCAGAAAATAGTAAAAAAATTCTCATCATATTTTTCAAGAGCTCAGGGTGACATCTTAAAACATCTCGTTTTATTCAACCAACAGCCCAAAACTGAAAAAAGCATTCAGCTTACGAGGATTTAAAAACAGAAAAAACTGTAAATCTTCACATTTGCTGTGGAGTACTTCTCTTTCATCAGACACTTGAATATTTTAGTGAGGAACAATCAAAACCTTTCAACCACATCCTGTCATCCCACAGTGACTATAAACTAAAGAGAAAGTTAATATGGTGCTTAACAGGATAATAAAATGATAAGTTAATACCATTATCAACCCAGTTTTGATTACTGGAGGCTGATTTTAAATTGATGCCAGTTCCTGGTTTATTATTGAAACTGCAGATTTATCAGTACAACATGCCAACAGATGGCCTCCAATAGTCATGAAGGTTTCCTTATAGATATCTTCTCTGTTCCATTAAATCCAGTTTAATATGAAGCAATTATGGCCTTTATCCTAGTGAACCTACCAAAACTGTTGCAACATATATTGAGTAGCTAACTGGATGCTAAATAAATATTCAGTCAGAACAGAAGGGAGTCCTGACAGAGACATCTAGAGTTTAGAGCAGAAAAGCAACAGAGAGCATGGATAGTGAACAATCAAGGACCGTTACATCGCCTGGATTGGCGTTACCGGGGCCCCACCCTGGAGCCAGGCCTGGGGTTGGGGCTCAGCAGGCACGGAACTGTGGGCACGGGACCCGGCCAGGCTCAGCCCGAAATGGCAACATGTAGGCCCGCCTTCCAGTAGGCTCACCACCCACCACCCACAGGAAGGTGGCAATAGGGATATGGAATGTCACCTCGCTGGGGGGGAAGAGCCTGAGCTTGTGCATACACCTTGGGCTCTGGAACCCAGCTCCTTGAGTGGGGCTGGACCCTCTACTACTCTGGAGTTGCCCAGGGTGAGTGGTGGCGGGCTGGTGTGGGCTTGCTTATAACTCCCCAGCTTAGCCGCCATGTGGGGAGTTCACCCTGGTGAACGAGAGGGCCGCTTCCCTGTGTTCTGTTTCTTCTGGGGACATTGAGTCGGAGTGGACCATGTCCACCCTCCATTGTTGAGGCGGTGGCTCGAAGCTGTGGACGCAAGGTCTCTGGCAACCCCCGATGGACACAGGAAGTAAGAGATGCCGTCAAGCTGAAGAAGGAGTCCTATCGGGCTGAGTTGGCCTGTGGGGACTCCCGACGCGCAGTTGACGGGTACCGACAGGCCAAGCAAGGAGGCTGAGGACTCTGAGGTGGACTCGTCCATCACCCAAACCAAAGTCCCTGAGGTAGTTCGCAAAAGCTCCTCAGTGGCAAGGCGCCGGGGTGGATGAGATCCGCCCTGAGTACCTCAGGTCTCTGGATGTTGTGCAACTGTCTTGGCTGACACGCCTCTGCAACAGCGCATCGAGGTCGAGGATGACAGTGCCTCTGGAGTGGGAAACCAGGGGTGGTCCCTCTTTTTAAAAAGGGGGACCGGAGAGAGTGTGTTCCAACTACAGGGGGATCACACTTCTCAGCCTCCCCGGGAAGGTCTACGCCAGGGTACTGGAGAGGAGAATTTGGCCGATAGTCGAACCTCGGACTTCAGGAGGAACAATGCGGTTTTGTCCCGGTCGTGAAACAATGGACCAGCTCTATACCCTCCACAGGGTGCTTGAGGGTTTATGGGAGTTTGCCCAACCAAGTCCACATGTGCTTTGTGGATCTGGAGAAGGCATTCGACCGTGTCCCTCGTGGTATTCTGTGGGGGGTGCTCCATGCGAGTATGGGGTCCGGGGGCCCTTTGCTAAGGGCTGTTCGGTCTCTGTACGACCGGAGCAGGAGCTTGGTTCGCATTGCTGGCAATAAGTCAGGCCTGTACCCAGTGCATGTTGGACTCCGGCAGGGCTGCCCTTTGTCACCGGTTCTGTTCATAATCTTTATGGACAGAATTTCTAGGCGTAGCCAGGGGCCGGAGGGAGTCCAGGTTTGGGAACCACAGGATTTCATCTCTGCTTTTTGCAGAATGATGTTGTCCTGTTGGCTTCATCAAACCAGGACCTTCAGCATGTACTGGAGGCGACGTTTGCAGTCCGAGTGTGAAGCGGCTGGGATGAGAATCAGCACCTCCAAGTCCGAGGCCATGGTTCTTGACCGGAAAAGGGTGGCGTGCCCTCTCCGGTGTTGGTGGAGAGGTCCTGCCTCAAGTGGAAGAGTTCAAGTATCTCGGGGTCTTGTTCACGAGTGAGGGAAAGATGCGAGCGTGAGATTGACAGGCGGATTGGATTGGCGCAGCCTCCGCAGATTATGCACGGTCGGTGTGCCGGACCGTAGAGTGTTGAAGAAGGAGCTAAGTCGAAAGGCCATGCTCTTAATTTACACGGTCAATCTACGCTCCCACTCTCACCTATGGTCATGAACTTTGGGTAATGACCAAAAGGACAAGATGATGGAAGGATACAAGCGGCCGAAATACATTTCCTCCGCAGGGGTGGCTGGGCGCTCCCTTAGAGATAGGGTGAGAAGCTCACTCACTCGGGAGGAGCTTCGGAGTAGAGCCGCTGCTCCTTCGCATTGAGAGGAGTCAGCTGAGGTGGCTCGGGCATCTGTTTCGGATGCCCCCTGGACGCCCTCCCTAGGGAGGTGTTCCAGGCATGTCTCCACCGGGAGGAAGGCACCCCAGGGAAGACCCAGGACACGCTGGAGAGACTATGTCTCTCGGCTGAACGCCTCAGGATTTCCCCCAGAAGAGCTGGAGGAAGTGTCTGGGGTGAGGGAAGTCTGGGCATCTCTGCTCAGACTGCTGCCTCCGCGACCTGGTCCCGGATAAGTGGAGGAAGATGGATGGATGTTCTGCTCTCACTCTAGCTGTTCTGGGACTCAACAACAGAAATGCTCATTAAAACTGAAATGATCAGTTGATAAATCCTTATAGATAACTAAGTAAATCAAATACATAATTTGTATCAATTTTGATAATTATTTAAGTCATCTCCCAAGCAAAAATGCCAATTATTCCCTGGGTTCAGCTTTTTTTTTCTTTTTTTTCCTTTTTCTTCTTCTTTCTTTGTTTTTTTTTGTTTGCTTTTTTAAAATATTTTCTGACATAATGTTGGTAAAATCAGAACACGGAGAAAATAATCATTAGATTAATGACACATGAAAATAATATACAGTGACACTGACAGTATGTTTTACAACTAAACTATGTGTATTTTTTATTTGATTTGAACCCAACATTGATCCCAGGTCCTCTAATACCGACGCTTTGTCACATCTCTGTTTATTGCAAATAATATGCCTCTCCAACTAAGGCATCAGCTGAATTAATCCAGCTTCAGATTTCGCTGTGATTTATTTGCAATAAACGAATCAAAAGGATGCCAAAATAACTACATCATGATGCTGAATTGCAAAAAGTATAATTAGATGCTTTGGCAGGTCAGTGTGAAGGACCACAAGCAAACAACTTTTAAAATGCTTGTTTTCTGAATGTAGTTTGGATTGACTAGGGCTTATTGCCTTGGCAATGCGTGTCCATGAACTGGGGTGTTGGTTCTGCAGGAGCACTGGAGGGAGGTTTAGATGTTAAGTTCAAATAGCAACAAGCTTTCCCCAGGAGCGCAGACCCCTCTAATGAAGACATTCGTTATTTGCTGTTTTTGTGGATTCTGATCGAGAAAAAACGGTTATAATGATAATAATAATAATTAAGCAGCTTCGTTGGTAAAAGTCACTCTACTTTGGATGAAACACACATCCTTAGGGAACCTTACCGGGAATAGCTTCTCATGTGCACGGCCATTAGCAGACACAAATGGCTCCTGTGATGTGGATGGCTGTTGTGTGCAATAATGTCATACATTACTCAGACTCTGCTGGACAAAGGAAAACTATACACCAATGGTATAACACTATTAGTATTTGTGTGGACCATCTAGATTCTCTGGACTTTAAAAACAAATCAAGAAGACAAGAGGACATCACATATTTCACACGTAACCAGCACAGTGAGCTCTATGTGCCAGTGTGTTGACCGGAGAAGATGCTGCGAGTGGGTGTGCAGTATAGGAGGAGATGTGTAATGCATTCCTACACATGCCCAGCACCAGGGAAGACCAAGGCCGAATAAATTCTCACTCGCTCTCGCACAGTCGCCTTGCAGAAGGGACACAAGCTAAACATACACATACACCTCTAAATTGCTCAGCTGAAACCAGGTTGGTGGGGGGCGGGGGGGGGGGGTCTACACAGTGCTGATCTGTGCAATGCAGGGTGAGATTTATGAGCAGGACAAGTGGGGCCCGCGCTGAGGAATCAATGCCATTCTGCAGTGCATCTCAGCTAAAGAGTTAATATATTCACTGTTGCAAGAGGACATTAAAGCCACGGTCTCCCAGTGCAGCATCCAGGCTCTAAAAATAGAAGCATGCAGCAAAATGGACTGGTGCTATTTACAGAGCCGTGCTTCTTCTGAGGATCCTGCCTCTGATTACACGTGCGGCATCCATCTGGTGCATATCAGACCAGGAGAGGAGAGGAGTCCCTGCTTGGATGCTGAGATCCAACCTGAGCAGACCCCCCCCCCCTCCCTCCACCTGCCCAGAGCCCTGACAGCATGCTCATTGTGTGTGTGTGTGTGCAGATTTGAGAACTTCAGCATGACACCATTTCTCTGTCTCTTTTTTTTTTCTCACCACCCCCCATCAAAAGAAAAAGCCAGCCTCCACCCGACGAGCAGAACTTGTCCTTGCTGGCCGAGCAGCTCCTCACTTCAAAGGACGTTTTAGGGACATCGCGCAGGCCTCCGTGTGGCCCACTTCAGCCCACGGACACAGACAGTAGCACCATTAATCATTTTCTGACCCTTCATCTCAAACAGAGGGGAGCCATAGAATAATAAATGAATCAATTAATTAAAAAAAAATGAACAGCCTTTCGATTGATACGCGTTTCCTTCCGCAGCTGAAGGGGATTATCTAACGAGACTTGGCTGCAGGAGAGATGTTCGTGGTCGGACAGCGCGCTGAACAACACAACCGTGTTGCGGCTCCAAATGCATACATGCACACCCCTCCTTTATTAAAAAAAACACACATTTTGCCTTTTTGTGAGACTGCTGTCGTGTGTTTTGTACTAAAAATAATAATAATAATAATAATAATAATAATAATAATAATAAAAAAAGATGTCCTACCGTTCTGAGAAGAGACGGACTGCAGCATCAGAGCTCCAAATATCACCACCGAGAAGGACATGACTGCAGCTCTTCGTTTGCCAGGTATCATCTTCGGAGACTGCAGCAGGAGGAGGAGGAGGAGGTGCAGGAGGAGGTGATGGAGGTGGTGGTGTGGAAAAAAAAAATGCCGGTAGTCGAGCGCTAAGAAGGTGACCCGGGCGGGGGTTTGTGCTGGATTCGCACCTCCGCACGCACCGACTGTGTCACGCAGGGAGGGAGGAGGAGGAGGAGGAGGAGGAGGGGGTGTCGCTCGGTGGACCAGCGGGAGCCCTCCAAGCACTACAGCCGGATACCTGTGCAGCTCTGTGCCGTCAGCGAGGAAGGAACCACCTCTCTCTCTCTCTCTCTCTCTCTTCTTTTTTTTTGCAAGAGCACGTTTAATCCTTAAATCCCGCGAGATCTTGAAGAAGCGCAGAGTGGACATCAAGCAGGCGCACCATAATAAAAAGTGGAGCAGAAATAAGTGGTGGTACGAAATCAGTGGACGCTATTGTTTTCCTCAAGTGGTGCAAGAAGTAGTTATTTTACTTGTGTGTAAAAGTGCACAGAGTCTGAATCAGCTTTATTGGTAGGTGTGTGAACAAACGCAAGGAATTTGACTTTTTATAACACTCACCGTACCTGCACAGAAACAGAGATACATACAGTTTACAACAAAGACAACAGCTCGACAAGATAAAAAATAAACCTTAAAACAAACTGTTGAGGTGTAAGGTATAAATATATATAAAAGTAAAGACACCAGTAGCATGTTGGCAGTAGCATTAGAATAAAAATATTAGCATCAAAACATACTTAAAATACCAAAAGTGGTCATTATGCAGAATGGCTGATGTGATGTAATGTTGCAGCTTGCAAAGATGAGGCTAATTTGAAATATTATATATACTGCCGCTAGTTTAAAGCGACAATCTCGAAGATCTCCATTTGGACCTCTTTGGCGGCACCTGTGGCCATAAGTAGTAATTGCAGGAGTGTTTTTGGACCTCATGGGATAAAGCAATCCAAACTGTTGCTGTCAAAACTAATGAATGAACAAACAGGCAAATTGATATTTCACCTGTGGTATTATGGAAATATTTTCAAGCCCCCAAACCAGGAAAGTAAAAGTAGGTAAGATATTTAAAAATGGCTTTTCATATTTGCTGTGTCTTGTCGCTGCGTACTGACAGTAGTACAGATAATCTGAAAATCTCCTCCACCATCACCTGCTGTCTCTAAGGCCATTTGACAAGAAACCACTGCGCTACAGTCAAAAGCAACCAATCAGAGCAGAGTATCTGACAGGAGCTTCAGTCGCTGCCTCCTGCACAGGCTCCGCTCCACCACAGATGTGCTCACTTGGTGCGTACATGGTGGTAAATAAACAACCAAATGATAGTTTACACTGAAGATTAGTAAACTGAAGAAGAGCAATGAAGAAAAGCGAGGTAAAAAGAGACTGGGCAACGCAGTGTGTAGGGGGACTTTGGATGCGAGCTGCTGCGTATCATGGAGAGACAGGAAGAGACGGGAGCTGGAATGTGTACTCACTCTCAAAATAAAAGCACTTTTTCCTAATGTCTATGCAAGCTCTGAAAACAATATATATTTTATACTGAGAACAACTTGTTGAAAAATGTTGAAAACTATTGAAAACTGAACCATGTTAGTGTTTTACAGATATCTGTTGGGACTCAGGAGGTCTGGTCACCATAACCCGGGGACTTTCCCACAACACTCTTCCACATTGAAGTAGATTTATAAACATTTGTGGCACCTACCAGTCCAGGAAAAATAGAAACACATCACTCTGTAGTCACTAATCTTTACTTATTTCTTCAGCCAAATATTTACGCACAACACAGTATGCAAACACCAGTGAGTCTCCTCTGGGGGACCACCCACTGCTGGGTGATGAAAATCATCTTGTAATATTGAAAATGCAAAGGCATCAGTCAGCCAAAGGCTTCAATGACTTAACAGACATTAATTTAAATCAAATCTTTGAGATTATTACTTTAAAACATAATATTGTATTACTTGATTTGTATTTTTTTATTCATGATCTGAATCTGCAAAATTAAATTATGTTGTCAAATAAATGTAGACTAGTGGAGTAAAATATTAGATTTCAAAGTGTAGTCCATTTTCTATACTGTCCTGACTCACGGGGTGCTGGAGCCTGTCCCAGCTGTCATTGGGCGAGAGGCGGGGTACACACTGGACTGGTCACCAGTCAGTCACAGGACAGACAACCACTCACATTCACATTCACACCTATGGGCAATTTAGAGTCGCCAGCTAACCTAACTTGCATGTCTTTGGATTGTGGCACAGGGGGGACACAAAATACTCAAGTAGCTTAAGTACAAGTATCTCAACAGTGTACTTGCAAATATTGTACATATGTTCGAGTATTTTTCAGGTTTTGACACAGAATTATCAAACTGTAAACCGACAGTGCCCAGTGCTTAACAAACAGCTGCTAGTGTTTAAATTGTGCCGTGGGTCACGTTGGTCCTCAGGTCGACTAAGCCCTGACCTGGAGCTTTAAGTAGACTTTTAATCCTATTTCTCTTTGAACTAATGTAGGATAATGGCAGTCTCAGACCTACAGCGCTGTGTAACCTTGTTGGAGACCAAATGGAGCCAGTAAAGTGGCCTAAACTAACAGGCCAGACAGATACACATACTGCAGTGTGTTGACTCTCTGAGGTGAGAAACAATATGATGAAGTCTTCTATCAGCAATTGATCTTTGGGGGAAAAAACACACCTGAATTTGCACAATTTTTGACTAACAATGTAGATTTTTTTCTTTGTCCTTGTCCTTACCAGTTGTCAGTGGTGAATTGGAATTGGATGTGTACAGGGAGGTGGGGGTGGGTTGTCTATGCCACTTATCCTCACACAGGGTTGTGGAGGTGCTGGAGCCAGTCCCAGCTGGCATTTGGCGAGTGGCAGGGGACACCCTGGACTGGTCGCTTGTCAATTACATGGCTGACAGACAACCACTGACACTCACATTCACACCTGTGGTCAATTTTAGATAACCTGCTTGTCTTGGATTGTGGGAGGAAGTTGGAGTACCTGGAGAAAACCCACACAGGCACTGAGAGAACATGTAAACTCAACACAGAAGGGCCCCAGACAGCCGGCAAGTTTAAACCCAGGACCCTCTAATTGTGAGGCAGCAATGTTAGCCACTTCATCACCATGCCACATAATAAAACTATTTTAATCTTCAGCATGCAGACGGTGTCCTTTTTATTTGTTTTGCCTGTGCCCATCTGATAAGTATACCACTGAGTTATGTCACACCCACTGGTGTGGGAATTGCAAAATGCAAAAAAGGAAGAGTGAGATCAAAGAAAGCATTACTCACCTGTATTAATAACCCAACAGCCATTATGTGACAAAAAAAACAGGACACTGGTTGTTCCCCTCCCAATAGCAATAATACCTAGAGCATAAAGGTAGAAGCCTACTGAAATAAAAAGAAAATAGATTGAAACAAATACATGGTGTCTATATTAGACAGGTTAAGTATTACATGATTATATAATTATTACTTTATTAGCAGCCATTCATTAATTGTGAATCAAAGATAAATTGAGAGGCAGGAGAGTTCAAGGCAGCAGAGGCAAGACCTAAATACAGACAGACGGGGGGGAGTTCAGTGATCTATCACTCAAATGCAAGTACATAAACAAAATGACACTGTAGCAAATCCAATAAAATGTGACTGATATTCCACAGGTAGCCAGAATGAGGCAGGAAGGCAGTCACAGAAAAAGGTCAAGGATCCAGTCTGCAGGTTCAGGTGACAGGGTAGAGAGAACAGGTTCTGATGACTGTAAATCAGAGGTATAAACACTGATAATCTTGGAACTGACTGGGGAAAATGGGTTGGTATACATAATAACAGGGCTAATGGGGGAAAGTGGAGACAGGTGAATGTGAGAGTCAGGTGATGACTGGTGCAAAAATCTGAGGGCATCTGGTGGATGGATGGAGAATAGCAAGTCCAGAATAAAATGGAAAACAAATGAGGCAGACATCGGGACATACAAGTTGAAATAGCATTTAATTAGTAGTATCACATAATACACCAGGGAGAAATCAGTCTCTTTTTAAGTCTCCTCTGGAAATGTGAAAAATTGCTTTAAGAAGCAAGTTAAGTTTGAATTTAGAAATCTTCCCAGTCAGATTTGAGAGAATGAACTGACAGGAAATGTCATTTTATTACTTAAATATCTAGAAAAATGAAACATAAGAGTTTTGCATGTTTGTGAGGACCAAGTAAATGTTCATATGCTTAAAAACAAAACAACATCATTTTTTATTTGAATGTGTCAAATGTTTGTCATGTTAAACAACTACAATTTTGCTGTAAGAAACCAAAATTAACCAAAATACTTTGTGGAATAAAATGTTTTTGCAAACAAGTCAAAAGAATACAGTCACAAACGTCTTATTTTGCACTTTTATGGGTGATCTAAAATGTTTAGGAACACAGTCATCCTTTACTCTTTACTCTACGATGTACAATCTTACTGATATATTGTGTTTATAACCATTCATTGGGTTCACATTCAAAGACATTTTTCACATTTTAAGTGTAATATTTCCTATTTTAACACTATAAAACTGAGATTTTACGTATTTTAAACCATCCACAGTTTTTAAGTGCAATTAATTAAACATTTTACTTATGGCATTAGTATGAACTGTAAATATTACTTTTACTGTTGTTTCACACCTGAACCCAAACTACCACATGCCAGCCATTTAAACGTCAATAGAGAGAATAGGGGGACACTTTCATCGAACTCGACATTATGTAAGCTCGCTCGATTTAATTCAGAGTGTGGTGTGTTTCGTACGATGCTCAACATCCCGTTTGTGACATGGGAGGTCGAGATGTGTCCAGAGAGAGAAAGGATCGCATCCCTGTTTCATACTTGTAGGGGATGGGTGAGCATTGTCTTGGTGACAAAAGTTTTTCTTTTTTAAACCTCACCTCCTCCACACCCCTTCCACACCCCTCTACAATATATAACGAAGCAGGACGGCGTGGCTGTACAACATCACCCCCAAAGCAACAAAAGACATGGATACCCTTCGGCGTAAACTCCATCCAAGACAGCGCTCAGTCACCTGGTCCTTGGATGGCCTACCTATCCAGCCAGGGGTTTCACCCTCACCCGCCACTAAGGCCGAGACTGAAACCTCTCTACCCAGCGAGTGCTGCCTCATGGTGATTGAGGAGGAGGTGGAGGAGCAGGAGTCCACCGAGGACAAGGAGGAGGAGGTGCAGGAGCGGGAGTCCGGTGAGGAGGCTGATGATAAGGAAGAAGAGGAGGAGGAGGATTCATCAGAGCAGGAGTCCACTGAGGAGGAAGAGGAGGAGGATGAGGGGAAGGAGGAGGAGGAGAAGGAGGAGTCAACTGAGGAGATGGAAGATGGAGACAAAGGAGGAAGAGATGGTAATCACCCCCGCTTCACGACCCCCTACACCCTTGCCCAGACCGTCCCCTTGACTCCCCCTCCTCCCGTTGACGAGACTGGCAAGGATGACATCGATGGATGGCCACGAGCATGATCAAGGCTGTGAAATCTGCCATACTCCATCTGCTCAACAAAGCCCTCAGCAAGTACCGGGTTGAAAATTGATACAGATGTCAGGTTGACCATCCGAGTCAGAGAGAGCATTAATGCTCGGAGCCCCTGGAGGACTGGTTCTACATGGAACCATTTTCACCGCCTGATGAAGATCCTCTACACCCACCATTTGATTCCTGCCATCCAGCGCCTGCTCACTATTTTTGATGTAATGATATTCATTTACACTTACTATTTTTGATGTATTCATGATGATATTAATTTACTCGTACTACTTTTGATGTATTCATGATGATATTCTTACTATTTTTGATGTGATGATATTAATTTACTCGTATTATTTTTGATGTTTTCATGATGATATTCATTTACTGGTACTATTTTTGATGTATTCTTTTGCTCTTATTTTTTAACCTGTATGCTTTTTGAAAAGAAATCATTAAAAATCATTGTAAATTTAGTATTATAGTAGTAATTTAACGAGGGGTACTCCCTGTTTGTGTTCAATCTTGAGCTGTGTGAAGACAGCGATGCTCTGTCCCCCGCCTCCACCAGAAATTTAAGACTGGAAATGAGATTCAGGCACCCCCTCCTCCACACCACCACACTCGTGGTGTACGCCTGTTACTCTTCGATTCTCAAAGTGAACTCAAAGAGGCAAGTGCTGGTGGATTACTAGTGATTGAAAGAAAAATGAACAGTTATCAGTTGGAAAGTCTTTTGCATCATCTGTTGGGAGATGCGTTTTTTGCATTTTTTGCAGGATGTACTCAGCGTTCTTACGACTGCGAGAGGGGAGGCCTTTTAATACCTCGCTCATCGCCTCATCCTCTTTCGGGTCTTTCAGTCTCACGCTGGGGTTCCACCTCTGGCCTTTCAGGGACGCTCGAATCCTGGTGCTGAGTCAGAGTCATTCGACGTTCCTCCTTTTGACCTTGCTTCATGAGCGACAGATATCTCTGCAGCAGAGCGTCATACTTTTTATTTTGTTATAAGAACCTCAATCCTGGTTCGTTTAATATCTTTCTCATGCTTTCATCCAAATCGTCTTGGGCTGTCCGTCTGATGGAGGAATCCGGTTGAGTTGATGCGGTGAGACGAGAAACATTTTCTGAGACATTTTATTTTCTGATGATTCCTCCCAGAAGGTTTCCGAGGATGGGAACCGCGGCTGACAAAAGAGGAAGGAGGAAGGATGAATCCCCCCGATTGTTTCATTAAAGTGACGTTTGTGTTTTATAGCCACCTTTTTATTGGCCAGCAGTTTGAATATGTTTCTGCGCCTTTTCAGTTTTTTATACTGAGCAAAGGAGAGAGGAATGTTTCCTTTTAAAACATTTAAAGCAATACCGCAGAGAGCCTAAGAAAACAATGGGCGAGAATGTCTCACCGCAAAAGTTTAATAAGGGGTCTATATATCATAGCTTCACTTTGGTGGTGATGACGGACCAGACGGGGTCTTGTAAAACACCTAAACTACTTTACCACAATCATGTTAATGGCAATGACCGCATGAAACCTGTATTACTTTTATGCTGTATGCTCAGTTATCTTTGGGCAAGAGGCAGGGTAACACTAAAAGATCACTTAACCTAACCTGCATGTCTTTGAAGAGTGTGTACTCAGAGAGAACCCATGCAGGCACAGGGAGAACATGCAAACTCTGCACACAGAAGGGCCTGCCTCAACCAGGGATTGAACCCAGAGCCCTCTTGCTGTTGCTGTGAGGCAACAGTTCTAACCACTACACCACTGTGCCACCCCATGTTCCTGGTGTTGAAATACATCAGCATAGGGCAAGAGAGGTGAACGGAGAGAATGACTGTGGCACATGAAGGGACTCTTATGTGACAATCACACGGAAAAGAGAGAAGTATCCGACTGGTATTTGTCTCACAACAGTTTCATTTGTCTTTATACTAACATACACTCCTGTACCAAATGCCAACCCACATAAAAGAGAACTGGAAGTGGCTCAGTGGTAGAGCGTTGAGGTCTGTTGAGGTCTTGGTGCAGCGGGCCCTGGGTCAAATCCTGGCCTGGGTCCCTTTGTTGTGTGTCTCCTCTCTCTCACTGTCCTATCTGTAAAAACAACAAAGAGTCTGACCCACTGAAAATGGTGTGAAAGTATTTCAGTTCAAAAACTGTAAATGTTTCATAGTTTAGTCTTGTGACCTGCTTAAAGTTTAAATGAAGTCTGGTGCTGAAAGTATGCAGAAAGCAGTAGAGCTTTAAAGTGCAGCAGGTAGAAAGAGATTTCGAGATTTCTCCTATTCAGCTTTATCATAGAAAATATACAGAAAAGCTGTCCCAGTCTGTTTTCCTGTCCTTCCTCCCCAGTCAGATTTCCTGTTCCCCAGACCCTTAGATTGCAGTTTCCCATCCATCCCCCAGAGGAGCCTGGACTTGCCCTCTTTTCTCCTGACTGCCCCAGCCATCTTCTCACTTGTTCCCACTTAAGTCATCAGCCTCACTCCATGTATACCAGACAATTTCCTTTGTCCTGTTGCCGGGTCGACATGCCCATTTAGCACATGCCCGTTCTGGGTTCTAGGTGAGCATAGGTAGTTAATGGATCAGTCAAGCTCCAGTTTATAACTAACAAACAACATCCATAATGATCCCGAACTTATAATTAATTATAAGTCACCTTTATAATGTTTTATGACTGTTGATGTTTTGCATCAGAAAGCATAATATGTAATTATGAGTGTAATCATAAAGCATTATGAATGCTTCATAATTCACTATGAATTCCCCAGTAATGCACTTTAGATGTTCATAGAAAGCACTACCGTAGAGGTCTGTAACTGAACATTTGCAGAAGTTGTAGTTTACTGAAAAACTAGCAGACCCAGCATCATAAAGATTTGAGGAACAAAGAATGCTGATTAAGGATTCACACTATTGAAAAAGAAAGTTAGTGGAGGAGTCTCACAGAGCTCTTACTCTCACGGTGTTGTCAAGGTCGATTTTCAGGTTGGTAAAATTTAAATCTTACTATACAAATACATACTGGGAAACAGTTCATGTCTTTAGTCTGTAGCTTTTACATTACATTGTGTACTTTTTTCCCTTAAGGGTTTTAAATCAGAATGAAATATAATTAGTTCAATCAATCTTTTGGTGTGTGCAAAATTCAGTATTCCCATCATATTCACATTCAGAATAAATAATGAAGCTTTGTTTTCTGAGTAACACTAAAGGTGTGTTTTAATTAATAATCCAAGATGAAAAAGAAAGTTCGTCACATTTTGGAAATTAAGTTATTAAATATGTGAACCCTGCAAACAAAGAAATCAAACTAACCCTCATAGATATTTTCCTCATAGATGTTTTTCTGTCACTTAACATTTGTGCTTTTCTCTCTCTCTGTAGAATTTATCATGGTAGCACAAGAGTTAATCGCGAGATTAAGGGAAGACTTTGGAGAGAGCATTTTCGCATCAAATGTGATTATTTCCTTCATCCTGGCTGCTGTGGAGAAGATAATCGAGGTGCAATTTGCTTGCCCTTGCATTACTGTATACAATTACATGTTTGCGGCAGCATTTTTTGTTATTCCTGCCATTATATCTTTTCTGCTCGTGCTGATGGTCCATGACTGCAATTGTCCAGATAATTTTATATCCTGGTTGTACTGCCTTTTTCCTCCCGTGGTATGGCTGGTTCTAGTTTTCCTTGATGGTCGATACTTTGTCTGTATAATGACATCCTGGCCAGGCACATTTTTTGATACTGACAACACGTATCTGAAGTGGTGTGCACCAACCAACACTACAAGAACAGAAGAACTCATGGATTATTCACGCAACATGCTCATTTTGTCTCAGGTGAGAAAAGTATCTTTTGTTTAAGCACAAAGTCAGAAATTGACAGCTTCACTGTCATGTAAGCCATTGTGTTGATGAGCATTTTGGGCCGCTGTCTTACTAAATTCTCTGTCAATTGTTCATTCTTTAGGGAATCGGAATTTCTCTGGTGCTGATAATATGCTCTGCCCTCGTTATATATGTCATGAAGGAGTGCATAAAGAACACATGTTGCAGAAGTCAAGAACAGGCTCCTTCAGCAGTTCAGCTTAGAGAGTTGTCAACAGCGTGCAGACAAACTTAGAGGCTGGCGGGGAAACTGAGTTGGAGACCAACACTGACACAGCAACAGAGTTAATATTGGATGTTAATTCATCACATGAAACACAACACCAGTGAGACAATACTAATGTTGCTCTGTCTCTGTTGGATGTTTAAGAAAGGAAGTTTTTGCTAACCATGTTATCTTTGACTAAGTGATTTTGAGTCAGGCTTGCCTGTGTCTGTTGACTGTCTTGTTTTGGAAATCTTCTGTCCTCTAGTGGCTAAACAATCGGCAGAAATACAGCTTTAAAAACATACAATTTACTTAGAGAAAGAGCTTTTCACTCTAACCATAGCCCATTTAACTTTAAACCGTAAAACAACAAAGATATTAAATGTATGTCTGTATGATATAAATATACATGCAGAAATATCACAGTGTAATGTTTTTATGTATTTTCTCACTATGTTTAAAGTATAAATCAGACATTTTTTAGAAAAACATTAGAAAAACATTTCTAGATTTTCTCATGTATATTTCTTTTATGGTATGTAAGCTGCTTTTCGTGACACAAGAGGCAAGAATTATCCTCTGATCTTCTTTACTGATCTGATGCAGTACACCTTTCATATTTAGTTTTGCAATCACAAGAGTGATACTGTACTTGTTGATTTATACATTGAATTTAGACTATAAATATGGTGATGATGATACATGGTAATATGTATGAACCCAGAAAAACAATGTAGAAAATTACATTAATTGAAAATCACAACAAGAAAATTACAAAAAAACACTCCAAAATCTGACATTAATTGACCAAATAACAAAACTAAAATTGGTTATTGTGTTTTCTATAGTAAAGGTATTACAAAAAAACACTCCAAAATCTGTTTTGATTTCCAACGTTTGAGGCATTCAGAAATGCCATGTTCACAATTTTACCCCAGAA
This sequence comes from Scortum barcoo, assembly GCA_023238725.1. Lineage (NCBI taxonomy): Eukaryota > Metazoa > Chordata > Actinopteri > Centrarchiformes > Terapontidae > Scortum > Scortum barcoo. The sequence continues at coordinate 11,441,869 of CM041536.1, forward strand.
CTCATTTATATGTCACATGTACAAGAAACCACAGACAAAAAAAATGAAAACAGTGAACGATCATAAAACATCTTACATACACTTTCTTTATTTCACTTTTGTGGTCAAGCTGTAGAGGTCCCTGATGCTGAATTCATTCAACTATGATTGAAATATGAGTGCAAAAATATCTGGTTTGTTTTCCATCACCTTCTCTTTCTTTTTCATCATCAACATCATGTACATATTTGTCATTTGTAATGTAAACCATCTACAAACAAACACAAACACAAAACAAACACAAACACAGAAATTATTATTCTCATATATGAACCATTAATTTCAGACTGACACAAGCATATTAAAATTGTTTTAACCTCAACAAGATCGTCATTATTTCACAGCTGACTTCTCTGACATTAAAAATAGTCTGAGTCTAGATCAAGTGAAAGAAATAAAGCTAGACTTAATTCTTTTACATTATTTATTATACAATGTCTTGTTCATTTTGTGCATATTTTCAGTTGTGCGATGTAATGTAAATTGTGTTCATCATTATCATATATGAAATATATGTTAGAATAAAGAATCAAACAAGTATATTGATATTGTTGCACAGAGCCATACAAGGGGTTTTAGAAATACCAATGTCCAAAATCTGAGTTTACTAGATGTTTCAGGAGCAGGCCCCTTGAAGCAAAAACTACCAATACTCATCAATACACACCTCAACAATCAACTGGATAACAGTAGCTCTAAAAAATGTAGTAAATATTAATGTATTTAAAATCCTTGTCAGTTGGCCTAAATGATCTGTCAAGCAGTTATACATAACAGTCAGGTTTAATGTTGCAATGAATAATGCACACTACTACCTGGAAATACAAAAGAGAGCATATTGATCATAAAACATCTTACATACACTTTCTTTATTTCACTTTTGTGTTTGAGTTTGCATGATTTGGGGTTGTAATCATAGAAATGTTTTTTAATCAGTACATAAACCAAAGCAAAATGTGTGTTATACAATAATATATAATCATATAATTACACTATTTTATTACACCAAATGTATGCTATTCTATGTGTGTGTATTAATGCTAAATCGAGCCTATATGTTCCACTGTAATTACCAATGAAAACATATTGCATATATATTTGCGGTCATAAATTTTATTTGTGGATCAGATCAATTTTTGTCTGTGTTGAACAGCACAGGGACATAATGCTAATCTTATCCTGGGCACAGGGGAGAGTACCTGCTCTTCCTGTCTCATCTCCATCACCTTCTCTTTCTTTTTCATCATCAACATCATGGGCAATACAGAATCACACTCAGCTTTATTGGCCAGCTATGTGTACACAAACAAGGAATTTGACTCCAGTTCTTTGTTATTCTTAATGTACAAACACAGAAATAGAGATAAAATAGGGACTAAAACAAACACAAACACAAAACAAACATTTATATGTCAAACACAGAAATAGAGATAAAATAGGAATTCATTCAACTATGATTGAAATATGAGTGCTATCTGGTTTGTTTTGTATCGTGCAATGGGGCAGAGAGCAATGTGTGCTGAAACAAATATAGTTACTTAGCCAGGTTTATTGAAATCAGGTAGGCATATATGACAGTATATACAGTACACACAGTATACACAGTATATACAGCATGTGTAGATTTTTGTTGAATAAAACATCTTACATACACTTTCTTTATTTCACTTTTGCTATCTAATATTTAGATAATAAAACAATCAATACAAATTTATCATTTAAGTTTGTTTTACAGAGTTATTATTAACATAGATGTACTGACAGTCCAATCACCTTCTCTTTCTTTTTCATCATCAACATCATGAGCCTTGTTACCTGTTCTTATAGATGATGGGTTCCTTTATGTTTTATGATCATATCTAAAAGACTCAAATACCTATTGGCTGTAATAAAACAATCAATACAAATTTATCATTTAAGCAAATTGGTGTCCATTCCTTCCTTTCCCACCAAAGAGTATCAGAGCTAAAATAACACTGGTGTCAATGGGACAGCTGGAGGGCTATCTTGTTGTTCTAAGGTATACAAAAGCTGTAATGTTACTACGGTCACTTAAGTAGGTATATTGTGTGAGAGGAGACATACATTGTGTATGAGAAGTGAAAGTTGTGGAGGTCACCAAGTTTTATTTAACTTATTTACTCCCATCATTCACAGAAGTAGGAAGTGAAAGTTGTGGAAGTCATCAAATTTTGTTTGAATCATTTTAATCGTTCACAAGAAGTGAAAGTTGGAGAAGTCAATAAATTGTACTTAAAGCACAACAACAGAAAAGGCTCACTGCAGGTCATGTGTGTTGAGAAATCCACACTACTTTAGGTTGTTTAACAAAAATCTAAATCAAAGTTTCTGTGAATTAAAGTTTTCTTTAATAATGTACACGGTGTTATGGGAAAAACAGAATTATTAACAAATAACTAACAAACACTCCTGTACCTTATGCCAACCAACATCAAAGAGGACTGAAAATGGCATAAAAGAGTGAAAGCTTTTTAGTTCAAAAACTGTAAATGTTTCATAGTTTAGTCTTGTGACCTGCTTAAAGTTTAAATGAAGTCTGGTGCTGAAAGAATGCAGAAAGCAGTAGAGCTTTAAAGTGCAGCAGGTAGAAAGAGACTTCAAGATTTCTCCTATTCAGCTTTATCATAGAAAATATACAGAAAAGCTGTCCCAGTGTTTTCCCATCCTTCCATCCCCCAGAGGAGCCTGGACTTGCCCTCTTTTCTCCTGACTGCCCCAGCCATCTTCTCACTTGTTCCCACTTAAGTCATCAGCCTCAGTCCATGTATACCAGACAATTTCCTTTGTCCTGTGGCCAGGTCTTCCTAGTTGCCATGCGCCTAGTTGCCTTGTTGCCTTGTTGCCGTTTTACCTTCTGCTTATTTTTTGCCTTTGAGTTTTTGTCACTCTGAACCTGCCTGCCTAATTGGCTGTTTGATACCAGCCACCTGTCTGTCTACCTGTACCTGTCACCAGTAAGCTCTGTTTGCACTAATACCTGAAATCATCTGTGTTGCAGCTGTCTGCAAGCATAAACGTCCTTATCAGCTAGTCATAAACATTATAGATGTGTCATACAATGAATTAAAAGTTCAGGTGTCCTATGTATGCCCTTGACAAGTTATAAACTAGAGGTTGACTGGTGGGCTTAAAATACATGAGCTACAAACTACCAATACTCATCGTTACACACCTCAACAATCAACTGTAGTAAGGACTTAAGAGTGTGACAATAGTACATGCAGCACTGCAAGTTATCATTGCATGTGTTAAATGTAGTAAATATTAATGTATTTAAAATCATACATGCGTAGTCATAAGGAATATTGTAGATGATAAGTAAAGTGTAATGAATTTTAAGCCATTTAAAAGAACAATCATAAGAGACACGACATCTGGTTCAAACGAGCTATTGGGGTCATGCCCATTTAGACATCCCGTTCTGGGTTCTAGGTGACATAGGTAGTTAATGGATCGGTCAAGCTCCAGTTTATAACTAACAAACAACATCCATAACGTCCTGACTTGTAATTAATTATAAGTCACCTTTATAATGTTTTATGACTGTTGATGTTTTGCATCAGAAAGCATAATGTGCATTTATGAGTGTAATCATGAAGCATTATGAATGCTTCATAATTCACTATGAATTCCCCAGTAATGCACTTTAGATGTTCAATAGAAAGCACTACCGTAGTAGAGGTCTGTAACTGAACATTTGCAGAAGTTGTAGTTTACTGAAAAACTAGCAGACCCAGCATCATAAAGATTTGAGGAACAAAGAATGCTGATTAAGGATTCACACTATTGAAAAAGAAAGTTAGTGGAGGAGTCTCACAGAGCTCTTACTCTCACGGTGTTGTCAAGGTCGATTTTCAGGTTGGTAAAATTTAAATCTTACTATACAAATACATACTGGGAAACAGTTCATGTCTTTAGTCTGTAGCTTTTACATTACATTGTGTATTTTTTTCCCTTAAGGGTTTTAAATCAGAATGAAATATAATTAGTTCAATCAATCTTTTGGTGTGTGCAAAATTCAATAATCCCATCATATTCACATTCAGAATAAATAATGAAGCTTTGTTTTCTGAGTAACACTAAAGGTGTGTTTTGATTAATAATCCAAGATGAAAAAGAAAGTTCATCACATTTTGAAAATTGAGTTATTAAATATGTGAACCCTGCAAACAAAGAAATCAAACTAACCCTCATAGATATTTTCCTCATAAATGTTTTTCTGTCACTTAACATTTGTGCTTTTCTCTCTCTCTGTAGAATTTATCATGCAAGTAAAAGAGTTGATCGCAAGACTCAGGGAAGACTTTGGAGGGAGCTATGTTGCATCCAATGTGATTTTTTCCTTCATCCTGGCTGCTGTGCAGAAGATAATCGAGGTGCAGTTTATTTGCCCTTGTGGCAATATTGTATACAATTGCTTGTATGCAGCAACATTTTTTGTTTTTCCTGCCATTATATCTTTTCTGCTGATGGTGATGATCCATAAATGCGAGTGTCCAGATAATTTGACAACCTGGTTGTACAGCCTTTTTCCTCCCGTGGTATGGCTGGTTCTAGTTTTCTTTGATGGTCGATACTTTGTCTGTGCAACGACATCCTGGCCAGGCATATTTGTCCAGGTTGACAACAGTTATCTGAAGTGGTGTACACCAACCAACACTACAAGATCAGAAGAACTCACAGATTATTCACGCAAAATGCATATTCAGTCTCAGGTGGGAAAAGTATCTTTTGTTTAAGCACAAAGTCAGAAATTGATTTGTACAGCTTCACTGTCATGTAAGCCATTGTGTTGATGAGCATTTTGGGTCTCTGTCTTACTAAATTCTCTGTCAATTGTTCATTCTATAGGGAATCGGAATTTTTGCGATGCTGTCAATATGCGTGGCTCTCTTTCTACATGTCGTGAAGGAGTGCATAAAGAACACATGTTGCAGAGGAACAACAACTGACTCAAGAGGAACAGGCTCCTTAAGCAGTTTACCTTATAGAGGTGTCAACAGCGTGCAGACAAACTTAGAGGCTGGTGGGGAAACTGAGTTGGAGACCAACACTGACACGGCAACAGAGTAAATATTGGACTTTCATGCATCACAGGAAACACAACACCAATGAGACAATACTAATGTTGCTCTGTCTCTGTTGGATGTTTAAGAAAGGAAGTTTTTGCTACCATGTTATCTTTGACTAAATGATTTTGAGTCAGGCCTGCCTGTGTATGTTGACTGTCTTGTTTTGGAAATCTGCTGTCCTCTAGTGGCTAAACAATCAGCATAAATACAGCTTTAAAAACATACAATTTACTTAGAGAAAGAGCTTTTCACTCTAACCATAGCCCATTTAACTTTAAACTGTAAAACAACAAGAATATTAAATGTATGTCAGTATGATTTAAATTTGCATGGAGAAATATCACAGTGTAATGTTTTTATGTATTTTCTCAGTATATAAATTAGCTTAAAAAACAGAAAAACATATTTTCTCATGAATTTCTTTTATATGTAAGCTTTTTTCGTGACACAAGAGGCAAGAATTATTCTCGATTTTCTTTACGATCTGATGCAGTACACCTTTCACTTTTAGTTTTGCAATCACAAGAGTGATACTCTATGTCTTGATTCACACACTGAATTTACACTGTGAATATGGTGATGATGAGATGTATGTATGAGACCAGTGCAATAAAAACTGCCACAAAAGCATTCTTCGCTCTGTGTTGTTGTGAAAAAAAAACACTCCAAAATGTGTCTATTTTCAACTTTTGAGGGATCCAGAAATGCCATGGTCCCATTTTTACCTCAGAACTCATTGTATATATCACGTGTACAAGAAACCACAGACAAAAAAAATGAAAACAGAGAATGATGTGGTCAAGTTGAAGCGGTCCCTGATCCTGAAGTCATTCCACTATGTTGAAATATGAGTGCAAAAATCCATGGTTTGTTTTGTACTATGATTTGTAATGTACATTATCTTTATTACATTCATATATGAATCAAATATTTCAGACTCACACAAGCATATCAAATTTGTTTTAACCTCACCAAGATCGTTATTATTTCACAGCTGACGTCTATGACATTAAAAATAGTCCAAGCCTGTATCAAGTAAAAGAATGAAAGCTGTTAATTCTTTTACTATTGTTTAGTGCATATTTGCTATTGTGCGATGTAATTAAATTGTGTTAGTCATTATCATATATGAAATATATTTTTAAGAATAAAACAAGTATATCAGGATTGTTGCACAGAGCCGTACAAGGGATTTAGAAATACAGAGGTCCAAAACTGAGCTTGCGAGTAGCTTTAAAACCCTGTCAGCTGACATAAATGATTTATCAAATGATCTGTCAAGCAGTCATACACAACAACATTGCCATGAGTGCTGCACACTACTACCTGGAAATACAGAAGAGGCAAAATTGATCATAAAACATCCACATTTTTTTCACAGTTTAATTAAAATGTTCAAATAAAGTCACACTACATTTGCTACATTTACGTATTTGCTCTCTGTATTCACAGCCTGGCCCTTTCTCCTCACTTGTCTCTCCTGCCCAAGAGTATATAAAATTATTCTGTAAAATTACATACACTTTCTTTATTTCATTTCTGTACTTGAGTTTGCATCATTTAGGGTTGCAATCATAGAAACATGTTTTAATCAGTAGGCTATTCTATGTGTGTGCATTAAAGCTAAATTGAGCCTATAAGTTCCACTGTGGTTACCAAAGAAGACATACTGTATATATATCTGCGGTAATAACATTTTTTTTATTGGATCAGTTCAACTTTTGTCTTTGTTGAGCAGCACAGGACGTAATGCTAATCCTATCCTTGGCACAATGGAGAGTACTCTCTCTTACTCGCTCTTTCTGTCTAATTTCTATCACCTTCTCTCTTTCTTTTTCTCTCAGTCTCCCCATCTTGTCTTGTATAAGTTTGCCTCAAAAACGTTTTATTGACAGCCTTGTTAAATATTACCTTCTATTACGATGATCTTACAATGAAAAAACAAAAACGCCTCATTTTAACATGAATAACAAACCTTTACCCAAACTGAATTAAAAGAAAAGCACTGAAAGTTTGTCAGTCTACCATTGGAAGGATGGAATTAACATTTGCTTAATTAACATTAACATTTTGCTCAGTCCTCTAGTTATGTAATTTTGCATGTATTTCAGGGCTTGGATGGTTTCCTCAAGTGTTGACATAATGAGAGAACCAACATGCTGGGTAAATATCATTTACTTCACACAAGCAATGATGATGATCAAGTCAGTTATCTTGATGTTGTACAATCAATTGAGTGTATCATGATCTGGTTAAGATTAGCTAATGATTAGTTTGAACAAGTGAGAGATTAATCAGGAACAACTTGATGATTGATGAATATTTAATAAGTACTTCCCTCATAATTCCTGCCTATATAGTAGATAATAATGAGTTGCTAGTGAACAGAATTGGAGATCCTGTATTAATGAATCATTAGGTAATGATTAGTACATGAATATCCATGAATATAGTATATATTCATATATTATACCTTGGATTTCACACACAAAGATAACGTTTTTGTTTCGATCAGTCATCTTTAGTTTTTTTCACACCAAAAATCATTCTAAACAGCAGCCTTACAATTGAAATGCAGGTGAATGTTACAAGCAACACAACTGCCACCAAAGCAGTGATAACGTCCAGAGAGTTGTAAACAAACCAGGACATTTTGTGGGAGTGTGTCTTCAGATGGCGGGTCCCCTTATGTCTGATGACATATTCTATCCAAAACACTGCCTGGTCAAGGGGTTTCATGGGCTGATCCCTGTGCAGCCTTGAGAGCATCTGCATATTTTCCCTATAAGAGGAATTGTAAAGAGCTTCCATCAGGGCATCTTTAAAGACATGCCTATCAAGCGTGGCGATGTCTACAATTACAGCTCCTCCCTTGGCTCTGATTCTCGAGAGGTTATCAGGCTGATCAAAGAATAAAGGAAGTCCAACTACAGGAACTCCATGGTAAATTGCCTCTTGAACCCCATTGGTGCCTCCGTGGGTCACAAACACTCTAGTTTTGGGATGTCCTAAGAGGTCGTTTTGTGGCAGCCACTTGACCATTAATGTGTTGTTGCCCAGGTGGGCTGGCCTTTGCCCCGTATACCTCCATACTATCTTCTGAGGCAGCTGGGCAAAGGCTGCAGCAATCTCCTCTGCTATTTCTTGAGGAAGCTTTCCAACCAAAGTTCCTAAGGTCATCATAATGACTCCATGGTCACCAGAACTCTGGACAAACTCCTCCAGGTGCGCAGGGAGTTGTTTCGAGGGCTTACACTGAAATCCACCCATGTAGACAATATTTGGCATAGTTGGACGTGGAAATTCAAAAACAAAATCATTCCTCATTAGCCATATATCAGCATCCAGGAAAAACGATGAGTAATCCACATCGGAACCAAAGTACTTCTTAACCAGTGGTTTGTAATGAGGGTCTATCATGCCTGACATTGCATACATTGTAAGGATATAACTAACAACATTCCCTGCTCTTTGAGGGAATGTCATCTTATCTGTCATCTCTGTTGCAGTAAAAGGAATATATGACAGAGGTGAGGGAGTCATAAGGAAATGAGCTTCACCGTGAATGGTCCATCTGACATTAAAAACAAGAGGAACTTGGAGCCAACGTGCCAGCATTGCCCCTCCGCCGATGCCGGGGTCAGTCAAAACTACATCGTATTTGGCTTTGTGGAGATACTGCATCAGGTTTCCATCTTCAAACATCTGAACGACCATTTCACTCATTCCCTTATGAAAATGAAAAAACTGATCCACAATCACCTGCTGCACCAAAATATGAGTCCACAAGCGAGACCAAAAAGATCTATGGTTGCCCTGAAGCCGGATCTCCAGCTGTCGAGACAAGAAGGTTTGAAAGTTTTGTTCAAATCCATTACGGCCGGAAAGGGTGACAGAGGTGTAGAGAGGAGACTTTTCAGTGATGTACCAGCTATCGGATGCCCGAATCACAGTGACCTCGTGGCCTTTGGCATGCAGTGCCTCAATGAGTACTTTCATGTTTACCCAATGGCTTCCATCCAATGGGAACACCAGGATTTTGCCCCCAGATGCAATGGATAGTTGAGTCACGAGTAGAACAAAGGTCATCAGAGATGAATGAGGCACCTTCATGATGACGTCCCTCAGAGACCATAAAAATACACATAAACAAGTCAATATGATAGTACTTCCTGGCTGGTTTGCACATGTTTGCATGTTTACAGTCATGCGATGGTGGAAAATAACTCAAGTACAATTTTGAGATATTTGAGTATTTCCATTTGACAGCAATAGTTATTATTAACTTTGCAGATGAAAAGTTTACATGAAAGTCTATGATATGCTTGTAAAATGCATTGCATTGTAGGGTTAGGGTTAGGGTTGGGGGACTGCTTGTTACACTTCAAATGTCTATCAGTTGTTATCAGTTCCACCAAAGAAACATTTCCAATCTTAAATGGTTTAATGAAACAATGCTTAAACCAAAAGTGGTGAAATGATCAAATATTTCACAAAAAGCAAAGATTAAAATAAAAAAATAAATGATAATAACAAAGTAGCTGCACTTCAACCAGCCACAACAGTAAAATATGTATCTACATTAACAATCTAATAATGTAATAATTAACAACATATCAATCACGGTGTACAGTACCGCAAATCAAGTACTTTTACTTGTGACACCTTAAGTACATTTTGTAGATAATACTTAAGATTTTGAATGAAGAATTTTACTTGTAATGGAGTATTTCTACATTGTTTTATAGGTACATTTTATTAGATAAAGGATCAGAACACATATTCCACCTCTGATGAAATGGCACTGGACTGTAGTTAACTGTTAATAATTCATTTTTTCTCTCCATTTTTAAACAGAAGATTTTCTTTTTTATTAATTCTTACCTAATCCAAGGTAATCCAAGTTCAAAGTGTCAGTTCAACTAGAGATTCAGGTGTGTGTGTGAGGTATTTGACACAGGTATTTTACAGAAAGAGTGGTGAATGCACCTCCTACTGTAGTCTTCAAAGACATGATTGGCTGACAACATGCAGCTCTGTTATACAAGAAGGTATGTACTGCAGCAGATAAGAGCCCTGTTATAAAATGTATGTACTGCTCATCTTATGCATCTTATTGCAGTAGGCAATAAGAACTCATGTTTGGCACATATAATACAGAATTTATATATCTGTTGTGCCATCTAGTGTCAAGTGAGTGTATTTAACATTCGATTGCTCATGATTGTTGCCTGAACAGAGAAATAATACCAAAGTATCCATTTTTTCACAGTTGCTGGATCCTTATGTAATACTCCACACTTTCCAAAAAGCACAGAGCCATAAAAATCATACTTATCTGGTAAAACCTTTGGTGTTTAACGTAACTTCCTACCCCTTATTGCAGGTTACGTAATTCAAAGGCAAAAGTCAAGTATAAATGAATAAAAAATGAATAAATAAACTAAATTTTGTGTGGTAGAAATTTTATTAGTTTGTGGTTTAATGTCCTATTAATCCACTCTCACAACCCTTCAGATTGATCTTATGACTTTACTGGGGGGGTCCTGACCCCTAGGCAGAAAACTACCTCTCTGATCTACAGTACATAAATTATGTAAACAGACTTTACAGTACTTTAACAGTAAATATTGGGTTGGGTATTAAACTTTGGAAGGACATTCACCTATAGGTTCTCATGTGTACTACTATAAGTTTAGCATATTTGACATTAAAAGTAGAAATGAGGACACTGAGTCATGCATAACTATAAATTAAACAATTAAGTCCAAGACTTCTTTTCTTCATGGTCGTTGATGTTACGATAACAAAGATGCAGGTTGCACATTGGTATCAAGTCAAAGTTTTAATCATATAGCCCAACAGCACAAATCACAATTTTCCCCAAGGTGCTTTACAATCAGGTACAGCATATGACACCATTTGTCTTTTGATCCTTGGATCAGTCAAGGAAAAAGAGCAACAGAAGAAAGATCCCTCTTTGAGGACAAACAGACATGAAACAAAAGTGTTGTAACTTTGTTGATTATGATGGCAAAATACTGAAGTAAAGAAGTGAATAGGATGGATCCAAGAGCACTGTGAACAACTTCAAGTGTCGCCCACTAAATAGGACCTGAGCCACATGACCTCTCCACGATGAGACCTGGAAAGAAGACACGCTAACACAGACAAGGACAGCAACATTCACACAGAGAGACATGGAGGGAGAGAGAGAGAGACGTGATAGCATGCAAACCAGGGAGAGAGGGGAAGATGCTGAATCTCCTGTGAGATGATGATCCAGCTCAATGTCTGGATGCACTGACAGTCTGGAGGGAGAGAGGTCCAGGACAGCCGATGGTCCATCATTAGGGAGAGACAAATTTGAATAAAAGAGCTTTTTTATTGATACTTACCCAAATCCACTGGGACAGAAAAGGTAATCCAACATCAAAGTGTATTGTTCAGAGTATTAGGTATATGAGGTATTTATGAGGTATATGATATAGGTATTTAACAGAAAGAGTGGCTGGGAGAGAAGCATACCGCCTGGCAGCTTGTAGGAAACAAAAACAACAGAGGGTCACAACAACTATAAAGATTTAAATAAATACTTATATAAATAAATACCAGCCAGAAGCCAACCTTAGCCATACTTCGGAGAGAAGGGACAGGGACCATGAAAAAGTAACTTTGGGTGTGCTTTGATCAATTAGTGTGAGCTATATAGGAGTTTTTAAGGCTGTAGTTTGCAGTGTATTTTGTACTTCATTATGTTATACTGGTACAAACTACAACACAGAAGACTCAACACCTCTGTGAAACCAAATACTAGAAAGATTTCACAATCACAGGTTTGCGTTGTGGTTTCACAGGTTTGTGTTGGACGGCATAATACTGTGCAGGTGTTAAAAAGAGGAGCTTTAATTCTTACCAATGCAACAGATTGTCTGGTAATGACTTCCATAAAGTAGTATTTAAATAATACTTAGATTATGCCTACTTGTTTTTTTGGTACAAGGCCGGATTAACTTGTTTGGGGGCCCAAGGGCAAATTTACGCTTTTGCCCCCCCCCATTGCTTGCAAGTTCATACTCCAAAGTACTCTGCACACTATAGACAGTAGCTTTATTATATTTTTCACAGAGACTCAGAAACCAACCAGCAGTCCAGTTTTGTGTGGCAATTCGATGACACACTGCTTTATTTAGCCATAAAGGAAATTATTAATTAAAAAAAACTACAGTACATAGTTTACTTATGTTGATCATGTCTTTATGCCATTTTTAACTTCTGTATTTTTCTATCTATTTTTGTACTTCCTTTCATATTTGTCTCAGTATTTAGCTGTGGTAACAAGTGAATTTCCCCGATGTGGGATAAATTAGTATTATCTTAACATTGCATTTTATTCATTACCAAAAACCCCAAGGGACATACAGCAAGCCTGGGGCTTCATTTCCAACCGGGCCTCATCTGCCCAGTTGAAATCAAGCCTTACAGTTTAAAAATAATCTGGTATTGTCTGCTTTTATATTATATTTTATATATTCACATGTTATTTTTAATATTTCCACCTTGTTTGGGTGGCTTCCCCTTTGCCACTATGAAATTACTGTCAAATAAAATATTGTCACGCAGGCCTTATGACAACAAAATAATCCTAAATATATATTGATACGCCTGAGGTATATTGGAGCACATTTCCATGGAGTTAAAGTTGTGTGAGGGCTCATCACTGAGCCTCACCCTCCAGCCCTTTGTTGCTGCTCTCACGCTAACATGCGAGATCCGGAGACCCGACTCGACTGCGCGGTCACATCCCGCCCCGACTTCCCCTCTGCCCGCGGCCTGCTGTGGTGTGAGATGAGCAGAAGATGTCGGTGTCGGGGCTGAAGGCCGAGCTGAAGTTTCTGGAGTCAATCTTTGACCCGAACCACGAGCGATTCAGAATAATAGACTGGAAACCGGACGAGCTGAGCTGCCAGTTCAACGTAACAGGGGACAAGCTGCTGATCATCCACTGCAACATCACGGTGAGCCCCGGGGCCGAGCTAGCGCAGCCACTGACTATCAACTGGAAGCCCGTCCGCGGCGGGGCTGCGTGTTTACTAAATTAACTGCGAACAAAGTGCCTCATTTTAACCGCACTTTTTTGGCTTCAAGCACATCTCCCTTGTTTTGTTAAATAAAACAACACGGCACCGGCGTTAAATTCACTTTAAAAAGTGCGTGTGAGGAAACGTCGATGAGTAGCGACACCGCGGTAGCTTGGTTAGCCTGTTCACCGAGTGTTAGCCGAAATATCTGCGTTAATGTTTTCATTACTACGGCTGCTAACTTTCTAACTACTAAACCCTGAATCTGGTTCAATATTAACGCAGTTTAGCCTGTGTGGAGTGTGAGTGTGTGTGGATGTGTGTAGGGGGGACTCTCACACCATTACAGCTGTTATTTAACTCAATTTCACCTTTTTTATCTACGCAGACGTGCCGCTGAATGTCACTTAAATATCTTAAATAGGCGGTTTAACAGAGTATTGTTTCAGTAAATAGACGCACCCCGCTGACGAACTTACTGGTGTGTGTTAAAGCAGTGACGTTTATTGTGTCTTTATCAGGCCACGGAAATGTGATTTTTAAAAAGAAAAGCGATGTAATGTAGACATGACGGAGCCTGCACTGCATTTACTTAGTGTTATTTTTTTAGCAAATTAATACTATGGTCTTAGCTGTATTTATATACATTGTGTGTCTATATATGTTATATAAATAACGATAATGTCAGATGGGCCTCGTATTTTTTATGCATTTCAACACCCTCCCCCATTGAAATAATGTGTGCATATTTATTATTAGTCATGTAAAATTTTATTTTTGTTATGTATTTGTATGGTTCAGGTGGCATGTTGTTCACACACACCATCCTCACCACATCCTTCCTTTTCTCTGAGCAGAAACATCACACTTTTTTTTTTTTTTTTTTAGGTTGGTGACAGCACAGATCAGGCCTTTGTTAAAATATTTTGAGAGATATGTCATATTGAGACAGTCTGCATTGCCTTTGAGTCAGCAGGAGAGAGTTCAGCATCCCAATTGCCATGCAAAAAAAAAAAAAAGAAGAAGTAAATTTCAGTCACACATGTAACCTGGGTTTCCCAAGTCCTGTGTATCTTCTCTGGGTGTGATTAGCTGGATCATGTTTGGTCACCAGAGCTCAAACGCTTCTGATATAGCCAGTTACATTTACGAAAATCAGGTAGAGATGCAAAAATTTGCAGGACTGAGCACCACTGCTTTAATTTTATGTGCTGATGAGTGACTAGTGTAGAAGACCGGATTGTATCGGGGCATGATCCAGTGTGAGCATCTTCTTTGAGTTTAGCCTTATGGTGCTAGATCCCAGAAAGGTATGGAGATGGCTGAAATGTCGCATTGGCAGCTGTTTTGCAAATGTCAGCAGTGCTACACGCTGTTTGTGCGATCATCAGGAGGCACATGTTCATACACAATCATCAGGAAATCCACAAATTTTTCAGGGAACAGGCTGCCCAAAGGCTATTTTATTTTTTTCATACTTGAGTTACTGTAAGGACCACTTTCCAACTTGTTAAAAGTTCTCACTTCTACATACAAGTCATAGTCATGATTATGATTTTTCTGAAAGCTCTGATATTTCAAAATTGTGGTTATTAACACACAGACACTGATGCCTCATGTCAGCCAAAATCTGTCTTTCAAGATAATTTAACTCAGATTTAATGGACATGAAGCGATATTATCGATGTACAGTACTTCAGACCCTCACATGACTAATACTGCATTCATACAAACCCGTCTTGAGTTGTCCGATGTTTGATTACAAGTCAGAAACGTGAGCATCTCTCCTGTCTCTACCACCCATCCCATGTATAATACGACCAGGCTTGAAACATACTCTAACCCATCTGTAACTTTAAACTCAAACATCACCACAACAGTATAAATACATGCTGTGTTTTCCTCTCTGCTAATTATAGATGGTGTTGTAACCACTGAAAATTATTACCAGCACATTACATGTAGTTTGTCCCACACACACGCGACAGATTTTGGTTGTTTGATCTTGCTTGGTAAGCTGCACAACCGTCCAGCTGTATTTTTTTTCCCACTGTGCCATAATCTGCTGTAGTGAAGAATTAGCTTTTTATAAATCTTACATTTTAAGTCATATAAGCTGAAGTCCACACATAAGTAAACAGCTGTATGATGGTCTCACCATTTGTAGTCCAGTGGTTGAATATAGTCCTGCTCTATAGCTGGCAGCAGATAAATCCGTTTGTTCAGTGGGCAGCTGTGTGGGCAAAGACATTTGGTCTGAAATCATTTATAGCTTCAAAACAAACTTTTAATATGGATGAGATTTCTCTTGGCAATGTTTTGGTTTCATAAAAGCAGAGGTGTTCTCCATTGAGTGTTAATATACAGTCTATAGTCAATAAATCCATGAACACACAAGCATGTTTGCCTAAATTTCCACATCCTGCTGTTTGCCTCTGCTGCAGGAATCCTATCCCTCAACACCACCGATATGGTTTGTTGACTCTGATGATCCCAGTCTGGCTGAAGTGTTGGAGCGCTTAGAGGATGTGAGGAAAGGCAGCACACTGGTGAGTCGGCTGATGTGGAAGCCCGCTCCAAATGGTAGAAACTCAGCTGATATGTTTAATGGCAGCCCGTGCATCATTGTTGATGTTTTGCTCATTTCACCCGCAGCTTCTTCAGCAGTTGAAGCGCCTCATTTGTGATCTCTGTCGGCTTTACAACCTGCCGCAACATCCGGACGTAGAGATGCTCGACCAGCCGCTCCCCGCCGGCCCGATTACCCAGGAGCGAAAGGTACTCACCTAAAACGAGCAAAATTCGATGTGTTTTTGCTGCTTTTGAAAACTCAGTATTTGTGAACGTGCAATGTTTTTACCACACCTACAGCATGGGCCACCCGATGAGGTGACATCTGAAGAGGAAGAAGAGGAAGAAATGGGAGAGGTGGCTATGTGTATTCATTACAATTCAGTGGATTCATGTTATTTTTAGCTTAGTGGTCCGGTTCGTTTTACATCTCGTGTCTAAACGTAATTGATTCACTTGCAGCAGGACATTGACCTAGACCAAGACCTGGACCATTACGACATGAAAGAAGAGGAGCCTGCAGATGGAAAAAAGTCAGAAGATGATGGTATAGAAAAGGAAAATCTGGCCATCTTGGAGAAGATCCGTAAAAACCAGAGACAAGATCACTTGAATGTAAGTGCCCGGTCATGTTTTTCTTTACTGAGTTTTAGTGACATTAAGAGCGGTGAGGTGAAGAAGCTGCTTTTCATTTTTTAACTTTTACCAACATGAAATTGAGCGTGAATCAAAAATCTTTAAAATACCTTATCAGATGTAATTAGATTTCAGATTAGATTAAATTTGTAGATAACTGAAGTTAGAGGCTAAAACTCAAAGAGTTAGTTCACATCTTTAATCACCTTTTGTTTGCTTCGAGTGCCACAAGCACTCCCTTTTAGTGGCAGCTCAAATAATGTTCAAAACATATGATAAGCAGAAAATGAGATGAGAGGCAATAGATTTGAAATGTTTATCAAAATCCTGCATTATGGCTCAAATGTTTTCTATGTAAATCTGCAAGATTGCAGAGAAAGAAAATGTTCAACAAGAGATTTGAGTGCAAAGTTGAGCAAATCTGGATATTTTTGCCAACCAGTAACCATTACACATATACTTCTGCCACTGGACATAAATTTGTCTCTTTTATTTCTCCTGAAAAACTGAATTTGGCCCTGTTGGCGTCAACAGCAGCAGTGCATCCAAAACGCAGACTCATCGTTCCCTTCACTGCTGACACAGTGTGGCTGCTGCAGTAGAGGTGAAGGTGACGATGCCAGCTGGAAATCAGAGCTCTGGACATTTTTTAATCAGGAACAAAAATTCAGCCTGTAGTTGGTGAAATTCAAACTTGAATGGATTCAAATTGCAGGATTGTCCCATCCGTCAATGTCTTAAAATGACTAGTATCATTACCTTAGGCTTTCTAATCAAAGGTTTCTCTTATGGACTTATTATGGTCTAGTTTGACTTGAAGAAAGTTGGTTGAAAATGCTCAAATTCACCTCAGGATCAGGATCTGGATATTTTATCTGTATTTGTCCTGGTGTGACTCACCTTCATGATTTATGTTGCAGGGTGCAGTGTCTGGCTCCGTGCAAGCCTCAGACCGCCTAATGAAGGAACTCAGGGAGATCTACAGATCACAGAGTTACAAGACGGGTGACTACAGTGATACATTTTCTTAATGTGGTGACTTTTATTGTTTTCACATCTCCGCAGCATATTTAAGTAAAACTCTCTATCTGTGTCGTTTGTTTTTCAGGTATTTATTCAGTCGAACTAGTCAGTGACAGCCTTTATGAATGGCATGTCAAGTTAAGGACGTAAGCTCACATTAAGTTTCTTTAAAAAATTTCCAGCTTTGCAAATGTTGTGTTTTCTGTTAGATTTGACTTGCTCTTCTTTATTGCAGGGTAGACCCAGATAGTCCATTACATAGTGACTTACAGGTCTTAAAAGAAAAGGAAGGAGTGGACTACATTCTGCTCAATTTCTCTTATAAAGTGAGTCCACTGATTTGCCAATTGTTTGGGGGGCGAGTTTGTTTGTTTGTTTGTTTTTTAGTTTTCTCGAGACTCAAGGCTTTTTTTCCCCTTCATCTGACAGGATAATTTTCCTTTTGACCCACCTTTTGTACGGGTAGTCTCACCTGTGCTCTCCGGAGGGTGAGTGTGTAGTGATCTCCCCCTGCCTAGTTTGCACATGAAATCCCCAAAAGGAAGTATTCACTCACTCGGACTTGGTTCACATTTGTTGTGTTGGGACAGATTAACTCAAATCATTAAAGGATGTAAATTTAAAAAAGAAAACCACAAATGTGAACTACTAACTTCAAATGTTTCACATTGTCTGTGGATTTATTGATACTGTGCTTTGCTTGTTTCCATAGCTGATGTCAGATCCTTTGATGAATTGCTTTATGCTTTTAAGAGCAGGGTGGACTTTATTTTATGCTGTGTCACACCTGCGTAGTACAGACTTTGTGGTTTGCTCACAACTGGCTGCAAATTATCTCCTCTGACTCGTAAAAGTAAATAAAAGCATCAAAGCCATACACCAGTACTAAAGGCTATCAAAAGATTTTTTGGTCATTCATTCAATGCTTT
This sequence comes from Scortum barcoo, assembly GCA_023238725.1. NCBI lineage: Eukaryota > Metazoa > Chordata > Actinopteri > Centrarchiformes > Terapontidae > Scortum > Scortum barcoo. The sequence continues at coordinate 11,460,241 of CM041536.1, forward strand.
AAAGCTGTGATACAAGTCCATCATTCATCTCAAACCATTCAGATTCTTAAAGGGTTTTGATTGTTTGGTACATCCAAAAGTTGTAGCACTTTCTCGGTTACGATAACCTTTGTCAAAATGGAAATTTCTCCCACAAGGCAAATCAAGACATTGTGAAATAAATTTGAAACACAACAAATTTGCAAAAAGTCAAGTGAACACGTTGAGAAAAATGCACACCCCTTCATCAATATAATCAAGACTAACATATTTACTACTCCTCCTTAATTCAGTCTTTTTATTTTGCATTCCAGTTATGTTCTAGGAGGAGGGGCCTTGTGCATGGAACTTCTCACAAAACAGGTACGTGAATGAGTTTAATACACATTATGACATAATTTTGCTCAGCTATAACAATAAAATAAATAAAAGTTTTTGTTTTCTTTTTCAGGGCTGGAGCAGTGCCTATTCCATAGAGTCTGTCATTATGCAGATAAATGCAACTCTGGTTAAAGGAAAAGCCAGGGTGCAGTTTGGAGCCAATAAGGTAACTGATGTCATTAGCAAGCAAAAATGTTTCTAGCCGTTTCACATGGCCGCGCTGGGAGGTGGGGTGAGAAGCCTGCAGTTAGAGAAAACTACGAGCCGCGATGAATCCTTTAAATGTGGATAAACACATTCTGATCAAAGGCTTTTCATGTTGTGAAGTGCTGTCTGAAAAGTGAAAAAAATATGTATGATGGGAGTGGGAGGGAGTTTCAGAAGCTGTTCGAAGATTAAAATATTTGAAGCGTACTGAGGCCTTGAGATGTCTGATTGTGTAGCAGTCGCATTATATGTTGGTAGAAAAATCAAGTGAAGGGAAAAGTGTCTCAAGTAGAGTTAGAGGTTGCTTTTACACCATGATCATTCCAAGTGTGTTGTATCCAGATAAAATCCAGATGTGATTCAGTACACTGCCACTTAAGCTACATATTCGCCTCTCTCAAGTGAGATGTCTGTTTTTTCATCTTGCTGAGTTCTAATTCACGTCACCCCTTCACCCATACAGATCAGTGCTTTCTCACCCACCGAGATCATTCAGCGATTAAACTTGTCACTGAATCCTGTTTAAATCCCTCATGACTGTTTTATATGTGGCAAGGAAAACTATGATGGGTATTACTGCACTAGACAGACCCTGTAGAAGCTATTTTCAGAGACTATATTTCGTTTTCTTACTTAGTTACACATTCGAAGATTAAAGATAATTTTATGCCTCTATTGGAGCAAAAAGTAGAAAAATTACAGAAAATTGTGGGAGGAGGAGATGGACGATGACATGCAACATAAAGAACCATATAGTTTTGTTGTATCACTCCTGCTGCATAGTGATAAAACATTGTGCATCTAACAAGAACATTTCATGTGTTTTTCAGAACCAGTACAATCTTGCCAGAGCACAACAGTCGTACAAATCCCTTGTGCAGATTCATGAAAAGAACGGTGAGTGAATATTTCTAAATGGCTCAGTAGACACACACGGTGGTACGGATCCATTGGTAAAGGGGTTTCTGTTTTCTGTGTTTACAGGCTGGTACACACCACCTAAAGAGGACGGATAAGGAGCTACTACCACTATGCACTGAGAACATGTCTTTGGGTCAAAGTATCTAGTTTTCTTTGGAATACCCCCCCCCCCCCTTCCCAACTAAACTGGGGATATATCATCATCTTTCTCACGGAAACCATCTCGCTGGCTCATCTGACAGGTCCCGCTCCAGGAAAGACTTTATTCTGGTATCACTTGGCTTCTCCCCCTCAGTGTTTTAGTGAGGAGGATGATATGAGGGTATCACTTCTCCTGTTTTCTAAATATGCTCATTTGTCTTTAAAAAAACAAAAAACTTTCCTCTTTTTAAATGTGGGGAAATGCTTTTTCTTTAGCTGCTTTGACAAAGTGGGCTTCACAAACAGTCAGTTCCCCCCATTAAAAATTGGGAATTTTAAAAGAAGATTGATACTAAAGCTCCTGAAGTGGCACCTTGCTGCGTCTGTTTTTATTGACCGCAGTTGTTGTTTTGTTTTCCCTTTTTTTTTTTTTTCTTTTGGAAATTAACTGGTACATGAATGCAAATATTGTTTTAGAAATATTTGGAAATTGTTTTTATTATTTGAGCACCCTAGACAATAAATGAGCCAATTTTCATATTTTTGAAAGCTTATCTCTAAATTGAGATGGCCTTCCAGTCTGATCTTTTAGCTCTTTTTCTTTGTTTTTTTGTTTAGTTTTTTTTTTTTTTTTTAAATGTGTGAAGAATATAGGGCCAAGCAGAATCAAAATGCTACGCTGTTGTTGAACTAAGATGTCGGTGAACAAATCCTCCACTAGTTGATAAAACGGGGCCAAAGGACATGACACATCTCAGAATCTGCATATTGCATATCGTGGAAAGGGATCCAAAGGTATATTTTCACCCCGGAGGTGATGAGATGAGTGTTGCGGCATCGTTTTGGAGGTTCTACCAGATTTAACGTTGAAGCTAAAGCTCTTTTTTGCCTTATTTCTGTTAACAGATCGGCTCTGCAAGTGCTCAGTGTGCCTATTGGTCTTTCTGTTGATTTTGGCTGTAGAGGTTTGATGCTGAAAATGAAGCCCTGTGTGTGCAGAGTTAACAGCATGTTGCACAGGAGCCACGTCTCAACAGCTGTTAGAAGATATTGTTGGATTTGGTTACCGTCACTGCTCTGGGTTGGGAATGAATGAGGGGTGTTTGTTTTTTTTTTCTCATCATCCTGCCCAGTTTAGATGTCATATCTCCCTGACATAAATTGTTTGTAGTGGTTTGCCCCCCCCTTCCCAGTTTTTAGATTTGAAACTGCTTCCCTCTCACATGACGTCACGTGCAGCTAGACTCATTCCCTCTCTGGTGTCTCGGGTTTTCTCAGTCAGAAGCTAAACGTCCATCACTTGCAGGGCTTCCTTCGCCACAGCAGCAACACTGCAGACGTGTTTTGGTGTCGCTTTTGGAAGGATCGTTCACAGCGTGACAAGAGCTGACCTGAAACTCCTGTATGTTTTTAAACTTCAATCATGCAATACACTGTAGTACAACATCAGTACTACTGTTCCCCATACTACAGGACACTCACTGTATCTTTGAATATGTTGGCTCTTTTGCAGTTTATTTGTTAACACTGTCTGCAAAAGTATGTTTGAACGGCAACTCAGGTAACAAACAATACTTACGTGGGGAAAATCTGTACATGTTGGGTTTTGGGGTTATTTTCATTGATTAATTAACGATGATGTTTAGGCATAGTCACCCACTGAGTTGGTGTCAGAAACAGAAAATGTAATGAGCTTTACAATAAATACGGGCCACACATCTTTAAATTTGAGCAACTTAAGAGGAAGGATGTTTACAGAAAGATGCCATTTTAACAGTATTGCAGTGGGTTGATGACCACCACATTTAATGGATCATCAGTACCGACTGTAGTATTCTTATTGGTTTTTTTTTTTTGTTTTTTTCCCCCCTCCGGAGTACTGAAGTAGATTAATATTCCTTTTAAGTATTCCTGATCAAAATATTTGCACATCTGGCAGCAATGTGCCTGGAGAGGTCAAGTATGACAGCAAACACAGAGCTAAATATTTCAGAATCAGGAAAAAATAAAGGTTTCTTTTCATGGTATACTGCTCCACATCCTGTTGTTACATGTCTGATATAGCTGAGAGGGCGGAGGAGGGGGCAGGACGCTACGGCGGAGGAATCATCAGGTATTAAATCAAGAAGTGTCCTCACCTCTAAAGGGCCCGTGTTGTCTGGCAGCTCAGGAGAATCAGACCATAAACTCCCCCGCCACACTGTGTCCACCTTTGTGCAAACTCTGGTCCGAGGGCAAGTTTAACAGACGATTGAAGTTTGATAGTCATGCCGTGGTGAATAGACTTGTGCGCTTCTCTAACTGGACTGTGTTGAAAAGATTCATTTATCTCAGATGTCAATTCTTTTTTTCTCCCCCTTTTTTTTTTTTTTTTTTTGGCACCAACAAACAGATGATCATGTCTGGCACCGTTGGCTCGCTTTCTTTTATTTTTCATTTCCATTTGAAGAAATTTTGACCATGTACAGTAATTTGTAAACTTGCATCAAGTTTATGAATAAAGAATTTTAAGATTATTGCTGTTTTACTGGTTTCTCTGTGTATTATTTGAGTCAATAGAAAACAAATTTTCACTGTTAATAGATTCCAGATGTTGATTTTTTTTGGTAATTTATTTGGTGCATTTTTCTGGAAAGAGCCATGTAATTTCGCAAAAATAATTAGAAAAATAAGTGCTTTCTTGATTTTCTTGAAAGGACAGTCAGTTTAAATCTAAGCAAAAATCGTTGTTATTGTAAACCTCATTTATCTTTATATTACTCCAGAATTAATTGTAAATGTATAAAATGAATGCTGTTGCTATTTTTTTGTAATTAGTATTGTATTACAGAAAATGGCTTAAAAATGATGAGAAAATTACAGACCTGTAATCAAAGCTGAGTGTCATCATTTAAACATTTCAGTGCCACAATGAATTTATCTTCTATTAAGAAAAAACAAAATTCATTGCCACACAGGCACATATACAATACAGACTAAGTCAAATCAATAGAATATATTAAAAATTAGATAAAGATCAAACTCCACTTGGTCGGTAAGCAAAGTATTCAGGTACTTAGAATTAGTACTACAACATTGTGCAAATACTCATTACAATACATCCTGTACTCAGAATCTCACCTAGGTAAAAGTTAACAAGTACTCTCTGACCTGTACTGAAAACTTGTTTGAAGATTAAAGTCTTTTTTTTAAAGTCTCTCAAACAAAAAAAATATGTAATATAACCTAATATGAAGATTCATGGTCCTGTCTGCATGCAATCTCATCAAATAACCAAACAGGATGCAACAAGAACTCTTTAATATCTATTAGGGTAAGACCAAATAATACAAAAGTAATACACAAAAATGTATTCCTCATTTACTTCACTCATGGAGACACAGCCTCCTCGAACACCTCACTCACCTCATTAGAGCATGTTTCTATTGAATGTGTTTATCCATGGCAAATATTAACCTCACTTCAAGTAATTATATATATATATTTATATCTAGTTATGATATAGTACATGATCATACTTATCAAACAACATACAGTACACGCAGGAACATGGGGGGAAGTCGATGGGGAAATGGCTTCGAGAAGCTTTGATACAGCAACATGAAATGCGAGGTGTTAGCTGTCCCAATGCACTGCAGTTCCTGCTACACGATAATCAACTGTGCTGTATGTACACATGGCAGGAAGTTCGGACCGAGATCCAAAATTCACCAAAGCTCGTGATAACCTACTACACACAGTCTGCGCACTTTGCACTTCATTAATCGAACTGATCGGCTAAACTTTGTGCTAACAGATGAGCGTGTGAGAGACGGGGTCAGAACTACTGTATGTGCATCTGCTGGTGAAAATGTTATGCAGTTGTTCAATTATATCAGTGGTGTCCGACTTGAAAACAGGCGTATTTCTCAATTCATAAAAGTTGTGATTCTTTACTATTCATATCTGTAATTTGAAACCTGCACAACAGGACCCCACTTGATACTTATAACTCTACTGTTTAATACATCTATGTTAGTATTGCTCCACTGTGATTCACTGTGAATTTGGGTTGCACTGACGTCAACAGGTAACCCAGTTCAAACATTTTAAACAGTTCAACAAATTATAATTTCAAGAAAAAAAAAAAAAAAACAGCAATGGAAGGACACAATGAACATATGCTTCAAACTCATCCACACATCATCCAAAATACACACACGAAAAACATATCGGGTGGTGCAAAACGAACTAAAAAGCAAAACAACAAACAGCCTATTGAATACCACACCATCACAATCAGACAAGACGATTCACAGGGTTGTTTTTTTTTTTTTTTTTTGTAAATAACAAGCATTCAGATACGTATCTTCACATCTGTTTCGAGTCTAATACTGTATTACTGTAATAACCATCTACTGAATCTGGAAGAAGACTTGAGCGACACGAGGCATAAAAAACCTTTTTTCACTGAAATCAATATGACACCGTCACACACACAAATATTCTCTCTTTCAGTTTCGCGCCATAAAGAAATGACTGGCTGACAGGATTTTCTTTTATGTAAATATCATTATTACACCTACTCATGGAATAACACCGACAGCCACGAAATGACACACTGAGGCCTGAAATCCAGAGCTTCAGAAACAAGTAGTCATTTAAGCATTTACATGTAGGGAGAAGTGGGAGAATTTGCCAAAGGGGGAGAAACATCCATCACTTCATACAATGCTATGACCACCTACAACAATGAATATTAATATTTATTGTATGTCCAACCTGCAAGTGTTTTGGTTTTCTGTCACGTTTAACCTGTACAACGTTGATTTGGAATGTATTATCCAATGAACTGCAATCCCAAATACTGCATGTGCTTTACTTGAACGTGTAACAGTAATTTATTTCACTGAAATCAACCAGCTAAACACATGACCAGTGTGAAATGGAAAAACCAAACCCCTCCTCCCCTGAATGGTTGAGTAATGGCGGTAAAAGGAGACAAAAGCCCGATACCTTGACACTCAAAGGGCTTTACAGGTAGAATTTAAAACCAGCTAGCACATCTTTCCTGAGAATGTAAAGAAACGTTGAATTAAACCATAAAGTTCGCCGACGCAGAGCCGCTTCTCGACAGTTAATAAAACAACCAGGTCACCAAAACATGAACTGTAAGTCAAGTTGGGAAAATGTCAGCTTGGAAGATTTTAGGCTGAAATAAAAAGACAATGCATTAATGATAATGGATAATATGCTCCTGAATGAATGCCTAAAGGGTTTCTAAATGTATCCCAACTCAAAGGAGTGGTTTGTTTGCTTTTTCGCCGAGAATGAAATGAGACGACTGACACCACTCTCATGTCCGTACGGGAAATATGAAGCAATCAGCAGTCAGTTAGCTTAGCTTAGCACAAAGATTGAAAGCGGGGGGAAACTGCTAGCCTGGGTTTAGCTAATGATAAAATCAATATACCAGCACCTCTAAAAATTGTATTTCTTTAATAGAAAAAAGTGTAAAAAAAAAAAAACCCAAACAAACTAACTGTTGGTTCATGGGGGGGTGGTGGGGGGGGGGGGTGTCTGCAAGACTGTTTCTTGGTCAGGCGTGGAAACTTCCTGGTCCCGTTTTTTTAAGGCTTCAACAAATAAGACGTGACACGTTAATGAGTGCTTCGTAGCGTCATATTAAGCACACAAACATAACAGCGGTATCAGTCTTCTCACATAAAATAACCTTCGGGGGGAAAGAACGTAAACAAAATGGCAGCTACTACAGTACACTGAAAAACACATTAAAGGTCATTTAACGATATTTCAAAAGTGTGACACAGGCAGAGGCAGAGAAGTCGATCTGCTGACCGCAGATGAGCCTACCTGAATAAACTGATGAAGCTCAGGGTATCGGTTTTTGCTATATTATGTGTCTCCATCGGAAAGCAACACACACATTAACCAGCTAAAACTGAGCAGCATAATACATTAAAAAAAATTAAACAACAGCTTCTAAATAACAAGCTGTTGATTTAAATGTGAACTGACTGATTAACTCCCACGTGTGTCAGAATTCAATAAAAGTACACTTTCACCAAAAACATGACTTTTGTCTACATTATTCTGTTTGAATTCAGCTTGTACAGTGTGATAATGAAGGGCACCTAATTCTGAATTGTGTTCTTAATTGATCCCTTTTTATCTCTCCCACACGGCGGACCGGCCCCCTCCTCTGTCCTACATCGGGTCGTCGTAGTTGTAGGTGGGGGCTGCTGAGTACTGGTTTTGCTGCATGGCTCCCTGCGCGGCTCCCATGGCCGCCTGCTGAGCTGCCTGCTGGACGTGGGGGTTCTTCCAGGCCCCGGTGGCCCACTCCTCTTGGGCCTTACCCAGGCTGCCACCACTGCCACGGTAGAAGTTATGAACCTGCAATCAACATTTTAACTGCATCATTACTCTGAGGCGAAAAAAATCTGAACTGAAATTTAAATGATTTTCTTTCAATTAGTGTTCTCCAGGTGAATTTGATTTGGTGCAATATCTGTGTGGGCGGCCACTACAAATAAACTCCCACTGCCATTAAGACAACTGTCCAAATGCTGTTCGGTATTGCTTAGTCACATCTGTGGCTCAAGCACTATACTTAAATACTAAAATACTAACTCAGTATTGTAATGCATGGTAAAGATGGGAGAGAGAGGTTCCAGTCTTCACAATTTGCAAGCGTTGTCAAGGCAGTTTTATTATTATAGAGTCATTTGTGCAAGGATTAAAATGTTGACAATATAACACCACGTCCATTACATTTGGGTTCAGTTACACTGAAGAAAGGTCTTTTGTTGATCTGAGGCCGCCATATTGGTTTGATTTTCAGGAACTTATGCTGTATTAAGTGCCAAGTCAGTCAGAACAGATCTAACACTTGGAAACTCAAAACTGCAGTAAAACTTATTTTACATTTGCAAAGCATTGATACGTTGTCTAGTTCAACTTGGTGGTTAACATTTGGAGTGCTAAGGTTACTTGCCCTATGAAGTATTGAAATATCAAGAAAAGGTAAGTCAGCATTTTTAGCACGCTATATTAATTAGTGGAGCTAGCTTCAGTGTTTACCAGAAAGTCAGAGTCAGTGTGTACCAGAAAAAGTGTGAAAACAATGTTTTCTATCAGTGTATTAATGCTATAAGGTTATGAAGTACTCCAATCAGTAGCACAACACAAATGTTGACAACATGTCTTCTAGCAACAACAGACCTCAAAAGTCAGTCAGCCATTTCGAAGTGAAACATCCATCCAGGAACTTGAAGCTTCCACAAATGTCAAATTGGAAATATTTCAAAATAGTAGTATAATAGTACTGAAATGGTGACAATAACATATTTACATGTCCATACACAGAAAGAGGAGAATTCAAAGTTAAAGAGCCTTTTTGCCACATGAGAGCCAGCAAGATGCTCATTTCTGCTTCTGGACAAGAAGCTAAGACATTTAAAAGCTTTTGTTTCTTTAAGTGAGAGAAGTAGAAATGCGTAGGTCACCTTTGTGAGGGCGATGAAGGAGAGCACAGCCACTGCAGTAAACATGACGGTGGGAATCAGCATGACCACAGCTGAGCCAATGTTGGTGCTGAAGAAAGTGATGGTAGCCAGCCAGCCACTGATGGGAACAACAAAAGAGTTAGTAACATTGACAGTGTAGCCCCGTGTTCACAAAACCGCTCAAAGATGTGCGTTATTGTTCACCGTGTGATATGGAGGGTGAAGGCGTGGAGCCAAGGTACTGGATGAGGCTGGTGCAATAAGGTGCCTACTTTAAAAACCGTCAATGCTGGATACTCGTTTACCTCGATACCGATACCGTTTAGCTAATTCAGTACACTTTTAATGTTGCTGATTTGGCAGATATAGACTTTTGGAAGCACAGTCCCAATGTTTGCTGGGGGGACTGGACCAGACTGACGATAGGTGAGAGGTGATATGGGACACTTTTCAGACTGTAAAAGTCTGATAACTATTCTTTATTGTTATGTGGGTTTTGTCTCATCCTATGTGAACCAGACTCTAACCCTGTAGACTAATCTGCTCTCACCTTTTAATGAACTGTGTGGTATGTAAATTATACGATTATAAGATGCTCCATTCAGTGCTTTTATCAATATTTATCATTATTTATACTTGCCATTTTGGGTATAGATGGTGACAAATTTGAGTAAAAATCTGAATGAAGATGTGGAGGAACGCATCAAATACAGATGTTTGCATACTGGAAACAAGAGGTCACTGAAAGGGTTGAAAATTATGTGAATCATGTGCTAGGGCCTTTACAGTCATTCGATCTTAACTGAACACCTGGGAGATATTTTGGGGTGAATTTACGCTTCATATTAAACCTATTAGGTATCTGTGTTTAGTATTAGTATTACTTATTAGTAATCCATTGAAAGTTCTTACCATACTCCCCAACCTGGAATGCCAACAGTCTGAATAATACTAATCACCACCTGGGCCATGAAGATGAAGAAGAAAGCCATGAAGTTGAAGGAGCTGTCGGTCCTGCACAGAGAGAGTAATAAACATCAGAAATGATGCGATGCAGAAGAACATCGGGTACAGGTGTTGATTGGGACCAGCTCACTTGAAGGCCTTGTAGATGGGCCTGAACCAGCACACGTAGGAGCAGGGGGTGAACAGGATGAGCCACAGGAAGGCCATGCCGAAGTTGGTCGCCCCGCCACCTCCACACATCCACGCCAGACAGCCGATCAGATTAACGGCCAGCGTGGCACTATTCACTGTCAACATCACAGAGAGGGAGCGAGGGGGACCGAAACATGAAGACAAAACCATCCCACAGGCAGCATTACTCATAATTCAGCAGAATTGAATCACTATGAATGTCAGCAGCTACTCAGCACCACATTTTCAGTTCTATATTAAAGCTACGATAATTCAGTACAGACTGGAGCTACAATTTTATTTTAGCACACACAGTTTCTACTCTACAGGAGGTAAACATTTTGTGTGAACTGATCTACTTTTTCACCAGACTTACATTCTTGTTTTCAAGTGGCAGAACCTATGTAATGATGAAAAAGATACCATGATGCTCATGTGAATATTACAATTTCACAGATAAATACTATGTACTGTTATCACTTAAAGCTGCAGGTGAAGATTGTTTTCTTCATTCATTAATCTCCCAATGACTTTCTCTATGTTAGTAGTCGTGTGGTCTATGGGTTGAGAACACAGCGCAAAAGGCAATATTTTGTTTTGGCTGACCAAAAGCCAAAGATATTAAATTTTCATTGATATGGAACAAAGAAAAGCAACAAATCTTCTAATTTAAGAAGCCAAAACCAGAAAATAGCATATGATAGTAATTTTCTGTCAACACCAATCTGATTTTACATTTGTGAAGATTTTGTTACTCACAACACAGAGCAAAATGAAAAATGTGCTAAACAAATTTGCATTTCAAACTATGTATATAAAAAAAGCACAAGGTGATGGAAAAACATTAAATTTTGCCAGATGGTGAGACCGGTCAGTCTGGTCTCACTGCTACATACTGTCAACGAAGTTTGGCTCTCATAATATTTTGGGTAAAACAAAGCATCACGAAAAAAACAACAGAAGCAGGTTATAACAGCTTATAACAGGATGCACACACTGACACTCACACTTGAGTGGTCGTAAAAGACACCTCTCGTGCAAAGTGACTGCAGGGGCACTCACAGATCCACAGGTAGTAGAGCCTCTTGCACATGGTGCGACGCTGGTCTGGGATCTCGTTGAAGTCTTGGTAGAAACACGGCCTGAGGGGGATGAACCGAGGCAGGGGAGGGAAGTTGTTTTCTAGGACACAAAGGCACAGTTCAACGCAGCGGCCCACACACCAGATTCATAAAGAAATCAAGTCAAGACAGTTGCATGCAGGATTACAATTTGGCCTTTATATCAAGTGGTTGTTGCTGCATTAAAGGCCAGCACTGTGCCTCTAAACCCGCTCGCATGCTGTGTAGCTGAGCAGAGAGGGAAGCTTACCTGCCATGATGAGCGTTCAGTAATTCCTCTTGGTTTTCCTCCACTTGCAAACAGGCACACAAGACTTCCACAATCTCAGCTGCCTCGAAAAAAAAAAACACACTGGAGGAGACAGAAACAGAGCTGTTTCATGACGTGCAACATCACCCTCTCCCTCACACTGCTCTCCAGGCCACAGTCCTCCACAGGCCTCCCCGTGGATGGATGGATGGATGGATGCATGCATGCACACATTCCCCTGGAATAAAAGACTTCATAACCCACCAAATGATTTGATCTGAGGTGGCGCTCCCTGTTCTTTTCTTATCCGCCCTCCTCTGGTGCATCATTCATCACGTCCACAGAGCTAAACATTGTTTTCTCGACTTCATATTACAGCCGTGCAATGCTGAAACAGCGTGGCCTTGTCGTGATTCCCCCAAATATATATCCACAACCTATGGGCCTGCAGAGTTTACACACTGGGTTGTATGTTGTAGAGATGTTTGTTAGGCCCTTTCACCTTATCAATGAGCTATAATCATCCGCCTTTACGTTATTTAACTCTGTTTGCAAACCACATTTCAGTGCATATGATGGATGTTGGAGTGATAGCTCTGAAGGGCATCTCCCTGCCACAAAATAAAGCGATCCCGGCGCGGAAAAAAAACACACAGATGCGGGTTGATTTTTTTTGTATGCGTTGTGGCTGCTGAATGAGTGTTATTCGCGTGTTTGTGTCAGTGATGCTGCAGCAGGAGACGGCGCATCGTGATCGCAGGCGGAGATGGAGAGGCGTCCTTCAGCCTCTCCATCCGGACACCGAGCAGGTCAAAGCAAGAACCATCCCCGAAATAAACCACCAGGGAGATGCAGATTTCGAGGTATTTTTTGTCTTTTTTTTTTTATTGGGATGCAATTATTTCCGCTCCCCTGCCTTACATGGAGGGCAATGAATGAAAATGCAGCGATTAAAACGCCTTACCTCCTGGCTCGGTCCGAGAATGTCGCTAGAAACCCTCCGGTCGTTTAAAGAGCATCCTATGGATTAATCGGTGTTAAATCACATGGGAGGATGAGCCGGATGTGCTGCCGTTCACACAGAAAAATGTTACGTTATTCCTCAAATGATGGGTTTGGGAGTAAGGGGCGGTCACGTGATGTGAGGTCTTTCCTTTACGCACATACCCCCCCCTAACTACACACACACACACACCTCGCCCTCCCCTCAGATGGTTTTACCCGCCTTGGCAGTAGGGACCGGGACGAGAAAGAAAAAATAAACGGGATTTGTTGCTGTCCTGAACCGACCAATCAGAAACCAGAATGTTTCAACAAGCCCCCCCCCTCATGATGCTATCCACAGTGCTGAAACACTATTTATAAAGATTTATATAAACATGTATATACAGATTAATATACTGATTTATATAAAGTTTTGACACCTAGAAACATACGACAGTCTTACTTTGATGGAGAAGAGTATCACAGTGATCTAGAGGATAAAAACCTGAATAACAACATGCCATATACATATAGATTTGCCAGACACATTTGCTTCTTCAGGGGATTTAAGGGAAGTTTTCCATCTTCTGAAAGCTAGGTCCTAAACATCTGAGAGACTGACATACCAGCAGCTGTCGATTTCACTCACTCTGTATAAGTTTTCTTGGTTCATGTTTGGACCCTGACAGAGGAGTTCAGAAATTTTGAGGAAATCCAGATCTATATAGTCTATTGTGAGACCTGAGAATAGATCATAAAATGGTGGAAATTGTGGTATGGATTTCTCATTCATGCCTGGGTATTAATCTCCCACTTCTTCAATCACTTTAATTTGAAAAATAAATGGATTGGTTTAAAAGTTATTTACATTTATCCAATATGGAAAAATGCTGCTTTCACTGTTCCTCCTAAATTTTCGTTTAATCGCGGACAGAAGACTGAAGATTGTAATGCACAACAGACATGTATTAAAGCTTTGCTTGTGGTATCTGTGTGCTCTTTCTCTCTCTTAATCTATTGATATGACCTTGTACGCCCTTTAATACATCTGCCATGATTGTGTTTACACGTCTCTACGCTCGAAAGTCTCAAATGTCCGTTATTTTTGCTGCACATGAATGCAGCAGCTGCTAAAGCTAACGTTAGCTTTCGGCAGTGTGATGAGTTGAGCGATACTGAAGGTAAGGACAAATAATGATATAAAACTAGTGTCTGTCGGGGGGAAATGGGTCGGTGAGCTACAGGGATGCATTCCTGAAGCGCCCAGCATCCCACAGCAGTCTGTTAATAATATGTTTACCCTCGGCGACAAAAATATTAGCAGCTCACTTATTGTAGCTCAGCTAATGTTAGCAAGGAACAACATCAAAAGCTAAGCTGACGCTGAACTGCCTGATTTGCATCAAAACCAAAACACTGCATCAGACTTTTCGTGTTCAAGTGTCAGTTTTTTTACTTTATCTCGACCTTAAAAGTTGCTGCAGACGGTAACTATTGATAAAAGCAACACATATGAGTGTCTAACTTAGTTAAAGTGTGTACATGTTTTGGATATATTATGAACAGGTGCATTAGTCCAGAAAGAGTGAGGGGTCAGGCCAAATTAATTTAGAGGGAGAGGACTTCATGCTGCAGATTTTTACCTTGAAGGAAATAGAGCAGAAAGTATCAATAAGTCTGTAACAGTAAGATTAATCGATTTTCAGCACAAAATGTACAGTATTCGTGGATTCAGGGACAACAGGTTTGAATTACTTTACCTGAGACCTCGTGTATGTGGTGTTTGCTGAGCTAACTTTTGTCTTATCACATATCTGTGCAGAGCTGGTAATGCAGCCACCGCTCCCACCTGAGGCAGTCAGAGAGCTGGTGTGCTCCTGTCTGCACAGAGACCCAGTTGCAGCAGATTTGCGCTGCAGCCTGTTTGTTGCTGCTGCACAGAACTACAAGAGGGACTCTTTGCTCAGACCCTTTCCTCCTAGATACCTAAGTGGCGACAATAAGGATTTTGAGGAGCTGGTAAGATATACAATGACAGACGAAAGCTTTTGGTCGCCCTCTATCAAACAGACTAATGCACATACACTTGGTGGCAGCAATGTGCTGTTAGAGGCAGCAGCGTGTCTGTAAAAAATAAGGGGAAGGACAAGACTGCCTCTTCTAATTTCTCAGTTTGTATGTCTTCAATCTCTCTTTTGCTCACGTGTCAAACCTGCCCACAAGAGATGTGAGCCGAGGAGGCAAGGAAAGGAGACAAGGCAACAGGCATTTAACAAAATGAGCCATTCTTGCTTTGGAGCCTCCTTTCTCTTCCATCCTTCTTCCTCAAGATGCATTTCAGGAATTGAAACATCTTGGTAACAGGCAGGTGCACAGAGGTGACGAGGAGGCAAAAAACAGAGAAATGAGATTAAAAAGTACGTGGTTGGTGGATCATTTCAGGGTTTCTTCCCTGCAAACATTTGATCAAAAATGCTTAAACTAAAGGTGATTTTGATATGAGTAATGCATACACTGTATTACACATTTATGTCTTGTTTTCTTTGGGCATGGTCATGATATGTAATCATGGCCAAACACATGGCCAAATACAATATATATGACGTTTGTGATGACACAGATGCAGAGATGTAAAGTCAAAGTTCACAAATGGTTCAGAGAAAATATAGCTTTGCTCTAGACAGATGTGACTACTCCTTTTGTTGAAATTTCATCAAAAGAAATTTGCTTTCTTCTCTAGCTCGCTGATGTGAACTCTTTGCCTGGTGTGAGAGAGTTGGTGAGATTGCGACCCAGAGAGGGAGATCATCATCTGGCTCTTACTCACTGGATCCTATCTTCGAAAAGCTTTGCTGTGAAGACACTACAAAAAGATGAGGTGCGCCACTACAAGTATAAATAGATGAATTGTCTTTGGCTACTTGTTGTTTTTCTTTTTACAGTGTGTTTCTCCAATGTCCACCAGTATGCCAAACTTTGTGGTCTAACGGAAAATGAAGGGATTTCTGCGCCTGTGCCAGATTTCCTCTTTGAGTTGGAGTACTGTAATCAGATGAACGCCAGGTTTGAGAAGATGAGGGCGGGCAGAGATGTCTTCTACGCGTTCCACGGGAGCCGCCTCGAGAACTTTCACTCCATCATCCACAATGGGCTGCACTGTCACCTCAACAAGGTTGGTGCAACCATTCTTTCCTCTTCCTGTATTATAGAATATATGAGACTTCATGTTGAGCTGTTGAGGATGAGGTGGAAATCAGATATCCTGTTCTTTCTATCAGTCACAAAAACACTCTTCTCTCTTCTTCTGTATTTTGATTACAGAACTCAGTGTTTGGAGAGGGGACCTACCTCACCAGTGACCTAAGCATGGCCGTCCTCTACAGCCCCCACAGCAGTGGCTGGCGGGAAAGTCTTTTGGGTTCACTGCTCAGCTGTGTCGCCTTGTGTGAAGTCATAGATCACCCAGATGTTAAGTGCCAAGTGAAGAAGAAAGGTGTGTGACTCGCTTGACTTGAAATATTGTAACACAGATGCTCTAATCAGCTTGCACTGAAACTGATTCATATCCCTTTTCAGATTCTGAAATCATCGACCGTCAGCGCTCAAGAGCAAAGAACAGCGAGGGAGGGGATGTACCTCAGAAGTACTTTGTAGTCACCAACAATCAGCTGTTGCGAGTCAAGTACCTGCTTGTTTACTCTCAGAGGAGGCATCTGTCCAGGTAAAAATCTCCCAGGTCAAACATAGTTTTACAGATCAGCTTGGTGTAAATACTGAAAAAGTATTTATATATGAGCCACAAACAGATTCAAGCTCTGGACAGCATGGGTTTCATTTTGAAATGAACCTTCAAACACTAGTACCCAACTTTTGAAACATTGTGGAAAGCTGAGAAAGGTTCATCTTTATGTGAATGTACTCTATGTGGGAGCAGAAACCCTGACAAACACTGTTTTTACTAACTAACAATGTTACTATAAATGTTATTCATCCCTCACAAAGGAAAGCTTGGTGACAGTGATAATTTCCTGTGATATAATTTGAGTGAGCTACCTGGACTTGGAATAAGATAAAAGAAGCACAGAGACACACTCTGTCATGTGTCAGTCTCGTGACAACATGGAGAAATAACTGCCCACTTGTGGCCACATTTGTAAACGATATGCTAAATGCAAATCACTCTGAAGCTTCATGCTTGTGACAGACAGACTGTCTGTGTCTTTGTATCTGGAATGACTCCATCACTGAACTATAGTCTCACAAATGTATTTAGTTTTTGTATTAATCAAAAGACAGAAAAAAATAAATATGAATGATTTGTTGTTAAGTATTTGTTACTTAAACCTAAAATTGTGATATAGAAGAGAACATGAGCGTAAATAGATGAAAGTTCATATAGCCATACAATTACAGGTATAATCACAATTCTGATTATGTTTTATTAGAATATAAGAATGATACAAAAACCATAGTACAAAAAGGTCTCTTGTTTTTCAAATTAACAGAATCGATGAATAGATTTTGGTTGCTGCTGGTAAACAGAAGGTACATTTTAGGGATGATGCAATTCCAAAATGGATATAAGAGCCTATCAAAGCATTTTTAACTGGTTGGTTTCAGCTTTATTGAGCCACGGAGCCTGATCCAATCCTCTGTTTTATGTCAGCTGTAACACAGGTGTTTTTAGCTTTTAATGCACAGCAGTGCAACAAGTACATCTGTCGTCAATCCCTTCCTTCTTTCTTCTACTCCACTGAGATCTCTGTGTGCTTGTGTGTGTCTGCCTGTCTGTTTGTCGGTCTGCCTGTCAAGCAGAGCTGAACCCCACCTTAAAACACCACACTTCTATAAACAATAGTAAAGCACAGTATGATCATATTCATTCATTTATTTATCTAATATATGTCCGCTTGTTTTATTTATTGATGTGATCAGCGCAAAAGATGTACACACAATGGAAATAAACACTCAGCAAAATAGTTAATTCAGGTTAAGCTGGACTGAAGCAACAAACACTGGAGAGAGAAATTCCCTCGAGACGGTGACGAGGCCAAAAAGATCACAGAGAGGGTTTGTTATTTCATCAAAAAAGAAACACTAAGTCAATTGTCAAGCATATGTATTGGATTGATTTTAATAACTTAACTGTAATTGAAGTTTATACTCTATAGATGTACTGTCTAGGGACATACAAGTATCAGATACTCGGCATCGGCAGATTCTCAATATGAAATGACTCAGATCGGGATCAGGAGCAAAGAAAACTTGGTCAGAACATCGCAAGTAAATGTAGTATTTTCCTTCTCCAGACATTCCCGCAGCTCCTCCTGGCTTCTCAGACACCATTTTGCCATCATGATGAGTCTCTACCTTCTGCTGCTTATATTCATCGGTGCCTTTAACTCCACCACCGTGGTCTCCTTTTGGAACAGACTCTTCAGGTGACAAGACAACAGGATGGATGGATGTTCCTTATCCACAGTGCCTTCCTGATCAGAGACTGACTGGAGGCCTGAGCAAAGATAAAGTTTTATGCACCTTTATACTGTTTCCTCTGTACAATCATTCTTTTTTTTCTTTGTACAAATAACTTTAATTACTGTTGTTCCAAGATATCACGTCTTTTCGGATAGCAGCTATTTTGTTGAGGTGAGACCATTCATCTTTAAAATATTATGCAATGTTTCATGTGATATTTGTGTTGTTTAGCAAATATTTTGTAGATAATCTCTGTTGCTTTTAGTCCTCTGAGGACACAGTCTGACTAACCAAAGGGTTAAAAGAAAAAAAACTGAAAAATGGTCTCAGTTAAATAACTGCACAGTGTAGAGTTGAGCCTTTAATGTTTGTTTTTTTGATGGGCAGTTTGTAATTAGTGCCTGATCATCAGTGTTTCACTTTAAATGCTTCTTTTTGAATGGTATGCTGTATCACTCAGTTTTTCAGAAAATGAATGGCTTATCTTGATTTAAGTGTAACTTTAAGGCATTGAATATAATGTTTAGTTTTAATGAAGGAAAAAGTTTATAAGGTGGTCATTTTTGTTGTGCTGACATACTGTATTTATAATGACGGATCATAGAAGGGCCACTCATTTATAATAATTTCAGATATGCTTTTATATCATTGTAGCAGTGCTGGGAGTGCATCCTCTTAAAGGCATCAGGCTCATACTGTTTGTTACACTTTTTGAAACTAATAAAATGGAACTTTTAAATAGCTTCAATGATTTGAGTGAGGTTAGTTTATGGAAAGTGAAAATCTTCAAATAATAAAGGAATTTCTGCAGCTGCTTCTCATACATCATCTACTCAAAGGTTACTAATTCACAGTAATCTTTTGTAGTTTTCTATTGTTGCCAGGTTTTGTGTTGTATTCAACGTTAACTTTAACATAGGTTTCCTCTGACAGGGGCACATTTATTACTGTTGGCACGCAGACAGTCCTTTGTTAACCGATGTTTTTATCAGTAAAAGAAAGTGAGACAGCTATATGGGATTGATAACAGAGGCGGCTGCTTTGGTGAGTCGTTCTAATAGATACCTGATACGCCGATGTCTGTCCACAGTCAGAAGCACGAGAAATGTACGCAAGGAAGAGAGGTTGGATATTTGTTTTGGATACAACTTTGTAAGAGGACAAATTATGAACTGAAATGATTTATGTGATACTGACACAGGCTCTGTTTCTTATTAATTTGTTCATCTTTTCTTCCTCTGTCTGATTAAACACAGCATGTAATTTAGTTATCAAGCTACTTCAGTGATGCAACTGACTCACCAGTTAAAAGTTAAGTTAAAAGAAGATGAAAGAAAACGCAGGCCTTTGTTTTGGTACGAAAATCAATTCCTCCTTGCGAAATGCTTTAGATAAACGGCTTCTCCTTGTCAGAAAGGGCTCGCATTTGAAGGACACAGAACAAACTGTCCATTGTTGGTCCACACTTTATTCCCTTTCTGTGTAGGCTTCATTATTGCTGCCTCATAAACTCTCTGTTATTCAATAACCATCAACTGTCAGGGGGGCAGTGATGGCAGAGGGGACTCAAGACGCTTCACTTCTCCTGTAAACTAGAAAAACTTCCAAAAATGGGAACAAATCAAACAGAAGAGACACGGCGCTGGGGCGATACGACTGTTTCATCCACTACATCGGTGTCATTATTCCACTTCATTTATCTGCCTCTGTTTTTTCTTTTTGAGATCGTGCTGCATTGTTTCTACTTCTTCTGGGTAGATTGATGCTTCACTTTGAAGAGAGTTCTTTTGTAGAAGAGCAAACATAAAGTTTACAGCCATGCCAGCAGCTCTGTCAGGCTGTTTTGAGCTAAATGCTAACATCAGCATGCTCACAATGGTAGTGTTAATCTTAAGCAGTTACAATGTTTAATTATTTACCATCTTAGTTTAACATCTTAGCATGCTAACATTTACTAATTAGCACAAAAAAAAGGAAATATCATTAGTTTTGCAGGTTTTGTCCATAAACCCAAGTATTTTACACCACTTAATGATTTGGATCTGATGATAAGCCCGATGATTTATCCTAAGGGGACATTTGAACTGAATTTAATGGCAATGAGTTCAAGTTGTTGAGGTGGCCCTTCTGCAGCACCACGCCACCAGTATGGCTCTAACACTATGCAGTTTGTCTATCTTCTACAGTTTATGGGCTGTTGTGGGATTAATTGAGTTCCGATACATTGTGTAATCTTTCGTGAAGAATAGCTGATCATTAACTTTAACTTTTCAAAGCAGGTGGTTTGTGTTTACTGATGACACGAAACTTATTAAATGTAACTTTGTGTCCCTGAGGGGAAATGTGTCCTGCAGCCAGATAAAACGTGTGAGCACACACAGGCTTAAACATAAAAATGCAGAAAACGCACAATGAACTGGAAAGTCAAACGCTAAAACCTGCTGCACAAGCGAGCTGATAACAATGTACATCAAGTGACAGCATGATAGAAATCCAGCTGTCTTCAGTTTAAACATCACCATTCCTCCCACCAGGTAAATAAAATCAAAGAAAAGCATAGTATGACATGGGGTTGTATTCCTCACAATTTAAAACACACAAAATTTCACAAGGTTTTATTCAGGTATACATTGGATACAAAATGTGATTGGATGAAGAATTTACAAGTTATACACAAGGTTTATAGATAGCTGCCTTTCTCCATTTTGCTACATGAGCTAGTATCCTCGGGGTTTCCTCCCTTTTGCAAAGAGAATTACTACGATGAGTTTGGACAGGCTGGGACCAAACAGAGAAAATGCCCCTCAGTGTTACTCTGCAGAGAAAAACAGAGAGAGACGCAGTGTTGGATAAACTTGTATAATGAAGACACGTTGGTCATTTTGTTGTTGATGGAGCCTTCTGGTGCTTCTCTCCCACCTACCTGCAGGTTGTTGTGGCACACAGGACTATGAGTCGCTGTCAGGTGATTGTGCACACACTTCCCAAAGCGCTGCAGACAGGAAGAATCAGAGGGGGCGCAGGTCTGAGTGCATGATGGGGGTTTCAGCAGCAGACAGCTTGAACAGGAAGGTGTGTTGGCAGGAGCCCTGGCACGCTGTCTTCTCCAAAGACACAAACCTATAGAGCAGGAAATTCATTTCATTTCTGTTTAAAATGCAGCAACGATAGACGGTATTAAAAGTAAGAAGGTGTTTGGTTTTTCTTTCAGTCACCTGGCAGAGCAGATTTCCGAGGGGTTGGCCTGACAGTATTCCTTGGTGCACTCTGGGTGACAGCTCTCTGGATCCAAGGACTCGATCACTGCACGAAGCACATTTCAAACAAACATTAAATGAGAAACAGAAGGGGGACTCACAAGGTACTAGATATATCTAAAGTAATATGTACATCTTTTCCTGAGCAGCGACAAAAGAGCTCTCTAATCTCATACTACGTCTGATACCGTATCACTAACGGAGACGACTCTTTTCATCATGAGGAGATAAGAAGTGTAATTATGGCTTAACTGTGAGCAGAAACCTTTGAATCAAAGGAAGCCTTGACCACACGTCTTCACAGCTCATAAACGAGATTTACCACAGAGGCACCATTCTCTCTACAATGACTTACTCAGTGCTGAGATTTAACGAAGTACATGGGGAGGGTTTATTTGCAAAAACGGATGGCTATATATTTTTTATTTATTTTCCTGAAGTGTTAATTTAGTGAAATATTAATTTAGGTTTATGGATTTTAAGAATGGCTTTTGTCTTGTTTTTGTTTTGCAAGTGAATTCTTCAAGTAGTTCACCTCAAATATTTCTATTAATGCCGCTCTAACCTTACGTTACTTTGCTGGATTTAATTCACAAAGTTTTACAAAACATAAAATCAGTTTTTTGTAATATGATGCCTTGCTCCATAAATGAGCTCCTTCTCAATCACCTAAAACATTAAAATACAGCTTATATTGTTATGAATCACAATATTCTACAAATATTCTGAATATAACTCTGACAGGAGCAGTTCTACTGCATGTCAGTGCTGTGCATGTCAGTTATTTTTTGTACTTAGATTACATTTCCCTGATAATGCTTCTGCATTTTTACCTAAGAAATAGTTTGACTACAGGACTGAAACTTGTGATCTTGCTATTTACAACATTTCATTGACATTGCTGCATCTTTTTCTTTTATAATAGGCGGTTAATGTATCAAGACATTTGGCTCGCTGTGGCGTACCATATTAATCAGTGATGGAAAGTCATCCAGGGCTGATTACCTGTCTGATACTAATTGAGGCTGTAAACTATAATCTCACCTGCCTCACAGATCCCTTTGCGCTCTGCGTCCGGTTTGTCAGCTGCTGAGTCCTGGTAAACGCACACCAGCCCTTCATCACACTTGCCCAGATAGTCCCATGTCCCCCCACAGGTCTCCCCCTCTTGTCTGGCACAGACGGGACAGCAGCCGCAGACTCCTGTTGTGACGCCCCCTTTACACTGGAGCCTCAGCGCCCGCCTGGAGGAGCAGTGTATCCGCTCACAGGGGGGGCAGTGAAGAACCTGAAGCTGCTGAGCAGCTCCAGAGGACGTTTCCTCTGACCCCAACGCCCCCAGCAGGGCACTCAGCAGGAAGAGCATCCACATCCTTGATGAACTTAATGTGTTATTTTGAGGTGAGGACACCTGTCAGCACCTTTTATACACCTGAGATAACACACAAGCAGGGCTTCATAGTTTGAGCCACAACCTCCACCCCTCACCAGCAGCCAATAGATGAGGGCAGAGGGGGGTTCACTGGGTGGATTTAGTCTAAAAACACAGTTAATTATCCCCACGTCTTATCTTCACACTATCAACAGTGTGATTTTGTTTTGAAATAATTCCTCCTCCCGAACACTTAGATAAGTGTGATGAAGACTGGCCCCCTTTGTATTTGGAGTCACATGACCTCTGGAAGGGGTAATTCAGTGCACACCTACAATCAGGTAATGACCTATTTCTTGAAAGAACAAAAGGATTAAGACATCAGCAGGTTATCTGATCAGGACATCTCGTAAGTTTCGTATCTCTGAATGAAAAAACTCAGGTTGTGTACATAACAAAAGACGGCCACTGTCAGAGGATATCTACCAAGTTACACTGGAGGTGTCAACAAAAGTGTCTTTTGTCTTTTTATCAGTTTCATTTTTACAGGCAGCGGAAGAGTTTGTCAACGATTTCAGGTGGAGCTGTTTCTAAAGGGATTAAATAATGTTCACATTATTCAACATAAAAAGGTACATTTATTTAATAATTTTCTGGTTTCTACAGCAACTAAAGCATGCTGTTAAAATGACCTGTTTGAACCTTAAGAATGAGCATTTTAGTCCTTTAAATCAAAGTAACAACCACAACAATATTACAGTAACAGCTTGTATTTAGTAACATTACACTCATTCAGGAAATGTCCTGTCTAAAAAGATGAAAGTACATTTGACCTTTTAAAAAGTAGCTTGTGGTAATAATAAACTTACTGCAGTGTTTGAAACTTTATTAGCTTTTAAAACTCACTGAAAAAACAACCTGTTATATTTCCACAAAACACAATTGGTGGTTATTGTATTTTTAAAAAAGAGTATCAAGACACACATTTTAATAATTACCTCAGTGGCCTCTCCATGGACATATCACTAGTCATTCCAGATACATTTGGTGAAGTGGGTTTTATTTAATTTAAATATAGATACATATTTGACTATAATAAGTGATAAGTTTCAGTGAATAAATCTGTGTGAAGTCACTCTTCTGCTGCACTGTTAAAGGGCTGTGGTCCCAAATTTGAAGCAGAACTGCAAAACAGTTACTTGATAAAAGAATGAAAACTTTTACTTTAATACATATACTTCACATGCACTTACAATACAATACTTTAATATATATTATACATATGAATCCAGTTATAATTGATCAGTTTTTATGCCATTTTTTAAAACAGATTATAATGTGTGAATTTCTCTTGGAGATCAATAAAGTATCTATCTATCTAATTACTGTAACTAACATTAAATAATCCACATTTGCCTGAAATCTTACAATAAAATTGCAAAGGGAGAACTTTTCGGTTGTGTAGCTCTTCCGAATCACTGACATTTTGATTTGTCAAAGCAGGAAAAGCAAAATTAAAAGTAACACTAATGATGGCTTCCTTCCACTTAAGTGTACCAGTACGACGTGTCAGTGAGTGAACATGCAGAGCACCAGAGGAGCCCTGAAAGTGACTCACCTGAATGGAAATGAGCTGTCATTAATGTTATTAAAATCCACTTTTGCTTTCCCTGCTTTGACAAGTCAAACTGTCTTACATGAAAAGGGTCGTCTAAGAGGTGAAAACCCTTGAACTGTTGCATCTTCAACCCTTTAAATGTTTCTGTCTACTTTTTGAAGGTTTGAACTCACAAGGGCTTCAATTGTTTGGTACAAGGAAAAAAAAAGACCACGATCTTATCTTAAAACTGAACTTCAGGCTGGTGAAACAAAGAGAGGTGATCTTACATACTCTGTGAAAACATCTCACAGCTAATGATTCTGTTCAGTGTACTTTCTCTTGTTCGCTGACAAAAGATTTTTAACTAAAGATCCACTTACTTATGTGTCTTATCTGTTGCGAATATGTCAACAAATCACATGGTCCTCACCAGCAGTGAAGGTTTAAACCTCTACGGTTTCCTAAGCAAACTAAATCTCCAGACGAGGTCAGTTTGGTGCTTTCAAAAGCTCCAAAATATGAGTGGGTGGCCCTAAAGTTGATTTTTTTTTTTTCTTATGTCCATGAAGATTTTATTTATTAGATTTGTATTATTATTTATTCAGATTTGTATTATTATTTATTTAGATTTTATTTATTAGATTCATAAATATAACCATGTTTTACGCATTTTAATAATCAATGGGAGCCTCTGAGTCGTATAAAAATGCATTTATTTTCAAGGAAACCATTAATTAACACTGAATACAACAGGAGTGATCATTCAATTGTCAATAAAACTTGTGACTCCTACATCATAAAGATCCCACATACAAGACGTCTTGGAAAACAAGATTTCAAAGCAAACATGTTGGCAATTTGCTGGTGCTACAATTTCTTTTTTTTGCCCCCCCTCCCACATAACAAATTGAGGTGATACACACCTGTGTAGAAAAGTGACAACATTTTACATCAACTTACAAAGGGCTGGATGTCAAAGTGCAAGATGCCTGAAACTCCCCCACCCCCACCCCTCATTAAAGAGGACGATCGATGGACTCTCGTATACAAATCTCCAAAATTATAATTCAGCCATTATGGCTTTGTATTCAGTTGAGATTCTATTCTAACTTACATTACAGAACTTTAAAATATTGTTTCAGAAACATTTTCCTCCCAAAGGATTTTTTTTTTAAACTGCACCTTATAACAGACGACTGCATGTAATGGAGTAAAGCGTCACAGAAATAATGCAGGCATACAACAGAAAAGCAGCTGTTCATCAACAACTTCAAACAAAAACACGCTAAACATTTTCTTGGTTTAGAAAAGCAACCAAATCAAAGAATACATACTAAAATCTGAAGTGAAAATAAAATGACTTAAAAACCTTGAAGAAAAAAAAATTATGTACATATATTTACAAGTAAATAGATTGAATATTATACAGGTTTGACTGGCCGTTCAGGGTCAGGCTGAAGCCATCAAGGTCCATATAATCCAACACTGCATGACATTCAGGTTTGTCAATCCAAAATGGTTCTTAAAAGACTAAAGACCTTCCAGGAGGCCGTCCTCAAAGTCGCACTAAAAAGAGGCGAGCAAAAAGCGAAAAGTCTGCCGCAGCACGCGGGTCTATTTGTTCTGAGTCTGGCTGTATAAAAACATCCAGGTCTTTTCGATTCAAATATAGCTTCCAATTTTTTTTTGCATGATTTAAAAATAATAATAATAATATTAATAATGGTAATGTTTTGTTTGCAAAGAGTTGTATATTTCCTTCTGGAAGTCCGTTTTTTTTCCAATTTTGATACCATGTTGACCTGAAGGACGAACACGAGGTCCTCAATCTGGAGGAAGAAGGTCGTGCAAACGAAACTGTTGGCGGATGTGCGGTCTGACATCTTCATTCTGTGGAAAAGAGGGAGAGCAGATTAAGAAAGAAAGAAACTGCCTCAGTTTTAATCCAGTGTCAATGACTGATATAATTATATATGATAATCTAAAGCTTCTAGTTTCACAGCAGTGTGGGCAAAGCTGGTGGTAACAAGACAGAATGAGCAGAGATAAAAATCTGTTCACTGACATCCGTCAGCCCCAGACAAACAGGTACACTCAGCTTATTAGGTACTTTGGGCTAAAACTAATCACAGCTGTCCTGAGGTCAATTCTACATTTAAGAAGGTTTAAATGTACATTTTTTTATACTGAGATGTTTCAAATATCTCATTTTTATAAATGAAGATATTAAATATTAGAAGCATTGCTCATAATTACATGATACAATTCAATAGCACCACAAACTGCAGCCTCTAAAATGATCACACAGTTGAATCAACACCTTTCTGAACCAGTTTCAATAAAAACTGAACATCATCGCCTTCATGTAGGGAGGATCTATTGCAGACTGACTGTTGTATCAGACTACATCTATTTTAGGGGTTGTGCCTAATAAACTGGCAACTCAATGTATTAACCTTCAGCTCCCAGCAGAAATGTGACAAACATGAATGTTTGAGGATCTCATTTCTTATCTAAATAAGCTATTACATCAATTATTCTAATTCTGTGCACAAAATAACGAATGCCTGAGCACCTGAACGTGAGACTGCACCATGCCAAATATATTTCATATTTCATGTGTTGCATCAATGATCAGGACTGCATAAAGAAATTAAAGCATGTCTACACTGTTTTTAAAACATCAGCTCACTTACTTGCTCATTGCTGTTTAATATTCCTACATTATCCTCATAGCGACTCAGAACATATCTGACAGGGCTCAGTAACTTGCAAAGAGCTCTACATACTCTAACACAAATGACCAAGATCATAGGAATGCGTTCTCAAAAGTACCAAATTTACACCTTATGACTTTATCCACATTAATCATTAAGTAAAATAGGTTCTGTTGTAGCTATTCAAACTCTGATGATGGCGTTTTTCTTCTCGTCTGTGCAGCCAGTCTGAAAACTCTCTTGAGGGGAAGAGTGGGAGGAGTATGGATAAGACATAACCAGGAGCTGAGCTGTTACCAGCAGTCCAACTAGACGAAGGCCAAAAATGCTGTAAGTCAACATACTTACCAGCTCCACAAGCTTCTCCAGGAAAGGAACAAGCTTCAGAAGCTCGTTGTCATTTCTATCCACAAACCAGCTCTCAATAGGGATCCCATTGGAAAGCTGAAAAAGAAAAACTATGTATTGATCTAATGATCTAATATCAGCGTGACACAGGAAACATTAAAAAAAAAAAACTGGTTTACTTGTTGGTGTGAAAAAAATTTACCTGATAGGCAAAGGCTTGGGGTGAGTTGTCAATTATTATCGTCTTGGAAAGGTCCCGTCCGAGAATGTTTAGGTCTTTAATGTAATTTCCTTGAACACAGACACAGTGCTCACGAAATAGCCTGTGCCTAAAGAAAAAAAACACAGGACAAGAGAATATTCCTTCTTTAATAATAAAATAATTAATTAATTAAAATAATTAATAATAAAAATATATTTTTTATTATTACGTGTGGTCCTCATTATTTTGAAAAACAGCTCAGTTCATTTTTCTGTTCAGTTCTGAGTTAGGCAACAAGAATTTCCAAATGTGCTGGCAAACTTTTCAAAATTTTCAAGCAGCCAACAAAAGCATTAGATTTTTTTATTGGTATACCTGGCTCTTCCTCTAATTTGACAGGATGATAAGGAAGTTACTGCTGCCCAACCAGACTGTTTGATGTGCTGTATTCATGGCTGAGGATCTCAACAAAACTAAGGGGTTGTAGGTGTGGAGGATCACAAATCATCCAATACAAAACACTCCCAAGAGGAAGTCATTTTTCAGTCTCACCATTTATCTGAGATCAACAAGTTCCTCTTGCTCTATTGTGTCTGCACATCCTGTTAAATCCACTGACCCTTAAATTTCATTCTCATCACCTCAGCTCAGGCAAATCAGCACGGCAGAAGTCAAAAATATTTATTAAAAAACTGCTTCAAAGTTTTATGTAATCGCTGACCTGACCAACTGTTTTTTTGGATCCAGGATGTTGAGCAACTTGTCGGCATAGACCTTCTTTGAAGCCGTGAAGAGAATAATCTGAAATTTGAATAGATGTCAATAAAATGACCAATGTGGAAACTCAGTATGTCAAACAAAACAAATGCTGTCGGGAATCACTTGGAAATGAAGGAGCACCTCACCTCATACATCTGAGACATGCGCTCAAGAAACTCGCGGAAAAAGGGCCTCAACCGGACATACACCTTGAGATTAAAAAAGAAGAAAAACAAGAAATGTAGTTACAGCATCAGGTTTATGGAGACCTTTGGATTAACTCTTTGGAGTCCAGGGTATAATTGGCCGTTTCTGACTACTAATTATTATATTTATATTTATATTATTATTATTAATATTTCCCCTTAAGAACTGTTTACCATGCCTTGTTTGGTATCATTTTTTTCAGCACAACCTCACAGTTATTTTTTCATTTTGACATACTGTATTAACACATTGGACCTAAAACCACACAAAAAACATAAAATCAGAATATAAAAAAGTTAGATTTTTTAATGTGAAAACCACAAACATGTCTAACAAACCATTTTTATAACTTAGCAATGCAAATATAAGTTGTAAAGTTTAAAAAAAAAAAAAACTGTTATTTTTACAACTATTTACATTAAAATGCAGGCAATGCCTCAGGCGTTTTTTTTTTGTTCAACTATTTACAAAACAATCAGGTGTCACAATAAGTTATTTGTGCCACTCAAAAAAACAGTTCCTGTCCATTACAAGACAGAGGGGCACATCACAAGCCTTCTTCCTGCACCAAAAACGTGCCAAACATGCCGACAATATTCAGGAAAAAAAACGTTATACATTATTTATTACAAGTCTGTTTTAATTGGCCAATCAAATTAAAAACCGGTGTGTAGTTTGAAGTCCGCACTTTAGACATAAATTGAAACTGAAACTCAGCGAGGCTGCGCTTTTCTGCTACAAAAGTGGCGACAATATAAAAAAAAAAAAAAACGCAAAAAAACGTGTAAATTATTTATCATAAGTCTGTTTCTATTTGGCCTATCAACACAATTTAAGAACTGGTATGTAGAAGTCCGCACTTTTGACACAAGTTGAAACGGAGACTCGGTGACGCTGCGTCTTTTTGCTACGTCATCATAAATCAGACCTGTAATTTGGACGGCACATCTGTCGACTCCAGAGGGTTAAAGAATGATAGTTAGTACCTGGTATATTACATCTTGAAAGAGCACGGGGAATGTCAGGGCTGCGTCTTCGAGCTCATTCAAACTACAGTGGACCAGAGTTTCGTCCTGGACAATAGAAAAAAAAGAAAAAAAAACATTTAAGGCAACTTACTTTACTAATATGAGATACACCTCAAGAAACCTTTTACTGCTTACCAGATCCAACACGAGAGAAAACTCTGGTGTGCTGCGTGTTTTCAAAGGTAACGCTGGTTTACGTGTTAACTGCTCTTCTCTTCTGTCAGCGGAGGCACGTGCTTGATGAAGAAGTACCTTAAAGCAGAGGAACCGTGAAAAGATTCAGCTGAAGACACAAGCATTGTCCCAACAAAGCGCAACACTTTCACAACAAAGACAATATATATTTATTAGTCCTGGCAGTTTAAAACATGAGTGAATCCAATGAAATCCAATGATGAAAGTGCAATAGTGTTGTAAACATGGTGTCATCATGGAGGACTGAGGCTGACAATCCTGTTTTTGTTGCCATCTAGAGGCTGAAAGTTTCACATTGCAGCTCTGTTCAGACACCAACATGCAATGTCACCTTGGATTTGACTTCAAGTGGAATGAGACAAAACTTCTGACACAAAAAGTGTATTTTGTCAACATTATTTTAACTTCACTGCTTTTTTCAAAATTATTTCTTCAGAAATAAACAGCTTTAATTAATATGTTTTTTTTTTTTTTTTTTATTTTGATCTACTTACGGATCAAAAACTTCCCAGTCCTCGTCATACGAGGTTTCTGCAGGAGCTGGAGGTAACGTGTTTGGATAACCACCGTCTGGCATGCAACCAGGAACTGATGAAGACAGAGAGATGGAAAAGGAGGTCAAATGTTATGTTCTTGAGCAATACAGAGTTTTTCTGCAAAAAAAAAGAAAGAAAGAAAAAGAAGCATGTTCCTGAGCTTTACTTTCAATATTCTAAGACAAATGAGTAACACTACAGCACGAACTACTGGATGTTTACCCACAATAGTCTGACTTGTTTAGATAATAAGTTTTAAAAATGACTCAACTGAGCATGGGGATGGCAGCACACAACATGTTGACATGTTGTCACAAATGTCTGAATTAAGTTTTTTCACTTCTGGAGCAGAATATGGAGGTTTACAGTTTCACTCTCACTCTATTGTTACATTTACAGGTTCCACCAACAGTTTGACAATGACAGACTCAAACTGTGAAGACTAACATGACAGGTTTCAAATGAGCAGCATCCTAATTCTGCTATGGTGAATCCAGACACATGGGACCTGTGGCTGAGCGTTCAGACACCTGTGCTTTTACAGAAACATGATTCCACCCTCGCACCTTTTCTGGATATGGAGACTGTTGAAATGAAACTTCAGAGAATGAGTTTCCAATACATGACAAAGTACTGGTCACATCAGATTGAATGGCTGTAATCTAGCACAGCTATTTTCTGACCTACTGTTAAGAATTATTTTATTTTTTCTTGTATCATGGGTAAAGTGAGGAAAAACGAGTACTTCATCAAAATTTTAGTCAAAAATATGCTTGGTTAACAGTCATTCTTAATACCAATACTAGATAATACAATCATATGTTGAAGGCTGATGAATGTATTCTATTTGAGTAAAAAGCGTCGTGCTGCAAAGAACATTTTGAACTCAGTATTATTTGAACACTGGCCCTTGCTTTACAGGTCCTTCATCTGGACATTTGACATGTTGAACTGAACACTTGGTTCAGGAGGGTTTATCAGAATGTTGCACTCTTCTAGCTCTTTCTCAGGGTTAGCTTGAGAAAACCACAAAGAAAAACATCCGGTTTAACTGTTTCATATAAAGCTAAATCTACCTTTCTTATCAGCACAGGTTGATCAGAATGTTGCACTCTTCCAGGTCTTTCTCAGGATTAGCTTGAGAAAACCACAAAGAAAAACATCCGGTTTCAATGTGCACAGGTTAGCCTTTTTAGATAAACCACAAAGAAAAACATCCGGTTTCAATGTGCACACCCTTTTTATAACTAAGTCTGCCTTACATCTCAGCACAGACTCGGGGGTTGAGCTTTGACTCTACTCTTTGCCTGCCAACACGCATGAAATAAACCAGCCTTAACTAAAAATCGACTAATAACCTGATTGATTTCAACTTCATCGGATCAAAGATAAAAGAATCTCCCCTCCTCGGATTTTTTCCTCTCACGTTACGTCTGCACTTTTTGCTTTGTGTGTAGAATTCATTATGGCACCACATCGTCTGATCTCTGGACTGACGGAGCAGCTTGGACGAAGCACGCTTGTCTCAAATGTGTTTTTTTCCTTTCTCCTGGCTGGTGTGGAGAAGATAGTGGAGACGGACTTTACCTGCCCTTGTCATTCTAACCGGCACTACAATGCATTATTTGTGGCTACATTTTTTCTAATTCCTGCCATTATAGTTTATCTGCTCATGCTGATAATCCATAGATGTGACTGTACAAACCGTCTGACAGCTCTGTACAGCCTTTTTCCTTCCATGGTATGGGTGGTTCTAGTTTTTCTTGATGGCCGATACGTTGTCTGTGCAAATACATCCTGGCCAGGCACATTTGTCAGTGTTGCCAACAGTGATCTGAAGTGGTGTGCACCAACTAACACCACAGGATCAGAAGAACTCATGGGTTATTCACGCCATGTGCTTATTTGCTCTCAGGTGAGTAAAGTATCTTTTGTGCAGGCAGAAAATCAGAAACTAATATTTAGACTACGGGCATCAGCTTCACTGTCATGAAACCCATTGTGTTGATGAGTGTCTTGGTTTTCCTGTCTTACTAAATTCTCTTTCAATTGTTCACGCTTTAGGTATTTGGAATTTTCATCTTCTTAGCCATCGCTCTGTGTACATATCTGGTATGGTTAAAGAAACATGCAGAAGAACAAGAAGCAACACAGAAACGGGCTTCTGAAGCGATTCAGCTTACATAACTATCAAACAGCGGACAGACAAACTTAGAGGCTGGCGGGGAAATTGAGTTGGAGAGAGACAGAAACACTGCGAAAGAGTAAAGAATGGACTTTTATGCATCTCATGGTGAGGAACACAACTCCACTGGGACAATACTAATGATGCTCTGTGTCTGTTGGATGCATAGGAAAGCAAGTGTTTGCTGGCATGTTATCTTTGACAAAGTGTTTTTGAGTCAGGCCCGTCTGTCTCTGACTGGCTTGTTTTGGAAATCTTCTGTCCTCTAGTGGCCAAATAATCAGAGGAAATACTGCTTTAAAAACATACATTTTACCTAGAGAAAGATTTTCTTTTTTATTTTTTTTTTATATATATTTTTTATTCCAATATGTATACAAGGAATGTTTGAACACATATAGTCACGTATAGTATCCAGCGATTTATATATTTTTTCAGTATGCTTAAGAATAACTAAGAAAACAGACTAATTTCAATAAATGTTTTTGTCAGAAGAGTGTAATATACATATATATACACACACTCACACACACACACACACACACACACACACACACACACATTTATGTCATGTATTTTGTATTATTGTATCAGCATGGAATTGTAATGGTAAGGCTCACTGTATTGTGGCAAACTATTTCATTTGCAAAAAAACATGTTAGGATAAAACTTTATCCCTCATTTCAAGATCTGTAATAAAGCTAAATCATTTCAACATGCTTGTCTCAGATCATCTGTGATATTCATTTGTGACTAACAATCACTGTAAATGTAGTTACCCATATTTATTCAGTATTTGGAAAAAAAACTGAATATATTTTTGTGTATCTGAGAAAATGACAACATTATTATGCAACAAATGATGCATCTAAACCCAAGATAATGTGCAGCAGTTGCAAAATTGAAAACGAATTGGTGAAAAATGCATTAGAGAGACCCCTGAGCATTGATCGGATAATGCATATGAGTTATTTTCAAACATAGGCAGTCCACACCCTCCAGAAAGTCTCATAAATTCACAGGTTAACGCACAAGTATTCATGTTTATTCAGTAGTTTAAAGTGTTCAGTGTTACCACAAAAAAAGACTGCTCTTTCAATCTTTAAAATAAAATTGTGATGTAGTAAGCATGTTAAACTGATATGAGCAATAATAATGAAAGCAGGGGTGTCGCAACTGCCCCAAACATGATTCTACCCACTTTTTCCTGAGCTAGACAAACTAAAACTTTGTAAAAACAGTACTTTAGAGAAAGAATAGTTCCCCGTACATGGATCATTAAAAACTATTTTCATGTTTTTATCTCGTAGTGTGAAATGAGAAAAATGGCCAATAAAATTGTATTTTTCATATTTTGGTCCATATTTTTAACAGACCATAAACAGTCTCAAGTGATTGCTCAATACTATGGTATGTCGAATGCTGGTGAACATAGTGTCTTGGGGTGAAAGTCATGGTGCAACAGTGTACATTTCAATGGTGAAGAAAACAAACTAAATTCATTCACATTCATGGCATGTTTATAAATGTTGCATGAGCTATCCTTGATCATGCTTATGCCAAGAAAGTTTTCCAAATCACAAGAATGAGGCTGAAGCCTGATGTGAGAGAGGTCGTACCTGTTAATGGCGGCATGTCAGTTTCAGTGACAATTTCCCCTTCTTCTATGGTCGTATCAGAGGTAATCTGAAGCCTCTGTTGGATCATCGGGGCAGTGTGACACGGAGTGATGCCCTCTGTGGATGTGAGAGTGCTGCTTGGCATTTCTTCTGCCTGCTCAATGTCCAGCTGTTTCATAATTTCCTCTGCCTCCATTGCTTGTCCGGGAGAGTCTGAACCGGGAGTGGCTGAATGCAAGTGACAAGAGTGGTAAGTATAGTTTGATCAGAGCAAAACTCACAAAAAACAACTGAAGTGACTTCCAGTTTAAATTCTACTGTATATATATCTATTGTATATATGTTACTATAATACTTTACATTTACAGTTTATATTTTATTTGCATAACTTATATTTTAAGGTCTTTACTTATTTTATTACTCTAGTTTATTATTTATGGTTTAAATTTTATTTTATTTTATTTGTTTTTTATTTCTAAATTATCTTTTGCTTTTCTTGTTTCTTGTTTCTTTAGCATTGTTAGGAGAGCCTGGGACTTAAGAATTTCATTACCAATGATTGCTGATGTAATTGTTGTGTAATGACAATAAATTCTTGAATCTTGAATCTTGATTAGAACTTTTTCAAATCAATCCTAAATAATAGATATTGTTAGACCTAAACATCACAATATTCTTGTGTTTTACCAGTTTTAGTTGCTGGTGAGAAAAAGTTGAAGACTGGAGAGAAGATGGTTCCAAGCAGGGTGGTGCGCGGTGGGCTGCTCGCTCCCTCGACGGGGACCTCTAGTTTACCATTTGGCTTCATGGGTTTACTGTTGCAGGTCACTGTGTCTAAAAAAATGACAACGACCTTAATAACAACCAAAAAACAAAATATCCATCAGCCATTCTCGTACAGCACTCGTTACACTCAGTTTTGTATTACCTCTATTTGAACTTTTTCGGCACACTCTGGAGACTGATTTGTTGGAAAGGCCTCTTGTCTGTGGTGTTGAAGTAATGAGATCGCTATCAGAATTACAATCAATACGACTCCTCTTGGCAGGGATATCCTGCTCCATCTGAGAAAAATAAAAACAAGGACACAAAATCAGTCAGGGGTACAAGTTGTTCACACTATTTCAACTTTTCACTTGCATTTTAGTCTTTGAATCTAATTAATCTCTGATTTATTATAATGAGAAATACAATTAGCAGCATTGTAAAAATAAATAAATATGGCAGCATATTTTCATTATAGCAATTAAATCGTGGTAACATTATCTCAAGTCATATTGAAAAGACATTTTCAACAAATTAGGTACACCAGTAATATGCGCTATTTTTTTCTGTTAAAAAACATAAACACACATTATGTGGTCTCACAGTTCGCTATTAGTCGTCCATTTATCATTAAGCATTTACAACAGCTGCCAGAATGAAAACAGAGGAAGTTCACAGAAATGTTTAAAAAGCCCGTAAGAAATAATCTTGGCGTGTTGAGACTTCTAAAAACACTCCTAGTTATTATGTGTGAGTCACTGTTTCCCCATTGTCAGAACAAAATACAGCTGAGGTGCTGCTTTTACTCTGCATAAAATAGAAGTGTGTGTTCCTACAGTGTATTATTATGTTACAGCAGCAAAAAAAATGTCAAAGAGCAGCTGTGAATCCAGTTATAAGCTCACCTTGACCGCATTTCCACGGATGAATTTCTTTATAGTGGACAACAGTCCTGTTTCATTCTTCTGCATTTTGCCTCGACCTCTCACCGGGGATGGCTCCACGTCACAGTGTTTCCGTTTGGCCTGGGACGGATGGGTTCGACAGCCTAAGTTCGGCTGCTGAGGAGCTTTACGCACTCTCAGCCTCATTATGCTCCAACGTCACATAGAACATCTGACGAGGGGGCAAAGAGAAGTCAAGAAACATTTCTTTAGTGATGAAAACAACTCCTGACTCTAAGAAATATAAATATGGTTTTCTACAACCTCTATGTTTTCATCAAACCAGTGTTATGTATTGTAAGTTGTCCAACTACAAGTAGCTCTGAAATAACTCTACCCGAATGAAACTGTATAAAGTTGGCTGTTTTGATTAAAATTAGGAACTATATGATCACATAATAATTAAACAAAATAATGCATCTGACTAGATATTTAATTTAAAACTTTTGCTGCCTCTACATAATTTTTTAACACAGTGATTCTTTTAAAGTTTAATGTAACTTGTATACAATTAATTTTTTAAGACATCATGTGAACTATGTACACTGTCATATTATAAATTTGCTGCCTTAATTAGTGCGAAACACCTGTTTACCAAAGTGATAAACAGACTATGAATCACAAATATGAAGAAAATCTGAAAAATAATATACTGCCCAATAGTATTTTTTAACATAACATTAAAGGGCTGCAACTATCTGTCATTTTTTTCTATCATATGGTTGGTTTGTCTATAAAATGTCAGAAAATGCTGAAACCTAAAGCCTAAAGCTAAAGTGACATACTCAAATTTTTTGTTTTGTCCACACTAACACAAAACATGTTCTGTTTATTGTCACAGTGAACTATTGTTGGTGAACGAATAAAGTAAGAGAGACTGTTGCTCAGTTACCTCAAACATACAGTAAACTTTACAGGTCTGAAGCATGCTGGTGAGACTCTGCGAGTTTTCAGTTCCTGTTTCCCTTATCTTAACAACAACAAACAAAAATAATAATAATGGATGTTGTCAGCCACTTTATAATCCAAGAACAATTATTTACCTAGTATTTATGGACATTTACAATCATTCCTTATTTCTCTCCAACGCTAATTTCTGACTGTTTAATCTGATGTAATAGTCATTCAATCACTGGCCCTGTTATCACAGAGGAGTCTTCACTGTTGTCTCAATCAGTTCAATCAACTCAGAGCGAGTGATAACAACAGCATCAGTCTGAAAGTGAGCATCAGCACATCAAGGATTAAGATCAAGATCATGTGTCTCCCCCTTTGGTTGTCACGGCCATTTAACAACATAAATCACAGATAAAGTTCAGAGCACATGTTGTTGTCAGAGCCAGATGTTTCACTGTGTGTCAGTGAAGTGGGCGGTGTACGTGATCAACATTTACCGCTATTCGTAAATGCCAGGCCTTTAATGTCATTACATTACACCGGTGTGCTGTGCAACCCCTTTACAGATGTTTATTTGCTCAATTATGCTGCATCTTTGTTGTTTTATTGTTTGTATACCAGATCTGGTGGCACTTACAGCATCCCTGACGATCATGATGTAACACCGGACTGTATCAACGCCAACGACGTCAGCTACTGCTAATGTTAGCCAGCTGTTTACCGTCAAAAACACACAGCTGGTTTGACGGACAGGTGTTGGACAAAACTAAGACTTTGTGTGGCCATGGCTGGCAATCACCCGCTTAATACACCTGCTCACAGCTTCATTCAATCTTGATTTAACTTAAAACCAGATGCTGTCGAGAGAGGAGGGGGGGGGGGTTAACATCAGCGGCTAGAGTTAGCTTTCAGGCTAACAACACAACCAACGACCGTGACACGATTGATTCCAGCTCCCTCGGCGACTCTCGCGTGTTTCCCGGTTAATTTATATGTGTTTAATGCGCAAACTATCTGTAATTTCCCCGGTGTGGACAAAGCGACACCGCATCTATCCTGGCTCCGGCTAACATGTCTGTTTCCAGCCATTAGACTACGCCCCCTTCTCTTGCTAACGTTAGCAGCTAGCTAGCACCGGGAGACAAACCGTGTTGTTTTTGTTTTTGTTTACATGTTGACGCTGTTTCTCACTTACTGATGAGCTCTCCTGAAGTCGCCGCGGCGGTGTCAGCTGCCGGTCGCGACCCGTGGCGACCCGCCGGCGGTGGAGGTCAGGCCGCGGCTGGTCGGTAATTTTTTTCCCCGGCCCGGCGGAGTGTCGTCGCTCGGCTGCTCGTCAGCGGTCGGCCCTGTTCGCGGACGCCATTTCCCGCCTCATCACAAACACAACGCTGGTGGTGAGCAGGAGGATGCGAAACACACACACACACACACACACACACACACACACACACACACACACACACCTGGAGAGGAACCAACGTGGCGGAGAGGAATCAACAGGAAAATGGCTATAGTGTGTGTATGTGTGTGTGCAGCTGGACTGAGGCTCACTAACACACTTTATCCCTGCTGGTGTTGTTGTGCGATTACAAGGAGGCTGTGAACAATGTGCAAACTGATGCTCAGCTGCTTTTCATTTAATCAAGTATGTTGTATTTTTTATTGAGCAACAGTGATGTTTGGCAATTTAACCATTTTAAGTACTTTTTTGTGGGCAACCTTAGTTTGGTTAATTTAACATTAGGGTAAATGCAGATTGCAGATAACTTGAGGGCAGAGTTTTCTGTTAGTTTTCAGTCAAATGCAGTCCATACACTTTGAAGCCCTTTTGAAAAATTTTAAAATGCAGCACTGTAATCATGAAGGAGGTGATTGGCCATCTAAATTTAGAAGGTTTTTGCTGTAGAAGGCTGCAACTTTCTAGTCCAAGCTGTCCAATCTTTTAACAAGAGAAATACATTACTCTAGATCGGCAGTGATTAGGTGATTAATTGTTTAGTTTTCAAATATTAAATTAATGGCCAAATATTTTTTGATAATCGACTGACCATTTGGAGTCCTTTTTTTTTTTAAAGAAAATGTGTCCAAATTAATCTCAAGTGGAAATGTTTTTATGTCACCTTGGACTTTAGAACATTTTTAACCATTTCTTTGACATTTTATTTACCAAAAGCAAAGTGGTTAGTTAAGAAAAAGATTAAAAGATTAAATGATAATAAAAATCATCATTAGTTGCCCTACACTGCACATTCAGTTGCAGCACCAAAAAAACATGATCAATTATTCATTCATTAAAACAAATAAAAGGTGGCTGCCTAGAGGGTAATTACTACTGATCTATATTAAAAAAAAAGCAAAAGGCCGGTGTAGTTAATCAGCTTGACCATGCAAAAACACGTAATTCACTTCCCACAAACTCCTTCTGC
Organism: Scortum barcoo; assembly: GCA_023238725.1. NCBI lineage: Eukaryota > Metazoa > Chordata > Actinopteri > Centrarchiformes > Terapontidae > Scortum > Scortum barcoo. The sequence continues at coordinate 11,499,408 of CM041536.1, forward strand.
TCCATCCTCACAGTAGTGTAAACATGAACATTTACAGCCAATTTAGTAGACTGAACATATTTTGCAGCCCATGTGAACTCTTGACTGGCATACAAAAAGGACACTGTTCACCACCTGTAGATTGCGCCCTTGTGATAATCAGGGATGTCAGAAAAGAGAACAATACTATAACGAAAACAGAGTAAAAATACATCAAATCTAAAACATTCACTATTCCAGTAATGCTACTGGATATAAAATAACAGGAAGTACAACAATTGTAAAACTATACTAAGAAGAATTTTTCATTTTCAACGGTTTCTGTTTTTACTTCAATAACATAATTACAGTAGGTTTATTTGTTTAAGTCATTTTAATGGTGACCTTTTTTAATACAATAATGAAGAAACTCCAACAAGATAGTTATAATTCAGTTAAGCATGGATAGAAAAATAATCAATATGTAAAAAACTCTATTACTGACATTTAAATGTTAGAAAAGCACTTATGGTACTTTGCATGTCAATGGTCAAGCATTTGTATAGATGGCTGCTCATACAAAGTGTTGGTAGCACAAATGGTTAAAATTATACTGTGAAAACATTTTCACAGAATGGAGGCTTTAGCATTTAAGTTGGATAAAATCCTTACATGATGAGAAACTGCATACATAATAACGGACTTCCACCAATAATATGAGTTCAGCAAAAGATTATATTTGTATACTGTCATCAGAACATTCTTAATGATCGGTAGACAATGATTACAGCTGGGCATGCAATTACATTACCATGTAATTGAACCAAAACTTTACCTGTTCAATTCTTCACTTACAATGACAATTTAAAAAGGGGCTAATTGTTTAAGTGTATTTGATGTAGATGTGCAACACAGGCCGTTATATTCTGCAGCATAAAGTTGAATAAACTTTGGAAGAGCCTGTCTAACCTTAGTTAGGCAATGGCATCTTGGGTAAAACCTAATGGCTCATGAAAGTGCACTGGTACACCAAAAGTTGCAAATAAATAAAATCTCAGACCTGACTTTTGTTCTAGGTTCCATTAAAAAAAATCTCATTGCAGCAAAACATTCAATGTGCTGCCAGAGTTGGGTTGAGAGTTGAGCTGAGAGTCTGTTCTTAGTGTTTTGTGCAACTCTCATTGCTAAGGGAATAATTTCACTCCATGGCAATATCAATGCACCACTTAATGCAGGTTTAGCTAAACGTGAATATCTCAATATTGACATATAGGTAACTTGAATCAAACTTGTTTTTATTTGTCATGATGTCTGGCCTATAAATAGCCATCTTTGTCCATCTTTTCAAAGAATGGCAGATTTAATGTGCTACATCTATCCCTTACAGTTTGGGTACTTCAACTCTTAATTTAATGGATGACGAGGTTTCATTTCATCCCAAGATGAAGGAGTTTCCTGTATGGCCCTGGTCCACCCCACAGGCCCCTGACATAAGAAAAATAAACAACATTGATAAAATGTGGTATGATTCCTCACTTACCAGCTATTAACATGTTAGTAGTTACTGTATACACACCTTAGAAGCCCATGCCAATAGAGGTGAGGCATCACATCAGCTTTCATGTGGTACATGAGTCTTCTTTCTTTGGCTTGGTTGATGGGGAATGTTTCCAGTGGTTGTCCATTGTAGTCAAACTCTGCCAGAATTACTGTGTTGTAGCTTGTAATCAATGGACATGAGGTGTAGCCATCATACTGCAAACAAGGAGTTCAAGATGATGTATTTGTGCATTTTCCAACAGAGATATAGATATACCACTTTTCCAAATTGAAAACATGTATTACAGTTTATTTGCCACTTACCGCCTTATCTGGCTTCTCATTTTTCAGTATTTTGCTGATGGTTCTATTCAAGATGGCGGTTTGTGCAGCTGAGGATGAGATGACAAACAATGAGCTTTTTCAATAAATGTTTACATTCTTTTTTAGGAATCAAAAAGATGAACGCTGTCCCAAATCTATTTATGGCTACAAAATATGTACTGCCTACTGATTGGTATATGTTTTTGCAGCATACTTAAAACCAACATACTTTTAACAAAAAAGATACAACACAATATGTGGAGCACCCGATATACATAAAATTCTGCCTTTGGAAATTCACTGCAAGTCAGACTTCACAAATACAAGGCAAACTGTCTTTCTTAAAATTGTCAACTTATTGTTTCCAAGGTCTTAACCACTAGCCGCAATTTGTTTGACTTTTTTCTCCAGGAAGGATTATATTTTCTTTGAGCATAGCATTGTGAAAGAAAATATCCATCAGCAGCATTTGTCAAAAATATAGTTGAGTGCTGCAGTATAAAGATTTTGCCTTCACTGGATCTAAGGGGCTAAACCAGGGCAACTTCTTTTTTCAGGGGCTTTTTGCAAAAAACAAAACTGTTGGAAAGGTAAAAGAAAAAGGCAAGGCAGCATAGCTATTCTTCAGTGCCTCAGCACTAGAAGTGCAAATGCAAAGTTTTTACCACCCACCATACATAAACAGTATCTCCTTATCATGAACAGGTCACTTGTCTATAACTGAGCTGACAAACACATCCATGGATTTTAGACTCGTCATTTCACCAAAAAGGCTTGTCTATAGACTCTGGCCCCATCAGAACCGTAGCAAATTCCTATGCCTGCTCAGTGGCCCCATCTTCCCTTTTTAAGGAGTTTGTTATGGCAACGTGATCTTTTATTGGATGGGACAGCCATTTTTACAATATGTTAAACTGTTGTATGTAATTAATTTCATCACTAGGGGGCTTACTGAAGCAAGACACAAGAAGAAAAAAAACACAACTCTTAGCTCAACTGTCATCACTCTCACCTCAGCTGTACGTTGAGATTATTGCTTTGTAAAGTTTAGCATGCTTCAACGTGCTTCAATTAAAATATTCACTCAGTAATCAACAAGTTATCTTCTTCTGCATTAAATGTGATCTAAAGACAAACAGCTGGGGAGTGAAGTATCTTGCATGCATACACTGCATGTAAACATGATGAGCACAATAAAGCTAAATTCTTCACGACAGTCAGATTTCAGTTGTGTGGGAGGTGATAAGCTCTGGTTTATGAATGTCATCATCATTGCCAGAAACTTTCCATCAGTTAATCCACAGTTGACAGACAGGAAATGGCACAAACACAGGAAGTTTAAATGAGTTGGTTTTCACAATTTTTTGTCACGGGCTGAGCATTTCTTTATCATATGTAATGGTGCAATCAAACTCAAATGAGATACTGATACACGCCCACAGATACTACTGAGAAGTGTCCCTAAGTTACAAGCTTTCATAGGGTGTGGTGTGTGTTTTTATGGTGTGTAAATATGTTATTGCACAATACACTCGCACGGGAAATTGCTAAAAGAACAAGCAGTTAATGAGATATAACTGCATGACTTGTATGCAACAACACAGTGCTTTCCAGTATTGCGCTAGCACAATGGTCAAACTGATGACACAATAATTACTTACCAACAGCAGCCGCAGTTTTGGAAGTGGGCAGGTTGGTACAGTCTCCAATCCCGAACACATTTAGATAACGCTTGTGTTGGAGGTTGTCTTTGTTGACATCCACCCAGCCAGCCTCATCTGCGAGTGGGCTCCCCTTAATCACCAAATTGGGTCCCATTGGTGGTGTGACATGAAGCATTTCATACTGATAAAGAACAGCAGAATTGAATAGTTTAATACAAAAAATATACCTATATATTAAGAGCTATTCACTGGAGTCTCTTTTTCTAATTTGGCTTATAGGTTAGATGTAGAGATGGAGATGTAGATGGAGAAAAAGTGTGTATGAGGCATAACAGACATGCACATTAACTGTACTTTTTAGGGACTCAAAGAGTAAGAAAATTTAATAGCACACAGTGGAATAGGCTGTACAAATCAGTGACTACTATATAACTATGTAAAAGGTACCTCAAACACTTTGGTTTCTCCTGGTTTGTCAAGATTTTCAAACACAGCTTCTTGCTTGTCTGGCCGCACTTCAATAAGGTTTTGCCTCAGGTTCACTTGTAGGTCACGGCGTTTCACAATGTCCCACAATGGGTCAGCATATTTCTTGATCGCAAAAAGCACGGGTAGCGATGTGTTGTATATTATGTTGGCCTTTGCCCTTTTTCCTGTCTTGGATAGAAACATAAATATATCTTTATTTAATTTGTAAACTTTAATTTGAGTCTAAATGAACTACATTACCATTACATTCCAAATGTAGGTACCTTTCTGAGATACGCATCTGATAGGTACATGATCTTCTGTGGAGCTCCGCCACATTTCACAGGGGTATTTGGGAAAGTGAACACAGCGTTGCCCTCTTTGAAGTTCTGCAAGGCTTTCCATGTTTTCTCCACGGTTTGGACTGAGTAGTTTGACCCAATCTTTGGATGTTCAAATCCCTCTGGTAGTCCTTTGATCTACATATGAGTGTAAGATTCCTGGGATGTAATTGACCTCATATACAACAGCAGAAGAGATAGAATTGGATGAACAAAACATTACTTCACCTTCTCATAATGGAGTTGTAAACCAAGAGCCACAATCAGATACTCATAGGAGATCTGTAATGCAAAAGAAAGTCTAAGTAAGGTGAGATGCACATGAATCATAATATCATTTAAAAAGAATCTTCTTCATATATAAACTACCACATGACACCAAGCCAGTAGATGACATATTATTAAGCTGTTTTTATGGCTTCAAGACACGAGAGCAGACACACATCACAGTTAATACCTGTAGGTTACATCTGTAGTAAGCACTTCATCACAGATTAGTTTATGACGTTAAAGTACAGTTTAAACATTAAAAGTAGTAGTAGTAGTACTAGTAAAAGTAGTAAATGATGATGCACTTAGGGCAGAACATAAAAAATACTGAAAAGCCTTGAAAATTCCTATTTAATGTTAGCCTGTGACAAAAGGGTTAATTTAGCTAAAGCTAGCTGGCTCCTGGTTTGCTGAAATGTAGCTACCAAGTATAACAGTGTCACCTTTCTCTTCCCTTCAGTCATTTTATCATGATTCTCATCATAATAACCAATCAACCAAATCAAAGTGTCTCTAAATGTTGTATTAATGCCATGGTAATGTAACTGTATGGATTAATTAATTAAATTAGGCAATGCATTTAATTGTTCTGGCAGTTAAATGTGTCAAGATATAAAGCTAGTATAGTTGTATTTGTATATGTCAAGATTTGTATCAGGATATGACACTGACAATCATAACATAACCATTTGACTGACCGGCCCCAGGTTTTAGGTTCCTATAAGCTAAAATGCAATATGGCATTCTCATTTTATGATATTAAAGTGTAAAAGACTTTGGAATTTGAATTTACAACCAGTCAAATTAGAGGGGTTTTGTTTTCACCCAAAAATGGGCGGTGCATGACACAAGGAGAAAGTACTCAGATGGGCTGCTCACAACTACATACACACCGTCAGATAACAGTTTCTTAAAGTAAACATACTTCAGTCCCATCGTCTGTGCGGACGGTGTTTTTGTCTGGGTTTATTTCCTGAACTTTAGATTTCACCCACTTCACTCCAGATGGCATAACACTCGCGGTGGAACGACCTGATGAGGATAGAGTCTTTGCGCCAGCACCAACCAGGGTCCATATTGGCTGATAGTAGTGCATCTGAAAAAAAAAGAAGAAAAATTGTTAGGACACCTTTACCATGATGGTGTAAAATCCCGTTATCTTTTCAAGGGACAGTATCATAAAGATGTAAAACATAAAATCAGAGTTGAATGAAAGACAGCCAGCATCATAATTTGTTGTTTGTACTGTGTTTGTGTGATACAAAAAGAGAGGCACGTCAAATAAAGAACAAAATCTACCGGATCCTTGCCTCACTGGGCTCCACGACAGCCACGTTCTCTGCTCCCATCATCCTTTTCATCCGTGCGCTCATTGAAATGCCTCCACTTCCTCCTCCGAGCACAAGCATTTTATAATGCTGTTTAGCAGAGGCACGGCTGCTTGTGTGGAGATAAGAGATAGCAATGCCTGTGGGGTGGCACTGCCTTAGACGACGCAGTGCAGCCATCATGTATCTTAACAACAAGGACAAGTCATTTTGGTTGGCGAGAGTTAAGTCATAATGTTCAGGACTCCAACGTACACAATCTGCCAACAACCCGCACTTCCCATTTTGTTGCTCCACATTTACATTTTGACTACCAGAAGAAGGCAACTAGCTTTACACCGATGATTACTGTAATTAACCCAAATGTGGTTTAAGAGTTGGATCACTTTTCTGAGCAGGTTTTAAACATCTTTTTCCCCCATCAGCTTAAATATATATTGTTCTAACATGTAAAATGAGAACAATAAGGTCATGATTTTGATTGAGGCTTAACCACCCACAGCTCATGTAATAAGGGGCTATCCCAGATGAACTGGCCACAAAACACACACAAAATAGTTGTTTAAGGTGACTTTTCTTGACAAGTTGTAGAGTAAGATTTTGCATAATAAGGTGACCTGCTTTCAGTGTGTCTGAGATTTTGACATATGCTTTTCAGTCTATGCCCTAGTTTGACAGACACCAGAGATCCTCAGGGCTGTAGCACACATACACCAAACATACAATAATAAAGCTATGTCACTTTAATTTGGGGGTGTTCAGGTCTTCTTTAAAGCCTAAAAGGAGCGAAGTTGTTGCTGGTGCATGCTGCGTATTAAACAGAACCTCCATAACAAGCTTTCCAGCACATACGTACAGCGGACATGACATTCAGGTACAGTTTCGCACTGTCACGTCGAAAAAGACAGACGTATACGTTGCTTACCCTGACCAGCACTCCTGTTAACCGCCTGCTTTACCGTCAGTTCAGAAAAATATGTCCCAGGGGAGATCAGTCCGACCTGCTTTCACTCTGCTGGGGCAGGAGTGGCTCCAGCAGTCTCAGACGTTCACTCAGCGTGAACTTAGTTTGTCCAGCGACGTTCGTTCCGCCTCCTCGACCAATCAGAAGCGTTCATTATTAACTGCCACTTCAGCTCAACGTTCTAGAATTTGCTTAAACTTCATATATCGGTTAACGGAGCGGAGTCACGTTCAGGAAACGTCTCCGGAGAGCTTCAGTTTCATCACCAGCTTGTAGAAAAGTTGGCAAATTTGGACCATTGGACGTGTCCTTAATGTTCCTGAGGGTGGGCGTGTTTGGATGTAAATGGGCACTGAGGTATGCTGTCAGATACGGTTACAAAACAAACTGGTGCGTAGTTGACTCTTAATTTTGTAAACTGAGTAAAACGGGCAGTGATAGAAATCTCTGATTTTCCTGTTTTACATGAATGCAGCATTGTAGAATGTAGAATGTGATTTCCATAGAAACCGCTGTCATTCCAACAAAAGCAGGAAAGTGCATTAGGTCATTATGGCTGTTTGATTGTAAGCAAAGATACAAGACATTAGGTTTTTTATTGGAGAAACTTTATGTTCACAAATCTAAATGTCTTAATTTAGCCCCATCTTTTAAGTTATTTCTAGTTGAAGTTGTTATTTTGAGTCCCCCAAATTTTTAACAAAGAATAACTGCATGTCAACAGCTTAAAATTTACTGAGAAATGTTTGTCTGGTCGTCTAAATAAATCTACAGTTTAGTCAACTAGGTAACTTTACCATTTGGTAAAGTGACATGTCAAAATTATTAGTGATTGCTAACTCTCAGTAGCACTGATCTTATAAATAAAGTTTTTAATATCGATCTAACGTTTGACTGCAAAGCAGCTGATTCTAGCCATTCAAATGTGTAAAGTGAGCGAGTGTTAATCAAAGACAAATCCAGCAACCAGCTACGTTACAGTCTAGACAGAAAAGTTAAGCTCAGGCAAATCAACACAACAGCAAAGTTAACTACATCCTGGACAGCAGCACTGAACACTGACCAACCACCAACCAATCATGTAAAGATGATGATTTGCATTTAAATAAATGTTTGTTAAGTTGGTTTCTATTGCCGAATGATGGTGACTGAGCCTATGGCCACAAAGCCATTGCATTTGCAGAATTATGACCTGGGCCTCTGCGGCAGTTTTCCTGGAAAAATCACCTGCAGCACAAAGTTAGGTTTTTTTATCAAGACTTTTAACACCACAGACTTGCTCTTCAGTTCACCCGTACATCAAGTTGAATACTGTTTTATTTCAGTCTCTGCTAGCGTTGTGAGTAAATGGTTACTGTGGCCAAACAAACAAAGAAAAGGTAGATGACATCAGACTTCACCACTTCTAGCCAACAAAAAATGATCAACCTTGATTTTTTTTTGTTCATTCTAGACAGGCACAGATGGCTTACTCTCATTACTTTGAATAAAAAAGTATTGGTGTATTGCTGTAAAATTACCAGGATTTTGAAGACAACATGAGCCCCTTACCCTATAGATTCCAATTACAGCAACTTTAAAACTGGACCCAGGTAAGATGACCTTGTATGGTTTGATCCTGACACATCACATCTATTGTTTTATATTTGTGATTGAAAGCACCAAGCTACAGGGCAAACTCAACTCCCTCAATCATCAAATAACTATGGCTCCAATATATTTTTATGACTTGCCAGTGTCCTGTGCATGCCCAGACAGGATTTATGTCAAGGAAATGGTGGCTCAATAGATGCAGTCTCATACATAAGATAAAAACTAAAGTTGCAGCTTTGAGATCAATATCTAACTTTAAATCAGCCACAGGAAAATATATTTTCATCATCATGACTTTGCTTGATTGTACTCATCAAACTGGTTTAACTGGTTCAGATTTTGTCTTACAAATTGCCTCGAGTTGTTTTAATTCTATATAAATATGTCCACGGTGTTGTTAAGTTGTGTCACAGTTTTCCCACACTGAGTGCAGCATAATTGGAGAATGAGTTGCTGTGCCATAAAGAATAAACAGCTGTGTCCTTTGGAGCAGTGTAATTCCTTTGTAATGAGAACATCAGGTGGTTTTATATCCCCTACAGGCTCGGCCTCACCCTCTGCACACCTGTTGATCTATTACACAGTAAAGAAACACTATAGTTCTGTTTCCAGAAGAACATTCAGGAGTAAGAAAAGGCATAACTGAGATTATTGTGAAAAATGTAGGTGCACAACTTTCAGTTAGAATAGAGAGTTTCACATTTAGAGATTATTTTTATTTATTTTACTCAGTCATTTAATACTTAGTCAAGCTTGTGCTTTATAGCAGTCATTTTGCTATTTTGAAAGGGAAACAAGGAAACAAGCCAGGATTCACTATGTTGCCCACATCATGTTGTCAAGGAAATAAAGAGAGACCAGTTTAGTTATAATTGACTGTCCTAGGGCTTTATTAACAAAACAGTCATTCATTTGATTTAACATCAAGAACAGTATATAATAAAAAGCCATGTAAATACTAACCAATATAAATAAAACCATGTGTACAGAGGTGTTATAGTTTGTGAAGTTGAAGATTTAGACTAATGAACAATAATGAACAATTTGTACTATAAATAAATAAGAAGCATACATGGATAACTTTTATGTTCCTTAGAGGCATCCAGGCGACAATCCATGGAAGAAGAAAATGGGATGTCATTCACCTGATCTGAAAAATGTAATAAAGTTTATGACACTGGAAAGATTCACAAATACAAGCTCCATCTGTCCTGTCTAAATCTAATAAGGCTGCGCCTGAGAGTTGTGACTGTGTACTGTAGGTGACGCTTCTTTGTTATTTCCCACATTCAATCAGTGATAAGGACTCCATGCTGTACTTACAGCATTATGTTGTATACCTTTGTCATTTTTCCCATGTTAAATATGGAATTCACTAAGTAATTGCCAGAGATAAATTTACAAAAACCAGAAAGAATGAGTCTGATGCCAGGTAAAGCGTGATCAGGTTTGCATTAACAGCATCTCTGATATTGGATATACTGGAGGTTTTTTTAAAATGTTGTATTTTACTTGATTTTATGCATTGTATGTATCTTTTTTTTTTTTTTTTACTTTTTTATTAGCATTCAGTAGGTTTTATTTTCCATCTCATGTAAATGTATTTTTTTATTTTCATCTTTTTTCATTCATTTTTAACTCATTTCTACTTTCATCTTATTTTTTATGTTCATTCTGTTGATTTTCACGTGAAACACTCACTGCATGTAATTTCCATATTGCAAAGCACTTTGACCTGCATTTCTTGTATTAAAGGTGATACACAAGTAAAGTTTATTATTGTCGTTATTATCATTTGTCCATCCTTTTTATGTCATTAAGAGTAGACAATGTGTACCTAATATACTGTCCAATGTTTATAGTGATAAATACTTTATTGTGGTAGATAAAAGAGTTTATAGTAATGAAGGCAATACTAAACAAGTGATATCCAAGCAGATATCACCAGTCAGTCATAGTCATCATTTATTTGCCTTGACAATGACAGGTCCAATATGGGGATTTATTTCATTACAACTCTGCAGCTGTGTGCTTTTATTCACTTAAAACGCATTTTACTCATTAACTATGATGACAATGCAGCCGAAACCTTGAATGTCACATTGTCAGATAAAATTCAGATAAGAGAAAAGACAAAAGAGAGTGTGACGCCACACTCATGACCTGAAGATAAGGATGGAGAACTCTGAGACTGACACCACTAGATGTTTATACTCTCAACAGTAATATAGGTAATATAAATATTAAATACAGCCATCAGCTTGTCTGTTTATTTTGCTTGGGTTTTAGTTTAAACCTTGATTACACCTGCTGCGCTCCAGATGGCAGCTGCCACACAAACAGACCGACAACACCAGTGTGAATGCTGGCTGACAGAAACACTGACAACCAGGAACCAGATCAGCTTAAAGGCATAAGTTCATGTCTGCAGTGAGCTCGGGCTTTAAAAAACAGAGACCGAATGGGGGCGCTGTAATCACAGTTTCAACTCGGATGGTATGCTGTGTGAAGTTGTATGATAGAGTATTTTCTTCCCCCTTCTGTCTCATATTTAGCATAAATCCCATAGAAAATCAGTAGCTGCACCTTAAAATTCAAAATGTGATTTAATCAATGAAAATGCACCAGTGAAGAAGAGCTAAATTCAAGAATCAAGAATCTTTATTGTCATCATGTTTTCACATAGCGAAATTAAGATGGGTGACTTCCAGCTTTAAACTAAAATATATATGAAAATATGTAATATGTACATAAATGTCTAAAGATTTAAAGGTCTAAATTATATGTGTGTGTATACATATGATATATTTAGGGGCATATATTCACCAGTCACGTAACAGCCCACAACAGGCCTATGAAAAGATGCTGTTATAAAAATCTAACAGTTTGGTTTCCTCGTTGTTTTTGATGACTGAACTGAATCTGCTGTTTGGAGGAGAGCCGGAGTGAAGCCACATCTTTGTGTTGTGAAAACGTGATGTCAGGTCCTTAGGGGGGCGACATTTAAAACTGATGCAACTACACCACACCTGGGCGAGGGAGCTGATTTTTACGAGATTTATTTGAACGTGCATTTGATTATCATTTGTGCCAAAAGCCTGTGATTGTGTTTGAATGTGTGTAAAGAAATTAGATGGGAATTTCTTTTACACACATTTGGAGGGAGGGAGAGAGAGAGAGACACAGAGAGAGATGCTCATTGCAGCACGCACACCCACACACACTCTTTCTCTCTCTCTCTCACACACACACACACACGCTCGTCGCTCATCACTGAGTTGATTTCTGCACAGTCTCCACACGTTTCTCTCTCGGACTGCCTGCACCATTTCCACGCCGTCTTCTTCTTCTTCTTCTTCTTCAGAGGAGGAGGCTCTCCTCTTCGCTCACATGAGTCAATCCCTGTCTGGCGGTTCGTAATCAGGATGAGGAGGTGATAATGTTTGCTGCGGATACATGTGGTGCTCCATGTAGATGAGCCACTGAATGACAGGATACATGGAGACAACACAAGACTGCGCCCGGGACAAACTTGAGCAAGGTAAGAAAAATCCAGCGTTTATACTGAGCACAAACGCAAAAGACACCCTCAGACACACACAGTGTGTGCATCTCGTTTAGGATACACTCCCACCTTTGTGTCTCTCTCCTGGGATCCTTTTGCCAAGGAGATAAACCTCAGCTGGGGGAAACCTTCCGCTGCTCACGCCTACAGTTTAATTAAAGTTGCTTGTCTGAGCAGAAAAGACACCTCTTTGCTTCCCCTGTGTTGCCTCAGATGTCACATCATTTATCGCACAGTCTGACTCCTCATCCTCCTCCTTCACCCCCCCACTGCACTGCAATACTACCTCCCCCCCATGTGCAAAACGCCCAGCTCCACACAAATGACTAATGGCGATTTCTTCTTCCAGTGGTGCGGAAAGTATTCAGACCTTTAAAGTAAGCAAATGAGGCAAAGTAAAAATACTCCATTACAAGTAAAATTCCTGCAGTGAACATGCCACACGAGTAAATTAATAATCACCAGCAATATACACTTAAAATTAAAAAGTAAAAGTACTCACAGGAAGAAAAAGAAAAAATCTGCAAGAGTGAATTATTATTACTGATGCATTTAAGTTCAAGAAGCATTTTATTGTTGTAGTTACAGGATTTAATGCTAAATGTATCAGTTTTATATATGTTTGGATATCTTAAACTATGATAATTCATCAGTTTCCATGGGCTCATCGCCCAGTATCTGTAATGTGAGTAGTGTGTAGCTAAAACTGTGAAATAAATGTGGAGCAAAAAGTATATTTCTCTCTAAATTCTGCTGGAGCACAAGTAAAAAGTAGCATAAAGTTAAAGTATTTCCGAATACAAATTACATTTTATTTAATTGAACATACTGACTGACTGCCTTTCACCCCACATGGCATTTAGGGAAACCCTCAGGAGGTCCCCGGAGAAGATGGCATTCTGGAGGAGAAATACTCACATTGGTAAGATTTTCTCTTTTTGTCTAGATCCAAAGCAATGCAGCAGAAAACAACAAAAAACATGAGTGTTGGACTGGTTGCAGGTTTAAGGTGTGTAAAATGTAAAAAAACCAAAAACAAACAAAAAAGCTAAAAATGAAATTGTAATCAGCATTAGACACAGATTGAGGTGACTTTGGGCCTCACATACTCCCATGTTTCTGAATTGTATTCAATTGTCTTTAAATTCTTCAATGATATATGTTTTAGATTAATTAAAAGACAAGAAGAGAAACATTTGAGTATAGTTATTGTGTTGTCATCAATTTTGGAAGAAATATTTCCTCTGGTTCCTCAACCTGATTATCTAAATGCTTCCTCTATCGACGTTTGACTCAGGAGGAATATTGTCTGAATTATTTCCTGAGGCATTTTTAAATCGTTTCACTGAATGATTTCACCAGAAGCTGCTCAGACTTGCAGGCTTGCTCAACAGTCTCCTGAAAAAAGGAAAAAAATAAAACAGGTTCCTCCCAGAAACAAGTCTGTGAAAACATAAGTTTGTACTGCATTAGAAAAATAATGTTGTATTTACACACCTTGTAATTAAATGTTTAAGCAGACCAAAGCCTTTGAACAGTAAACGTCTTCCTTAATAATTAATTGGCACAGTAACTGATAGCAGGACGAGGGCAGACTGTTGTGTGAGGAAGTCTATCTTGTTGCAGCCCTGTGTATGTGCATTATGCATAATTTAACAATGATTTAACTGTCTTTGGAAACTCATTCAGGCATTGCTTTATGTCAAAAGTTTAGAGCGCCTTGATAAATGGCTTCATCATATCACAGGTAACTGGCATTTGTGTCATAGGTGAGTGAATCTATTCCTTGTTGAGGCAGTTAAAAAAGCAAAAAACATGACTGAGCATGACAGTGAAGCATCACTTTGACGTGTGAGCCATGAGATGAATGCCAAAGCTGTCATTGTGGTTGAAGTCTTTAGTTCCTGTGTGAAATAAGGGAACAAGCTCAGACAGAGTCCACATGAGACACACACGCACACCTTTAGCCGTTGTGTTTTATCAGTCCCATGAAGTAGACTTGCCTGCATCAGATGGTAGATCAACCATATGAATGTGCTGTGGTGGATTTATGTGCATAAACAAAGGCTCACCTGTCATGATCCTGCTATAAGTACAAGTAAACAAGAGAAATGATTAATATCCATACAGAGAGACCAAAGCATAAGACCAAAAGCTGTACAAGTTTTGCATAATTGTGATACATTATCAATTACTAATAAATGGGTGGGTAATGTTCAAAATCTTTTGGAAAACACATTGCTTTGCTTTATCAAAAGAATTACATGAAAAAATTGAAACCACTCTCATGTCTGTCTGCTAAACATGTAAGCTTATCTTAGCATAAAGACTGGAAACAGAGGGAAACAGCTAGCCTGGCTCTGTTGAAAAGTAACTAAATCTTCCCATCAGCTCCTCTGAAGCTCACTGATTAATGTGTTACATCTCGCTCCATGAGTGTTGTTGTCAGGTGAGGTTGCCAGGCAACCAGTAGAGACTCAGGAAGTAACTGCACCTGGCCTAGAAATAGTCACGCACATAATCAACAACTTGTCACTTTTAATAAACAAAAGTGATGTGGCGTGTGTGAGCTCCGTAAGAGCTGGTGGGCAGATTTTGCTGTCTTTGAACAGTCAGGCCAGCTGCTTCCAGTCTTCATGCCTTCACCTGTGCTGGCTTTATATTTACAGGGCAGACATGAGAGTGAGAGTAAGTATGTGTTTCCAAAATGTTGCACTTCTTAAAACTGCTGTTTTTACATATTAAGTTCAGTCTTTCACAAATAGTATGACTCAGAACAGTTATAATGTTTTTATTGCTTTGGAGGGAACTTTCATATGATAATCCTGATTATGTTACATCTATTTTAGATAGTCTGCATTAAACAAAACTAAAACAAACTGGATATGTGGAGTTGGAAACAAGACAAAAGGGATCTAAAGAAATAAACCATAAAGGTGTATCATAGGAAAAATATGCTTGACCTATACTTGAGACTAAAAGTCAGGATATCTCAGGCTCTGCCGCTTCAATTTACAATTCTTTTTTAAATCTGTCTCTTGTGACTCCTCTCACTTTATGAAAGTGCTGTTCAAGACTGCTGGAGTACCCATTTAAAAAGAGGTAGGAAATGAGTTAATAACTGAAGTCTGAAGTAACAAGTACCCAAGAGGGAGACACTGAAATCAAGAGGACAGGTACGACAGGTACTATAGACAGACAAAATGCTAGACCACTACAGAAGAGGCAATCTTGTGTTAAATAAAAGGGGGAGGTATATGTTCTGGGGAGCTGACGAGGAAACTGGGTGCAGGTGGGCGTGGAGGTCAGGCGATTGTAAATGACAGCAACATACTGAGGGTTAGTGCAGGACAGGGAGAGGTTAGATCTGTGTCACAAATTACTGTCATACATTATATTTGAGTGTCTGGAGTCCTAGTGCAAAATATGCATTGGTGTATAATAAAGCCAGTATTTTATTTTAAACCCAGAATTTTATGGATTTAAAAAAAAAAACCATTGTGTGACTCAACACCTCGTTAGTGATGACGCAAGATATTGGTGTTAAGTAAGTGTCTGTTCGTTATTGACTCAAGTGTTTCTTATACAGGGAGAAGTGAATGAGTGAGCGAGGAGGGGATGTTGGACACCACATGGTCCTTTTTCACAGCACACATTGAGTTGTTTTAGAAGGAAAAGCAAAAGGTGGCATGAATTACGCTCTGTTGTATTGGAGTGTCCCAGTTTCCCAGTATGATCACTTCCAATGTCACTCCCATTTGCATAAAATGTAAGAAAGACCTGCTGACCTAATTTCTGTATATGCAGTTGTGCCCGTTTATTAAAAGGAGGAACTGCATGTCAGATCTGCATCAATCTGCATCGTTTCTCATATGAGGTCTGAGGTTACTCCTGTGCAGTATGCTTGAATACCAAAGTTCGTGCTTCTGGTGAGATGACTCATTCTCCTTCTGTGGATTAAAGAAAAACCCCTGACAATACTAAGAGAAATGCATACAGCTTCCCCAGTGGAAAGAGTCACTGCAACTTTAATGGGAAACGACGGCACTGAAATGTCAAAACAGGCACACAAGTGATCATAACAAGGCCGGCTGAACGAGCACAAAACACGGTCTTGCAGGGGACAGGGGCTAAAGAGCAGATTTATACAGCATACGGGGGAGCTGAAAAGAGAGTTGGGAGTGCGTGTGCAGGTGATGGGGAAATACGGAAACACACGAGTTGCGTGGCAGGACACGGAGGAAATGGAAGATGCTGAAATGACGAGCGCAATTTGCAGCAACACAGATTTCAGTAACCTCAGTTTCTTAGTGTGATCGTGTTACAGCTTCAAACGGAGCTAGGCTAGGAACCCAAAAATGCAGACAAGATCGGACCCAACACCAAAGGGAATTAAGTTGAACGCATAGTCTTTTAATGGAGACTTATCAAGGCAAGTTCCAGAAAGCCAAAAAGTACAGTACTGTTTTCAGAGCCAAGAGTCCGACTACCACCGTGGGGAGTTTGGTGGTTAGCTGTGGGCATTCGCAGCTTGACGTGTGGCTGACGGAGCAAGGACAAAGCAGGCGTGGTGTGGACGAAGCAGAGGGCCAAACTGGGCTGGAGTGGGGCAGACAGGACTGCAGAGGGAGCGATGAAGCCAGGAGGTAAACAAGAGACACCAGGAGTCAAGCTAGGTAACTGGACGGTCTGGTGGAGAGTGGTTGAATGAGCCGGTGATTAAATACAGCAGAGGAGGAGGTGGCTTGATTGGAGATGACTTGCAGGTGTACTGATCGGCGGCCAGGTGGTGATGGTGATGAATGCCCTTGAGTAACCTCCTAATCTTTCTGGCAACAGACATGACACACAGAAACAGACAGAGGGAGACAAACGCACACACTAGGGAACTCAGAACTCAGGGGAGACAGACAGGGACCCTAACAGACCCTATCAGATTATTTCATTGGAAGTGAAAAAATATAGCTGGCGTGTTTCTGTTGAGGCCTTCTGAGTGGGATCACACCACACAAAACCAAACCAAATTAAATGTTTGAACATATTTATAACCAGACTTTGTAAATCTCTTTGGAACCACATAGATACTTTTACTAGTGCGATATTAAATGGACAAATAAAGGTCTGGCCTGTTCATTTATCAGCATGTGAGGTTTAATAGAAAAACGATGTGTGTGAGAGAGAGAGGGAGAGCCTCGTATCAACCGTCCTTTTTAAGATCATGGATTTGGATTTGTAGTCATAGTCATAAGATAACAGGTAACAGTATATAAATACAGAAGGGATTAAGCTTTTTCTTACAGTCTATGTAAGAAAATCAATTTTTTTCTGTGTCATTTTGTTAACTTGACAGTGACCATGTGTTTTCTGCATCTAGAGAAGGAACGCCATGTGAAAGCCAATGCACGGGACTACAACGACAAGTTCTGCTATGCTGTAAGTGGACCTCAAAATGGAACTGCTGTATGCATACACTGTTAGCTTTAATCACAAGTGTGGGCTGTATCATTTCACCTGTTTCTAAATGTGTGGCTCTTCAGGACAATCACATCAAAACCTCAAAGTACAACATCTTCACCTTCCTGCCCATCAACTTGTTTGAGCAGTTCCAGAGGGTGGCGAACGCTTACTTCGTGGTGCTGCTGATACTGCAGGTGGAGAGAAACGGTGTTTGTGACTAAATGTCTGCTTTTACACATCACACTGCTTTTATGAATGAGGTTTTCTCAGAGGAGAGCTGTGTGAAACTGAGTCAGCTAACCCCGCTTTTCTTTTCACGTAGTTAATCCCGAAAATTTCCTCCCTGTCTTGGTTCACAACCATCGTGCCTTTGGTGCTGGTGCTGGTAATCACGGCTGTCAAGGATGCCACAGATGACTACGTTAGTTGAACTTTTTAAAAAGCTTTTCTGAATGTGCCTCGTTTGTCTCATGTGGTAAAACTGTTGCCCTGTTTTTTAAATTTCAGTTCCGACATAAGAGCGACAAACAAGTTAACAACCGCCAGTCTCAGGTCCTCATCAGGGGAAGGTACTTTACCACTGTTTGTCTCTTTTAAGATGCTTTGTATAACTGCCCAGAGCCCCAATCTCATGCACAAATGATTACATACTGTGTGTTTAAGGCGCTTTTGTGTGGTTTAATGATTAGTATTTCATTTTCCAAGCTTGCAGAATGAGAAATGGATGAACGTGCGAGTGGGTGACATCATCAGACTGGAGAATAATCAGTTTGTTGCTGTAAGTAATCTGTGCTGGTTTGTTCAGTCCTTTCCCATCCTACAAAGAAGATGCTTTTGTGCTTCTGATTCATTTGAAGCAGAGTGCCTCCTTCATTTTTTTCTCGCTTATTAGAGGACGTTCAATTCTGTTTCTTGCTTTTCACATATAAGAGAGAAAATGGTCAGCAAAGGTTGACGGTTTAAGTTCTCTTCTGTGGGACACTGTGGCCACAGAGTTCAGGGGTGCAGAGATTGATCTATTGCCTCTTCTCACCACTGAGTCTGTTTCATATTGGTTTTACACACAGGCAGACATCCTCCTGCTCTGTAGCAGCGAGCCCTATGGACTGTGCTATATCGAGACTGCAGAGCTAGATGGGTAAGTGCTGCACGGGTTATGTAAAGTAAAGAAAATGAAGAAATCTAAACTGCGATCCACCATGCTATCATGTGTGGAGGAAAACCGCTTGTAGTTGAATGATTTTGCAGAAATGTAAAGTGAATTTCAATATAATAACAATAACAATAACAAAACGCTATTAAATGTTAAATGTCTACATTTCTGTGTCACCATAGATGATGTTTTTTTTTTTTGTTCTTTCCCAAACAGAGAAACAAATCTGAAAGTTCGTCAGGCTTTGACCGTCACCTCAGATTTGGGAGACATTACAAAACTGACGGACTTTGATGGTGAGGTGACATTGATGATATTTGTTTTCACTTGTGGACACCTGTAGTGGGTTTTCTGCATAGAGACATTATGACTTGTGATGATCATTTGCATTATGATGTGAACGTGTGTCTTTGGATTTTCTCCCGCTCTGATGACTCTGGTCGGTAAGACCCTTTCACGCATTTGCTTTGTTCCTCAGGAGAAGTAATTTGTGAGCCACCAAACAACAAGCTGGATAAATTTACAGGAACTTTGTACTGGAGAGACAACAAGTATCCTCTGGATAACGAAAAAATGCTGCTGCGAGGTTGTGTACTCAGAAACACAGAGTGGTGCTTTGGAATGGTCATCTTTGCTGGTATGTTATCTTATTTATCTTTTCCATTATTTATCCTATCCTTATACTTTTCCTTCTTCTCCTCTGACCAGCTCATAAATGTTCTGTCAACACTGATCATTGTTTCCCTCCAACAGGGCTGCAAACCAAACTGATGCAGAACAGCGGAAGGACTACATTTAAAAGGACAAGCATTGACAAGCTGATGAACACTTTGGTTTTGTGGGTAAGCTTTAGTTAGCAGAGGTGATCATATGCCTCCAAAATGTTCCATGAAGATGTTTGTATTTGTTATGGTTAATTAGACCTCTGCTCAGGTTGAAAGAGAGTGGAGCTAAACGGTATATTATGTGAGAACGAGAACGTTATGATTATTACTACCTAACTAACTACTGTATATATATATTTATATAAGATTATATGTGCCAATAAGAATGAGGTGTTAGTTGTCCTTGCCCTGTTTGGAGAAACAACTCAATCGGTGGACATGTCAATCCAACATAGTCATTATGCACCCACACAGTCCTGAGAGAAGAGGTCTAATCAGACATAATCAGTGGAAGTGCATGTGTTGGGCCTAATGTGAGAGCACCGTGGTTTTGTAGGATCTTTAAATGAAAGATGCTTGAAAACACAACATTCTTTTTATTTCTATAATAGATCAGTAGGCAGGTTTTCCACATGATCATAAAGTGATGCTTTATATTTCAGATCTTTGCCTTCCTCATTTGTATGGGAGTTATTTTGGCCATTGGAAACACGATTTGGGAGACCTTGATTGGCAGAAACTTCCAGGTGTTTTTGCCGTGGGATGGGTTTCAGAACAGCGCTGTTTTCTCCGGCTTCCTCACCTTCTGGTCTTACATTATCATCCTCAACACTGTTGTGCCTATCTCGTTGTATGTCAGGTAAGGACAGACAACATACGGTCTAAAGTCTCCTTCACATAATATTAAAGCACCACTAGTCTTAGAAATAATATCAGTCTTTTTCAGGGCATTTCACTCACTCTAATTCTTTAAATTTTGCAATTGATTTCTCAATATGGTATAATAAAATGTATGGTTAAACCTTCAGCGTGGAGGTTCTACGTCTCGGTCACAGTTATTTCATAAACTGGGACCAAAAGATGTACTACGGCCAGACAGACACTGCGGCAGAGGCTCGCACCACCACGCTGAATGAGGAACTGGGCCAGGTGGAGTTTATCTTTTCCGACAAGACGGGCACCCTCACCCAGAACATCATGGTCTTCAGCAAGTGCTCCATTAATGGAAAGACGTATGGTATGAGCTCTGTGAAACATTTTGATAATAATATATTACTATTCCAAAATCAGTCAATCACTTAGATTGGAATATTTTTACATTTTGAAATAATTCACACAAATATTACTGGACAAAATAGATGAAATGTGCGTGCATCTGATCAGTTTTAGTGATAGTTTCTCCAATTACTTCTTATTCAACATTTTTATTTGATCAATAAAATTTTGTTTTAGTGGTTTATTCATCAAACCATCCATCCATCCAAGATAGCCTGTCCGAGCTATCTTGGGCGAGAGGCAGGGTACACACCCTGGACTGGACGCCAGTCAGTCAGTCATTGAAGGACAGACAAACCACTCACACTCACATTAACACCTAGGGGCAATTTTAGAGTTGTCAATTAACCTAACCTGCATGTCTTTGGATTGTGGGAGGAAGCTGGAGTACACCAGAGAGAACCCACGCAGGCACAGGGAGAACATGCAAACTCCACACAGAAGTGCCTGCTTCAACCGAGGATTGAACCCAGGCCACCCCCTCATCAAACCATGAAATTTTATTATTATTATTCTGTGGGAAACACTTAATCAGTACAGTTATGTTTGCCAGATTTAATGTCTGAAATAGACATAAAATCAGCAGATTCACTCAAAAAATGGAGATAATTTGAACTTCACCCATAACTAACTAATTACTCATTGCAGTGGCATAGCCATAACTCCGTGTGTTTGACAAGATACTGATGTCATTACTTTTTGTCTCTCAGGTGACATCTATAATGAATTTGATCAGAAGGTGGAAATTACAGAAGTAAGTAAAGCTACAAAAAGCATGAATTATTCACTCAGTGACAATATTACTAATAACAAAATAACTATGTTGGTGATCCACGTCCCTTCAGACAACAGCCTGTGTGGATTTTTCCTTCAACCCTCTCTGTGACAGACGGTTTAAGTTTTACGATGGCAGCCTGGTTGAAGCCATTAAACTGGAGGATCCCGCAGTGCAGGAGTTCTTCAGGCTGCTGGCTTTGTGCCACACCGTCATGCCAGAAGAGAAGAGCGAAGGTAAACCCTGCACACAGTCCAGTGATGACAGAAATCACTGAATATATTGACGGGGTCCTGATTGATGTTTCTGTTAACATGAAGGACATTTGGTGTACCAGGCCCAGTCGCCTGACGAGGGAGCCCTGGTCACTGCGGCTCGAAACTTTGGGTTTGTCTTCCGGGCCCGAACCCCCGAGACCATCACGCTGTGTGAGATGGGACGAGCTGTCACCTACCAGCTGCTGGCCATACTGGACTTCAACAACGTGCGCAAGAGAATGAGTGTCATTGGTTAGGTCTTCACTTATAACTGCAATGCTTCCTTTAGCTTACATGTAGTTAACATGACATCATGTCTACGCTAATAATGTAGATGTAACATATTTTATAATAATAACATATTTAAATAATAATAATATTTAATCTTTATTTTCTAACAAAAGCACAAAGTCTTTACATACATGCTTCTGTTTGCAGTCTGTAATACATGTAGAAGTAATGATTAAAAAACACAGTGTTGTGTTCTCCTGTTGTGCTTTATAGTGAGAAATCCACAGGGCCAGATTAAACTCTACTCTAAAGGAGCTGACACTATTATCTTTGACCGCCTGGATCCATCCAGTGAAGACCTCATGTACACTACCTCAGAGCACCTCAATGTAAGTGTTGTTCCACTGGGTGACATCACTCAGTGACTGCATTTTTAAATAAGTGCACTATACACTTGAGTGCACTACGCATCTATATTTATAGTCTCGTAAAAATCGATAAACCAAAAGATAAACAAAAGAACCAAAAACATCAACGTGCTTACATAATACTGATGACTCCTGCAGCAGTTGGAGCTGAGTGGATCAGCCAGTGCAGGTAATTTGTTGATGGTTTTGACACAAAAGTAGCTGGATTCAGATTGTTATGAATCTCATTTCCTTTGTCATGGCAATGACTGCTAATACAATGGAATATTTTTGGACAGTACAACTGTTAAAGGTGTTTACAACCATCTCTTCCTGCAGGAGTTTGCTGGAGAAGGGCTCCGAACATTAGCCCTGGCTTACAAAGATCTCGATGAAGATTACTTTGAAGTTTGGACAAAGAAGCTTCTATTCGCCAGCACTGTAATCGAGAACCGTGAGGATCAGCTGGCCGTTCTCTATGAGGAGATCGAGCAGGGCTTGAAGGTAATATTGACAGCCTTTCGGTTTACATCCTTAAAGTTATCATTTCTCATCGAGCCTTTGCAGACTGACTGCTCTCCTGCTTAAAGCTTGTAGGAGCCACAGCGATTGAGGACAAACTTCAGGAAGGAGTACCTGAAACCATCGCCCGCCTAAATCTAGCCGACATCAAAATCTGGGTCCTCACAGGAGACAAACTAGGTAGCATGACCTGAAAAACAGACACTATACTTACTAGCAGCTTACCTGTCTGTGAGAAGCTACAGAGAGAGTAAATTGTGTGAAATATTTCAGAGACAGCAATGAACATTGGCTACTCCTGCAACATGCTGCGAGACGACATGAATGAGGTGTTTGTCATCTCTGGCCTCACGCTGCCGGAGGTCCAGCAGCAGCTCAGGTGACACGCTGAACATTTCTCTTTCACCACCACTCACACAACAGGTGGATTTTCTCACAGCCACTGCAAATTAAATGATATTTTATATAGATATTTTTAAGAGAATTCTGTCTGTAAAGCTCTTACACACATATTGAAAATGTATTTTCACTGGCTTCCTTCTCCCCTCAGGAGTGCTAAAGAGCACATCCTCGGCCTTAGTCGCGTTAGCAGTGCAGGAGATGTTGAGAAGACAGACATGCTTGCAGATGACTCTGTGTTTGAAGAAACCATTATTGCAGAGTATGCCTTAGTCATCAATGGACATAGTTTGGTAAGACACCCAAATATGTTCCATTATAAAGTATTTTTCTGTGTTGGAATGATAATTTTTCCCCACGTTGTGCTTGTTTTTATTTTGCTGCTGATGCCTGCGGGTTTTATTTTGCTAAACGGTGGTAGTGTTGCTGTCTGCTGAGCCTGGCATCTCTGTTCCTGCTGCTGACTGTGCCGAGTCTGTAATGAGCAGAGGGCTGCTGTGCTGCTGAGGGCCCTTGGCTCTATTACAGGTTTTCATTAACATCCATTTCCTCACAGAAGAACTGCTCCCTTGTTGTGCCTTGAGCAGTGCGCATGATGCATGATGCATGATGCACAACAGCTCAGTAGAAATGTTACACTGAGCCATTGCTCAGTGCTACCTCTGCAGGGGCTGACGTTATAGGATAGTAATGACGGATTTAACGGGTGTGATGTATGCATGTGTTCCCCCTGAAGGCTCACGCTCTGGAGCCGCAGCTGGAGCGCATCTTGCTGGACCTGGCATGTTTGTGTAAAACAGTCATCTGCTGTCGGGTCACCCCGATGCAGAAAGCCCAGGTGGTGGAGCTGGTGAAGAAGCACAAGAGGGCCGTCACCCTGGCCATTGGAGATGGAGCCAATGATGTCAGCATGATCAAGAGTAAGCCCCAGGATCGGTCACTCTAACTCGTAGACACGTTGAAACAGCTTTTTCAGCAACATGAAGCAGGTCTGTCCTGTGTTACCATTACAATGGAGTCATAGAGCCAAGCATACAGTTTTCCTAACAACGTGTTGATTTAATAACACTTCCAGAGGAATTTCCAGAGTGTTTCTCAAGCTGCAACTCTTTTTCTTAATCCAAACAAATGTGGTAGCTGGAAATCTCTGTGTTCAATATTTTTCTTTTATATTTTATGTTTTCATACAAAAAGACCAACAGGTATTTACGTACGTTAACAGAATGTAGTGGTAGTACATGAGAGGCTGGGGCTACA
The DNA here is from genome assembly GCA_023238725.1 of Scortum barcoo. Lineage (NCBI taxonomy): Eukaryota > Metazoa > Chordata > Actinopteri > Centrarchiformes > Terapontidae > Scortum > Scortum barcoo. The sequence goes on from CM041536.1 coordinate 11,523,820, forward strand.
TGACGCAGTGCAGCGGTGAGGCTGAAGCTGCTCTCTGTTGGCTCTGCTGTTGTGTCCTTTAACACGACACTAAAACCTTGATGAAAACCCGCTGTGGAAACTCTGGAGATCAATAACTGTCACATGGAAGAAAGAAATTGTTTTTTTCCTTCTGAAACTAATATTATGTTGTATTCAGCAGTCTGCTTTTTTATGATTTCATCAAGGCTCTGTCAGCTTAAGGTATGCTCTTCTGTACCTGAACCTGAATCCTGTGCAAGCAATAAGACAATTTACTGCTTTTGAACACATACATTTGATGGATATGTTCACTTACTTATTTGAGTTTGAGTCATAGATGGAAAATCTTTGTGGGTGTTTCTCAACTGATCAGAATACGAAGAAACCACCTCTTTGAATTAAAATGTTCCCTCTTGTATTAAAATTGCTAGCAACTAGTTTTAAAGTGGTATTTGAATAATAGCTTTGCCTTTAATATGGTAAATATATTAACAATGTTCCAAAGGTATTTAATATTTAGTTTCAAAGGGCAGTGATGTGCTGTGTGTTTCTTCTTCAGCTGCTCACATCGGCGTTGGCGTCAGTGGTCAGGAGGGGATGCAGGCTGTTCTGGCATCAGATTACTCCTTCGCTCAGTTTCGGTACCTGCAGCGGCTCTTGCTGGTGCACGGACGCTGGTCCTACTTTCGCATGTGTAATTTCCTGTGCTATTTCTTCTACAAGAACTTTGCATTCACACTGGTACACTTCTGGTATGGATTCTTCTGTGGTTTCTCAGCTCAGGTAAAAAAAAACGGTTATATAGTTGTATTTTAAGGCCTGTATATTTTTGTCCTGTCTTTTTTTTGTGTTGGATTAACGATGTATGTCATTGTCTTCTTTCCACAGACTGTGTATGACCAGTGGTTCATTACCCTCTTCAATATAGTATATACATCTTTACCAGTGCTGGCAATGGGGCTTTTTGATCAGGTAATACTGTAAAATGTGAGATATATAATGTATAATGAAGCACTGATTTATAGTCCTTCTTTATTTCTAAATTTGGTCCTCAGGTCCATTCATTTTTGTAGCAGTCTCCAATGACAACCTTTTGAGCCATCTTATACTTTCCTTTTTGTTTTTCTGTTCAAGATACTGTCATGTCCTACAGGTGATTATCTTATTACTGTCTTAATATCTAACCCCACAATAGGTACTACACTAAATTTAACTTATGTGTGACCAGAACCCCTGATCTGATTAACTCATATAATTATACAATATTGTGTATTATTCATCCATCATATTGAATGTACTATCTGCTGTCAAGCACTTCCCTATCACCCTATCGCTGCCATTATATCTAATAATACTTCACATATCACATAACAATATCTGTTTCCTTAAGGACGTCAATGACCAGAACAGCCTTCGCTACCCGAGCCTGTACAAACCCGGCCAGCAAAACCTTCTCTTCAACAAACGGCAGTTTTTCCTGTGCACACTGCAGGGGATGGCCACATCTTTCCTGCTCTTCTTCATTCCCTGCGGAGCCTTTTCTGTCATGGTGAAAGAGGACGGCTCCGACTTTTCTGACCAACAAACGTTCGCTGTCACCATAGCAACATCCCTGGTCATTGTCGTAAGTGTTCAGGTGAGAGTTTGAACAGAATAAAACGGAAGCAATAGAATAGCCCTGCTGATTAAAAGAATTAACACCATACTTGTGTTTATAAAGCATGAACTGTATCTGTTCCTAGATTGGACTTGACAAACACTACTGGACAGCTGTCAATCACCTCTTCATATGGGGCAGCCTCACAATGTACTTTGCCATATTATTTGCAGTGCAAAGCAATGGAATATTTGGCATCTCTCAAAGTAATTTCCCATTCGTAGGTAAGTTTTGCTCAGTCATAAATAATACTGGTGTGTGGAGATTGCGTATTAATGAATTTGGATTTTTGTGTCCACAGGCACAGCACGCAACTGTCTGTCAGAGATAACTGTGTGGTTGGTCATCCTGCTCACCACTGTGGTGTGTGTTGTGCCTGGTTTAGCCGTCAGCTTCCTGAGAGTCAACCTCTTTCCAACACTAACAGATAAGGTACAATAAATCTGATATATATACTGTATTTGAACAAGCAGTTGACACTTCATTAATGTTTCTCCCAGTTTGGCCGGAATTTCCATTTTATGCACGCAACTGTCTGTCAGAGATAACTGTGTGGTTGGTCATCCTGCATGCATCCACTGTGGTGTGTGTTGTGCCTGGTTTAGCCGTCAGCTTCCTGAGAGTTAACCTCTTTCCAACACTAACAGATAAGGTACAATAAATCTGATATATATACTGTATTTGAACAAGCACTTTAACACTTCATTAATGTTTCTCCCAGTTTGGCCGGAATTTCCATTTTATGCTACTTCTGCTCCAATGCATTTGAGTATATTAAAAGTAGTAATATAATAGTATTGTACATTAAAAAAAGAAAAAAAAAAATGATACAAAATTGCAAATTATTTAAATTTAAAATGAAAATTAAGAAAAAAAAAAAGATACAAAATAAAAATGCATTTAAATTTAAAATGAAAATTAAGATAAAAATGTTTAAGATAAAATTAGCAGTTCCAAACCTTTTCCAGGTATCTGTGAGTAGTTATTAGTATCTGTATGTAAATTAGTTAACAGTAAAATACTGCCTACACACTGATGCATCAGTCTCAACAATCTCATAATATAATATATAACAATAGTCAGTAACAGTGCTTACTGTACATTGAATAAATACTTTTACTTTGCATTTTGTGCATTTTGCTGATAATACTCACATACCTTTAATTTGATTTTAAGTGTAAAACATGTACTTGTAATAGAGCATTCATACACTGTGGTACCAGTATTTTTATACTCCTTCCACCACTGCTGTATTTTGTCAGGTTCGTCATCTACAACAGTCCAGAAAGAGAGAAGGACCTCAGGAGCAGAACTTAAGGCGAGTACGCAGGACGAGTTCCCGCCGCTCTGCCTATGCCTTTTCTCACCAACAGGGCTACGGGGAGCTGATCACCTCAGGCAAAAACATGAGGGCGAGCACAGTGTCCTCTCCTCGCTCCCCTGGAAGATCAGCACACAACTCAAACTGGATAGAAAACATGTTGAGGAGAAAGAACGAAGTCTCTTGCATCTCAGATGAAGGCGCAGGAGCACCGGAAAGCAGCAACACCACAAAACAGACTCCGAAGCACACAGACTGAGCTCAACCTCTGACTAATAGATACCACATACACTATAGCACAAGGTATGAGTGTCCTTCATTCGGGTGAATTTATGCTAAAATCCAACAACGCAGATGTACCTCATTTTTTATTAGCGTGAATCACATGGACTGAACCTTTAAGGGCAGTAAAAACATTATCATGTAGAGGAACCATTTCCCAAAAAACGCCAGCTGATTGAAAACAGGTAATGGACAACTTTTTCATCTTTATCATGCAGGACATTGGTCTAATCTATGAACTCAGCTCGACAGCAGCGGGTATAGTTTAGGACAATATCATGCATGAGTTGCTGCCCTCAAAGAAATGTGTGTCGTCACGCCTCAGCTGATACGATGGATCTGTAAGTGGTTGGTGCATTTATTCGATATTCAGCACATCCTCCTCTGATTAATAAAGAAAGGTCTTGAAGAAGAACGTTTAGCTGTCACAAATTGTCTACGTACATATAAAGGCACCAGTAAGTTAGTTAAGAAATTATTTTGGACTTCCTTCTGAGAGGCCTATGCACTGAAACTCTCTTCACAGCCTAAATACAAAGTGCTAAAGTGTTTCTATAACGCTGATGTAAAGCTGCTCAATATACTGATAAGCACAACTTAATTATTCATTTAAATACATTGCCGCTGAGCAAAGTGGAACTTCGAATGCTATTTACGCTTTGAATCAACCTGAGATATGCGTTCCCCTCCTCCTTGGTTTGAGTTTATCCAAGGAAACGTGTGAAAGTGGAATGCATGGCTTGATTCACATAAGCTCTTAAATCATTATCTTTAAAATACTGATTTATGGGTGCACACGTGGCTCAGTTGGTAGAGTGCGTGCGCACATGTATGAGTCCATGGGCTTCACTGCAGTGGCCCCAGGTTTGATTCCCGCCTGGGGCCCATTTGCTGCATGTTTTCCTTCCTCTCTCTCCCACCTTTCCTGTCACTCTTCAGCTGTCCTATGTACAATAAAGGCTAGAAAAGCCCAAAAATATAATAAAAAAAAACCTGATTTATTCCTCACCTTAAACATTGTACCATTGCTGTACAACATTTGAATGAATATTATCAAATTACCAAAATAAAGACACTGAATAAAACAACAACAACAAAGAAAAACCAATGGAAATTAGCTTTAAAAACCTCAAGTATTTAAACCAATGAGAATGATATTCTTTCTTTTACCAAATATTTTGTGGATATTTGTCCAGGAAGGGAAAACTGGCTGGCTGAGGTACGATGTGATAAAGTCCCTGTGAGATTAAATGCAGAATGCTGCAGTTGCAGTCAGTACAGTAACATGTGCCTTAGACCACCCAGCCTCCACCACCACCACTCTGTGAGAATTGATCCTGTACAGAGGCTCAAGCTCAGTGTGTGAACTTATAATCACGACTATCTACCCTGATTTACCTGAGGTTAACACACGTTTGACTCTGTGTGATGCATCCAATGATGCTTCAAATGTACATGTAAAGCCTGATGGAAAGCCTTCATGATTTTTTGCCCTTGTTAACTGCATTATGCCTATGTATAAAATGTAGGAAAAAGAAGGATGAATGGATTTTATACTGCAGCACAAATTAAATGTGATTGTTATTTTATTTGTCATCTTTTCTTTTTTGAGGTGAACGGTGAAACAAAGAATGACCTATACAAAATCAGTTTTCCCTCATATTACCTTTGTAAAAAATAATTCACCACTGCTGTCGAGTTTTGGACCTGGGAGTAAAGAGGTAAAATGAAACACCAAAGTATGATTTGACATTGGCAAATACCTCTGCTTCAAGTATAAAAAAAATTATTTATTTCCCGTCAGCAGAGTATTTCAGATTGAATGATAGCTGTATAAACAGAGACAGATCATTTCATATTTCACTCCTCGAGGAGGACCGCAGCTCCCCCACCCGGCTTTGACAGAAACAAACTCTGTTTTTCCATCGCTGCTCTGCGTGGATTAGGGAGGTAGTAAGCTTCTCTCACTGCTTTTAAGAAAGACTCCACCTTCTCAGCAGGAACCATGGAGACAGCACAACCACCCCAACCCGCTCCTGTCAGCCGGGAGCCCACAGCCCCCGACTTCCTGTAACCAAGAGAAACAAGACAAATCTGTATTTCAATGCAGTGCTCTAATATCAGCCTCCAACACCAAGTTGGATCCTTTATTTAAGAAGAATGATGGAGGAGATAACATATAAGGTCTAAACATATAATCGTATCAAGGCAAACATGGTATATAGCACACAGAGCTATATTTATTATTGATCAACTACTATACAAATCGTAGGAGGCCCAGCTAACATTTTCTAATTAGCACTAAACACAAAGGTTAGTTAGGTAAGGTTTGTTAGTTTAGCAGATAACTGTGTGTTATACTGTGGTTATAAACCACAGTATTAAAATTATGACCTGATGGTGGCACTACCTTGAAAACGCAGAGGATTACCAAAGTTACTGTCCTCTGGGGACCATAAATGTATAAATCCATCCAATATTTGGGATAACTGAGTCTGGAGGGCTGAGCGAATTTACAATCCTTACAGCCATGGTGATAACGTGACTAAAAACACTGAATGAAATGAAAGATAGTATAATTTAGTATATATAAATTGGGACACAATGAGTGTGCCAACACTAGGATCCTGACATTAAAGCAGCTAAATGGAAAATAGCCACACAACTTGTAAATTAAGGGATACAATAAAGGATACAATATTTATTTGGTCAAATTTCCAAATCTGAATTGTCTGATCCCTCAATTATTCCACTCAAACCAGAGTCTGTATCTGTAACAGCAATGAGTGAAGTGAGACTTCGCTGTACTCACCGACAGATGTCCACCAGTTGATCCAGTTCAGGGCAGCTGCACTCATACAGGTCTCTGCAGCTGACATGGCTCTGGTTCATCAGGTCTCCCAGCAGCCGGACGGACTCGGCGGGTTCAGAGTCGCACACACTCTTAAACTGCAGCACCCGGGCAGCCTCTCCATACACGTGCTTGGCTCGCTGGTGCAGCTTGAAATGTGTCACTGAGGATAGCAGTTAGTTAACATATAGTTAATTACTAAAAGGCATTTTTTTATTTGATGGGAAATCCAAAAACTACACAAGATATTACATTTACTGTGATACTAAAAGGAAAAGAAAATCACCAAATCCTCATGATTTGAGATTTAAGCAGCTTCCTGGGAATTTTACAAAACAACTGACTTCAAACAACTAATCGACTCTCGAAATTATCAGTGTTTAACCTTTAAATCTACTAATCTACTGCTCAACTAATTGTTATAAAAAAAACACAGAGGTGTTGCTCACTGTGCTGAGTGTTGGCGCTCAGCAGCTCTGTAGAAAACTGCTCGGAGGTGAGGCCCAGCGCCTTGCAGACCTCCTCTCGGCTGTATGGCTCAGGATGCAAAACCTCATCCACCAGAGCCAGCATCTCCTCCAGGGACACCTTCAGCTCCTCCTGCACCTGGGCCAGCTTCAGCAACCTTTTCGAGTCCAGACCCTGCGACTGGGCCAGCATCTGAGTTCGAGACATTTTTAATCAACTCTGATGGCGTATTACTCACTCTCTCTCTCTCTCTACTTTAATGATCTTGATATTTATGCACATTTGTTGAATGTCTCTCATAAAGATAACCAGAAAGGAAACAACACAGTCTTTTTACTAAGTTCATTGCTTCACTACAGCGTATTTACCTAAATGGTGCAGTCTGCTATCCTTGTCCAATACACTTTCAAATTCAGTGAATATTTCCCCACCGTCCATTCTGTATGTTGCTGAAAAATTTAGCAACCCTAACCCCTAACCCTAACCCCTATAGCAAACAAATCCAGAATAATCTAAAAACAGAGATAGGGTAATAAACTTGTATTGTAAAGAGGTTTTCTGAAGGTTCCTGTTCCATAAATTATCCCTCGACCCCCCCTAGAGTCAGGAGACTCGCTGGACAGGATCACCGTACCTTTGTGGCAATTCGGCACTCCACCACACGGATGTTGAAGTGAGAAGAAGCGGCTTTGTTCATCTCCACACAGCAGTTAGAGATCACAAACACGGCCCCATCTGGCAGCTTGACATCTGTGGCCCGCAGAGGCTGAAAGTCTATCAGCTTTGCCTGACAGACAATTCAAAAATTACAAATAGTGACTGTTGACTACATAGAAGATTTAGCAAAAACATTTTGTCATTTTACATCAAGCTTACATTTCTTTTTGCATTATTTTTGGCATTTACTTAATGAACAAATGACCCTGATCAAGTTGTACCACTTGTGTGACCTAATGCAAAACTAAAGGAAAGCTATGTACAGTTCCTCTCTCTGCCAGGAATGAGATGGACTGGTCCATGCCCCCGCCCTCTGTGCCAATGTAGCGCTCACATTTGGCACATATCTCAGCCAGCTCCACCTGGAGGATCACAATGAGAAAAGAACTGAATAAACCATCTGAAAATCACGAATACTTTCGAATATCAACATATCTGCATGAACATGGAGCTATTTCATATGATTATACCCAATATTATTATATGTGACAAATAAACCTGAATCTGAACTATTATGTGTTGGTGTTAAAGTTAGGAGTCATGTTTACTTGGTGATATTTATATTTTTTTTTTAAAAAAATACTTTTTTAACAACTTTTCTTATGTAATATATACAGTGTTCTGACATGAAGTGCTTGTACTGTAAAATATTTTACCTTGGAGAGGGACTTTTGATTTGCCTCCACTGTTACGAGCCCGGCACAACATACTAAGGCACTGGAGCTAGAAAGACCAGAGCTTGGAGGAATGGTTCCATCTACGACACATGACATCCCGGCTAAATGAGCAATCCCGATCTTCTCCTGTAAACAAAGTGACAACAATCAATTTATTACTTTACTACAGTATTACATACTAACTTCTAACCTTGTCATGAATGAAGAGAATAATATGTACGTAGAACAGTACTTATCTCACCTGAATACCTTTCACTCCACAGAGAAAATAATAATACCACTTTGGATTCTCTCTGTCGATGGCGATGTCCTCTGAACACGACACAGTGAAATCCCTGCAAAGTGACGAACGACAAGCATTTAAGTTCCTGAATTACTCACACAAGCACGATGTCTTCAACATTCAAATAGATCGTAAATGATAAGGGGTGTTCAAGTCTTACTCGTATTGAGGATTTGTGTTAGCCAGCGTGATTTTCCCTGAGTTGTTAACTGAGACGGCTGCGAGGATATTTTGTTCAATTGCCATTGGAAGAACAGAGTAGCCACAGTAATCGATATGCTCTCCTGTTAAATGTGGGAAAAATGGAAAAAAGAGATGCAATGAGGCTAACTTACCACTAGTGCCAATATCTGTGGACAAGAATTTAAAACAGCCGATAGTCAACATCCCTAAATTAGATTATTGTCCTTCTATTGACTCACTTTCTACACAGTACAGACATTAGGGAGGACCCTTTTATTAGCAGAAGTTATTATATAAATGTAATTACCTATTAGATTTACCCTTCCAGGTGCATATGCATAGAACAAAGGAGATTTTCCATACTTTGTTTCAAAAGTATTTTTCAAGTTTTGCAGCCTGTAAAGAAAAACAATTGAAGAAACGAGAAATTGAAATCAGACAGAGAAAGAAAAAAACGTTTGTTTTCTCTTCTACCTTTACTCACCTTTCATTGGCAGAGATCTCAGCCTTTAACTTGGGGGGGTTTGTAGCCATTTCTGCTGGTTTGCAGTAGCTATGATAGTACTTCTTGCTGTCTGACTGAAGAGCTCAAAGCCTCTTCATGTCCTGGCCGTCAGCTGACTGTCACAAGAGGATCCCGGATGCCGCACCGCTGATCTGCGGTCAGTTGTAAAATACTTAGTTCAGCTGAGTTTAGTGAAGATTTCCTTCCTGTTTTCAACAAATGAGCTGACTCTGAAACAGCTGAGGCTGCAGCGGCAAAAACACGGAAGTGTTTGGAAGACAGGGGGCGTGGTTGATTCAACAAGGTGCAACGTAAGCGGCGAAGCGCAGGTAACGTCATGACGTCACAACAGAGTCTTTCAGGTTATTACACACCAACAAATATGAATGGACTCAAAACTCCCACAGACCAGCACTGTAATTTAAGATAAAACCAACGAAAAGACAAGATATTTACATAATTTAGATTATATGAATCTGATTTCATTTGAACTTTATCAGAATTACAATCAGACTTTCACAATCAGTTTTATTGACTTGGATTTTTTCGACGCTCTCACTGATACATTCAGTTTAAAACAAGGATTTATTATATATTAGTATTATTTTTTGTATAATAAAGATGTTAAAATAAAATAATATTATTATTACATATTTCTCATTTCTCATGTATTAATGTCTTGTTTTAGATTAACATAACTTTTTATTTTTCTATTTTTTCTATGCATATAAAATTAAAATGATACTGTTTTTGTATTGATTGTCGAATGTATTGACTGATCTGCATTGAAGTGAAAAAGAGCTCCTGAAGGATAATGGTGCAAATCATACTTCACTGCAGGACACTTCGTTCATGTCACTATTTTACCACTTTATGGAAACATCATTATAGATTTTAAAACGTTTTTCCCCCCAAATCCTCGAGATTTATTGTTCAATGTGTACAACAGTATCTACATCACTTACTTTGAGAAGAAAAAACAAAATAATGTGTAATCTAATCAGATATCCTGAGGGCATACATACTGTATACTGCTTCTGTGATGCAAACAAACAAAACTGTCCAACACACATTAAGGACCGTGCATTTTTATTTAATTTATCAGCATAAGAGACACTTCCCCCCCCCTGCAATAGTAAAACTTGGTGATTTCATGTTTGTATATTTCTGCAGACTTTATGGCTATCATAGTATTCTGAATAATAATAATAAGAACATAAATGCATACTGATTTTGCTTTAATTTGAACGATTTTGCACTTTTCTTATTAATGGATCTTTACAGAAATACTTATTTTACTCTTGTCAGACAAAAGTATGATTCATACCACTGACCGAAACACTATGACTACACTTCCCATAATTCTTTGGAAGCTGTTGCCATGGAAGCGTGATTAACGTCTCAGCTCCTGGGTTGGCGCTATAAGATCAGTAATGTCAATAAAGTCGCTTTTACCGTGCATGTTTTATGACAGGGGACAGATGTTGAACTAGTGTACAGATGTGTTAGTGAAGTGTTGTCAGTCGTGGTGAAATCAGTGTGTGTGTGTGTGTGTGTGTGTGAGATAAAGCAGCGGTTTGGCGCTGTTAACGCGCGCGACTTTTCAAAGTGGGCAGTCTCTTAAAGAGGACGTCCTGCCGGTTAGCCGCTGTTAGCTTTGTAGCTCACTCACAAACTTCACTGCATGGACAACTCACTCTCAAACTGGCATTTAAAGTTTTTGTCCGCTGACAGAGCTTCGATTCGACAGATTTGGCGTAAGTTTTACAAAGCATGGTCATTTTTTTTATTTTTGTCGGGCTCTTTGTTGCTAAGGGAAGCTAACGTGGCCAAGTCTGTTAACTAGCATCAGTGCTTTGTGATGTAGATGTAAACAGTAACGTGGCTAGAAGTTAATAAAAGTCTGTTAAGGAATAAGCGAAGAGGTAAAACAGACGTCTGCCCCATTTATGCCAACAGGTGAGCACGTTTTTGTCTGTTTTAATTCTTTACGGAAGTGAACTTTTAGGTAACTAGTAATGTCAGTTTGCCTTACTACTGTATATTTAACACCGACATCAAACGTCACCGACGCCTTCCCTTGTTGATTGTGATTTCCTGCAGGCTCTGCATCATGTCCATTGATTTTGACAGCGCTGCTCTTCAAACCCAGCATGATGAAGAGGAATACGACCAGGAGGACTATGCGAGAGAGCAAGAGGTGTAATAACTGTGACTGTGTCCTCGTTGCTGGTCTTTGTCGTGTGTTTTTTTTTGTTAACGAGAAGCTGACTGACAGTGCTCCCTTGGTTGGTTTCTTGGTTGTACATATTTTCAAACATCCGATATCCCAGAACGATGTTTGTTCAGATGACAGAAAATACCCAGGCTTTATATATGACAGAATAACCTCTGATATTTATAGTGCTCCAGGCATTGCTTGCATCTGCTTTGATGAACACAATTATGATCACATTTTGCTCACTCATTATGGATGTTATGAAGTCCCTGAACTCCTGTGAGGTGATATTTTCTATTTTTTACGTATAAAATAGAATATAAATACAAATATAATATCGATGATGGCAGGTGTGGGGAAGTGATGAAACGAATAAACTGATGTAGACATGGACAGGATATTAGACAGTCATTGCACTAATTAGTATGTATATACACTGTGATGGCTGAAATGAGTAAGTATACACATACTGTGGTAGTAATAAATAAACTAAGATGTGAATAATATATAAATGGAAATGTATATTGACGATGGAAATATAATCAGGTTGTGACCAAGATAAGATAATTAACTTATTCACGGAAGGTAAAAAAAAAAAAAAAATCTTTCAGGACTTCAGGGGCTCTGTAGCATCTACACTCCTTTTTTGAGTTTTAAATTAGTCAGGTCCGTATTTGTTTTCATGAGTTACTGTTGTTGCTGAGGGAATCCTTTGAGGTTTGCACTGTTTAAATGTCTGCCTGCTTCACAGTTAGACAGGCATGCTGTGTTTACTCACACCTACTATCTGTTGCGACATTAACCTGGGCTATTATTGGCTCAAGGACAAGGCCTCCTTCCAGGTGTGTCACAGTAAAACCAGCTCTGCCCTGTGATTTCCCTCCTTTCTCTTCATGTTGGTTATTTTGTTTCAGTGTCTTAACCCACATGTCCTGAGTAGGGCAAGCATGAAGAAGCTGTCGCTGAATGTTTTTCCAGTGGGATGCACTCAGAAGAACCGGACTTTGGAAGAATATTTATCCTGAGAATGGATTTCTCTTTGGTATAGCCTGTGTGTTGTAAGCAAGTTGGTCAAGTGGAAAAATTTTGCCACCAGTAATTGGAATGTTTCTGCCCCAGTTATTCGTGCTATATGTTTGGTCTAAACAATGGAGTTCTTTGGGAGCAAAACGCAGCAATACTGCAGGGAGCCAACAACATGCCAGGCACGCTTTGGATGTTTCACACAGAAGGTCTTCTCTACAGAAAGATTAGCCTCAGAGGTTATCATGTGGCTTCACAGCTGAAGGAGAAGTGCCTCTTGTATTTTTGTTAAATGTGTAAGTGGGATAAAATGGGTCCTTCGGTTGTGGAGACAGTGGAGGATTTGAGGAACATTCAACGGTCCTTGTTGGAAGTAAGTCCAGCTGGCTCTGATTGATCCATCACACATGGCTGGCTGTAAAGCCGAGTCGGTCTGTCACTGACGCAGAAGACGATTTGCCTCTTTATTTTTGCGTTACTAAAAACAAAGGTGTTCTGACAGAAAAATATAATGTTGTTTGTCACTGTTGTTTATTTCTCAGTTTGGGTTGTATACAAATAGAGCTTTGTTTCAATTAAAGCTGCAACTAACAACCTTCATTACTTATGAGAATGTTTGACATTTTGCTTGATAAATGACTGAAAGGTGTACTCTATAATTGTAATCAAACACACTTTTTGTCAGATTTAGCATTTATCTCCTCACTGTCTGCTAGCTGTCTGTTTTGTGTGTGTGCTGAAAAAAGTCAGCTATTCGTCCACTGCCCTTGTTTTGTAAATGGGAAACAAACACAGGCTCGGAACAAACCACTAACCTGTTCTCATTCCCAGGTTGTCAAATATTGATGCTTTGTCATATTTCAGGCTCGTGCACAGGACAACACTAATGCTGCTACTCACAAGAGTTTAAAAGGAGCACTGAAGGGAGAGGTGTATTTGTTTGGCTGTTGAGTTTAGATATAAACAAGATTTCTCAGGGATTGTAGACTACACCTTTAAATGATTAACCAACATGATGTTTAATACATGAATGCATGCTTAAAGATAACAAATAAGAGAAAAATGATTGTGGACACTAAAACCTGTACAAGATGATTTTATCAACTACAGCTTCATCCTACCATCATCAAAAACTCTATAAATGTATTACCTGACACATAGTTCTCTCAGACTGTCAGTGATTGCTTCTCTGTCTCTTTTTGTCTGTCTGTTATTTTATAACTTGGTTGCAGAGCAACCCTGGTGACTCATTTCCATGTGTTACTTTTCTGCAGCTGCAGAAATTGCTCACAGACCTGCCCGATGACATGCTGGAGGACAGCAGAGACTCCTCCCCAGAGCTGGAGTACTCTGCCTGCAGCAATAAAAACACAGGCAACAGGTAACAAACACACACATTGCTGTTCACACATTAGTAATCACAAATTTTGGAAACTTTTGGGTGTGGTTTAATACAATCAAACTTACCTGATTGCACTGTAATTTAATTATGCTTTTTTTCCCTCTGCACTCAGCCCACAGTCCACATGGACTCAGAAATGGTCAGTTCATCCACAGCCAACCGCTCATGAACAGGTAGGTCGTTGATTTGTTTTGCATTAATATATTTTTATCTTCTGAACTTCTAAAAGAATCTAAATCAATCGCTATTACTGTCAATGTCTCTCTGAAGAACTATGAAGTTGACAAACGTTCGCACAGTGACTACGCTTATGGGGATGGAGCTGTTCAGATCAATGGACATCACGCCTGGAACCAACAGCCACAGGATCATCAGTTCACTCAGGGAGATTATACATACACCAGCATGGGAACAGAAAATTCTACAGATGCCAATGATTTTTCCACAGACGGGTATGAGTCTAATCTGTACCCTCAAGGCTCTAATAATGCTGGAGTGTACAATGGAGAGGGAGGATGCAGAGACAACCAAAACTACGGGAACCACAACAATGCCAGAAACCATTTTCAAGTGAGTGAAGTTTTATCTTTAGTTTATTTTGTCATTGCAGACTGACAAAATATCTTTATCTTTTTGATATCTTTAATATCATATTCATCATTTTATTGTGTGTTTGAGGAGATTGTAGATTAACTGTGCAACTTTGACTTTGTTTATTCTTAACACAGTGACATTGTTATTTAAAAAAATACTATGTCTCTTTTGTTTCGATCATCAGAATTTAAAGTCTGGAGCAGGGGACGGAGTTGTGGATCAGTACAAGGCCAGCTACAATCCTCACCATCCTGCACATCAGCCAAAGATGTTAAACTCACAGGCCGCTCATCAAAAAGATCAAATGGACTATCTGCAAAGAGAATTTCTTGACTCGACACAACGTGAGTCTTACACTTTTAAATTAATATACTGCATTAACACAAAGTGCCGTGACACTTAAATCACAGTACTGTAATAGTTGAAAAGTGATGTTAGTCAACTAAACAAAGTATTGTTTTGTTGTTTACATAAACTCCACTGCTGTTAACTCGCCACTGCTCCTCTTTAGTTCTGTGGACAGTAGTATATAAATGAGGTTGTTTTGACTTAGTTGGACTATTAAAAAAAATAATGAGCTGCATGTACCAGCAATAAAAATAACATCATGAACCCGTGACAGTTTTTTGATCCATCAGTCTCTAGACAAACAAGTTTACCTGAGCTCCTGCACAGTATTCTGACAGGAAACATTGGGTTTAGTGTTATGCTTCTTATTCAAAAATAAAATTCCTGTCTAGAAACAGCAATCAGGAAATTGTCATTTTATTTGTGCCATGTTTCAGAAACTGCTGATAAGGAGCAGCTTGCCCAGCTGCAGATTTTAAACAAGGCTCAGCAGAGGCAAATTGAAGACTTGGAGCGAAAAATGGAAGATTCAAGGCGTAATATGAGATATCTCGAGCATCAGTTGGCAATTGTCAAAGGTATGGTTCACACAGTTTCTGCTTTCAAAATAAGGGGTGGGAATTACTGTTCACTTGATGCAGTCAATGTAAAGTAATGTGATATATAATGATTTTTGTGACACTCTGGGTCGCCTCAAAGAGTTATTGGGCACTCTTTCTTTTTAAGAACATTTTTTCAATATTTCTGACCATTGTGTTTGCCACTTGTGCTTTCCAAATGTGATTAGTTTTTGCTAATGCGCCATTAAAAGCCAAAAGGTTGGTTGTTTATCAGACTACTGCACTGTTTGAGACTGATCTTCACTTCTTTGTGTATGTATGCCCCCTTGTGGCTGTTAAGAGGGCTTGCACTAGCTACAGAAACCCTGCACTGGCCTTGTACCTCTTGGTTTCATTGGTGAATATGCTGCTCGTGTGAACATGAAGTCATTTTTATTTTTTATCAATAGATGAAAAGGATGGCCTATCAGTAAGTCTGAAGGAATCGAGTCGATTGGTCGAAGAGGCCAAGGAGAGAGAGGTTCAAATGCAAAACAAATTGAAGGCAATGGAGCAGCAAGTACAGGTCCTTACTGAGAGAGACCAGGAGGTAAGTACACACCGCTTTTCCTCTTCACACTAGATTTATTGAATTTATTTAACAGCACCATCAGCTATACAGAATAAAAAAGTCTGATATGAAGTCATGTAAATTCCTCTCTGAAATGTCATGTAATGTGTTCTTACGTGTTTTGTTTTGTTTGCAGAACACAAAGAAGCAGAGAGTGGCAGAGGCTGCAGTGGACAGCATGAAGCAACAGATGTTGGAGCTCTGTCGTTCTGACACCCTGTCCAGAGCACGGGAGCAGCATGACCGAGACCTAGCGGTCATAAAAGAGCAGCACGAGGCTGCACTGTTGACACTACAGCAGAAGCTGGACTCTACTTCCCAGGCTCTGAACGAACAGGTCTGTAGTTTAACTGTCGCAGGACACAAGAATTTAAATTGAATTCATGTATCAACAGACTATTAACAACAACTATTTTTATTCAGACAAAGGTTTAGATATTGGTACAGTCCCAAGTCTCCTGCAGATGTAGTAAACTTGCTTGTGTTGTTGTTTTGTTGCTTCTAGATTGAAGTCGGTCAGAGGCTATGCGAGCAGGTGAAGCAACTCGAGCGCCAGAGGGAAGAAGAGCAACTGGAGAGAGCCAGAGTTGTTAATGCCCTCACTCAGCGTCTGGAGGAGAGTCAACAACAATGTGCCAAGCTGCTGCAGACAAGTGAGTGAATGTGGCCTGCAACCACTTTTGTGTCTCTTAATTATTTGTTAAGAACTGTGTAGATGAACATGAATGAGAAATGTTTATGCACGTGTGTTTTAATTCTTTCTCTTCTGTCACGGTTCTCTTTTCTTCAGATTCAGTACAGGAGATGACTCAGATACAAATGAAACTACAGCAGGCTCAGTCAGCCAAGGCGCTGAGTGAAAACATGAACAAAGTTTTACAGGTTTGCTCTCTGATTTTTCTGCAGCAGAATGAAACCAATCTAAAAAACGGCTGACTTAAAAAAGATGTACTTAAATGTTGGCAATTGAACCTCTCATCTTTCTCTTTTCAAAGGAGGACCTGGCTGATTTGAAGGAGCAGATCACTCTGTATGAATCGGCTGTGAAACATGGCGTTATTGCATTAGACTTGAGCTGTGACTGGGAAAACCAGCTGTCTGAATCCTGCATGGATTTAGGATTGAAAAAAACAAACAGGAAAAATGGAGTTCTTCACAGGTACATCATAATTATGGAGCAGAGTTATTGTAATCATAGTGTGGCTCTGTGTCAGCTCTCTGGGCCATGAGTGCTAGTATTTACTGTGAACTGTCAGTATTCCTACTTTATTTTAATTTAACTTTCCCTACTCTTTGGTCAGCACTGCCCTGGCCAACTTGTCGGACTCCAAGCTACCTAAAGATGAAGCTTTGCGGCTGCTGCGAGTGGAGATGCAGCGCTGTCTGAGTTGCCTAAAGGGGAAACGGGGGAAGATCAGTCAGCTGCAGGAGGAGCTCCAGCTCTGTCAGAGTCGAGTGAACGCGCTGCAGACCCAATTAGACGAAGCCGAGCTCAGCTCTTCGGTGAGGACTCCCCTCTACATAACCAGACACAAGCTTTTATGTTGCATTGCTGAGTAAGACATCACTGTACCTGTATACACGGTCATAGCTATCATTCCGATTTAGCTAGATACACAAATTTGATTCCTTGCTAAAGAAACAGAAAAAGGAAATGTATGTAAATGCTCAGGTCGAATAACAAACCCATTAAAACATGGACCTAAAAGTATTGAAGTTTTAAGTTCAAGCAGTTTTCTTGTCAACACTATTCAGTTGCAGCAGCATAAAAAGAAACAAATAGAAATGTTTTGGTATACTGTAAGCATAAGACAATGTATAAATAAAAGGCAGCAGATTAAATGGCGCTAATGGAAACAGGGATCTTTTAAAAAAAACTATCTATGTTCAAAGGTCAAAGAGAGTAGCCAGATGAAACATCTCGATATAACTGGAGAGTCTCAGAAAGAGTTCATGAGGCTACAGGAAGACAAACGACACCTGCAGCAACAAGTGGAGGTTGGTTATAGTTTATTTTCAAATGAATAATCTTCCTCTCTTTTGAGACTGCAATAAAAGACTGAATAATCCTGTTCTCTCCCAACTCTAGGCATTAGAAAAGAAGAATAAGGAGCTGAAACAGAATGAGGAGAAGGTGAGATCTGCCAACTCTGAACTTTGTACCAAGATGAGGGAGATGATCCAGGAACTGGACCAAGAGAAACAGGAAGCTGCTGAGAGGTAAGGCACAATGGAAGGGAATAAGATTACAGTTAATTAATGTTTTCTGTACCTCAAATTACAATAAAGCGTGTATACATATGTATATTTCTATTTCTTCATGGAGGTCTGAGCGGATTCATCAGCAGTACAGGGACGATGTGGTGAACCAGATCAGAACAGAGCTCATGGTGGAACACGATGCTCAGATCAAACAGCTGACTGAACAGCACCAACAGCAGATCCAACACTTACAGTGAGTCCTCTGCACCCTATACTGAAACGTGGAGTTATCTGGAAACCTTTGCAGCTCAGTAACAGTGCTCTTTGCGTTTCCACAGGACCCAGCTATCTGAAGTTCATGATAAGATGCTGACCGTGCAAGAGTGTTACATATCTGTCTGTAAGGAGAAGGACGTGCTTGAAGAAAGCATACGAAGCAGGGAGGGGGAGGTGGCTTTGATAAGAGAAAATGAGGTATACAAGTTCCTAAAATGTTTCAGTTGTCAGAAGCAGCTAGACGTGGCTCTTAAACTCATCACACTCGCAACGGATATAATATAAAATATCAAATGCACTGATATTGTAGGATAAAAGATTATTTAGAAGAATTACAAAGTCTGTATTTACTTTTGTACTCATAATGGCTGCGTTGACTCATTTGGAACGCAAAGCTTTTGCTATTTTTGACATTTTGTTTGCTGTATTCCACAAATCTGTTTCTCTTTGATTAAGTTCTCTGTATCCAATATAGATTATCTGTGGACTCATATGTGATCGAATGCTTGTTATTTCCAGAAAAAGTTGAGAGAGGAGAGTGGTGCAGCTGTGGAGAAGCTGAGGGCGGATCTGGAGGCTCAGCATCAGGCATCAATAAACCAGCTCAAAGCTCTCTGGTCCAAAGAAAAGGAGACAGAGATCCAGGAGCAGGCAAACTCACATGTAGCCTTAGCCAAAGCTGCTTGGGACGAGGAACTACGAAAGGTATGATTTTCCATAATTGCTGTCCATTTGCTGCCTCCCTCAACCCCTAATGACGATTTTATGTCAAACCTAAAGGTTTTTATTGCCCCTGTGCAGATGGAGATGACCTGGGCCAAGAGGCTGGAAGAGGCTAGGAGAGACAAATACACAGAGGCTACTGAGGTAACCTGTCAGACAGATGAGACTGAGGCCAGCACTGTGACAATTACGGTCGAGGAGCTGGACTCCAGGCTCAGTGCCCAGAAACAGCAGCTGCAACTGGAAGCTGACAAGGTCAAACGCAAAGCTGTGGAGGAAGCCAGGAAACAAACTCAGAGAGAGCTACATGAGAAACACTTGGAGGACATGGCCAAACAGGTCAGTGGGCTTTTTTAAATAGTTGTACTAGTTTCCCAAAGTGTTTTAATGAGTGGAGCTCACTGGAACCAATCCAGTGCCACTAGACATGCTAAGACTGTGTTATTCACACACACACACACAGATTTTTCAGTTTTTTTCTTCTACATATTACGCAACTCTTCAGCATATCGTGCACTATTTCCCAAACTTTTTCACCTATCTTGCCTTCATCAGGGGTTGACAACTTTAATAGATGTCATAAATGTGTTGGTGTTTCAGGTTGAAGGTGCAGTAATGAGGGCCTACAATCGCTGGATTGAAGATTTGACTTCATTGCCTGAATACCAAGCCTCTCTTCAAAAAGAGAGGGAGAAATGGGAAGAACTACAAGAAAAACATACAGAACAGCGGGTATTACAGGGTTTTATCTTTGTGTTAAAATGTGCAACTGTCTTTTCTATTCTGAAAATGTATATATATGTAAATCCTCAATTCAAATGTGCCAGGTATCCCAGGCCTTGAGGGAGGCGGAGGAGCAGTTGCATAAGAAGCACAATAACCAGCTGGAGGAGCAGATCTCTGGAACACAGAGGGTGGATGAGCTCCAAGAGGAGGTGGCAGCGCTCCAGACTCAGCTGGAGCAGGTGAGCAGAGAGCAAGCCGCCCTCCTGAAGGCCGAGCTGGCCGGAGCCAGAGCAGCCTGGAACCGAGATAAACAGCAGGAGATCTCGGTCATCCAGGCCCGCAGTGAGCAGGTGTACCAAACCAAGCTGCATGAGCAGTGCAAAAAGCTGGAGCAGGCTTTGCAGCATGCCAGAGAGGATGCGGCTCTCCAGAAGAAGGAGCTTCTCCTTCAGATGGAGGCCAGGCTACAGCAGACTCTGAGGGCCCGAGAGGAGGAGTGGAGATGTCAGCATGCGGAGAAGGACCAGAGCCAGAAACAGCAGCTGAGAAATGATTTACTAGCAGAGCTTCAGACTAGTCTGGCAGAGTTTCAGGCACAACTTCTCAGGGATCCCAAAACAGATCAGCAGGGCACTGAAGACATCAAGAGGACCAGCAGGGACACATCAGAGGGCGCAATAACGCACATCATCCACACGTCCTGTAAAGACATCGTCAACAGAGCAGTATCTCAAGCCAAGAAGGAATGGAAGAAAGTGAGTTCTGATTGGATTATCTTTTGTCTAAAGATGAAATAAATGATTTTATGTGTTAATCATTGGGAAGACTGGATTTATTCAGTTGGGTTTGCAAAAACCAGCGGTTAGTGTTATAATACAAAGCAAAAAGATATGTTGTGAAGATTTTACTAATGCAAGCCATGATTAATTATAACTTGTCCGAATATGCTTTTTTAAAATTATATTTTGTTATTTTATGTGGTACAATGTGTATAAGTTGCTTTTAGCCCTTATTGTTTCATTTACAGATAAGTGAGGAAAGACTGAGCCTTGTGTTAAAAGAAACACAGCAGCAGCATGAGAGAGAAATTGACCGAATCCAAAGTATGTATTGTACCCTCATCGTCTCTCCACTAAGCAGGAAAACTTTCTACTTAAGTTTACTTGACCCTGTTGTCCTCCAGGCTCTTTGTCTCAGAGGAAGGAGCAGCCTCGTTGCAGGAAGGAGTGCGCCGAGACTGTAAGTAAGCTGCAGAAGAAGAACCAGGAGCTCCAGAGACACTTGGAGAAAGCCTGTCGTCAACTCCAGCACAGTGTTCGAGAGCACAAAACCGCCATGCAACACCTGAAAGGTAGTGATGCATTTTAAATGTTTCTTTGCAAAGACTGTATCTGTACTTCTGTGCTGATGGTCTATGACACTGTTTACTGTAGATGAGCATGAAAGCAAGTTACAAAAGGCAAAGGAGGAACATCTGCAGCAGCTTGACGAAGTGAAGAAAGCCAAAGAATCTTCTGGGTTCGTGTTTTTATCATTTTGCATTTTTAGTTCAAAGGGAAAAGAGAGATTGTTTCCTTAGCTGTTTGTTTACTGTTACATGAGAAGTTTGTAATTTTTTACATAAAAGGGCTAAAGTGACAAACATTTGTATGTTTTCTATTTGGGGTAATATTTACATTATTCTGTTCAATAAAATGCTCGTGACTTTTGGGACATCATTTTGATGACGAGCTCAAGCAAGACTTTATTTTAGTTTCAGTTAATACTTATTATAAGTTATTCTAGTCCTTCATTATGTCCAGCTCCAACATCAAGTTGGGGATGTCAGTGCCATTTAATAAGACCATTGAAACCTCAGTCTCAACCCTCAGTTAGACTTAACAGCACTTGGATACTGTTGTCCCACTGCTGGTATTTATAAGTATTTGATGATAACTGCTGTACACCTTTAATTAAGGTACAACATATGTTCATTGTTAAATGTATAAATAAGTTGTGTCTAAAGGGTCCATAATGTTTTATTTGTGTAGAAACCTTAACTATGCAGGAAGCTGGAAAAACAAAGTATTGAGGGCTCTTCAATATATAAATTGTTTATACTGTCTAAATTCTTTATGTAAAGTGAAAATAACCCAAGTGGTTGTTACGGTTCATTTTAAAAAAATTTAAAACAAATTCCTTATGTTGCACTATTTGTTTGTTTGTTTTTTTCTTTAAAATACACATACATACAAAGTTTAATGTGCACTTACTTTTATGTGTGGTTGTAGTGCTCTGAAAATCATGTGCAGGGTATCAGATGGTAGTTTTACAAATACTTTGTGTAAAAACCCTATCTCAGTAGATTTTAGTATTGCAGGTTCTGCGGTGTGTGTGTTTTTTTTTTTTTTTTTTTTTTTTTTTAAAGCTCCAATGTGAACATGATGGGAGTAGCATTCATTTGTATCAAACAACATTAGTTTATAAAAAATGAATTTCAGTAAAACTATTCCAACAAATTGAATCTCGTTTGCAGTAGTTGTGATCTTCAGCAAGGCCTCGAGGAGATGAAACAACAATACCTGATGACTGTTGAAAAGATCAGAGGTTTGTAATGATGTTGATTTTTGATATACCTGTGGTTGAGTGAAAAGCACATATCAATTTTTTATTTTTTTCCTTTTTGGTCAGGAGACATGCTGCGTTACCTCCAGGAGAGTCGGGAGCGAGCAGCAGAGATGATCCGCATGGAGGTGCAGAGGGAGAGGCAGGACACGGCCAGAAAGATGCGACGCTATTATCTCACCTGTCTGCAGGAGTTACTGGAGGACGGAGGAAAGACTACAGGGCAAGAGGCCATGATTGTCTTAAACTTGTTTGCTTGCTTCATCATGGCTCTTGGGGCTAATTGTATTGATCTTCCTGTCTTCTGCAGGGCTGAAAAGAAAATAATAAATGCTGCAAGCAAGCTGGCAGCCATGGCTAAAGTGCTGGAGACGCCAATCAAAAGTAAACCTGGAAAGAACTCCGGTTTACAAAGTGAGTCCTGTTGTGCAGAACTGCTGCACTGTTTCTTTAAACTATCAATGTGGTGTGAATATGTGG
This sequence comes from Scortum barcoo, assembly GCA_023238725.1. Lineage (NCBI taxonomy): Eukaryota > Metazoa > Chordata > Actinopteri > Centrarchiformes > Terapontidae > Scortum > Scortum barcoo. Next base: position 11,546,530 of record CM041536.1, read on the forward strand.
TTTGTATTGACACGCTGTTTGTCGTCTTTGTCTGCAGCTGATGGCCCCCCAGGTAGAACAGCAGGTTTCAGCACAAACCTGGCAACACTAGCTGAGCTTCCAGACATCAGGCCAGAGGAGAGATCCCACAGGGAAAAGACTCCTGCTGATTCAAAGCAGAAACTAACCACTACAGCAAAGACTAAACCTTTGAATCACCCAGACATTTCTGCATCCGGGAAGGAGGCCTCTGTGGATGCAGGGCTGAAACCCCAAACTGCCGCTCACACACACCTTCACTCTTACAAACCTTCTCAACAGACGGCTTCTCCATCCCAGGTAGATTTTGTCAGTGCGTCTGTGAGGAGTAAAAGCAGGGAGCTGTACCTGCAGGGAGTCGACTCCAGCAAAGCAGACAACGGCCTCGACTCAGAGCGACAGAGTAAACCCTTCGCCATGCAAGAAGCTCCTGTCAGAGATGAGAAACGGACCGACTGGAGCATGACCAGCAGTGACTCAGACACGGGCTTCCAGGTTCCCAGACTCTCCTTCTCGGGGAGGAAAGTGGAACCAGTGAAGCCATTTTCCGTCTCCACTGCATCAGCCAGGGACTTTGGAGAGTTTGGTGGCTTCACCCCAGATGTTTCTGATGTGACTGTATATAATGAAATTGCCAAGAAAACACCTCATGCCAAGACCTTTAACGTTCACCATGCAAAGACCAGCACGCACAGAGAGCCCACCCCCGGCTCTGAAGGTGATGGGCAGCACGGAGTTTGTCCCAGGCCTCTGTTCTCTGAGTTGAGACAGCACCAGCAGGACAGCGGCTTTGACAGTCCGTTCTACCATCAAAAATGACAAAGTGAAGGCAGGTATGAAGTGAAAGGGAAACTTGATGGTTTCAGTCAGCTTACCAAATGGTGCCTTTTTAATACTGTGTGTTAAGTTTACAAGATGCAGAACCGTTGCCTTCATAGTCGCTAGCAGTGTGTTTGTGTTTGTTACCATTGTTAAAGGAATACTTTGACATATTGGTAAAATGATTGCGTCCTTGGTGTAGGTTCGATGAGAGGAATGATACCACTCATGTTTGTACGCCACGTATGAAGCTACAAATGGTTAGCTTAGCTTAGCATAAAAAGCGGAAGCGGATGGAAACAGCCAGTAAATAATAAAAATATACCTACCACAGCCTCTGAAGCTCACTAATGAAAAAAGATATGTCGTTTTTTTATTCAGTACAAATCTAAGAGTAAAAACATCCAGGAGTATTGTTGTGTGTGAGATTTAAAGGCAACCAACTAAGGCTTCCCTGACAAGAAGTAAAAAACAAATGAGATAAAACATCTTGTTGTGAATTCTCGGCCAGGAGATTACAGCAGAAAATGAAAAGATTCAACAAGATTTAAACAAAAGATAGAACATGTTCATTAGTGAGCTTTCAAGGTGCTGCTAGGCAGATTTTGTCACCTTCAGACAGAGGCTAGCTGTTTCCAATCTGTACGCTAAACTAAGTTAAGCTAAGCTAAATGGCTTCATATTTGTCATACAGACATAGGAGTGGTGTCAATAATCTAATTTAACTCACAATAAGAAAGCAAGTAAGTGTATATCCCCAAAATGTCAAACTGTTGCTTTATTGCATCGTGTCAAAAGAACGCTGGTTACATTTGCACCTTTCTGTCCTGATCAGTGTAGCTGTTTGAGTGTTTATTTAGGCCTCTCATACTTCTTTTTAACCTTTAAGATTGGTCCTAGTTCTACGGCTCAATGAAGCGCTCAGAGCAGTGTGATCCAGGTTGAAATAAGTAAACAAGGATGCATTAACTGAACACTGCACGTTGGTTCAAAAGTTGTTGTGCATCCCATCCTGTGATTTTTAACTCAACCCTGAATGACTGATAGCTGTCTCTTACGGGCTCAATGATTTGTAGATAAGATTCATACAAAGCTTTTGTCACTTTGACTTCTGTTGTGTCTCAGTAGGCTTTAGTTTCCAGTGTGTCTGTTTTTATATGTTGAAATATTTTATATCACGTTAACGAGATATGCTGTGCATAGATTATAAATGTGTTTTTTTTTTTATATATTGCTGTTATTTTAATAAATCTTGTATTTTTATTGTGAACTAAAAATGAGTAATTCATTTCTTGTGAGAGCTGAGCCTCTCCAGAAAATCCTGTTCTGTCCTAAACAAGATGTATGATGGCATAAATGCAATCATATTTACTACATTTTCAAACACAAGCTCATTTTGGTGGATACTGATAAATACAGCCATCATTCAGATTTAGTTAAGGATGAGTTAAGTTGAGTCAATCATCAGAATTTTTTTAATGCCAAAAATACCCAAAATTCACCAGGTCCAACTTCTTAAAGATGTCAGAGACAGTGAACACATCTGGATTCACTTCCTCTTTTGTAAACCGGTTAATCTTAATTCTCAACATCTCATAACCTTTGATTGGGGCTCTGCGCTCCTCCTCCTGCTCCTCATATCGTTTCGTCCCGACCCCCTTTCTAAAACTATAAAACTTTGACAGGTTGCAGATTTTGTCGCAGTTTTAAAAATGCTCACCTGGGTCGCGTTTGCAGCTGCGCTTTTTCTCGCCTTTTTTTTTATTCCGCCATCCCTACTTTTTCCAGGATGTCCAAAACTTGTGCTTCAAAATTTAAACAAAGACGCCGACTCCGAAAGTCCATGGAGACGAACTACACCATCCTGGACCACTTTTTGCACGGGGTGGAGGCGCAGCCGCACAAAGCCTTCATCCTCTTTAAAGATGAGACGTTCACGTACCGGGACGCGGACGAGCACAGCAACAGAGCCGGCAGGGTGTTCCTGCAGAGCGGCCTGGTGAAGGCGGGGGACACGGTGGCCCTGTTCATGGGAAACGAGCCCGTGTTTGTGTGGCTGTGGCTGGGCTTGGCGAAGATCGGATGTTCCGCCGCTTTCCTCAACTACAACATCAGATCCAAGTCTCTGCTGCACAGCTTCAGCTGCTCCGGGGCCAAAACTCTGGTGGCAGCTGAAGGTAGGAGGCACACTGAAGGCTCCACCGGTGGGACAAGAATCATTTAGTGAACAGTAATACACTGTAACAACAGTGTATTGTATTGCAAGTTTAATTTATGTAAAAACAAAAATATTATAATCAAGCTGTACTTCAGTATCTAAACTCAAAGTACTCATCCTGCATACAGTCACATTTACCCAACTCAGTACTTTACACTTCTTTATACTTTAAACTACTTCTGCTACTCTGATATAATATTATACTATATATCCCACTACACCTTTATTCAAGTTTGCTAATTACTTTTCAAATTCATACTTTATATGTAAGACAACCTATGATGCATGGGAATGGATGAAACTACCCAAAAGTATATGAAGGTAAAATAAAGTTTACCATAACATCATCAAAATACTGCTTACAAGCCAATAACATCTGATGTAACACTGTGAATGGAGCTGTTTTGCGGAATGAGTGCTTTTACTTTTGCTACTTGAAGTATCTGAAGCTTCCTGTTAGTGTTTCAATGCAGGTGCTTATAATGGAGTATTTTTATACTAAAGTAAAATACTTGAATAAGCTCAGTATAATACATCATTTCTGGATAAATACAGCTGGTTTGATTTCACAGCTGATTGTGGTGGGATCGAGGTGTTCACTATTTCCCTCTGAAACGTTGTAGAGTAGCAGTACAAAATAGAAGTACTCAACTAAAGTACAAATACCTCAAAATTGTTTTCAAGTACAGGACATAATGATCCTGGTTGGCACTTAAAGCAACATATGATGAGATTTAGTACGAAACATTTGGGAACGTTTTGGTTTGTTTCAGGAGTTAACGGCTCAGTTTTATGTAAAACAAAATGAATGTAACTACACTCTATCTGCAATTTGCTGTAGTGTCATTACATAATCCTCAGATTAAAAAATCTGACAGACTTGAGTATATCAGGTCTATTTATACATCTACTTTACCACATTTCAGCAGGAAATATTATACTTTTTACTCCACTACATTTGACTGGGAACTACTGGACTTACCTTACACCTTATTTATCAGTATCAACAACTCATATTTAATATTTTCTGATGATAATGCTTCTGTTCTTTACTTTAGTGACTCTTCAAATGTCAGACTTGTATTCTTGACATTGTTATATTGGTATTTTTACTTCTTGCTTCACCTACTCTCTTCTACTGGACTGCAGTAAGACTCTGCCTCAGTTGCAGAGGAATAAAAACATCCATTACTGCTGAAGATAAGGATAAAATTGATTTTTTAATGTATCATTCTTAATCCTTGTAAGTCTTTTGGTTGCTAACAATTGTTGGTTTGGTTTTATTTCCAGAGTTACAGGATGCTGTGGAGGAGGTCCTGCCTCATCTGCTGGAGCACCAGGTCACTGTTTACATCCTGGCTGACAGATGCAGAACTGCAAATATGAAGAGCTTCAAAGACAAAATGAGCCAGGCCTCCTCTGAGCCATTGTCCAGAGATTTAAGGTCACAGATAACCTTGCAGAATCCAGCAGTCTACATATACACATCTGGAACAACAGGTTAGCTACTTCAGACGTCAAATGTTCAGGATTAAACAGTGTTAGAAACAGCGCAGACAGCACGTACCTCTGGTTTTTCCTCAACAGGTGTCCCCAAAGCAGCAGTGCTCACTTATGCCAAAGTGTGGAACATGTCTTCGCTTCTGCTTCAGGCAGGAGTGAACTCCAATGATGTGATTTATACCTGCCTCCCGCTCTACCACAGCACTGGCTTCTTTGGAGTCATCGCAGGCATTGAGAGGGGTACGCACAAATTTGGGAAGCCTTTATGTTTGATAAACTGTGAGGGAGCAGCTTTAACAGCACCTAGGATTTTCTTAAGAGATAAGGCTGTTAATCTCTATTTTCATTATTGTTGGCAAATCCAATGAAAAGACCAAAAACTAAAATGCATTAGTCCGTCCCTTGAGACTTTCCAACTTCCTTACCTTGAGTGAGGCACTCACCCCTGAGCCCATTAGTTCCTACAGAGAACATAAATATTTTTTTTAGTCAGCATATGTTCCTTAAAAAGCTGCACATTGTAGCATTCAGAAAACAGAAGCTTTTGTTGGACTATTTGCAACTGCGGATTAATGCAGACATTTGGTGCTGTGTATGCTGTAACACCGTCACCGTCAGAATGTGATGGAAAAATGTAAGAAACATGCAGCTTCTGTCACTTCAAGTGGAACCACTAAAAAATGGACATTTTCAGGCTCAGAGGGGCCATTTGTTAATAATTAATAGTGTTGAAAACACATCCAGTTTAAAATCTGTGTTAAGATTAACTTTTGAGCAAAAGTGTTGAGCATTACTGATTAAATGGATGAAGAAGAACTTGTATCATGGGATTGCTCCACTGAATGTTTACAGCAGCAGGATGGTGCATGAAGAACTGAGTAAAAACAAACATGCTTTATATGCATTATGTGCTTTATAAAGAAGGATCATGTACCTTCTGCAGCAGTGTGGCCCTGTTCATGTTCACAGGTTTCAGAAAACACAAAAAAATAGTTGGTTATGTGGATTTGTTGTCAAAAAGAGAAATATGGAATATCGCCAAGCTAATGCTTTAAATTGTTATTTGTCATCTTGCTGCTATTTACAGGTATCACAGTGGCTTTGAGGAATAAATTTTCTGCATCTCAGTTCTCAGTTCACCTTCCTCTTAAAAGTAAAAGTCCATGTTTCATTCCACATTATGAAGTAAAAGCCGTATAAGCTGTCAACCAACAATGTTTTGTCTTGCAGTGTTTTTTCCCGTACGCTGTGATCAAATATGACGTAAAGGAAGGAAAGCCTTTGAGGGATTCTTCTGGTCTGTGCATAGAGGTTGCCAAAGGTACGTTATCAACGAGGCTGTGGGTACCATGCAGTTTACTGCAGTTTACTAAATTGTAAGTTTTGATAGACGTTATCTTTTTAATTTAGTCATTTTTAGGCTTAAACGTGAAGAAAGGCATAAAGTACAAAAATATCACAGCAGTTTATTCAATAGTTGTCAAGATTTTCCAGTACCAAAGTGAAAAGTCTAGACAAAAAGTCAGTCAGCTGCTCAGACTTATGACATTAATGTTTCCTAAATCTTTGCCTAGTTTGTACTTTTAGCAAAGTGTTGCATCAATAAAAGAATCTTATATCTGTATCAACCACTGTTCTTTATAAAAATGTCACCTTACGATTGAAAATGCTATAAAATGTCAAGACGTTGTCTCTGTTCGAGGCATCTGTTGTACAATACCCCACTAAAAAGAGCTGGTTTTAATTGTGCTTCAACACACTGGCACCAGAATGAGTTCACGATCAGCTTACGTTTAACCTCCCCAAAGATCACCTCTCCTATATCACCTTTGTACAGGTGAGCCTGGGCTGCTGGTGTGTGAAATATCTCTCAGGGCTCCGTTCAGTGGTTACGCGGGAGACCTGCAGCAAACCGAGAAGAAGAGGCTGCACAACGTCCGCAAGAAAGGAGACGTGTACTTCAACACTGGTGACCTCATTCGCGTCGATGAAGACAATTTCGTCTACTTTCACGATCGGGTCGGTGACACTTTCAGGTGAGTTCATCTCTTCTTTCAGCCCTCTGATTTAATACTTAAAAACCCGAGCGCACACAGCTTTAAAGTTAAATTTTTCATTGCTAACAGGTGGAAAGGAGAGAACGTGGCTACGACCGAGGTGGCGGACATCATCACACTGGTCGA